>CM064550.1:26367925-26735322 GCA_032716605.1 Paralithodes platypus
CCCACACAAGACAGATCCTTTTCACACCCAACCCATCTCATAAAAACTATCTCTCATCTATCTCTGTCTTCCTTACATTTATGACATCCTAGTCTCTCTCTCTCTCTCTCTCACAAATGAGAACATAAGAAAACCGGAATCTGCAGAGAGCCGATTGGCCCACACATGTCAGATCACTTTTACACCCAACCCATCCCGCACTCTCTCTCTCTCTCTCATATTTATTGCTATCTTCCTTACGTTTACGATATCCTATTCTCTCTCGCCATACTCTCTCTCCCTCACAAATGAGAACATAAAACAAATAAGAAAACGGGAGTCTGCAGAGAGCCGATTGACCTACACATGGCAGATCCCTTTCACACCCAACCCATCTCGTTCTATCTAATTTCAAGTTGAAGCTCTATTGTTCTTGATCCCATTATAGCACTCGGTAGAAATTCCACATATCTACAACTCTGCTACTAAACGAATAGAGGCAGATCCCTTATACAGCCAATCTCTCCCTCTCTCACTCTTGTTTGTTTGCACAATCTGTTCCTTCTGTAGTTTCTCCATGCCCGATAAGTTAAATGATCTTTTGATATCTGTGACATAGCTTTTGTATCCAACACAATACCCTGCTTGCAAAACCGCTCGAACCCCGGACAACGTTGCTTGCAACTTTAAGTATTATTATTATTATTATTATTATTATTAACGAGTTTCCAGTCTTTCCTGTTAACCAATAAGTAATCTATCTGGCTACTGGAGACCCCAGCTGATATGTGACCAGATGGCTCTGTCTTTTCTTGAGCTTTGTGTTACACACAACCATGTTAAGTGCAACGCAGGACTCCAGTATATATTCGCCTTCCAGATTCCTCCTTCCGTAACTATTTCCTCCATGTACTCCCTCGTACCCATCTGCAGATGCTCCCACGTGACCATTCAGGTCCCATCCCAGGATTGTTATTTCATTATCCGAAAGGCCTGAAATGACACTGCCGGTGTCATTCCAGAAGTCCTCTTTATCTCTTTCTGTAGGCCAGCCTGTGGGGCATATGTAGATATCACATTCAGAATTCTTTCACCAACTTTCAACAATCAGCCTTTCACTAACTTTCGTAATCTGAAGCACATTTTCCGCCCACTCTTCAGCCACCAGAACACCCACTCCTCCTTTCGCTTTATCAGTCTCAACCCCCTTCCAGTAGATCCTATATCTTTTCTTTCTTCCAACAATCCACTGTGCCCCACACCCTTTCCAGAGTGTTTCCTGGGCACAGCAGACGTCCACTCGCCTCCTCTCACACATCTCATGCAGCCACTTCATTTGCACGCAGATTCAAATTATAGGTTTGAGTTCCGAAGGGAAGAAGGAAAACCTAATATTTAGTAGTGGCCCCGGAATCATTGACGATGCGCCTTAACATTGTTTATGGCCAATCTTTGAACTCAAGCTTGCTTTTCAAACTTCCCGCCCAGGAGAGAACAAAATACGATTGCCACACATTGTGAGCGAAACGCTCTAAAAAAACAATCACAGACTCATCCTATATGATGTGGGTACCACTACTAGAAAAAACTAGCAAAAAATAATATAAAAATAAAAATTAAACTTGATCTAGCATTGCGCTTCTCATGCGTCTGCTGTCTCCCGCACGCTTCGCCTCGCTCATCGAAGCGATCTCTCGTTCTTCACTGATATATCAAGACTTTCAAAATACAACAGATGAATGGGAAGGGGATGGCAGGGAGGGCCAAAATCGTCAATGATTCCGGGGCCACTACTAAATATTATGTTTTCCTTCTTCCCTTTGGGACTCAAACCTATAATTTATTAGTGGCACCTTCATCATTGATGATGCGCCATCGATATCTCAAGTCTGGAGGGGGACATTCATCATGACTATCATAACCACTAACAAATTACTAAGGTTTAAAGAGAAACACTTACGAAAAAGATCATTGTTTAATATTATAAAAATAAGAAAGTGTACAGGCGGCATTTATTAAAAGTTTGCCTGTTGTGTAGCACCTTTACGTTTGATAGAACAGTAGGATATACACACATAAACTATACATATAGCTTATGACTATATAATTAAATAAATATCTTGTCTCTTAGAAAATACTGATAAACTTTGGTGGCATATATATATATATTTCCTAACAGGTACTCTATTACAAATAGATTTGTACAATGACCTTATAAATAACCTTAAGATTATTAAGCATAAATTAATATCTATTGCCATACATAAAGTATAAATAATAAAAAGTTTCCTGACTAGACTTACTTTAGTCTAAGGAATGGGTTATCACATGACCCTAATTCTCATCATCATGTTGTATCACATAGGAGGCAGGTAGGAGCCCTAGTTTGAACACTCCCCCCCCCCCCCTTTCTTTGTACAAAAATAGCATAAAACTAGACTCTCTTCCTTAATGCTACACATGTGCGAGAAGGTTTCATGAGATTAACGGACAGGTAACGTGTTAGGAGTGTATGATTGGACGACCATAATTTGGTCTGCTGAATATCATCTAGGGAATAATTATGTCAAAACCTGAGTGAGACAGCCCACTTCCGTATATCGAGTGATCTAGCAAGAACGCCCGGATTACTCTCCCTGATAACTTCTACTAACAAAGCCGCCAGCTGACGCTTTTGAAGACGTTTACCTGTCCGTGAAACCCAGAGGGACCCTGCCTGAGATGGCTGAGACTCCCGCATATATAAAATGAGCGATTGCACCGGGCAAAGTAAATGGTGTTTATCGCCCTGTTTCAGAGCTGGCAATTCAAACTCTGTAAATACATTGTTATGACCGGGGCTACGAATAAAACAAGGGCACTTAAAGATTGGACTAGTAATAGGGCACTATGCAACAACGGTACGCTAGATCCAAACCCTCGAACTTATATTCCGGCGAACAAAACACTTATACCCTCCAGAGTTAATCTGCGATAGCGGGGTATCCTTAACTGGGCATAAATGTACTCTACTTCAGGCTAACCTACACTGGTATAGCCTGATAACAAACAAGATGCAAGTTACGTTAAAATGCATAAAAAGGGAATCTATGGAAAGATCAATTAAATCACTGCAAGATTTAATACAATAAAAAGATGCTTCAATACAGTTACTCTAAACAACAATAAACTCTTCACTCCTATCTGAAAGAAAGTGAAGTATAGTCCTACAGCATAGACCTGGAAACTTCTGAAGAAAGTCTGATGCTCATAAGATGCTCGTATCTTAAACTATATAAAGGCAGGAGGCAGGACACCACAAATGTACAGTGGCGTCACCAGGGGGGGGCTTGGGGGGGCTTAGCCACCCCAAATCAAGGACTCAGCCCCCCCAAAAAAATGCAAACCCCAAAACTGCCAAAAGTAATTAAAATAAATAAATAAAAATTAAATAATAAATAATGCATAACCAGTTCACCACATTCACCAGCCCTGCATCCAACCCCCCCCCCCCCCCCCCAATATACTTTTTATTAATTGATCCATATAGGTTAAATACGAATTGTTTATGTAATGTGAATATTTATTCACAATTTACATAAACCTATGGCTGACTCAAATCATAATAGTAATATTAGTAAGTTTCCCCTATATTTTCACCAAGCTTGGTTTTCTTTGAAGCTTGAGCCGTTATATTTATTGAAATTATTGGAAATATAAATGCAATATGTATTGTTTTTATGAGACTTATTATATATTTACAATATAATATATTATTTATATTAAATTGTTAAATAAAAGACACATATCCACATACCATTAGGCCATGTCACTATATGAAACTTTGAAAAGATATCAGTTTTATAGAATAACAATTGTTTGTAATCTTGTATTTTATCAATAGGCTTATCTAAAGTAATTGCTTTATGATTTGGAGTTAATAAATTATAATTTTTGTTTTAAGTGAACTGTTTTGTTTTTCTATCACAGTAATGGAAGAAAAATCTTGCCAATTAAATCTATATAATGGTAAAATAATAAAAGTTCTTCAAATTATCCAATTTAATATGCTAAGAAATCGTTACAAACTATAGTATATTCATTATAAGTAGGCGAAACATCTAGACCACTTACCTCTATACCTAAGGAAAGACTGGAGAAATCAAGCTAATATATCTACCTTTGGGAAGGGTCAGCCAGGCAATAAGTATGGACATTTACAACCCATTTGCTCTAGCCATTTAGCGAATTACAAAGGTTAGGGGTCACAATTTCTGGCCTACCTATAATGAATGGACTAGTATGATAGTATATGAAGAAAAAACTATTCTCTGCACATAGGCTTTATACCCTACAATTACCATTGGCCTTGTAACTTACTGACTGATGCCTGGTATCAGGCTCATCAATATTTATGTGTCCTATGTTTCTTACTTATACACATTTTAGGCCTCAAAAAGGCCCCAGAAACTGCTCAAATTTCAAATTTTACGGGGGGGCTTACAGCGCCCCCTGGACCCCCCCCAGCTGCTCAGGCTCGCTTCGCTCGCCACCCACCACATCTATGCCAGGGCTACAGCCCCCCAAAATTTGACCCCTGGTGACGCCACTGCAAGTGTAAACTGAATACAATAAAAGATAGGACATATAATGTTAACTGACACGAGAATACTATAAATGCGCAATGGTAGCAATGCTCGACACTAAAAGAAGTACTTCCTCATCAACGAAACAGTCTGCTATGGTTGTGCAACTCAACAACAACCTAGACTAATAAATGCGGTGAATAATAATGCGTACATATCAAAGAGCTTATATAAATACTAATAAGTGTCTACTCACTTAATAATGTCTAGCTGGAATACTCTAGGTAAGGAACTGTGGTTGAGCATACAGGCTCGTAGCCTAGCGATGTCCTTAAGAGTGCATTCTTTAAGTTACGTTAATTGACTAGGGTGCTCTCTTGATAGATCCAAACAAGTATCTGGTTCTATCCTGGCGACCCTCTAAAGACAATCAAAGAGGCAGCAAAGTGTGGAACTGGAACAGGCCAAACCCTCAGTCAACACGATGCTGCACTCGTAAAGGACGCAACCCAAAGACAACACAGGCTACCACAGGACCGTTCGAAAGTTGTTGTAGGTATACTCAAACCAGACACACATCGGAGACAACGACTACAGTTAACTTATCCCTGTCTAGCATTAAATAAAAGAGCAGAACACCTAAATCATAATGGAGACACACTAAGATCCCAACCTCTACTAAATCTAAGAACCCTCAAAACCTATTCTAAGCACATTTTAAATATCTCTGAGGACGGCGCATGCAATACATGGGCCGGCTATGGAAACCGTATGCAGAACCCAAGGGGATAAGTAATTGAATAAAGACGAGAAGCAATGGAAAAGAAGACAGAGAGAGAGACAGTGGTAAAGGGTGATCGGAGAGAGTAGGCAAAGGATGTTAGAAGCACGCGCGCCTAGCCTGTCCTGACGAGGACAGCTCCCGGACCCTCATGCAGGAGGTAGTTACACAGGAGCCCGCAAAGGCGCAATGGTCGGCCAATCACGGGCTGATACGTCACAAGGCGCAGGGCCCTAGGACGCGCCAGGAACCGCCAGCCAATCAAGGGCGCGGGAAACTCCTCCGAGCGAGGAGGCAGCACATACATACACACGCACATACTACCACGCTGCCTCTATCGCTCTCTCTCCTTAACTTTACACAATGCATCTAATATTCTACTAATGATATAAAATACTTCCCGTTGTCACAGACGAAAAACAAGACCACCACTGGACTGTCTGTGACAATGCGAGCACAAGAAAGAACAACATTCTCGGATAACTGTAGCCCATTTCGATGTCCCTGGCGAGCGCTAGTGGATAACGAAGGCGATTCTGCCCACGCTGGTAGAAGACTTCACAACCCCCCGCCAAGATATGGGACGCTCAAATTAGGCGAGCACCATATCTGACAAGGCAGAATGCCGACAAGACCCGCCACACCTAGCCACTCCACCAGAAATGAAATGCAAAGCTCAATCTTAAATAAGTAAAACAAAATTTTTGTTATGCCCTGTTTTTCTACAGGATTAACTTGGGTAATGTGAGTTCTAAATGACTGGGTATAAAAGGCTGCATGCACATACAAGTGAGGAATAGAGAACACAAAGAAAACACATGGTAACAAGTTACACGATCACGTTTATTTATATACCACTGCAGAATACTCGTGCAAGACAATATAATAGAATCGAACAACACTAGCATAAGTGGATCTGGATGGAGCCTAGTCTCACACTTCCAACGTTCAGGTATTAATCTTCTGATCACTGGCTTTAACCCTTTATTAGCGGGGTCGGACTTAAGTCCGGTACGAGATAATTGGACTAAATGGCGGGGTCGGACTTAAGTCCGTGGGTGTATTCCCACCCTAATTTAGGTGGAAAGCGGAACCTGGTGGTCAGGCGGTATACTACAAGGGCCCACCCACATATCCCCACTGCGTGACCGTGACTCAGTGACCCTCAAGCAGCCATAATGGAAGGTCAAGATTTGCCCGTGTTCGATTCGGTGGCCGCCATCCCTAGTGCGTCGCGCCACCCTACTAACCACGCCCGGCTTACCACCCAGGAACTAGATATCATGCTGAACTCTTCAGAACTTTCTAATAAGCTGTTGGATGAAACCGTCGAATGTCTGGGTGAGAGTTTTGGTAGTGTGGATGACTCGGAAGACCGAAATAACCCGATCATAGGCTTTCATCCCAAGCATAATTTGCGTGGGGTTGATGTTGAGGTTGATGTTGGACAGACCGTTGACCATATTGAAGACGTTCCTGACGAAGAACATACTGGTGTGGGTGTTGGTAAGTACAATTTATATTTTATAATTGCTTGAAAGTTTGATTGCAAGCATTTTATCACCTTACGAGCGGGTGGTGGAGTATATTTCCCTGTGCCGCCCAGCGGGTTTTTTTTTTACCCTAAATGGGGTTGTTTCGTGCTCTTTTTCATGCATAAACAAGACCCAGAGCGTAATACAAGTATGTATCCCTGAAAGGGCGTAAATTGAGCTTTCCAATGACACCCGAACCATCCTTCTACGATCATGGGTTGTCTTTCAACGATCGTGCAACACGAGTGCAAAACCCTAAACTACGGTAATTTCCTTATATAATTCCCTGTAGTAGGTCCCACGGCGGCTGTGACGAGCGGTCAGGAGGTACATTATGCTCTAATCACCGCTCCGCTCTCTCTCAGAGCACATTACGTCCTCAAAATTGCACTCTACAAGAAATGTCCTTTGCATTTTATAGGGATTATTTGCAGGCGTTCGGTAAATTTCTCACGATAACCAGGTTACACGGTACATTTCTCACGTTAATGTAAGCAACAACGAAGCTTGGCGAAGACTTTGGCCTACCATATACCTTTTTATAATGCATGTGACCTTGTAATTGCTTGAAAGTTTGATTGCAAGCATTTTATAGCGGATTATTTGCAGGCGTTCAGTACATTCTTACGGTAATACAAACAACGAAAGATTGAATATTTGTGCTTGGCATTATATGATTGTGGGGAACAGATGTAGGCCTACCGTATATATTATTTTATCATAATATATGATACATATGTAACATTGTTATATTATCACGACACTCTCTCTCTCTCTGTCTCACTCTCTTTGTTTCTACACCTTTGTACTCCTTGGTACTCTCTTTCTCTGATGTAGGCCAGGGCACGCCCCTAACTAATCTTCTCTTCCCTCCCAGGGAAAAATCACACCTAGCAGATGTTCTTGACCTCTCTCTCTCTGTCTGTCTCTCTACCTATATTCCATTTATAATTGCATGTGACATTGAAATTGCTTGAGAGTTTGATTGCAAGCATTTTATAGCGTATTATTTGCAGGCGTTCGGTAAATTTCTCACGATAACCAGGGTATACGGTAAATTTTTCACGATAATATAAGCAACAACGAAGCTTGGCGAAGATTGTGGTCTACAATATACCTTTTTATAATGCATGTGACATTGAAATTGCTTGAGAGTTTGATTGCAAGCATTTTTATAGCGTATTATTTGCAGGCGTTCAGTAAATTTCTTACGGTAATACAAACAACGAAAAATTTAATATTTGTGCTTGGCATTATATAATTGTGGGGAACAGATGTAGGCCTACCGTATATTTATTTTGTCATATATATGATACATATGTAACATTGTTATATTATCACAACACTCTCTCTCTGTCTGTCTAATCCTCTCTGGGTCTACCTATATATACTTGTATAATTGCATGTGACATTGAAAGTGCTTGAGAGTTTGATTGCAAGTATTTGATAGCATATCATTTGCAGGCGTTCAGTAAATTTGATAAATATATCAAAATAAGTCCTGTGGGACTATGAAATAGCTATTATTGGACAAGGAAAATATTTTGTTCATCCCTCCACTGGAACATCAACAACAATGTCAACAACGTATCGCAGTCGGCAGTGTGCAGTACTGCCAATACGTATAGCGACTTCCGCTAGATCTAGAGACTTTTACTTCGATCTAGCAGCAATGACTTACACTAGCGGTTTTGTTTTGAAATTTCAGAACAATTTCGAAGTGATATTATATGGATTTTGCCAATTCATATTTCTAGTGGTATTTATCATGTCTTACATCTAACAATATATGCTAGCGGATTTAACTTCAATTGGTAACCCTCCCGCTCCATTCGGCTCGAAGAAAATCGATAATGGTGGCACTTTAGTAAACAGGTGATAAACATAACCGCATGCGTATCGGTTTGGTGTATCGGTATTATGGTAAGTTGGCTACCTACTAGTGTTTATACGATATAGTAAGTAATGATAAGTAAATTATATATATTATATATAAAACAAAAACAAATTCCTGCAAAGCAAGCGAAACAGAAAGAGAGAAGAATGCAGAAACTGAACTGAAGAAAGAGTGAAAAAGATATAATAATACAGACATTTTTACAAGCAAATAAAGAAAGGGATTATAGAAAATAATAATGAGAATTACATATACGGATGAGGAAGAGAGAGAGAGAGAAAGAGAGAGAATACAGAAACTGAACTGAATAAAGAGAGTGAAACAAATTTACAAGCAAATAAATGAAAAAGAGGGATTAGTTAGAGAAATTAATAATGAGAAATACATATACGGATGAGGAAGAGGGAAAGCGAGCGAGCCAGAGAGAGAGAGAGAGACAGGAGGCGTGAGAGAGATTAGAGATAATAGAGAGATTGCAAGCATTTTATAGCGTATTATTTGCAGGTGATCAGTAAATTTCTTACGGTAATACAAACAACGAAAGATTGAATATTTGTGCTTGGCATTATATGATTGTGGGGAACATATGTAGGCCTACCGTATATATAATTTTTTCATATATACGATACATATGTAACATTGTTATTATCACGACACTCTCTCTCTCTCTCTCTTGTCTCTTCCTCTCTGGGTCTACCTATACATATATAATTGCATGTGACCTTCAAATTGTTTGAAATTTTGATTGCAAGCATTTTTTTAGCGTATTATTTGCAGGCGTTCAGTAAATTTCTTACGGTAAGGTAGGCAAAAGGCAGTTATGAGATTGAGGTAGGGAAAAGGCAGAACTGCCTATAGCGAGTGTATGAATGGGATTGAGGTAGACAAAAGGCAGAACTGCCTATAGCGAGTGTATGAATGTGATTGAGGTAGACAAAAGGCAGAACTGTCGATAGCGAGTGTATGAATGTATGTATGAATGAATGACATGGATGTATGAGGTGGACCAAGAACCAGATGGATGGATGAGATTCGAAACTTTGATAGACGTATATATCACGGTATACGGTAGAAGTAATTCCTTACAATGTACCGTACATCGTGATATATACGCCTATCAAATGATTGCCATCAATATACGGTATATATATATATATATATATATATATATATATATACACCGTGATATATACGCCTATCAAATGATTGCAATCAATATACACCAATATACAGTATATAATATATATATATATATATATATATATATATATATATATATATATATATATATATATATATATATATATATATTTCTATATATATATATATATATATATACTATATATATATATATATATATATATATTTATATATATACCGTATATTGATGGCAATCATTTGATAGGCGTATATATCACGATGTACGGTACATTGTAAGGAATTACTTCTACCGTATACCGTGATATATACGTCTATCAAAGTTTCGAATTTCATCCATCCATCTGGTTCTTGGTCCACCTCATGCATCCATGTCATTCATTCATACATACATTCATACACTCGCTATAGGCAGTTCTGCCTTTTGTCTACCTCAATCACATTCATACACTCGCTATAGGCAGTTCTGCCTTTTGTCTACCTCAATCCCATCCATACACTCGCTATAGGCAGTTCTGCCTTTTCCCTACCTCAATCACATAACTGCCTTTTGCCTACCTCAATCACATGTGGATAACACCTCCTGGGAACACCACAAACAAAAAATGAGTCTTCAACACTACCCCATAGGGTGATTTGGAAATGTGTTGTGAAATAATATTATATATAAACAAAAACAAAAACCTAAAGCAAGCGAGAGAGAGAGAGAGAGAGAGAGAGAGAGAGAGAGAGAGAGAGAGAGAATGCAGAAACTGAACTGAAGAAAGAGTGAAAAGATATAATACAGAAATATTACAAGCAAATAAATGAAATAGAGGGATTAGTTAGAGAAAATAATAATGAGAATTACATATACGGATGAGAAGAGAAAGAGAGAGAATACAGAAACTGAACTGAAGAAAGAGTGAAAAAAGATATAATAATACAGAAATATTACAAGCAAATAAATGAAATAGAGGGATTAGTTAGAGAAAATAATAATGAGAATTACATATACGGATGAGGAAGAGAGAAAGGGAGCGCGAGAGAGGGAAAGCCAGCGAGCCAGAGAGAGAGAGAGACAGACAGACAGGAGTGAGAGAGAGAAAGAAAGAGAGAGAGAGAGAGAGAGAGATAATACAGAGAATACAGAACTAAGGAGAAATAAGAGAAAAATAAGACCGATTACCGAAGGAATAGTAGACGCGCGAGAGGCCGAAGTCAGGCCAAAGCGAACGCATCCGAACGCGCCCGGGAAATAGACCAAAAAGTACCTCCTCTTCCTCACCTCTTCCCACCCTCCACACTCATTCATAACATCCATTCATAGACTTATATGGGGAGACGAAGAGTTGCTCTTTCCAAAAATGATCGTTTCGTTCGCATTGGAGCCAGAGTAACAGCGCTAGGGCGAGTGAAATTGAGCGAATATTTCGGGATTATGCCCGCTGAGCGGTACAGTGTAAAATACCTTACCACCCGCTAAATAAGGGTTAATTCAACAGGTTTATATACCGAAGACCATCAATGTTACTTATAGAATCATATTCACTGTTAGATTTATTACTGGTAGCTCTGGTGCACAAGTAGTAGTTCACAGACTAGATTAGACACGCGTATTTTAGAGCACGGGAATTCTAGTAACCTCAGGGGGTACTGATCTAAGATTTATATTCTTGTCTCAGAAATACATAGAACGCAAATCAGTGGGCGAACATTCAGATATCACTAGGGTTTCCTTCTAGGTAATAATATCTGTGTATATGGTTGATTACGAGAGTTAGTATCGCCTGTTAATTAATGAACACTGATACGCTTAGCACTTCCTAATTGAATGGTTATATGAATTATACTGGGGCAAAGAGATAGCCACTTCGTAGAAATATCAATTAGTGAATCTCTAAACAGCACTGTAACATGTAGTACTGATAAAGGGAATCTTGGGTATTATCTGATGGGTCTGGTCCTGGTTATCTTGCGTCCATGATGTTGGGGGCTAAAGACTGGTTCCGTGGCCGTCCAGGGGGTCCATATGTGTGAAGTTCTCAAATACGTGGACAGGTCCTTCTATCCAAATCTGCCACGGAGTCTGCCGGCTCTGGAATCTCTCCGGAACAACACAAGGGCAGAGCTAGAGGTTAACTTCAGGGTAGTGACCACTGGTTGGTGTCTAGCTTTCAACTGATTTGACTGGGGGCGGGAGCTAGGTTTATAGGCTCGGTTCTGGACCCTGTAGACAGTAGGGATCTCGAGTCTTATGGACTTATTTGAGCTCTCACTAGATATGGGGACTAGGTAAGATGGTGATTACTGTTGTGGCACATGGCTATAGGAAGCCTTCATATTTTAATATAACTGAGCCTTAGTAAGAGGTACTATTTTGGCTATACTGGAAGTATTTAGGGGAGAGAGACTGGATCTACTTTGCGAGGAGGATGGGGACAGCTGTGATAGGAGCGTCTCTCTTAGATTGTTCAATCTTCATTCTATGGTATAGCTGAGGTGCTAATTTAGTGATCAGAGTATGCAAGAAAGGTAAATGGTTTATTGTGAGTTAATAGAGGTTAGTAAAGGTGTTAGTCATGCATGGTTAGTTCATTGATAGGAAGAATTCCTGTGCTACCTGGCAATGACTCAGAAGTCAAAACAGGAGCCAGGTATACCTCCGCGGGGGTGGGGGTCTCCCTCCTCGGGTGGGTAAAAAGGGGTAGCTGGGCGCCCTCTCTCTGTGATAGTCGTCCGGCGGCTGTGGCTAGGGGCTTGCCATATCACCAGTGTTTGTAATATGTGTATGAGACAGATGTGGGTGTCCTTAATACCAAAACCGAAGGTGCCTTGGCTAGCTGGTTTTGCTCGGTTGGTTGTTAATTTTAGGGTTTGCTGGATGTGGTGGAGACTGGGTTGCTAACTCTGCCACATTTATCTGGAAGTATGGCAATAGAAGTTAGTTACTGGCGAGGCGGCTAGCCTCGCACCGACGACCATTGGGTGCAGGGTTGTGAATGGGTTGTAAGAGAATAGATGGCATGCAAGGGGCTAGTAAAGTTCTAATGTTGTTCTGGCCTACTAAGTGAAGGTAGGCTGGATAGGAGTATATATATAAAAGGTTGGAGAGCGTTAGCAACGGACAATTCAAGGATCTTCAAGAGGTATGAGAGAGAGGCTAGGTCGGACAAGAGTAGAGAAGCGCGGGGTCTTATAATGAGAGGGGAGGAGTTCAGGGGGGCTATAGGGGAATTTGACCCTAAGGTCTCTGGGTGTGGGGGTGGCATTAGGCTGCAGTTGATATTGGAGTTTGAAAAGGCAGTGGAAGTACGTTAGCCAAATGCTACCGGGGAATGCAACTATGGGGTGGTATATGAGTCTGGAAAAGATAGAATTATGTGTTCAGTCCGAGGGGTTATGGATACTATTAGTTGGCCCTGGGAACTGCGTTTTCTATGAAATATCTATACCAAACAAAAGCGGCAGTTCGTAGGGGTACTTAGTTATTGTTTCGAGGTACTTATGACAGATACTGGTAACAAGGTTATCTATACAATCTCTGGTTGGGGTAAGAGGTGTATGACACGAAGCAAATTGGCGTAGTGTGGACTGTGGATACGAAGGAGGCAAGTGGAAGACGTATGACAATTGTGGAAAAGTAAATGGAAAAAGGTGAACACAATGGCGGATAAAGATACTTAACCTAAGGATTGAATACATAGATTTATGGGGCGATGGGTCTTCAGAAAGCTTAGTCTGGCAAGACAAGATGTTAGGGAATGTTATTAATACTTAAACTAAGGATTGCATACATCGATGAACGACGACATTATAGTCGTCGTCCTAATAAGGTGATGAAACCTGGTTGATCTGTACTTGGCACAATACGACACAAGGACAGTGCCGCTATGTCGTATCAATACTGGTGGCAGTTAATATTATAGAGACACTTAGTTACTAGAGGAACAATGCAAGGGGCGACTGAGCACGGGTTACATATATCTATACTCGTCATGGGAAATGATATACGAGGTCTAGGGACAGGCGTGGGTGTTTTAACTTCTAAGATATATAACATCTACTTCTCGGATGTAAGAACATACATAGATATAATTATGGCTGTCTGATGTGTTGGCATTGGCTCAACGTCGGGACGGCATGGGTGTTTTTAATATGAATGTATATTCCTGTTCATCATCTTTGTAGTTAGGAGTGTAGGACACGAGGGAGTAGTGTACGTGAGGTGTGGAAAAATGGTCAGTTTAGAAGGGGTATCTAGGTGCGGCCTGGAGCTGCTTAGCCCTGCGGGCTTGGGCCTGTCTGAATTGGCTGGCTCGGTCAGCTGGTCCTTTCGTTCGGTGGACCTTTCCTTTGGGTGTTTCTGTGTGGTGTTCGTTCGTGGCTTCTGTGGTGGGCTTCTCATTCTGGGGCATTTTACTTCCCTCTCCTTCATTATAGGCTCGTCCTCGAGCCTCAAGGGTGAAGTAAAAAGAAGCGTAGTCATGGTGGGTCATTTTGAGGGTATTTAGAAGGTTCCACCAAGCAAGAGAGCGACGGTCAGGTTTCTTTTGTAAGTCAATGTATACCTGTAAGAATGTGTCATCTGTGTTGTGACGGGCGATTGCCCGGGCTTGAGGTGGGCGTTGTAGACGTAAGTGTCCAGTGGGGGTTTTTACTTTAACCTTTCGTATGAATGGTTTGTAGTTTTCCCCCGTGGGGGTCGGAGTGAGGTATGTGGGAAGGAGGGGGTGTGTGTTGTGTGGCTTGGGTCTTTAGTGTCAGAACGGGGTGTTATTTTTGTATAACTGTCTTTAAATCTGATGGGTCTGTTTATTATTCTACCTCTGGCGGTCCTGGTGGGAAGGTAGATGTTTGTCGTGGGACTTGAGTCGCTCGACGATGTTTTATATTGAGGGGAAGAACGTTTTACAGGTGAAGGTAAAGTGTTTAACAATGTATAAAACAAATTTTAAAGATAGTCAGAAAAGTGTAGGTTAACAAGAAAAGTAGTATGACTAAGGGAAGAAAAATATACAGTATATGGAAAACATGTAAATTTAAGAAAGAACAGATCATTAAGAACACAGGAAAATTAAGAAGAGGTAAAGTGTTTAACAATGTATAAAACAAATTTAAAAGATAGTCAGAAAAGTGTAGGTTAAGAAGAAAAGTAGTATGACTCAGGGAAGAAAAATATAATATACAGTCTATGGAAAACATGTAAATTTATAGAATCATGCCCAATCGCTTAGGAATTGAAAACAATCAAAACAAAAAATTAAGTACAATAATATCCTCATCATCATCAGGGGGGGGTTATTTAGGGTCGCCGTTAGTCTGGGTGACGGTCTGGTAATAGGGGTGGTGGTGGCTGTGGCTTTGACCTTGGGGTTTCACTTTCACTTTGGAAGGGCGGGGTGGATATACCGTTAGGTCTGTCGTTAGGAATGTGGGTCTGGGGGCGAGCTGGCCCGGGGCCAGTTTTGGAGGGGGGTCTAAGTGGTTTCGGTCGGGGGTAATGATAGGGGGGTTTTAAAGATGAAACGGGCAGGTCGAGTCGGGGTTGTTGTTGCGGAAGAGGTTGGTGCTGGGGAGGGGTTGAATTGTGTAGAGAGTTGTGGTCGTGAGTGGGGTTTGGGGAAGGGCGAGTAAGGCTGAAGGTTGAGAGTTTACTATGATCGTGTGGTTTGGGGTGTGGGGATTTGACAGGGAGATGGTGGGGGGGGTCTGGGCAGGCAGGGTTGTGGTTTGAGAGGGGTTGAATTTGGACTGATTTTATTTTCGGGAGAGACATGGATGGGATTTCGAGGAGTGGTTGAAGTTGAGAGGTTGATTATGTTGTTTGGGGCGAGAGAGAGAGTATTTTGGGGTTTAGCCAAGGTGGAAAAAGTTTTGTGGTTGGATTGGGATGGGAGTGGTATTTTGTCGAGCGGGATCTTTGGGGGTGGAATTTGGGGCGGGTGGGGTAACGGTGAAGAGGGGGGTAAGATAGGGGGGAAAGAGGAGGTAGGGGTTATGTACGGGGGTGATTGTTCGTTCTGAATGTGGTCATGAGAGGTTAGGCTGGCAGGGTGGGAATTGGTGGAGGTTGAAAGTTTAGCTGGGCTCATGATGGTGGGGGACCGACTGGTGAGCAGGTGTTCGGTACGCATGAGGGGGGGGAAATCACTTTGGGGGGGGTCACGCGTGAGGGGGGGATTAACGGCGCGTGTGGGAGGATCAGAGTGGTGGGGTGTGTCGGTGGCAGTGACGGTTTGTTTAGAGGTTATATGGGATTGGTGGGTTTGTCTGTCATGAGGGGGTGAGTCAAGTGTGGGGTTTTGAAGTTTATTAGGGGTGTGAATTGTGGGGGGGTGGAAGGGAGCTACTGACGGAAAACTGTCACAATGGAAATTTTGTTGGTGGGGGAATAGCTGAGCATTTCTGGGGAAGGGGGGGAACATGGTTGGGTCCCTAGGTCGTCACGCGTGAGGGGAGGATTAACGGCGCGTGTGGGAGGGTCAGGGTGGTGAGAGGTGAGCGAGTTAGACAACGGGATTTGTTGGGGGGACTGCGGAGGGTTGGTGGGGGAAGAGTTAGGTGTAGAACAGGGGTTATTGGTAGAGGACTGATGTATTGATTTGGGGTTGTTAACAGGACGAATTTGGGGAATTTTCTTGGTGTCCGTCTCGGTCTGGTTAAAGGTTATGTGGGACTGGGGAGGATTAGTGGGGGCAGAGTTAGGCATAGGACATGGGTTATTGAGGGAGGAGTGATGTACTGATTTGGGGTTGTTAACAGGACGAGTTTGGGGAATTTTCTTGGTGGCAGTCTCGGTCTGGTTAGAGGTTATCTGGGACTGGTGAGTTGTTTGACATGAGAGGGCGAGTCAAGTGTGGGGTTTTGAAGTTTTCTAGGGGTGTGAATTGTGTGGGGGTGGAAGGGAGCTACTGACAGAAAACTGTCACAAGGGGAATTTTGTTGTTTGTGGAATAGCTGAACATTTCTGGGGGCATGGGGAAAACATGTTTTGGTACATAGGTAGGCATAGCTAGAAAACGGGGCTTGTTGGGGGGACTGCGGAGGGTTGGTGGGGGAAGAGTTAGGTGTAGAACAGGGGTTATTGGTGGAGGTTGATAGTTTTGAGGGGGGGACAGGTGATGAAAATGAGGAAGTGAGAGGCGTGACAGGTTGTTGAGCAGCATTTTTTAGGGGTGAATTTGAAAAAGAATTGGTTACTGTGGGGGTGATCATTTCTACGTGCTGTGGTTTGTTGGCAGGCATAGAAAAAGGATGGGGTTTGTGGGGTAACACCATTGATGGAAGATGATCGTTGGTGGATGGCTGGGCAGGGGAAAATTTAGGGATGGTCAGAGAGGATAGAGGCAAGGAAGAGTGCACTGGGGTTGGACTTTCACCGGAAGTCATTTTGGAAGGGTGCACGGAGTCTTGGATAGGGGCTGAAGGGTTGGATAGGGGATTCATCGAACTGAGTAGGCAATCTTCTCTGATGGAGAGCATATGTTCTTCGAATAAGACATACGGGTCGAGATGGGCGGTGATGTGGGGTGGGAGGATGTTTAATAATGCGGTGAATAAGAGTTCATTTTGTTGATCGTAATCTTCATAGCTATACGTGGTCCTCACGTATCTGTAGAGTTGTATGAGGGTCACATTTATATCCCCTTCATACTTGATCTCGTCGACTTTTATTATTTTGGGGGCGACGGGGGAACCCAAAAGTGGATCTAAGGTCCGGATCACGAGGGATCGAAACTGGTTCCAGGTAAGCTCTGGCGTACACTGTTTCATAATTTGGCGAAGAAAATCGTTCCAGGTAAGCTTATCAACAATTTGGGAAACGGCTTCTCCCAACTGTATAATGTGCGAAAATGCAACGCCGATTTTGTCGCGGTCATTTTGAAATGCCACATCGTACACTGGCTTTATTATGTCTAAGTAAGTGGCGATATCATACGTGTTTACATCATACTTGGGAATGTGTGTGAGTAGCTGCCAATTTTGCGATGTTCGCATGCTTCTACTGTTCCAAACTTGCAGTGTAATGCAACCTTTTATCCGAATCAAGAACCACCGCTGCCGCCAATGTTATGCCCTGTTTTTCTACAGGATTAACTTGGGTAATGTGAGTTCTAAATGACTGGGTATATAAGGCTGCATGCACAATACAAGATATGAGAAATAGAGAACACAAAGAAACACATGGTAACAAGTTACACGATCACGTTTATTTATATACCACTGCAGAATACTCGTGCAAGACAATATAATAGAATTGAACAACACTAGCATAAGTGGATCTGGATGGAGCCTAGTCTCCCATTTCCAACGTTCAGGTATTAATCTTCTGATCACTGGCTTTAATTCAACAGGTTTATATACCGAAGACCATCAATGTTACTTATAGAATCATATTCACTGTTAGATGTATTACTGGTAGCTCTGGTGCACAAGTAGTTCACAGACTAGATTAGACACGCGTATTTTAGAGCACGGGAATTCTAGTAACCTCAGGGGGTACTGATCTAAGTTTTATATTCTTGTCTCAGAAATACATAGAACGCAAATCAGTGGGCGAACATTCAGATATCACTAGGGTTTCCTTCTAGGTAATAATATCTGGGTATATAGTTGATTACGAGAGTTAGTATCGCCTGTTAATTAATGAACACTGATACGCTTAGCACTTTCTAATTGAATGGTTATATGAATTATACTGGGGCAAAGAGATAGCCACTTCGTAGAAATATCAATTAGTGAATCTCTAAACAGCACTGTAACATGTAGTACTGATAAAGGGAATCTTGGGTATTATCTGATGGGTCTGGTCCTGGTTATCTTGCGTCCATGATGTTGGGGGCTAACGACTGGTTCCGCGGCCATCCAGGGGGTCCATATGTGTGAAGTTCTCAAATACGTGGACAGGTCCTTCTATCCAAATCTGCCACGGAGTCTGCCGGCTCTGGAATCTCTCAACTCCGGAACAACACAAGGGCAGAGCTAGGGGTTAACTTCAGGGTAGTGACCACTGGTTGGTGTCTAGCTTTCAACTGATTTGACTGGAGGCGGGAGCTAGGTTTATAGGCTCGGTTCTGGACCCTGTAGACAGTAGGGATCTCGAGTCTTATGGATTTATTTGAGCTCTCACTAGATATGGGGACTAGGTAAGATGGTGATTACTGTTGTGGCACATGGCTATAGGAAGCCTTCATATTTTAATATAACTGAGCCTTAGTAAGAGGTACTATTTTGGCTATACTGGAAGTATTTAGGGGAGAGAGACTGGATCTACTTTGCGAGGAGGATGGGGACAGCTGTGATAGGAGCGTCTCTCTTAGATTGTTCAATCTTCATTCTATGGTATAGCTGAGGTGCTAATTTAGTGATCAGAGTATGCAAGAAAGGTAAATGGTTTATTGTGAGTTAATAGAGGTTAGTAAAGGTGTTAGTCATGCATGGTTAGTTCATTGATAGGAAGAATTCCTGTGCTACCTGGCAATGACTCAGAAGTCAAAACAGGGGCCAGGTATACCTCCGCGGGGGTGGGGGTCTCCCTCCTCGGGTGGGTAAAAAGGGGTAGCTGGGCGCCCTCTCTCTGTGATAGTCGTCCGGCGGCTGTGGCTAGGGGCTTGCCATATCACCAGTGTTTGTAATAACCCTCTGTGTATGAGACAGATGTGGGTGTCCTTAATACCAAAACCGAAGGTGCCTTGGCTAGCTGGTTTTACTCGGTTGGTTGTTAATTGTAGGGTTTGCTGGATGTGGTGGAGACTGGGTTGCTAACTCTGCCACATTTATCTGGAAGTATGGCAATAGAAGTTAGTTACTGGCGAGGCGGCTAGCCTCGCACCGACGACCATTGGGTGCAGGGTTGTGAATGGGTTATAAGAGAATAGATGGCATGCAAGGGGCTAGTAAAGTTCTAATGTTGTTCTGGCCTACTAAGTGAAGGTAGGCTGGATAGGAGTATATACAGTATATAAAAGGTTGGAGAGCGTTAGCAATGGACAATTCAAGGATCTTCAAGAGGTATGAGAGAGAGGCTAGGTCGGACAAGAGTAGAGAAGCGCGGGGTCTTATATTGAGAGGGGAGGAGTTCAGGGGGGCTATAGGGGAATTTGACCCTAAGGTCTCTGGGCGTGGGGGTGACATTAGGCTGCAGTTGATATTGGAGTTTGAAAAGGCAGTGAAAGTACGTTAGCCAAATGCTACCGGGGAATGCAACTATGGGGTGGTATATGAGTCTGGAAAAGATAGAATTATGTGTTCAGTCCGAGGGGTTATGGATACTATTAGTTGGCCCTGGGAACTGCATTTTCTATGAAATATCTATACCAAACAAAAGCGGCAGTTCGTAGGGGTACTTAGTCATTGTTTCGAGGTACTTATGACAGATACTGGTAACAAGGTTATCTATACAATCTCTGGTTGGGGTAAGAGGTGTAGGACACGAAGCAAATTGGCGTAGTGTGGACTGTGGATACGAAGGAGGCAAGTGGAAGATGTATGACAATTGTGGAAAAGTAAATGGAAAAAGGTGAACACAATGGCGGATAAAGATACTTAACCTAAGGATTGAATACATAGATTTATGGGGCGATGGGTCTTCAGAAAGCTTAGTCTGGCAAGACAAGATGTTAGGGAATGTTAATATTAATACTTAAACTAAGGATTGCATACATCGATGAACGACGACATTATAGTCGTCGTCCTAATAAGGTGATGAAACCTGGTTGATCTGTACTTGGCACAATACGACACAAGGACAGTGCCGCTATGTCGTATCAATACTGGTGGCAGTTAATATTATAGAGACACTTAGTTACTAGAGGAACAATGCAAGGGGGCGACTGAGTACGGGTTACATATATCTATACTCGTCATGGGAAATGATATACGAGGTCTAGGGACAGGCGTGGGTGTTTTAACTTCTAAGATATATAACATCTACTTCTCGGATGTAAGAACATACATAGATATAATTATGGCTGTCTGATGTGTTGGCATTGGCTCAACATCAGGACAGGGCATGGGTGTTTTTAATATGAATGTATATTCCTGTTCATCATCTTTGTAGTTAGGAGTGTAGGACACGAGGGAGTAGTGTACGTGAGGTGTGGAAAAATGGTCAGTTTAGAAGGGGTATCTAGGTGCGGCCTGGAGCTGCTTAGCCCTGCGGGCTTGGGCCTGTCTGAATTGGCTGGCTCGGTCAGCTGGTCCTTTCGTTCTGTGGACCTTTCCTTTGGGTGTTTCTGTGTGGTGTTCGTTCGTGGCTTCTGTGGTGGGCTTCTCGTTCTGGGGCATTTTAATTTTAGCAAAGGAAAATCATACAACCCCTCCCAAACACAATAGTATAATTTAGCCTGCTATGCTCCCTGAGCGAGCTTCACAGAGCCCAGCCTACTAAGTGAAAGACAGGTTCAACTTAGGACTTTAGCTATAACATTGGCAACTTACAATTAACTATCAAAAAGAAAGAGTTTTTATGTGATTTTTTTTATTTAATTTTAATGTTGTTTTTGACGGCTGCTCTACAGGGGCAAGCCTGGTTTTTTCTCCACTCTCAACACACACTGACTGAACGGCGAGGGTTCTCCTGCAAACATACCCTCCCGTGACAACCAATCAGCCAAAACATTATTTATTAGTGGCCCCTCCATCATTGACGATTATGCCTATTACATAAGGCACCCTCTTCAAACACTCATCCGCCGTAGTTTTGAATCTACCGCGCAGAGCATAAAAAAATTGAGGAGCCTTCATCATGAGCGCATGCAACCTCACTCATGGTTCAGTCATTATGAAATTGGGTTCTCACTACGAAAAAACTTCGTAACAAATAAAAAACAAAAAGAAAATAAAAATAACTATTCATCTATCTATCTATCTATTGCCTGACGCCGTGATCCCCGAAGGGGTGGCCACGAACGAACCGCCCCCATGCACCTCTGTCCCCAGTCAGTCGACGCCCCTCCCCCCAACCAGCACCGCCTTCGTTCATGTAGTTCCTCACTCCATCCTTCCACCTCATATTCGGTCTACCTCTCCCCCTCTGTCCCTCCACCTCGCTCTCGTACACCCTCTTAGTCATTCTCTCGCTTTCCATACGTTCCATATGGCCGAACCATCTCAAGTTGTTCCTTTTCACACTTTCCAGCACATCTACCTCCACACCACACCTCCTTCTTACTTCCTCATTAGTCTGTCTATCCCTCCATGTAACTCCGCACGCACTCCTTAAGTAATTCATTTCCACTGCTCTCACTCTTGGTCTGAGTCTCTCAACCAACGTCCATGCTTCGCTTCCGTAAGTCAGTGTCGGGATTACCACACTGTCATGCAAGGACTTCTTCACTTCCATACTGACCACCCTATTTCTTGTTACTGCTTTTAGCGTTCCTACAACCCTCTTCCCCTGTTGTACCCTCTCCCGCACCTCTTCATCCATAGTCCCATCTTTACTCAACACACTGCCCAGATACTTAAAAGAGTTGACGATCTCCATAGCCTGACCGTTCAGCTTCACCTCACACTCTGTGACTTCACCCCTTTCGAAGACCATAACCTTGCTCTTCCCCGTATTTACCTTCAAATTCCGTTTTTCGCACACTGTTCCAAACTCATTTACCAGACCCTGCAACTCCCATTCATTATCACTCATCAGAACTGTATCATCCGCAAACAGCAGTATAGATAACTATTCATAAGCTTTCCATATACTCGTGGATGTACTTGTGTGGATCTTTGACCAGACGCTGACTCAGGCGTCATTCTTCCTTCTCTGCTCTGCGCTCAACCGACCCGGACGTGCCTCCCCACGCTCCGCTCGTTCCGCATTTGTTGCGTCCCTAGTGAGTTTTTTCTCATTTGTTTACTCCGGGATGTATCGAGTAAGGTTAGGATATGCGTAGCAGGAGTGTCCTGGGCGGGTTGCCCGCAGTGCAGTGTATTTTGGGTCGTGTGTTGGGGTCATCTATTTCGGGTGTACCCTCGTGGTCCTGTTGTGGACATGTGAACTTTTTCACGGTTAGCTAGCTTTGTGATGCAGGCGGCTTTTATTACGCGTTATTATTGCTTCCTTTTATCTTTCTGATGAGGTAGCTTTTTATTCTCTGACGTTCCCAGCGTATTTTTCTTCACTTAGTGAAGTTTTTCTGGGTCCCGAGTCAGTTCTTCCCTTTACCGGGAAGTGTTTGCTACAGTGGTGCGTTGACGGTGGTTCCTGTTGTGATATAATTCAGTGCTTTTTGTTTATATTACGACATGTTTACTGTGTTTTTTCCGTCTGCTTAGGCCTAGCCAGCCTCTCGTAGCTTTGCCACATGCACAAGTGTTATTGATTTATGTTATAAATATGTACTACTGTGTCATGTGTGTCCTGGTTTAGTTGTGTATTGGCTAATTCCACGGACTATATATGTGTCCTGGATTAGTTGTGTATTGGCTAATTCCTCGGACTATTTGTGTGTCCTGGGTTATTTGTTCTTTGGCTAATTCCACGGTCTATTTGGTGCGTTCAGATTGAATCTGAATGGGGTGGGTTGCCTTTTCCGGCGGGTTTTCTCGGTTACACCATGAAAACCCGGCAGGTTACCGAGTTTTAATCACGCGTGGTTATAAAAGGCTTGTTTTCCCCGGCGATTAGTGGCCTGAGGCTCTCCAGGACTGCCTCTCTGTGGTGGGGCCTGTGTTCAGGCGTACTGTGTTTCCCGGCGGGATGGCTTTACCCATTTAACTAAGTGTTCATACGGACACTTGTTGAGTTGAGTTTTTCCCGGTTTTTGCAAAGCCAGTAAAACTAGGCTGTTTGTTGATCTTTCCTCCCCGGCGATCTTTTGCAAAGAAGTGGGGATAGGCATTTTGGGGTTAATGTTAAAATTCACACCCGGCGGTTGCACCTTGGGAGGGTAGGATTAACGGATTTGTTTAATTCAGTTAAGTTAACCAGACAATCGAGGGGTACGATACGTATCGCCGCCATTCAACATACGGCGATCTAGAACGCTTCGGGCCAGATCTAGCATTTAAGACAGGCTTCCCAGTTTTTGATCTGCGAGATAATACGGGGGCCGGCGTCTTTGAGGGTTTTTTTCCAGTAAGAACTTAACAAACACCACTGGGAAGACTGCGTCATTTATAAAAAAGCCATGCTGGTCTTTATATTATGTCAGAGGATATTCATAAATCTTTTGGACAAGTTAAGATATTCTGAAATCTTTATTTACGAACCTTCCGCATAGCGAGCCGTGATAGTTGTGTATTACGTCTCGTTACCCGGCGGGTTGTCTAACACTTGTGTTCGAACATGTTGGTGTAGCCTTATGAGCATTAATTCCTGGATTTTTTTTTTTTTTTTCCAGGGCTGAGTTCCGGCGGGACTTTCGAGAACCTGGAGTAAACCGGGGGTGGGTTCGTGTTTTCCACCAGTCTCTGTCATGGCTACCATAGACCCTGTTTTTGCCTTGTGTATTGCTCCCTCCTGTTCAGGTATCCCTATCTTTGCACACACTCATTGCATTAGATGTGTTAAATGTCTAGATCGCTCAAGGGGTTTGTGGGTAACGGGGAACTGTACCTTCTGTACTCAATTGAGTGCCAAAGTGTTGCGGGACAATAGTAGATCCGCGGCGGTCGCTTTGAGGGAGGTCAGGCAGCAGTTGTCAAGTTATGCTACCACAGTGGCTCATAAAGCGCTGCAATGTGATAATGTAATTCTTTGGGATAAATTATTGATTGAGCACCCCCCTATTAAACGTACCTCTAGAGTAACTGTACGAAAGTCGGCAGAGACTGGGCAGGGTACAGCACTTTCTCTGGTCCCTATAACTTCTAAGAGACCTCGTGAACCCACGCCCCCGGTGACAGCCTCTATGTCACGGGCGCGGTCCAGGTCCAGGTCGCCCCTCAGACAACAGCCGCCTAGTCACTCTTCTTCACCAGCAAGAAAGAGGAGCAAAGAGGAAAAGTCCAAGGACAGCTCTAGTGAAAGATCAGAAAAGTCTAAGAGCAGTGAAAGATCTAAGTCACACCGCAGCCACAAATCTTCCAGGAAAGATTCTAAGGAACGAAAGGCCTCCCGGCGTTCGCCGGAGCCTCGTGCCTCACTTTTTGCCTCTACTCCCGACTTATCTAGTGTCCAATCTGATGGGGCGGGAGTGGAGTCAGAGACTGTGGTGGGAGTGTTGCCGGCGGACAGGTTACCAATGGATATTACACACTTAGAGTTAGAGAGTTCGGTAGGCAGTGATCGCCCTTTAGAAGAGTCTAGTGGGGGCTCAGTGGTTGATGGTGTTTCTGACTCCCAAGGGAGTTCGGGCCAAGGCCTGGGTGTATGGCGGTATTCCCAACCAGGGCATGAAGGCCCACGTTTGGTTCAGGAGCCACAGGTACGGACGGACGTCCACCGGGATGCTGTGATCCCATCATCCATTCCTGATTTAACTTGGCACCAAGACGAGGTTCCGGCTTCGGCGGAACCCTCTCATGATGGGCCACATGACAAGGATGAGGTGTCTATAATCTCTGACATGGAAGTGCAAGAGTCGGGTTCAGTTCTAGACGACTCGCAAGATAGGAATGATTCACCTTTGAGTTCTTCATCCACTAAATTTGTCATGGCGGAGGAAATAGATGGGTTATTAGTAACTGTTCTAACAAAAAAAATTGGCCAACAGCCGGAGACTCCTACAGTGGACCTCGGAGCTCCCATGACAAGTTCAAGTGTTCGGCCTCTGATCGCTTCTATTGCTTTGACCAAGATTCCGCACCCTCCCCCTATATCACCTAATATAGTCGCTAGGCCTGCTTTGGCGGCACTGACTACTTCTAATGTAAGGGTGGTAACGGATGTGAATCCTCCCCCGTTGGATAAAGCACCGTTAAGAAAGGTAGCTATGCCCCTGTTATACGGTCCAGATGACTCATGGGTTCAAATGATCCCAACTAAGCCAGAGACAGCACAGCCCACTTTGTCAGGGGAACTTCCAGTGCCACGTGAGTGGGTAATCCAAGGAAATAAATCTAGAAAGTTACGAGCCTTGGATATTGCGGGTATTGTACTTGATGTTAATATTAAGGCCATTCCGAACCATTATCACCATGACTTTTTTGTGTATACAGCTACGCCTGCACTGCCCCCTGCCTCAGCTTCAAAACTGTTTTCTGACTGGACCAAGCATGACGGTTTTAATGATATAAAAGCACTGTCAGCTCTCACTCCAGAATTAGATTTACAAACGGTCACAGACACAGCCGCTAACCCAGTGTTGAAGGTGGGGCAGTTGGGTCCAGGACCTTGGGTGGAATGGGAAGTAGAGGCTCAGAACTTTGCGACCACCTTCACCTCAAAATCTTCCCACCAGATTCCTCAGGACAGCCATTCTTGGTTCTCTATGCCAGTCTTTTCAGCCGGCGGAGTCCCATCTGCTTTGTTTGCTTTTTTAGCTGCCCCCAAAATCAATCTCTGTGAACTTAAAGATCCTTTCACTACGCCTTCACCAGCTCACCTAGACCGGGAATTTAGGCTACGGGGGAAGGCGTATAGACTTTTTTCCCAGTACATCGTTACGCACCAGGTGGCGAAATCTATGTTACGATCCACTCAGGCAATTGCGGACGCGGAAGCCAGACGATCGGTTGAACTATCTCGGCGATTACTCCTTCAGACTTCGATTCAGTCATTGGGAGATATACGCACAGCCTTGCTCGAGGCGGTGCGGGCGAGACAGGATCTTAGGATGTCCCTGGTGAGGAAACTTCCTGACAGAATTGCGAACCAGGTGGTCATGTCGCCGGTGCTAACTCCCTCGTTAATGTCCCCTGATGTGTGGAGAACTGTTTTCAATATGGCTCAGGCCTTTAAGCACAGTCCCACCCCTTCTAAGAAACCTGCTTTTAACTTTCCCAAACCCAAGCCAGTCGCAAAAGCTCAGCCGGGTGGGTCAAAGCCCTTTCAGATACCTAAGTCCGCTTCCCCCCAAGGTCAGTACAGGTATAAATAAGGTAAGTTTGCAGGTCATAAAGGACGAAGCTATAGCAGACCGGGCCAGGGCCCGTCTTCTGCCAACGCCGGCCAGTCGGCTAAGCATCCACCACCACCACCACCGCCACCACCAAAAAACTACAGTCTCTCTCACTCCCAGGGCCGGTCTCACGGCGGGTGGATCAGAGGGTAGTACAGCCGGCGAACCCTTGTCTGCTAACTGGGTCGTTCCGGACGTGTCACCATGCATGGCCAGTAAATACTTGGGCGAAGATGGTGGCACGCAAGGGCATCACCTGGCAGTGGCTCCGACGACCTCGTTTACGTCAGCCGACAAAGGCAACTTTAGTTTCATTAGAGGTGGAGTCACTAGTCCAGGAAATGATCGCCAAGAATGTCATCATCCCGGTTCCTCAAAATTACCCAGTTTTCACATCCAAACTATTTCTAGTGCCAAAAAGGGACAGTGTTCAGATGAGACCAGTCGTAGACCTGTCTTATCTGAACCTCCATATTCACAACATGTCATTCAGGATGCTTACAGTAAACCAGATCAGGCTAACACTTCCGCCGGGAGAATGGATGTGTTCTTTAGACCTGACGGACGCGTATTGGCACGTCTCGGTCAACAAAAGATTTCAAAGGTTTCTGGCCTTAAGAATAAAGCATCAGACTTATGTCTTTCAGAGGATGCCATTTGGATTGAACCTAGCACCTCGCTTATTCACGAAATTAGTCCGGCAAGCCCTGATGCCCTTGTTAAGGCAAGGAATCAGGATTTTATGGCATCTAGACGACTGGCTAGTGGTGGCAGAGACGGAACAAGTATGCATAAATCATGTCAACATAACATTAAAACATGTCAAAACTCTAGGGTTCAAGGTCAACCTGGTAAAGTCAAACCTTGTTCCCTCAAGAGTAGTTCAGTGGATAGGGCTGGTCTGGGACACAGCTACTCTCACTCTGAGTCAGAGTGTGGACAATCGCAACAGATTTCGCAGGAAATTGTTTCTGTTCCTTCACAGTCTGACTACGACACGGAGAATCTGGGAGTCTCTGGTCGGCTCTCTCAACTGGATTCAACTAACGGTACAGTTGGGCTGGTTAAGAGTCAAACGTTTAATATTGGAGGGCAACAAATATTTTCCGCTATTGCCGGCGAAAAAATTATGGCCCATACCAAAATTTATCCACAACTTACTAGCGGTCTGGGCGAAGAGGGAAACATTGCACTCAGTCATGTCATGGACCTCTCCTCCGCCGACGGTATGGGTAGACACGGATGCGTCAGGAACGATAGGTTGGGGCTTTCAGTCAAACCAAGGGCACCAGGGTCAAGGGCTTTGGTCCCATTTAGAAATCTCCCACATCAATGTCAATGAATTACTAGTCCCCTTATATTTCCTTCAGGCTCACGGCTCTATTTTACGGGGCAAGGCGGTGGCCTTCAGAATGGACAATCTGAATGCGGTTCACTGTATTCAGAAACAAGGGTCGACGAGATCTCGGGGGTTGCTAAACGTGTCAGAAGAAATTTTTATTCTAGCCAACAGGCTGGACATTCAGCTTCACGTATCTTATCTCCCAGGCGTAGCAAACGTCTGGGCAGACGCTCTGTCTCGGAGACAGAGCATAACAGTAGAATGGGCACTCAAGCAAACCATTTTCGACCAAATGATTGCGGAGCCTTACCATCCACAAGTGGATTTGTTTGCGTCAGAGGAAACTCACAAACTCCCACTGTACCTCACCCGCCGGACGATAACGCCGGCAGGCGGGCCAGATGCACTGGTGACAGACTGGAACAGGTGGAGTTCCATTTATCTGTTTCCGCCGCCAGATGCGTTTCTAATGTGCCACGTAGTAAACAAACTACAGGATTATCGAGGCGTAGTCTCGCTAATCGCGCCCCTGTGGCCGGCGCAGTTGTGGTACCAGCAATTGAAGACGTGGTGCCCGGACCCGGTATCACTCCCGATGGGGTTTTTCCACTTAGACACAATTGGCAACCTAAAGACCTCGCTGACTTTTGCATTATGGACATTCAGTAGGCCAAATGGCTAGCACCATATGGTAGAGACGTGACCAATAAATTCATGAATCAATATACCCAGTCTACTAAGCGACAGTATCAATCGCATTGGCAAGTCTTTACTTTTTGGATTCTTAGAACAGAACAAACTGTGCCCTCGGTGGCTTTGGTTTTTCATTATTTTAATTATCTGTTCGAGCAGGAACGTTTATCTGTAGTAACGTTAAAAAATCACTTAACAGCGATTAGGATACCGTTTTTGGACCTTACCGGTCTCTCCATACCAGTTGCGGAGGAAAAAGGTTTTATGAGGGCATGTTTTAAACTCCGCCCACCTCCCCGTTAGCTCATGCCTACCTGGTCTCTGGACAAGGCATTGTCTTTACTTCATTCCCATCTGTACCAAAATACTGCAGATTTTACATTACTTTTAAAAAGGGCAGTATTCCTTATGGCCTTGGCTACCGGGAACAGAGTATCTGAGCTGGCGGCGATGAGCAACACACCTAATTGCCTCAGGTTTGGTAGGCTTAATGAGTGTATTCACATTGCACCTTCCCCAGGGTTCATAGCCAAGAATGAGCACAGTGAACACGTGTTTTCAGAGTTCACGGTGCCGGCGTTGAAAAGGGGAAAGGTCTATCTATCTATCTATCTATATGCTCAGGCCCAATCCCCATTTTGGGGGTAGCCGACTCAAGACAGAGCAAGAACAGGGAAAACACAAAAACAACATAAAACAAAAAATAAACACAGATAAAAAACACAAACTCTCACACATCCAGGTCACCCAGGAGAAGACCCAGAGACCAGGGTTACCAAGGTCGCTCCAGCACTCCCCCGGCCCCTGACCACCCGGAGAGGTTCCGATCTCGGCAGGCAGACATGCAGCGGAGCCAAAGCCACAAGCCCTCCCACCACACTTCCAGGCACACCCTTCATATTAATCGTCTCCCCGGACCAGGCGCCTGATGGACTATTATCTAGTCCAACTTGCGCCCGACCCTTACTCCAAATGACCACGTGTTCACTCAACTATTCACAAGCATTCTCCATTCACTCCTGTCCACCACCACTTCCCCTGCCTGATCTATAGTCATTCCTCTATCATCCAAAGCCTTTCTTACACAGTCTCTCCATCTCAATGGGGGGTCTTCCTGCCCTTCTATCTCCCCTTGTACCTGACTCACATATTCTCTTTGGAAGCCTTTCATCTCCCATTCGTTCAACATGACCATACCAGCTCAGCACCCTTCTGTCCACTCTGGCTGACAAATGTTCTTGCTGCCCCACTCTCCTACGTATCTCTTCATTCCTCAATCTGTCTCTACGAGTAACTCCACACATACTCCTCAAGCAGCTCATCTCCATCCAGCCCTCGTTTCTCCTTTTTCTTCAGAGCCCATGTCTCAGCCCCATACATCACTGTTGGCACAACAATTCCTTGATACAGTGCACTTTTTACTTTCACTCCGAGATTTCTCGTCTTCCACATACTTCCCATTGCTCCGAAAACCTTCCTTCCTTCACACACTCTCTGTTTTACCTCCACTTCCATACCTCCACTCCTGCTTATCGTTCCTCCTAGATATTTAAAACACTCTACTTGATCCAATATTTCCCCATCCAGCCTCACATCTAGATTCACCCTATGCTCTCCCCTATTACACACCATTACTTTACTTTTATTGACGTTCACCTTCAGTTTCCTCCTTCCACAACCACACCAAACTCTTTGACTACCCGCTGCAGTTTCTCATCAGAATCCGCCACCAATGCTGTGTCATCAGCGAACAGCAACTGATTCAACTCCCAATCTCTACCATTCTTTCCTACTAAACCCAATCCTCTTCCCATAGTTCTCCTTTTCACCTCCCTCACCACACCATCCATAAACATATTAAACAGCCATGGTGACATTACACAACCCTGTCGCAAACCTACCTTTACCTCAAACCATTCACTCAACTCACCATTTCCTACTCTCACACATGCTCTGCTCCCTTCATAAAAACTCTTAACTGCTTCTAACAAATTTCCTCCTATTTCATAAATCCTTAACACCTTCCACATTGCTTCACGGTCCACACGATCATACGCTTTTTCCAAGTCCATAAAAGCCCAAAATATCTCCTTATGCTTCTCTAAATACTTCTCGCATAACTGTCTTACTGCAAACATCTGATCCACGCACCCTCTTCCCCTCCTAAAACCGCACTGTTCTTCTCCTATTGCAACTTCCGTACACTTTATTATCCTCTCTATCAACTCCCTGCCATACAGATTTCCAACCACTGACAATAAACTAATACCTCTATAACTTGAACACTCCTGCCGATCTCCCTTCCCCTTGTACAACGGCACAATACATGCACTCTTCCAGTCTATTGGTACCATTGACACAGCAAAGCACACATTGAAAAGTCTCACCAACCAATCTATTATCACATCTCCACCCTTCTTTATACACTCCACAGCAATACCATCCAAACCTTCTGCTTTTCCCGCTCTCATTTGTTTCACTGCTTCTTTCACCATAATATATGTCCAGTGCAAGCTCTAACCAAATATTTGAGAGTAGCACCTCTAAATCACCACGGTGCTTTATGGGTAGCAAGTACGGGTAAACGCTTGATGAAACGTAGACTGGCTTCTCTCTTGGTCGAGGTCATTAAAGAGAGTAATCCCGGCGTTGTGGGTAGGGCCCACGATTTACGCAAGTGGGCGGCTTCGTTACGTTTCCTTAAGAATTTTTCTGTTGAAGATATTACGTCCACACAGTTGTGGGCCTCTAATCATACGTTTTTGACTCGTTACCTCTCAGTAGCTCTAGACAAACCTTCCTTGCCATGTATAGCTTTAAGGCAAAGGGTCTAGGTGGCCCCTAAGTCACTTATTGTTTAATTTCAAGAAAAGGGGGGGGGGTGCAGTCAGTGTAACATAGGACACCCTAGACCCCGCCAGAATATGAGAGCTGTGATACTGTTTATGGGTGTTGTGATATTTAAATTTCTCTGTACTATTCATTACAGGAAATTGTGCTAGTACAATTTTAGTACAAACAACAGTGTTGTTGTAAGTAGTTTTTGGGCTGAGAAGCAATCTAATTTAAGCATTGTTTATATTTTGCAAGGTATATCCACTAATTTTATGGGGTTTATATGTGCACATGTAAACTTATAAGTTTTATTTTTCACCACTTAATTTAAGTGGGGTGCCTTGTTAACTGGCAGATCTGTTCTCAGAATCTCAGAGTTAACACCCTTTTTTATCAAGCAGGCTTCTTTGAAGCACGCTCCTGCTTGTACCCCTTTTTGTATAAGTTGTGCTGTATAAAGTTTATGCACCAAATATATATCTTTTTTACAAAGTAAGAATAATATGTGGTTGTTTGATTATCTGCCTTTGCTAGAGTTATGATATGATTACGAATGTCCCCCTCCAGTCTTAGATATCAGGCATAATCGTCAATGATGGAGGGGCCACTAATAAATTATAGGTTTGATAAAGAAAACCTAATATTTAGTAGTGGCCCCGTAATCATTGACGACTGGGGCCCTCCCGACCATCCCCTTCCCATTCGTTGATGTATTAAGGATTTTGGTATACTTGATATGTCAGTGAAGGAAGAATGACGCCTGAGTCAGCGTCTGGTCAAAGATCCACACAAGTACATCCACGAGTATATGGAAAGCTTATGAATAGTTATTCTTATTTTCTTTTTCTTTTTTATTTGTTACGAAGTTTTTTCGTAGTGAGAACCCAATTTCATAATGACTGAACCATGGGTGAGGTTGCGTGCGCTCATGATGAAGGCTCCTCAAATTTGTTATGCTCTGCGTGGTAGATTCAAAACTACGGCGGATGAGTGTTTGAAGAGGGTGCCTTATGTAATAGGCATAATCGTCAATGATTACGGGGCCACTACTAAATATTAGGTTTTCTTTATCTCCTTGCAGGAGTCAAACCTATAATCAGTGCCCTTAACATGCCACACATCCAACTTGTGTTCCGGCAGCAAAACAACACCTGGCACTGATAAACTGCCCAGTTCATCACAAGACTGGCACTTCTCTTCGCTCTCTCCGGCAACGGGACCTGCCAATAACTTTTCACTAGTTCTACCTTCGTGATGAGCGAGGCAGCCCCAATGCGGTCTATGGTGTCATCAACTCTAGGTAATGGATAGGCGTCTGTCAGGGATAATGCACCCACACTCTTGCAATCAACACACACACTGATCTTGCCACTCAACTCAGGCTGCAAACTCACTGGCAACGAACACTCATGATATCCCTTATCCCTCAGACCCTTTTTCCATATGTAGTCGAGCTCTACTTTTACGACAGGCTGTCGAGCAGGATTTATACAGTAGGGAATTAACTTGAGCCTTGCACTGTCTCCAGCCTCCATGTCGGATTCTACCCCGTGCATCAGGCCTGGAGAAGCAACAAACATGCGGACGTACTGCCACAGCCTAGTAAACAATTTCTCTTGACGCTTAGGAACAAGAGGTTGCAACTTATCTCGAAGAACAACATGCTCATTGCCCTCCCACAACCCAGCCGAGACCGCAGTTTCTACACTATAGTCTCCCTCCTTCTCCACCTTTGTCCCTAGAACAGCCAGGTCATAAGAGGGACAATCTGTACCACCTGTGCAGTCACTCCCATAGTTCATAATTGCTAAGGCTTCCCCGCCGATACCGTACATGCGCACCCCCGCATTCCTTACGACTACATCTGCCTGCGCAGCATCAGCGCCTTCAGCGACATGGCCAGATACAGTCGGTCTATGGTAGGGCTGTTGCATCTTACTAGAGCAGCATTGGGAGGCTATGCGACGACCGGGTGCATCCACTCCACAGCCAACCTCACCAATCTACTCAATGTCCTCTTTCTGACCACCACCCTTGGCAGCCATGGGTCGACCCTGACCTGACACCCATGCCAAAGCCTGGTCGCCCACCTTGAACCACTGAAACAACGAGGCCAACGGCTGACTAACACTCAAGTGACCTGCCAGCGGAACCTCGTGCACCGCATGAGTTGTGAGGCCTGGGTGCTCGGCACAAACAGTGGGGTATGAACCGAGCAGGGGCTGGAGCGCTGCACACTGATGCTCAGGCAGGTGCTCTAGCGCTTCCACAGCCACCTGGCTCGTGTCCCCCGCCCACTGCTCCACCGAGTCATGACAATCCCAACTCTCCTCCACCTGAGCCCCACTGCCCCCCTCTCCTTCTCCACCTTTGCCGCTGCAGACCAACATAGGGACAGTAGGCTGCTCAGGTGGTTGCCTCACAAACTCCTTCACCAGGTTCACATGAAATGTTTCCCCGTCCTCGAGTTCAATAGCTCCGTTCCCACAACTCTCCTCCACCTGGGAACTACTCTGTCGCGGAGTGCCATCACGCCCTACCATGTCCCTAGGGGGGACAGGTTCTGGGGCCACTCCGGAGCTCATCTTTGGTGCTAATACTGAGTCGCCAAGAAGAGCCGCTAGATCAAAACTCACAAAACTTCTCCCAACTTTAGCTTGCTCCTTCCGACCGTTCCTCCACTGGTCTAGAGACTGAGGAATAGGCTGTGACACCTTAGATGCACGAGATCGGGTGTCAACACACGCCATCTGCTGTAATTGACACCTCTCGACCAACTTCTGCCCCTCCCTACTCACGTCGGCTGCCCTCTCGGCAATGACTAAGGGTGGAACCTCAGAAGTAGGCACCGCAAAGTCGTTGCCGAGAAGAAGGTCGACGCCCTCTACTGGCAGTTTCTCTACGATTCCAACATCTATCTCTCGTGTCACACCATCAACCTCCAGCTCCACTCGAACCAACGGGTATGACCTTGTAGCATTAATACCCTGCACCACAACTACCCGTGCTGCGTTTATAGGTTTGCCTGTAAAGTTTTTCATCATAGTCTAGGATGCACCTGTATCACGCAACAACTCCAACCCATGCTTGCAACCAGCCCAACTCACGCAGCCACGCTCTCTATGGTCGCAAAAAGCATCGCGGCCAGGTTTCGAGCCTTCCGGACACTCCTTCACTGGCTGTGCCCCCGCATCTGACATATCACCCCGGGTAAACACCGAAGACCTCAGAGACATCCCAATGTTGCTAGCCAAAGACACGACTGCTGTAGGTTGGTTACTAGGGCAGGAACGTGCAAAATGCCCCTTGTTATGACACTTAAAACACTCTACTTCACCCTTGGACTTCCCCTGAGGTGGGGAAGGGCCCTGACCTTTCTTAAACGGGACGGTTTTAGGTTTGTGATCAAAGTTGGTATCATGGCTCTTACTTTCGTTATTAAATGTTGCATCACTGACTCAGGGGGGTGGAGTGTTGCGCCCCTTGTTAACTGCATCGGTCCGTTGTGCAGACCCGCACCCACGAATCAGCGACATTCTCAGGTCAGCCATCTCAGCTGCCTCTTGTAGAGTTTTAGGACGTTTCTCTTTGAGGTTCAAAGTCAGGTCGCCGCCTGTGCATTTAAAAAATTGCTCTAGAAGGACTAACTGCTCAATCTCTTCGAACGTCGTCACCTTCTCTGACCTCAGCCAATTTCTCAATGCATCAGACAGTTCCCGGGCATGTTCTAGAAAAGTTCACTCACGACCCTTCGTAACACCCCGAAACTTCAACCTATATGTCTCTGGTTGTAACTCGTACGCCCGCAGAACAGCTTCCTTCAATACCTCATAATTGATGCAAGACTCCAAGGGCAACGCATCATATGCCTTGAGTCGTTTGCCAACCAACCTAGAGGAAACAAGGGCTGCCCACTTAACCTCGGGCCATTTGTGCTCCCGGCACTTCTTCTCAAAACGCAGGAAAAACTCGGTGACACCCGACTCGTCAAATGCAGGGACTAACTTAAGAAGGTGCGATAAAGACTGATCAAGACCTCGATTCCCAGAACCGAGACGCTGCCCTGTCGACTCCACTCGAGACTTCTCAAGATCTCTGTCTGCACAGTACTTCATAGCCTCAACCTGAAGCTCAGCTTCCCGCTGCTGCTGCTGAATCTTAGCCATCTCAATCTGCTGCTTAGCCATCTCAAGCTCAGATTCATGCTTTCGTTGCTCAGCCTGCTGGTTAAGTTTGGCGAGTTCGAGCTGAAACAACATCTCGGCAGACAAACCTTGAGGAGGGGGTGCTACTATTGGGGACCCACCCCGTGAATCACCTAGAGGCATACCCAACCGCCAGCGGGTATCGGCCTGCGGAAACGTACCCGGCTCCGGAGCCCGAGGGGGCGCCATGGTAGGAGTCGAGTGAAATGGGGGCTGGGCAGGTGCCCCAGCTCCCGCTCCACCCGAAGCCCCACGCACCCCACCGAGCACACAGGTAACCAGCTCACTTCTCGACAAACCGCTAGTACCGAGAAACCCTAAGACCATGGCTACACACTGTAGTCCGTACCAGTCTAGCCCCGACACACGATCCGCTGACACAGGCTCCTCCAAAAATATCCGAGCATCCTCCTCACTGTTCACCACCCGAGCGCCCCTAGACAACTCCACCTTCTCCACCTCCTCGCCTGCTTCCCGTACTGTGTCCTCACTGTGCACTGATCCGTCGTTCGACATAGTGTCCACCGGAAATCCTCAACGTTTATAAAAAAAAAGAAGTACCTAAACTCTCATGTAGCACTATTCACTAAAAAAAATGCTTGAAGACAACTCAAGTGCTATACTACATGGCCAAAAAAATATCCAACATGTCCAAAATATTCCTCAAAAAACAAATGTCCAAAAATCCTGCAATTATTTCTTAGTTCACTAATTTCGCCCTTTGGTATGACGACTAAGATAAGATACTAGGCAAGGTCGCCATTTGTTATGACCGGGGCTACGAATAAAACAAGGGCACTTAAAGATTGGACTAGTAATAGGGCACTATGCAACAACGGTACGCTAGACCCAAACCCTCGAACTTATATGCCGGCGAACAAAACACTTATACCCTCCAGAGTTAATCTGCGATAGCGGGGTATCCTTAACTGGGCATAAATGTACTCTACTTCAGGCTAACCTACACTGGTATAGCCTGATAACAAACAAGATGCAAGTTACGTTAAAATGCATAAAAAGGGAATCTATGGAAAGATCAATTAAATCACTGCAAGATTTAATACAATAAAAAGATGCTTCAATACAGTTACTCTAAACAACAATAAACTCTTCACTCCTATCTGAAAGAAAGTGAAGTATAGTCCTACAGCATAGACCTGGAAACTTCTGAAGAAAGTCTGATGCTCATAAGATGCTCATATCTTAAACTATATAAAGGCAGGAGGCAGGACACCACACGTGTAAACTGAATACACTAAAAGATAGAACATAATTATAATGTCAACTGACACGAGAATACTATAAATGTGCAACGGTAGCAATGCTCGACACTAAAAAAAGTACTTCCTCATCAACGAAACAGTCTGCTATGGTGGTTGTGCAACTCAACAACAACCTAGACTAATAAATGCTGTGAATAATAATGCGTACATATCAAAGAGCTTATATTAAATACTAATAAGTGTCTACTCGATTAATAATGTCTAGCTGGAATACTCTAGGTAAGGAACTGTGGTTGAGCAAGACAGGCTCGTAGCCTAGCGATGTCCTTAAGACTGCATCCTTTAAGTTACGTTAATTGACTAAGGTGCTCTCTTGATAGATCCAGATCACAAGTATCTGGTTCTATCCTGGCGACCCTCTAAAGACAAGCAAAGAGGCAGCAAAGTGTGGAACTGGAACAGGCCAAAACCCTCAGTCAACACGATGCTGCACTCGTAAAGGACGCAAGCGAAAAGACAACACAGGCTACCACAGGACCGGTCGAAGTCGTGTAGGTATACGCAAACCAGACACACATCGGAGACAACGACTACAGTTACCTTATCCCAGTCTAGCATTAAATAAAAGAGCAGCAACACTAAATCAATAATGGAGACACACTAAGTTCCCAACCTCTACTAATTAAGAACCCTCAAAACCTATTCTACTGTAAGTACATGTAAATATCTCTGAGGATGGCGCATGCAATACAATGGGCCGGCTATGGAAACCGTATGCAGAACCCAAGGGGATAAGTAATTGAATAAAGATGAGAAGCAATGGAAAAGAAGAAGGTCAGAGAGAGAGACAGTGGTAAAGGGGGTGATCGGGAGAGAGTATGCAAAGGGATGTTAGAAGCACGCGCGCCTAGCCTGTCTTGACGAGGACAGCTCCCGTAGACCCTCATGCAGGAGGTAAGTTAAACAGGAGCCCGCAAAGGCGCGATGGTCGGCCAATCATGGGCCGATACGTCACAAGGCAGCAGGCCCCTAGGACGCGCCAGGAACCGCCAGCCAATCAAGGGCGCGGGAAAGCCCGCACGCAAGCGGGAAAACTCCTCCGAGCGAGGGAGGCAGCATATACATACACACGCACATACTACTACCACGCTGCCTCTATCGCTCTTTCTCCTTAACTTTACACAATGCATCTTATATTCTACTAATGATATAAAATACTTCCCATTGACACAGACGAAAACAAAGACCACCACTGGACTGTCTGTGACAATGCGAGCACAAGGAAAGAAAGAACAACATTCTCGGATAACTGTAGCCCATTTCGATGTCCCTGGCGAGCGCTAGTGGCTAACGAGAGGCGATTCTGCCCACGCTGGTAGACGTCACAACATGGTTACTATGTTCATTCTTCGCGATAAAATTGGGAGCAGGTGCAATATGGACACTCATGTTGCGCCTCGAGAACCTTAAGCAAGATGGCCCCGAACTCATCGCCGCCAACTCAGACACCCTGTCACCCGAGGCCAGTGCCATCAGAAAAATGGCTTTCTTAAGTCTTAACTCATAAGGAGGATTTCGACATTATTTACGGGAATGAAGCATTTCAAGGGTTAAATCAAGAGACCAGGTGGGTGAGAGTTGACGTGGTGGAGGGCGAAGCTGGAAGCAAGACCGCATGAACCCCTTCTCCTCCGCCTCTGGTACGGACAGACCAGTTAAATCGAATAAAGGCGTCTGAATAGCCGTGAGATGATTCCTCAATGTGATTACTGACAACTTACGCATTTCAAAAATATAATTTAAATATTTAAATATCAGTGCCACCGAGGACTGCTGTTGGTCAGTTTCTACGATCCAGGTAGTAAAGGCTTTCCAATGAGATTGATACTGTCTCTGTGTTGATAATGTATACTGATTGATCAACTTTTGAGTCACGCTTTCCCCAAACGGGCCTAGCCACTTGGCCTTCTGAATAACCACAAGGCAAAAGTCAGCGAGGTCTTGAGGTTTCCAATTGTGTCTAAATGGAAGCACGAGATTGGGAGCGACACCGGGTTCTCGCACCAAGTCTTCAATTGATTGTACCAAACTTGGGCCAGCCACATCGGCGCGATCATCGAGACCATGCCCCGATAACCCTGTAGTTTGTGAACTACTTTGCATATTAGGGATGCGTCTGGAGGCGGAAATAGAAATCCAGTCTACCAGAAATGCGTCCAGACCTCTCGCCGGAGTCTGACTTCGGCGTGTGAGGTACTGAGGCAACTTGTGATTTGCCTCCACTTGTGGATGGATGGCTCCGCAATCATCTCTTGAAAGACGGTTTGCTTGAGAGCCCATTCTACTAGAGTGTTCTGTCTCCGAGACAGAGCGTCTGCCCATACGTTCGCCACGCCGGGCAGATATGTTGCGTGAAGATAAATCTCTAGCCTTGCAGCCAGATTGAAAGATCTTTTCCGACAACCCTTGTAACACTCGAGATCTCGCTGACCCTTGCTTCTGAATGCATGTGACTGCAGTCAGATTGTCCATGCTGAAGGCTAAAGACTTTCCCGCCAAGTTTAAGCCGTGCTCCTGTAGAAAAAATAGGGGGACTAACAACTCCTTGGCATTGATGTGAAGATGATTTAACCTGGACCATAAACCCTGACCCTGATGTCCTAGGTTCGACTGGTACCCCCAACCCAGGGTACCTGACGCGTCCGTATCTATCCAGACCATCGGAGGAGGAGCGGTCCATGTCAAGGAGGAGTGAATTACTACTGGCTTCGCACAAGCCGCCAGTAGGTTGTGGATTAAATTTGGAATTTTCCGCAGTGTTTCCGCTGGCAACAGCAGAAAGCACCTGCTTCCTTCCAAAATAATTTGTTTTACTTTCAGACGACCTAACGGGACCGTCAGCTGTATCCAATTGAGTGAACCCACCAGAGACTCCCAGATTCTCCTCGTGGTAGTCAGAGCATGAAGAAACCGAAAGAGTTTTCTCCGAAACCTCTGACGGTTGTCCTCGCTCTGACTCAGAGTTAGTAACTCGGTATCCCAGATAAGGCCCACCCATTGGATCGTTCTCATGGGGTTCAAGGTTGACTTTACCAAGTTCACCTTGAATCCCAAGGCAGCTACATGAGTTAATACCTGATTCACATGTTGGACGCAAATTATTTTGGATTGAGCTACTATCAACCAGTCGGCGAGATACCATAGGACCATGATTCCCTGATTTAGCAATGGTAGCAAAGCCTGTCGGACCAATTTTGTGAAAATTCGGGGTACTAGATTTAAACCAAAGGGCATTCTTTGAAAGACAAACGTTTGATCCCCGTTGCGCAAAGCTAGGTACTTTTGAAAACGCTTGTTTATAGGGACATGCCAATAGGCATCTGTGAGATTGATGGAACACATCCAACCCTGTGGCGGGAGTGTCAATCTGATCTGATTTACAGTCAGCATCCTGAGTGACTGATTGTGAATGTGAGTGTTCAGATAGGACAGGTCGATCACTGGCCTCATCTGAACACTGTCCCTCTTTGGCACCAGGAATATCCGGGACGTAAACACGGGTTGATTTAAAGGACTGGGGGATAATGATCTTTTTGAGGGCTATCTCGTTGACGACGGATCCCACCTCTAAAGAAACATGATTGAATTCTGTGGGGATACGTAAACGAGGTCGCCGGGACAACCGCCAAGAGAGGCCCTTCCGGACCACTGTCCTTGCCCATGTTCGCCGGGGCCATGCCCGGTGACAATCCCGGAAACTGCCAGTCACATGACTGGCATTGTCCGGCAGAACTACCCTCGGATCCGGCTCGCCTTGCCTTAGCACTGGGAGTGAAAGAGTTGCGTGGTGTCTCAGTTTTTTGGATTGGAGTGTTGTGACTCTGACTTAGGATTGATGGGATGAGAGGCCTTGCCATCATTGCTATCGGGTTTACCCCTAGACTGCCCCCTGAACCATTTCCCTCTACCCCTGGGCTGACCGCGTCCTCGAGACGTACCGCTGCTTCCAGGGGTTGTGCAAGTCTTTGGTGACTGAAATGACTGTGATTGACCACGAAATGAACTTTTATTAGATTTAGGTTTAAATGCTGGCTCACCCTTCGGCTTGGAAGCAGTGGCATTCTGAGAGTCTAACAGGAAGTTAACGGTGCACCAGGCATCCTCAGAGGCAAGGGTTTTAGTGAAGACATTAGATAAAATCAATCTCCTACCAATCTCTACAGGCAGTCTCCGTACCAGGTAAACCCTCAGATCTTGACGAACCCGCACAGCCTTGAAGAGAGCCGTGCGGATATCACCAAGGGACTGAATGGAATTCTGGAGTAAGAGGCGCCTAGTAAGAGAGAGAGCCTTATGGGTGCCAGCGTCCGTGACCGACTCAGTCGTCCTGGCCAGAGAGGCCGCAAGCTGGCGGCTGAGCAGGTATTGGGACGTTAACCTCCAGGCCTTCTGCCTCATTTTAAAATCTGTATCTATCTGTACCTGTGTGGGGGAACAAAAGGGTTCAGACAACTGACAAATAGATAACTTAGGGGCCTCCAAAAAATCAAATATATGTTGTGGGATCCCTTCCGCCTTGCCTACCGGCATAGAGAACCAATGATGATCCTCTTGCGGGAGCTGATGACTGCTCTTGTTAGTAATAGTGCTGGCAAACAGCTGGGCCTCCTGCCCTCATGCCGCCCACGGCCCCGACTCCCCGCCACTAATATGAACTATGGACGTACCAGCGTCGTCCCTAAAAGGTACTGATTTTAACTCTGGGGTCATTCCCTGTAACAGTTTTATATCATTTAACCCATCTGATTTAGTCCAATCTGAAAATAGTTTCCCAGATGACGCGGGAGGCAAGGCAGGAGATGGCATGTAGACAAAGTAATCAGCATGATAAATGGTGGGAATAGCTTTAACAATAACATCTAACACCTCACCTAGTTGGTTCTTGGCCCTCAATTTCTTAGCTTCACTCACCTCAATAACCCAATGTTCTAGCACAGGTGTCTCACCTGTAACCGTGGGCTGTGCGACCTCAGGGCAAATGGCAGTAAGAACAGACCAGGACATATCAGGTCCATAAAACAGGGGCATAGGGCCCTTCTTAAAAGGAAGTGAACGATCAAGGGGAGGTGGAATAAGATCCGAGAACAACTTCAGATTGAAAGGTAAAATTGCTGCAGCTCCAGAAGTGGTAGCCGCTGGAGTGACTGTGGGGGGAGGAATGTTGACATCAACTTGAGTCTGAACAGGCACCTGGCCTAGAGGTCTCACCGCCAGGGCCACAGGTGCCGTTACTTTAATCTGTCACTCTCCCTTCACTTGTCTCATAAAGTCAAACCACTCTTGCAACTTCTCATTCAACACAAAAACTCCACTTTCCTGGTCTGACTGGGACGCAGACTGAGACATATCTGAGCCCTGCGTTCCGGAATGCCGAGAAGCTGGTCGCTGGCCAGGCGGCAACTCCTCGGTGTCTACTCCTTGTTGGCGTATGGTGAATCCCGGTGACCGGGCTGTGGGGCTGGTAAAGCCTCCAACCAAGACTCGCCAGCCCGGGCAGCAGTATCACGTGTTTCTGTCTGTGTTAGGGGAACGCCGGGCTGAGATATATCACCCAGGTTTAGGTCTGAGATCTCATAGTCCATGGGTTCCTGGAACGAATCAAGCTGGTCAGAGGAGCACTCATCCTCCTGACGGCTAGACACAACACTACTGCCACGCTCCGATCCTAATACCGGAATAGCTTTGGGTTCGGGCTGTACTCAGTGCGGGATCGTGAACCGGTGTGATTGGCCGGAGATATTGCTGGCTGTGTCTCTACTGTAGGTGCTTCCTGTTGCGACGAAGAAGTATGTTCCGGCTTGGGTGGCGGTAGCTGCTCCGCCTTCTTCGAGGAGGAGGATCTTTTCGAGTGCTTCCTTCTTTCCTTTCTATCATCGCCTGATGAGAGTGCGGCGGAAAAGTCGGAGTGGTGTCTCTTGGGCTCCTGTTGAACAAGGGGCGAAGAGGACATGGGAGCTGCTATGGGAGAGCGGGACCGATCTCGCCTAGAAGATGACGAAGGCACTTCCGGCAGATTTTTGGTGGTCTGGGGTCGCTTGGGTTGGCGGGAGGGAGCATCGCGAGTATCTGCCGAAGCCGGCGGAGTAACTGTTTGCTTTACATTAGAACTACCGGAAACATAGGCGGAAGGCTCTGGTTTAAGAAAATAGTCTAACAAAGGGTCATCCAACTGTAAAGATTTATGAGCAACTGTCTTACAGTATGTTACAAATACTGACTTAATGTGGAGCAGAATTGTCTTACACTGTCCATCAGAATGAGTGAGGTAGGCATTACGTAGTACAGAACACTTGGGGCATGATTTGGATAACCATCGGCCACGAGACCTGTCCAAACACGGCACACATTTAACGCACAAAAGATGACCAATGACCGCTAAATTTTTGCACCCCAATGCGGAGCAAAACTCAAAGCTACTCTTATTCATGGCTCCCTCCCGCCGGGGAGATGCAGATCCTCCTAGGTGTCCAGACTACCAACCTAAGGGTGAGAACATTTCAAGAATCAATGCTCATAAGGACACGCTAGGCTGGAAAAGCTAAAATTAAAATTATCTCCAACTATAAAGAGAAAAAAAGACTTGAATAACACTATACAATCTTATTTCCCCTTATGTTATATACATTCCCAAAAAATGTAACTGAGTAGTGAGTAGCCTACCATGTGCTGCTGGTGCATATAACTTCTTACCTAAGTGACCAACACTGACCTAATCCCTCTTATGAAAGACCTTGATCTGGCGACCAACGCTACTGTGAATCTATTGTCTTTAACTCGCGGCGGACCAACGCCCCGATATAAGCTACACAGATTACTGAGATGCTAAGATAGGAATGGGTGAGTTCGTTTCTCGGCTCAGCCGTTTGATTCCCGGCGGAAGTGGCTCCCCACTGTTTAACCACCAGGAGAACGTTCTGACAGTACCAAGCAACGAACATTTTCTCTGTTAAGTTTGTGAGGCGGAATTTTTTTTTTAAGGGAGGCGGGTAGCCGGACTCTCCCAAAAAGACATGTGTAGTAAAATGTCGGTCAACCGAAATTAAACTAGACGCCGGTAAACAAAACAGACAAAATCCAACCTATCCAATGCCAAACAAGGATAATCTGAATTTAACATTTCTCTAGATGTTTCCGGAAGTTTCCCGGCGGGGAAACCGCTTGAAGCAACTAGAGGCACATTGACTAAGTCTCACTTTAACAAATCCCGCCGGAAGGGTCATACCTCCCAGAACAGATAACCCAACGTGCGCATATTATGGCATAGTTATACAATAATAATACACAATCAATAAATAACACTTCCTAGCCATAAGAATAAAACCTACATGAGGCCAACTAGAAGGGGGCAGATGTCGATGATATCAATAATAATAGCACAAACCTGTACTCCAGCGAAGACCAATCTCAACACGTGGAGATGAAGAAGCGTAGGTTGAAGAGCAGCATGGCTCCGTGCAAGACCCCTCAGCTATATGAGAAAATCTAAAATGCACTAGCCCTCGTGTAGAGCATACTGTTGCACACCCAAAATGGACCGAACAACAGGCCCCAGTTCACTAATAGAAGCCTCGTGACTAGCAGTGAACTAACAATGCGCTAGGGTAATAAAACAAGCACGTGGGAGCCTCGCCTTATCACAACGAGGACTCCGTCTAACATACTCGCCTTTACTAAATACCTGGAAAACAGTCTCCAGGGCCAGAGAAAGGACGTACACATCCTACTCCTTGTCTATAAGCTACCTGACCTCAGCAGTTAGCATGTACATATTAGCAAAAGACTCACAATGTCCGTGGGTAGGAGAAGAATGAAGGAGGGCTGGCACACCCGCGAGACACGTCCACCACGTCTGGGCCCAGGAGAAGTAAAAACGAGAGATCGCTTCGATGAGCGAGGCGAAGCGTGCGGGAGACAGCAGACGCATGAGAAGCGCAATGCTAGATCAAGTTTAATTTTAATTTTTCTATTATTTTTTTGCTAGTTTTTTCTAGTAGTGGTACCCACATCATATAGGACGAGTCTGTGAGTGTTTTTTTAGAGCGTTTCGCTCACGATGTGTGGCAATCGTATTTTGTTCTCTCTTGGGCGGGAAGTTTGAAAAGCAAGCTTGAGTTCAAAGATTGGCCATAAAATTTGTTAAGGCGCATCGTCAATGATGGGGGGGCCACTAATAAATTACCAACATTCACACTAGTAAGTCTGAGACTGTGGGGGGCATTTATTTATTAGTGGCCCCTTCATCATTGACGATATGCCTATTATATAATGGCACTCTTTCAAACCCTTGCGCCGCATGTTTGAAACACCCGCCACAGAGAGACAAGAGAGGCCACGCATCGTAAGGGTACGCTAATTCTCTTACGGAATCGTCCTTATCATCGGGTACTCACTACGAAAAATCTTCGTAAAAAATAAAATAGAAAATGTTAAATAAGAACTGCTATAACCAAGCTTCCCAACTTGTGGATGTTTTCCCATGTGCCTCCAGACGCTGATATCCCAGCGTCATCTCATCCTTCCTCTCTCTGTACCCGTGCCGTGCGGACGTGTGTCCCCGACCTCTCTTCATTCGGCATTCTACTGGTCTCCTAGGGAGTCATTTGATAATTTGTATTGTCTGAAATGTTCTAGAATAGGTTTAGACTAGATAGGTCGACCGTCCCCATTGGCATGTTCACAGGAATGTGTTAATATAGGGTACAGTGTGTTAAGCGGCTCCGTGTCCCTGTTGGTCGCGTCCGCCATTGTTATGTTGTTTGTTTTTTGCTCTTAGCTTTGCCTTACTAGCTATTTAGGAGGCGCTTTATGTGGAGCCCTGCTACTTTGCTACCATTCAGGTGGAGGCAGCAGGTTATTATTTGTTTTAGCAGACGCTTTGGTTTAAGAGTTGCTCCACGTGGTGGAGAACTTTCTGGGGTGATCTGCGTGCTTCCCCTCAAGTTCGGGGCGACGTGTAATATGGCTGGCTGCTGTCGTCGCTGGAGGTAAGAGTGTCGCATATCTTCGTGCTGCTTGCCCTAGGCCTCGTGGCTTGCCTCAGTTTAGGGGTTCAGTTTATGGCTAGGATGCATTATTATTATTACTATGTATTATAATATTGTAGCTGTAAGATGTGACTTTCCCTCTCATATGGTGATATTATGCATGATGGAAGGTGTCAGGAGACGTCCTGGCATTATATTATTGGGTTGTGTGTTTTGTATCTCGGGCAGACGAGTTAGTACGCACAAAGGGTTTGGTTTTCTTCCCTGGAAGAAATTTGGCGATTATTTTCCATGGGGGCTCGTCTCGGCGGGCAGAAGAAGATCCAATAAACCCGGTCATGGTCGGAGGCCACGACAATGCCCGGCGGAGGAGAAGGTTCCTAAAGGGCAGTTTCGGCTTAGCCGAAACGACTCACCTATACAAATTGAATATCCTCACGCGGCGGGGAAAGACCTTGAATCTGTCATCGTGGCGGAAAGGCCTAGTTTGGTGAATAAACTATTACCCGTCAAGTGAGGCGATAGGATAGTTTCCAATGCACATTCTATAGGAATGAATCAGTATAGGTCAGTGATACGGAGTATCATAGATAAGTAGTCATTACCTTCATAAGAAAAACCGAGGTGTGGTTTTTCTAGAAGGATACCAAGGAAAATTAGAGTAACAAGTGTGCTAGATCTAGTTTTCCGGCGTATTCGAGGGATATTGGACTGTGAATGTCTTGGATTATCCTTATGAGCATTGATTCTTGGAAATTTCTTTCCAGATACCACACTTCTCCCTCGGCACAGGCTCCAGGTAGGGGGGCCGATCCCGGCGGGGGGGGGGGGCGGGGTCGTTACCATCATGCCTTTCGTCACGTTATGCGCTACTCCCACTTGCATGAACATCCCAGTTTTTAATCATAAACTTTGTGTGAAGTGTGTGACATGCTTAGACAAATCTAGAGGAATATGGCTCTCTCTCATAAGTATGGCGTGTGTTCTGAACTTATCAATGGCTTAATTAATGATCCAACGTAAGCCATAGGGGAGGTGTGGCAGAGTGGTCTTGCCACTGGACTGGTAATCCAATAGACCCGGGTTCGAATCCCAGTATGTCAATGGGAAGATATTATTGGGATGGAATTTGTGCTGTACCTAGTTTCAGTGCATTACCACAGCACACCGAAATGCAAACAAAATACCCTCATTGTTTCCTGATTAAATAGCATTGTATGAATATTCCCATATTCAAAATATGTTACAGGGGGGCAATGCCTAGTGAGTTAATTGCTCAATAGGTGGCGTTCTGAGAGTGAGGGTCCGAGTGTGGGGGATGAGACTGTGAAGCGCAGAGGCGAAGCGGCTTCAGAGATGGAGTTGCTTCGAGCCAGGGTGCTTCGCATGTCTCACTCCCTAGACTGGAACAAGACCTCACGGGCCTCACCATGTTCAGCGGTGTAGTGTAAAGGCTCTCAGCCTATGCCCGAGAGGGAGTAAATGGAATATAGAAGAAAAAAAACAAAAAACAAAACTTGTCAAGTCGCCTTATTGGAAATTCGTGCCACTTTTAATCCCTACACTAAAGACATCGCACACAAATCTCTCGTGTATGATGATGAAGAGCTCTGGGAATTTTTAATCATTAAATCTCCGGCACAAAAGCCAAAATCATCCCGTTCTGTGACTATATCTAAAACCAAGGCTAAAGTTGTTTCTAAAGAAATTATAAGCAGCAGTGATGAGTCAGTTGAGAGTGCAAAGGCCCAAACGGGCACGGTCCGAATCTTCTCAAGAGGACGGGATCAGAGCAAGGTCCAGATCACCGCTACGGCAGTCCTTTAAATCGTCCGGTCCAGTGCGACTCAAGGACACCAAACGAAGAAGGACCACACCTGAGGCACCAACACCAGTTGTGTCGTCGTCAGGCGGGAAGAGTTCAGGTCATAAACACAAGGCCCGTATGGAGTCTTCGCGCTCGGGACGCCGGAAATCGCCGGGGTCCCGTCCTCCTCCCTCCGACGCGCTTCACGTCCAATCTGGCAGTTCGGAGGTGGGAGCGGAGGTAGCAGAGAAGGCTCCCAGGGAGAGAGTTTGTAATGTAAACATTGTGTCTCACCCCATTAGGCCAGACTTTTCTATTCCACGTGTGAGCCTTCAGAGCCACACTCAGGTTTGGGTTCCGGCTAAGGTTTTGGCAGACAGGTACAGAGAATACCCAGCGAAGGGTAGGGAGTCCGTCAGTGTGAGCCATAGAACAGTTGCTTCGGACAATAGTGTATGGCGGCACCCAGAACCAGTGCTAACAGATACCCGCAAGGAACAGGCGGGTAGTCAGGAAAGTGACAGTGTTAGCCAAACTTCTGAGGTCTCGGAGGCCTCAGACATTAATGTGCGGCAGAACCAAGAACCTGTACCGTCCTCAATACCAAACTTAAGTTGGGAAGAGTTTGAACAACAGTTGCTACCGGAAGCACAGCAAGACCCGGTAGAAGTAATGGAAATTGACGAAGGGCAGGAGGAAGTAGAACTTTTACCATCCGTCCAACCTTTACCATTGTCAAGTCACTCGGAAGCCGACTCAGTAGGTTCTCGTGATTTCAATAAAGAGTTTGTTACTAGGGAAGATTTGCAGGATGTCATAAAATCTATAATGAAATCTTTTCAGATAGAGGCAAGGATGCCGGAAGCCCTTCCGACTACGTCTGTTGGGCGTCATTTGGAAACTGCCAATGTTACCACTCAACCTCCCTTGCCATTCACTTTGACATGTGCTAGTAACACTCCTTTAACATCAACTTTGTCTACCACCAATGTTCCCTTATCGTCAACTTTGACTACTACCAATGTTAGAGTAATTACTGATGTCTTTCCTCCGCCGTTAGAGAAGACTCCCATCAGGAAAGGGCCCATGCTGCTGCAGTATGGTCCAGACTTGTCATGGGTACCTGTTAAAGCCCAAAATCCCGAACTTGCGCAACAGATAATCTCGGGAGAACTTCCGGTACCGTCTCATTGGCAGATACAAATGAACGAACACAGGAAACTACGGGCCAGAGATCTATCTATCTATCTATTGCCCGACGCCGTGATCCCCGAAGGGGTGGCCACGAACGAACCGCCCCATGCACCTCTGTCCCCAGTCAGTCGACGCCCCTCCCCCAACCAGCACCGCCTTCGTTCATATACTTCCTCACTCCATCCTTCCACCTCTCTTTCGGTCTACCTCTCCCTCTCTGTCTCTCCACCTCGCTCTCGTACACCCTCTTAGTCATTCTCTCGCTTTCCATACGTTCCATATGGCCGAACCATCTCAAGGTGTTCCTTTTCACACTTTCCAGCACATCTACCTCCACACCACACCTCCTTCTTACTTCCTCATTAGTCTGTCTATCCCTCCATGTAACTCCGCACGCACTTCTTAAGTAATTAATTTCCACTGCTCTCACTCTTGGTCTGAGTCTCTCAACCAACGTCCATGCTTCGCTTCCGTAAGTCAGTGTCGGGATTACCACACTGTCATGCAAGGACTTCTTCACTTCCATACTGACCACCCTATTTCTTGTTACTGCTTTCAGCGTTCCTACAACCTTCTTCCCCTGTTGTACCATCTCCCGCACTTCTTCATCCATAGTCCCATCTTTACTCAACACACTGCCCAGATACTTAAAAGAGTTGACGATCTCCATAGCCTGACCGTTCAGCTTCACCTCACACTCTGTGACTTCACCCCTTTTGAAGACCATAACCTTGCTCTTCCCTGCATTTACCTTCAAATTCCGTTTTTCGCACACTGTTCCAAACTCATTTACCAGACCCTGCAATTCCCATTCATTATCACTCATCAGAACTGTATCATCCACAAACAGCAGTATAGGTAGCTTCCACTCAATTCTCTCCCTTTTCAGCGATACACCAACATACACTGCTCTTGATAGTATTTCTTTCATGACTCCATCCATATATACAGTAAACAACCACAGGGACATCACACACCCCTGTTTCAAACCAACATTCAGGTCAAAGAACTCGTTCTGCTCACTCTCCACACGTACTGCCGCCTTTGCACCCTCATACATGCTCTTCACTGCTTTCAGCGACTTGCCATCTACTCCGTATATTCTAAGTACTTTCCACAAACCTTCTCTACCACTCTGTCATAGGCCTTCTCCAAGTCCATAAAGGCAATATACACCTTTTGTTTCTTCTCCAGATATTTCTCCACAACACAATTCAGGGTAAAAATCTGATCTACACATCCTCTTTCCTTCCTAAAACCTCCCTGCTCGTCGCCTATCCATTTCTCCATTCTCACTCTCACTCTCTCAATCACTACCCTACTGTATACCTTCCCTACTACGCTTAGAAGACATATTCCTCGGTGGTTACCACACACTCCTCTTTCCCCTTTGCCCTTATATAGGGGGACTATTATGCCAGTCTTCCAGTCATCGGGTGCACTCCCCTTCTCCCACGCTAGTTTGCACTTTTTCCATACCCATTCGGGCCAAAGATACATCAGGTAACATTATAGATGTCTCTCTTAACCTAAGAAGTGCGCATGGGGGTAATTAGAAACGTCCCCCTGTGCTGACGTATTTGAGCTGTTTCCATCACTAAAATATTCATTTTACCATAAATAGCATTAATACTTATCCATACGTGCCTATTATGGGTTGATTATAAAGGTATTAACCTGAAACAACAATAAAACGAGTGAAAACAGCGTTTGGATGGTCAAAATCGGAGATATAGGCCGCGAGTTATATAATGTATGGGTGAGGCAACCTGCTTTCCCGCCAATTTCCCCCAAGGCCACTGAGACACAGTCGATCGATATTCTCTCTCTCTCTCTCTTGCACTCGCTTGCTAACACTGATGACAATGCCCTGCTTGCAACTCGCTAATGTTAGCACGAAAATATACCTCAGAATAAGGGAATAACAGGGAAATTAGGTGATAACTGAAGGAGGGGAGGAAAGTGGGGAAGGAGGGGAGGTAGAGGAGTGATATTTTGCATGGCCCAGGGGCCCCCAAAAAATAAAAAAATAAAAAGTTGATTTTTTTTTTCTCTGACCCTTAAGAGTCTTCCCGCAGTCCGCCGGGGGAACTCTTAAGAGTCTTCCCTCAGTTCCCGGGTTAAGGCTATCCCCAGTATGTATACTCCCCATTATTTTGTGTACACCTCTTCCCCTTCATTAACACCTTCCTCATCTGCAAAACTGTACACAGACTGGTCAAAGGTGGATGGGTTTAATGACATCAAAGCCCTGGCCGTGTTGACGCCAGAATTAGACACAGTTTCAGTTAGAGACCAGTCCGGCAACCCAGTATTGCAGATCGGGGATGTAGGTCCAGGACCATGGTTAGATTGAGAGGCGGAAGCACAACAGTCCGCTTCCACTATCACAAGCAAGTCTTCCCACCAGATTCCACAAGAAACTCACAACTGGTTTTCCCTTCTGGTAGCCGCTGCCATTGGTGTCCCTAAAGTATTGCTAGCATTTCTAACCGCATCTAAATTGTTTTTGTGGGAGGTTCAGGAGCCCTTTTCCACCCCTTCCCCAGCTCAATTAGACAAGGATTTTAAATTATGCCAGAAAGCCTTAAGACTGGTGTCACAATTTCTGTTGTCATGCCAGATTGCACAGTCCCTAAAGGCTATCTCAACTAGAAATCCTGAAAGGCCCCGCCCGTTTCCCTACCCATTATCATACGGCTGGCAACCCCGAGGCTAACCGTCACTCACTGTCACTCACGCCATAACGTCAGTCACCGCTTAGCATTCAGAGCAGTAGGATGGCGTCCTCCTTACACAAACCTGGTCGGCCGTCAGGGACACCCCGATTGGTCAGCCAAGCTAGGAATATTGTTCCGAATGTTTTTAAGTACTTTGACGATGAGAAAAAAGACACTATTGACGTGGTAACAAAGAAAACCTCAGATGCAATGAAAGTATCAGAGTCAGTAGTTCAAAAAATCAGGACAGAAAGCAAGAAATTTGAAGGAGGAGTAATTAAATCACCACTCTACCGACAACGCCTTTCACCCATACTTGGAATTATTGATGATTTTGATAAGGAAGCCATCAGAAGAGAAATACTTGCCTATTATGAGAGAGGAGAGTTACCAACACTGGATTCGTTGCTACAAACAGTTAAGAAACAACCAATCAGTTTTAAAGGAGGACGAGCAAGTTTGTGGAGATTGATCAGAAGTATGGGATTTCGTTACAAAAAACACTGCAGCAACAGAGCTATATTGATGGAAAGATCTGACATTGTAGCTGCCAGAAGCAAATTCCTGAGAGAGCTCAAGTTGAACAGGTGCAACGAAAAGCCAAGACCCGAAATATACCTGGACGAAACTTGGATTAATCAAAATGACAATGTTGAACAGTGCTGGACAAACAAACAAGGAACAATTGGACCCCACACAAAAACAGGCAAAGGTGGAAGATTTATAATTGTTCATGCCGGAAGTTCTCAGGGCTTTGTTCCTGGTGCACTGCTTATGTTTAAATCCAAGGTTGGCAACAAAAGGGACTATCATGACTCTATGAATTGTTACACCTTCAAAAAATGGTTCCTGGAACAACTCTTGCCGAACATACCAGCAAGATCTTTGATTGTCATGAATAATGCACCATATCACAACATCCAACTCAACAAAGCACCTTCAGGGAATTCAAGAAAAGGGGATATCATCAAGTGGTTAACAGACAACTCGATTACCCATGACTCCTCACATACCAGAGTTGAACTTCTGCAGTTGGTCAAGCTTCACACAAAATCCAACTTGTGCTATGAAATAGATCAAATTGCTGCTACAGCTGGACATAAAGTACTCAGACTCCCACCATACTATTGCCAGTTTAACCCCATTGAACTTATTTGGGCTCAAGTCAAAGAAGAAGTAAAAAAGAAAAACTCAAATGACAAGCAACATATGAAGAGAGTTGAAGAGCTTACACTCCAGGCTATCGATCATGTAACTTCAGATAATTGGAAGAAATGCGCAGAAGATACAAGAAAGATTCAAGAAGATTATATAAAGAAAGATTTGGCCCTTGAACATATGTTTGAATCTTTCACGATCCAACTGACTGAGTCTGACTACAGCAGCGAAGACAATGATGAAGATGAGTAAAGATGAATAAAAATCGGTCCTCAATAACTATCTATCTATCTATCTATCTATCTATCTATCTATCTACTATAGCACAAACCCCAGAGTTGGGGGTGGCTAAGGCAAGACAATCAATAACTAAAATGCCCCAGAACGAGAAGCCCACCACAGAAGCCACGAGCGAACACTACACAGAAACACCCGGAAGAAAGGTCCACAGAACGAAAGGACCAGCTGACCGAGCCAGCCATTTCAGACAGGCCCAAGCCCGCAGGGCTAAGCAGCTCCAAGGCCGCACCCACCTACCTTTTCTAAACTGACCATTTTCCACACCTCACGTACACTACCCCCCTCGTGTCCTACACTCCTAACTACAAAGATGATGAACAGGAATATACATTCATATTAAAAACACCATGCCCTGTCCCGACGTTGAGCCAATGCCAACACATCAGACAGCCATAATTATATCTATGTATGTTCTTACATCCGAGAAGTAGATGTTATATATTTTAGAAGTTAAAACACCCACGCTTGTCCCTAGACCTCTTATATCATTTCCCATGACGAGTATAGATATATGTAACCCGTGCTCAGTCGCCCCCTTGCATTGTTCCTCTAGTAACTAAGTGTCTCTAATATTAACTGCCACCAGTATTGATACGACATAGCGCACTGTCCTTGTGTCGTATTGTGCCAAGTACAGATCAACCAGGTTTCATCACCTTATTAGGACGACGACTATAATGTCGTCGTTCATCGATGTATGCAATCCTTAGTTTAAGATTAATATTAACATTCCCTAACATCTTGTCTTGCCAGACTAAGCTTCTGAAGACCCATCGCCCCATAAATCTATGTATTCAATCCTTAGGTTAAGTATTTTTATCCGCCATTGTGTTCATCTTTTTCCATTTACTTTTCCACAATTGTCATACGTCTTCCCCTTGCCTCCTTCGTATCCACAGTCCACACTACGCCAATTTACTTCGTGTCATGCACCTCTTACCCCAACCAGAGATTGTATAAGATAACCTGGTTAACAGTATCTGTCATAAGTACCTCTAAACAATAACTAAGTACCCGAAACTGCGCTGTTGTTGGTATATTTATATTTAATAGAAAACGCAGTTCCCAGGGCCAACTAATAGTATCCATAACCCCTCGGACTGATCACATAACTCTATCTTTTCCAGACTCATATACCACCCCATAGTTGCATTCCCCGGTAGCATTTGGCTAACGTATTCTACTGCCTTTTCAAACTCCAATATCAATTGTAGCCTAATGCCACCCCCACGCCCAGGGACCTTAGGGGCAAAATTTCCCTGTAGCCCTTGAACTCTCCCCCCCCCCCCCCTCTCATTAAGACATCCGCGCTTCTCGACTCTTGTCCGACCTAGCCTCTCTCTCATACCTCTTGAAGATCCTTGAATTGTCCGTTGCTAACGCTCTCCAACCTTTTATATATATACTCCTATCCAGCCTACCTTCACTTAGTAGGCCAGAACAACATTAGAACTTTACTAGCCCCTTGCATGCCATCTATTCTCTTACAACCCATTCACAACCCTGCACCCAATGGTCGTCGGTGCGAGGCTAGCCGCCTCGCCAGTAACTAACTTCTATTGCCATACTTCCAGATAAATGTGGCAGAGTTAGCAACCCAGTCTCCACCACATCCAGCAAACCCTACAATTAACAACCAGCCGAGTAAAACCAGCTAGCTAAGGCACCTTCGGTTTTGGTATTAAGGACACCCACATCTGTCTCATACACAGAGGGTTATTACAAACACTGGTGATATGGCAAGCCCCTAGCCACAGCCGCCGGACGACTATCACAGAGAGAGGGCGCCCAGCTCCCCCTTTTTGCCCACCCGAGGAGGGAGACCCCCACCCCCGCGGAGGTATACCTGGCCCCTGTTTTGACTTCCGAGTCATTGCCAGGTAGCACAGGAATTCTTCCTATCAATGAACTAACCATGCATGATTAACACCTTTACTAACCTCTATTAACTCACAATAAACCATTTACCTTTCTTGCATACTCTGATCACTAAATTAGCACCTCAGCTATACCATAGAATGAAGATTGAACAATCTAAGAGAGACGCTCCTATCACAGCTGTCCCCATCCTCCTCGCAAAGTAGATCCAGTCTCTCTCTCCCCTAAATACTTCCAGTATAGCCAAAATAGTACCTCTTACTAAGGCTCAGTTATATGAAAATATAAAGGCTTCCTATGGCCATGTGCCACAACAGTAAAATACCATCTTACCTAGTCCCCATATCTATTGAGAGCTCAAATAAGTCCATAAGACTCGAGATCCCTACAGTCTACAGGGTCCAGAACCGAGCCTATAAATCTAGCTCCCGCCCCCAGTCAAATCAGTTGAAAGCTAGACACCAACCAGGGGTCACTACCCTGCAGTTAACTTCTAGCTCTGCCCTTGTGTTGTTCCGGAGTGAGATTCCAGAGCCGGCAGACTCCGTGGCAGATTTGGATAGAAGGACCTGCCCACGTATTTGAGAACTTCACACATATGGGCCCCCTGGACGGCCGCGGAACCAGTCGTTAGCCCCCAACATCATGGACGCAAGATAACCAGGACCAGACCCATCAGATACTACCCAAGATTCCCTTTAGCAGTACTACATATTACTGTGCTGTTTAGAGATTCACTCATTAATATTTCTACGAAGTGGCTATCTCTTTGCCCCAGTATAATTCATATAACCATTCAATTAGGAAGTGCTAAGCGTATCAGTGTTCATTATTTAACTGGCGATACTAACTCTCGTAATCAACCATATGTCCAGATATTATTACCTAGAAGGAAACCCTAGTGATATCTGAAGGTTCGCCCACTGATTTGCGTTCTATGTATTTCTGAGACAAGAATATAAAACTTAGATCAGTACCCCCTGAGGTTACTAGAATTCCCGTGCTCTAAAATACGTGTGTCTAATCTAGTCTGTGAACTACTACTTGTGCACCAGAGCTACCAGTAATAAATCTAACAGTGAATATGATTCTATAAGTAACATTGATGGTCTTCGGTATATAAACCTGTTTAATTAAAGCCAGTGATCAGAAGATTAATACCTGAACGTTGGAAGTGGGAGACTAGGCTCCATCCAGATCCACTTATGCTAGTGTTGTTCAATTCTATTATATTGTCTTGCACGAGTATTCTGCAGTGGTATATAAATAAACGTGATCGTGTAACTTGCTACCATGTGTTTCTTTGTGTTCTCTATTCCTCATATCTTGTATTGTGCATGCAGCCTTATATACCCAGTCAATTAGAACTCACATTACCCAAGTTAAACCTGTAGAAAAACAGGGCATAACATTGGCGGCAGCGGTGGTTCTTGATTCGGATAAAAGGTTGCATTACACTGCAAGTTTGGAACAGTAGAAGCATGGCAGCATCGCAAAATTTTCAGCCACTCGCACACATTCCCAAGTATGATGTAAACACGTATGATATCACCACTTACTTAGACATAATAAAGCCAGTGTACGATGTGGTACTTCATAATGACCGCGAAAAAATCGCCGTTGCAATTTTGCATATTATACAGTTGGGAGAAGCCGTTTCCCAACTTGTTGATCGGCCTACCTTTAAAGAATTTATTCGCCAAACTGTGACACAGTGTACGCCAGAGTTTACCTGGAACCAGTTTCGATCCTTCGTGATCCGGACCTTAGATCCATTTTTGGGTTCCCCCGTCGCCCCCAAAATAATAAAAGTCGACGAGATCAAGTATGAAGGGGATATAAATGTGACCCTCATACAACTCTACAGATACGTGAGGACCACGTATAGCTATGAAGATTACGACCAACAAAATGAACTCTTATTCACCGCATTGTTAAACATCCTCCCACCCCACATCACCGCCCATCTCGACCCGTATGGCTTATTCGAAGAACATATGCTTTCCATCAGAGAAGAATGCCTACTCAGTTCGATGAATCCCCTATCCAACCCTTCAGCCCCTATCCAAGACTCCGTGCACCCTTCCAAAATGACTTCCGGTGAAAGTCCAACCTCAGTGCACTCTTCCTTGCCTCTATCCTCTCTGACCATCCCTAAATTTTCCCCTGCCCAGCCATCCACCAACGATCATCTTCCATCAATTGTGTTACCCCATAAACCCCATCCTTTTTCTATGCATGTCAAACAAACCCACCAACCCCAGATAACCGCTAACCAGACCGTGACTGCCACCAAGAAGATTCCCAAAATTCGTCCTGTTAACAACCCCAAGTCAATACATCAGTCCTCTACCAATAACCCCTGTTCGACACCTAACTCTTCCCCCACCAACCCTCCGCAGCCCCCCCAACAAGCCCCGTATTCTAGCTATGCCTACCTATGTAGGCCTACCACAACATATTTTCCCCATGACCCCAGAAAACAAACCCACCAACCCCAGATAACCTCTAACCAGACCGTGACTGCCACCAAGAAGATTCCCAAAATTCGTCCTGTTAACAACCCCAAATCAATACATCAGTCCTCTACCAATAACCCCTGTTCTACACCTAACTCTTCCCCCACCAACCCTCCGCAGCCCCCCCACCCCCCCAACAAGCCCCGTATTCTAGCTATGCCTACCTATGTAGGCCTACCACAACATATTTTCCCCATGACCCCAGAAATGTTCAGCTATCCCCCCACCAACAAAATTTCCCTTGTGACAGTTTTCCGTCGGTAGCTTGTGACAGTTTTCAGTCAGTAGCTCCCTTCCACCCCCACACAATTCACACCCCTAGAAAACTTCGAAACCCCACACTTGACTCGCCCTCTCATGTCAAACAAACTCACCAGTCCCAGATAACCTCTAACCAGACCGAGACTGCCACCAAGAAAATTCCCCAAACTCGTCCTGTTAACAACCCCAAATCAGTACATCACTCCTCCCTCAATAACCCATGTCCTATGCCTAACTCTGCCCCCACTAATCCTCCCCAGTCCCACATAACCTTTAACCAGACCGAGACTGACACCAAGAAAATTCCCCAAATTCGTCCTGTTAACAACCCCAAATCAATACATCAGTCCTCTACCAATAACCCCTGTTCTACACCTAACTCTTCCCCCACCAACCCGCCGCAGTCCCCCCAACAAATCCCGTTTCCTAACTCGCTCACCTCTCACCACCCTGACCCTCCCACATGCGCCGTTAATCCTCCCCTCACGCGTGACGACCTAGGGACCCAACCATGTTCCCCCCCTTCCCCCAGAAATGCTCAGCTATTCCCCCACCAACAAAATTTCCCTTGTGACAGTTTTCCGTCAGTAGCTCCCTTCCACCCCTCCACAATTCACACCCCTAATAAACTTCAAAACCCCACACTTGACTCACCCCCTCATGACAGACAAACCCACCAACCCCAGATAACCTCTAAACAAACCGTCACTGCCACCGACACACCCCACTACTCTGATCCTCCCACACGCGCCGTTAATCCCCCCCTCACGCGTGACCCCCACCAAAGTGATTTCCCCCCTCATGCGTACCGAACACCTGCTCACCAGTCGGTCCCCCACCATCATGAGCCCAGCTAAACTTTCAACCTCCACCAATTCCCACCCTGCCAGCCTAACCTCTCACGACCACATTCCGAACGAACAATCACCCCCGTACATAACCCCTACCTCCTTTTTCCCTCCTATCTTACCCCCCTCTTCACCGTTACCCCACCCGCCCCAAATTCCACCCCCAAAGATCCCGCTCGACAAAATACCACTCTCATCCCAATCCAACCACAAAACTTTTTCCACCTTGGCTAAACCCCAAAATACTCTCTCTCTCACCCCAAACAACATAATCAACCTCTCAACTTCAACCACTCCTCGAAATCCCATCCATGTCTCTCCCGAAAATAAAATCAGTCCAAATTCAACCCCTCTCAAGCCACAACCCTGCCTGCCCAAATCCCCCCCCCCCCCCCCCATCTCCCCTTCAAATCCCCACACCCCAAACCTCCAAACCACCCGATCATAGTAAACTCTCAACCTTCAGCCTTACTGACCCTTCCCCAAACCCCACTCACGACCACAACTCTCTACACAATTCAACCCCTCCCCAGCACCAACCTCTTCCGCAACAACAACCCCGACTCGACCTGCCCATTTCATCTTTAAAACCCCCCTATCACTACCCCCGACCGAAACCACTTAGACCCCCCTCCAAAACTGGCCCCGGGCCAGCTCGCCCCCAGACCCACATTCCTAACGACAAGAACTAACGGTATATCCACCCCGCCCTTCCAAAGTGAAAGTGAAACCCCAAGGTCAAAGCCACAACCACCACCACCCCCTATTACCAGACCGTCACCCAGACTAACGGCGACCCTAAATAACCCCCCCCTGATGATGATGAGGATATTATTGTACTTGATTTTTTTTTTTTTTTTTTCAATTCCTAAGCGATTGGGCATGATTCTATAAATTTACATGTTTTACATATCCTGTATATATTATTTTTTCCCTTAGTCATACTACTTTTCTTGTTAACCTACTCTTTTCTGACTATCTTTTCAATTTGCTTTATACATTGTTAAACACTTTACCTCTTCTTAATTTCCTGTGTTCTTAATTATCTGTTCTTTCTTAAATTTACGTTTTCCATATACTGTATATATTATTTTTTTTCCTTAGTCATACTACTTTTCTTATTAACCTACACTTTTCTGACTATCTTTTAAATTTGCTTTATACATTGTTAAACACTTTACCTCTTCTTAATTTCCTGTGTTCTTAATTATCTGTTCTTTCTTAAATTTACATGTTTTCCATATACTATATATTATATATTTTTTTCCCTTAGTCATACTACTTTTCTTGTTAACCTACACTTTTCTGACTATGCTTCTTTTTACTTCACCCTTGAGGCTCGAGGACGAGCCTATAATGAAGGAGAGGGAAGTAAAATGCCCCAGAACGAGAAGCCCACCACAGAAGCCACGAGCGAACACCACACAGAAACACCCGGAAGAAAGGTCCACAGAACGGTAGGACCAGCTGACCGCGCCAGCCATTTCAGACAGGCCCAAGCCCGCAGGGCTAAGCAGCTCCAGGCCGCACCCACCTACCTTTTCTAAACTGACCATTTTCCACACCTCACGTACACTACCCCCCTCGTGTCCTACACTCCTAACTACAAAGATGATGAACAGGAATATACATTCATATTAAAAACACCCATGCCCTGTCCCGACGTTGAGCCAATGCCAACACATCAGACAGCCATAATTATATCTATGTATGTTCTTACATCCGAGAAGTAGATGTTATATATCTTAGAAGTTAAAACACCCACGCTTGTCCCTAGACCTCTTATATCATTTCCCATGACGAGTATAGATATATGTAACCCGTGCTCAGTCGCCCCCTTGCATTGTTCCTCTAGTAACTAAGTGTCTCTAATATTAACTGCCACCAGTATTGATACGACATAGCGGCACTGTCCTTGTGTCGTATTGTGCCAAGTACAGATCAACCAGGTTTCATCACCTTATTAGGACGACGACTATAATGTCGTCGTTCATCGATGTATGCAATCCTTAGTTTAAGATTAATATTAACATTCCCTAACATCTTGTCTTGCCAGACTAAGCTTCTGAAGACCCATCGCCCCATAAATCTATGTATTCAATCCTTAGGTTAAGTATTTTTATCCGCCATTGTGTTCATCTTTTTCCATTTACTTTTCCACAATTGTCATACGTCTTCCCCTTGCCTCCTTCGTATCCACAGTCCACACTACGCCAATTTACTTCGTGTCATGCACCTCTTACCCCAACCAGAGATTGTATAAGATAACCTGGTTAACAGTATCTGTCATAAGTACCCCGAAACAATAACTAAGTACCCCTCCGAACTGCCGCTGTTGTTGGTATATTTATATTTAATAGAAAACACAGTTCCCAGGGCCAACTAATAGTATCCATAACCCCTCGGACTGATCACATAACTCTATCTTTTCCAGACTCAAATACCACCCCATAGTTGCATTCCCCGGTAGCATTTGGCTAACGTATTCTACTGCCTTTTCAAACTCCAATATCAATTGTAGCCTAATGCCACCCCCACGCCCAGGGACCTTAGGGGCAAAATTTCCCTGTAGCCCTTGAACTCTCCCCCCCCCCCTCTAATTAAGACACCCGCGCTTCTCGACTCTTGTCCGACCTAGCCTCTCTCTCATACCTCTTGAAGATCCTTGAATTGTCCGTTGCTAACGCTCTCCAACCTTTTATATATATACTCCTATCCAGCCTACCTTCACTTAGTAGGCCAGAACAACATTAGAACTTTACTAGCCCCTTGCATGCCATCTATTCTCTTACAACCCATTCACAACCCTGCACCCAATGGTCGTCGGTGCGAGGCTAGCCGCCTCGCCAGTAACTAACTTCTATTGCCATACTTCCAGATAAATGTGGCAGAGTTAGCAACCCAGTCTCCACCACATCCAGCAAACCCTACAATTAACAACCAGCCGAGTAAAACCAGCTAGCTAAGGCACCTTCGGTTTTGGTATTAAGGACACCCACATCTGTCTCATACACAGAGGGTTATTACAAACACTGGTGATATGGCAAGCCCCTAGCCACAGCCGCCGGACGACTATCACAGAGAGAGGGCGCCTAGCTCCCCCTTTTTGCCCACCCGAGGAGGGAGACCCCCACCCCCGCGGAGGTATACCTGGCCCCTGTTTTGACTTCCGAGTCATTGCCAGGTAGCACAGGAATTCTTCCTATCAATGAACTAACCATGCATGATTAACACCTTTACTAACCTCTATTAACTCACAATAAACCATTTACCTTTCTTGCATACTCTGATCACTAAATTAGCACCTCAGCTATACCATAGAATGAAGATTGAACAATCTAAGAGAGACGCTCCTATCACAGCTGTCCCTATCCTCCTCGCAAAGTAGATCCAGTCTCTCTCCCCTAAATACTTCCAGTATAGCCAAAATAGTACCTCTTACTAAGGCTCAGTTATATGAAAATATAAAGGTTTCCTATGGCCATGTGCCACAACAGTAAAATACCATCTTACCTAGTCCCCATATCTATTGAGAGCTCAAATAAGTCCATAAGACTCGAGATCCCTACTGTCTACAGGGTTCAGAACCGAGCCTATAAATCTAGCTCCCGCCCCCAGTCAAATCAGTTGAAAGCTAGACACCAACCAGGGGTCACTACCCTGCAGTTAACTTCTAGCTCTTCCCTTGTGTTGTTCCGGAGTGAGATTCCAGAGCCGGCAGACTCCGTGGCAGATTTGGATAGAAGGACCTGCCCACGTATTTGAGAACTTCACACATATGGGCCCCCTGGACGGCCGCGGAACCAGTCGTTAGCCCCAACATCATGGACGCAAGATAACCAGGACCAGACCCATCAGATACTACCCAAGATTCCCTTTAGCAGTACTACATATTACTGTGCTGTTTAGAGATTCACTCATTAATATTTCTACGAAGTGGCTATCTCTTTGCCCCAGTATAATTCATATAACCATTCAATTAGGAAGTGCTAAGTGTATCAGTGTTCATTATTTAACTGGCGATACTAACTCTCGTAATCAACCATATGCCCAGATATTATTACCTAGAAGGAAACCCTAGTGATATCTGAAGGTTCGCCTACTGATTTGCGTTCTATGTATTTCTGAGACAAGAATATAAAACTTAGATCAGTACCCCCTGAGGTTACTAGAATTTTCGTGCTCTAAAATACGCGTGTCTAATCTAGTCTGTGAACTACTACTTGTGCACCAGAGCTACCAGTAATAAATCTAACAGTGAATATGATTCTATAAGTAACATTGATGGTCTTCGGTATATAAACCTGTTTAATTAAAGCCAGTGATCAGAAGATTAATACCTGAACGTTGGAAGTGGGAGACTAGGCTCCATCCAGATCCACTTATGCTAGTGTTGTTCAATTCTATTATATTGTCTTGCACGAGTATTCTGCAGTGGTATATAAATAAACGTGATCGTGTAACTTGCTACCATGTGTTTCTTTGTGTTCTCTATTCCTCATATCTTGTATTGTGCATGCAGCCTTATATACCCAGTCAATTAGAACTCACATTAGCCAAGTTAAACCTGTAGAAAAACAGGGCATAACAATAACGATAGCCATAAAATAAAAAGAGAAATAATACAAAAAAAAAAAAAAAATGGGGTGTAATGTGATCCGCCTCCTCGCGGTGCACCCTGGAAACGTCAATTTTAATTGGCGGCTAAATGGATCACAAAATTATTAATTGTAGCATTAACAGAGCTTAAGCATTACATTTGGCATTACAAGTCTGGGTAAATAATTATTACGGCCCAAGCAGCCAAGCTGTATATATTTATAACTGCACGAGCTGTGTGTGTGTGTGTGTGTGACAGCCATGAGCCAGGAGAGAGACGACGAACACAGTCATAGCTGAGAGGGGAACGGAGGAATTTCAGTAATTTAGGCCTACGGCTGTAGGCTACTTTTATCTAATAATCTATATCTATTAATGTAATGAAGATTTTCTAGTTTATTGGTGTAAGCATGAATAATTGTGCTACACACAACAAAATAAATAAGTGTAGATCTAGGTGTATTAAGACGTTGTGAAACAGAATTAATAATGTTAAAGAGCCAAGTTTATAGTTTCATGGTGAGGTGAATACTGCAGTATATGCGGTACGACATGTTTTATCAACTCGACGGCGCTGGCTGCAGGCGGGGTCTATCAGGATTTCTAGTTGAGATAGGCGGGGTCTATCAGGATTTCTAGTTGAGATAGCCTTTAGTTAGAACGACTCAGGCGGTTACGGACTCAGATGCCATTAAGGCAGTTAATTTGTCCCGCCGATTAATGTTGCAAAATTCCATTCAGTCACTAGGTGACGTCCTGATAGCCTTCTTAGAAGCAATCCGTGCACGTTAGGATCTTGGGGTCCACTTAGTAAAGAAAATACCGGAAGACATAGGTCGCCGGGTAATTTTGTCTCCTGTGCTCACTCCCACTCTAGTCTGTCCTAATACATGGAGTACGGTGTTCAATTTAGTAGATGTTGCTAGACCGACTGCTTCCCCAGCAAGGAAAGAGCATCACAAATTCACTAAGCCTTATGCAAAACCCAAAGTAAGTCAGAAGGCACACTCCAGTGGTGGAGCCAAGTTTTTTCAGGCCTTCAAAGCTCCTCCAACACCGGAAAGCAGTCCGGCCAGGAACGAACAAGGGAATGGCTCAAGTAAGTGGTTTAAAGGGAAACCTAAGAATAAACCAGGTCAGGGATCAACGACTGCCAAGACTAGCCAGTCGTCTACCTCTACCACACCACACTAAAAAAAATAGTCAAATTTGAAACTCTCTCACCCACGGGGCCTATCGTGGTCGAGTTGGATCAGAATGTAGTTCTGCCGGACAAGCCCAGTCAGCGAACTGGATCATTCCGGACGTGTCACCGGGCTTGGGCTCGGACAGTGGTACGCAAGGGCATAACCTGGCGGTGGCTCCGACGACCTCACTAGAAATCAATCATGTTTCATTGGAGGTGGAGTCACTAGTCCAGGAAATGATCACCAAGCATATTATCATTGTCCCAGTCAATCCAACTTGCCCAGTTTACACGTCCAAACTTTTTCTCGTACCAAAAAGGGACAGTGTTCAGATGAGACCAGTCGTAGACCTGTCTCGTCTGAACCAATACATTCACAACGCATCATTCAGGATGCTCACTGTGAATCAAATCAGGCTAACACATCCGCCGCAAGGTTGGATGTGTTCAATAGACTTGACAGAAGCCTATTGGCATGTCCCAGTAAACAAAAGGTTCAAAAATTCCTCGCTTTGAGGATCGAGCACCAGATTTATGTTTTTCAAAGGATGCCCTTTGGGTTGAACCTAGCACCGAGAATATTCACCAAATTAGTCCGACAAGCTTTGCTGCCACTTTTGAAACAAGGAATCAAGGTACTGTGGTACCTAGACGACTGGCTAGTGGTGGCAGACTCCAAGATACAATGCCTCAACCATGTAACACAAATCATAGACCATGTCAAATCCCTAGGGTTCAATATCAACTTGGCAAAGTCGAATCTTGTCCCAACAAGGGTAATTCAGTGGATAGGTCTGGTTTGGGACACAACACATCTAACTCTCAGTCAGAGTGTGGACAATCGGAACAGATTTCGCAGGATTTTTTTTTTTTTTTTTCTCCACAGCCTGACTACCACGAGAAAGACGTGGGAGTCCCTAGCCGGCTCTCTCAACTGGATTCAACTTACTGTAAAGTTGGGCCGGTTTAAAGTCAAGAGGTTAATCTTGGAGGGAAACAAACATTTTCCGCTGTTGCCGGCGGGAAAGTTAAGGAAAATCCCAACATTAATCACAACTTACTAGCGGTCTGGGCGAGGCCGGAAACATTGCATTCAGTCATGACGTGGACGTCTCCTCCACCTACGGTTTGAGTAGATACGGATGCTTCAGGGACAATAGGCTGGGGTTATCAGTCAAGCGTTGGTCATCAGGGTCAAGAGCTTTGGTCCCAATCCAAGGAGTTTCACATAAATGCACAAGAATTACTAGTTCCCTTAATATTCCTTCAGGTTCACGGTCACACTTTACAGGGGAAATCAATAGCCTTTCGAATGGACAATCTGAATGCAGTTTCATGCATTCAGAAGCAAGGGTCAACGCAGTCTCGAACGTTGCTAGAGTTGTCGTAATTTCTTTTTGTTCTAGCCGAAAAGCTTAACATTCCTCTTCACGCATCATATCTGCCGGGTGTGGCCAATGTCTGGGCAGACGCTCTGTCACGGAGACAGAGCACAATTGTAGAATGGTCGCTCAAGCAAAACATCTTCAACCAGATGATTGCAGAGCCTTACCATCCAAAATTGGACTTATTCGCGTCCGAGGGAAATCACAAACTCCATCTCTACCTAACCCACCGGGGGATGACTCGGGCCCCCGGGGGGTCCAGACGCATTGACGGAGGATTGGAACAGGTGGAATTCCATTTATCTGTTTCTGCCTCCAGACACTTCACTCATGTGTCAAGTAGTTCACAAACTACAGGATTATCGGGGCGTAGTCTCGCTAATCGCGCCTCTGTGGCCGGCTCAGGTGTGGTACTCCCAATTGAAGACGTGGTGCGAGAACCCGGTGTCACTCCCGATCTCGTACTTCCACTTAGAGACAACTGGCAACCTCAAGACCTCGCTGAGTTTTGCAGTATGGATATTCAAAAGGCCAAATGGTTAACTCCCTATGGTGAAAGTGTAGCTAATAAATTTAGGAATCAGTACACTCCTTCAACCAGACGCCAATACCAGTCACATTGGAAATCGTTTACGACTTGGATAGTGGAAACTGTTCAAACTGAGGCATCACTAGCTTTAATTCAAATACCTCGATTACCTATTTGAACATAAACTATTTTCAGTAGTAATACTTAAGAACCATTAGACAGCTATCAGAGTCCCGTTTTATGATTTAACCGGGCAGGCGGAGGAGAAAGGTTTCATGAGAGCATGTTTTAAGCTTCGCCCACAACCCCGTCAGCTCATGCCTACCTGATCGCTGGACAAAGCTTTGTCTTTGCTCCATTCTCGGAAATATAGTCATAAATCCAAATATTGATGTAATCTTAAAGAAGGCTGTGTTTCTTATGGCTTTAGCTACAGGTAACCGGGTATCAGAGCTGGCGGAGATGAGCAACGAAGCTAATTGTCTCAGGTTTGGACGACGCAATGTGGATGTTCACAATCCAAATTTTGATGTAATCTTAAAGAAGGATGTGTTTCTTATGGCTTTAGCTACAGGTAAACGGGTATCAGAGCTGGCGGCGATGAGCAACGAACCTAATTGTCTCAGGTTTGGACGATGCAATGTGGATGTTCAAATTGCACCGTCCCCTACTTTTATCGCCAAGAATAAGCATAGCGATCATGTTTTTTCTGCATTTACGATCCCAGCTCTAAACAGAGGGGATACGCATCATAAGTTATGTCCAGTGCAATCTCTGATTAAGTTAATGAGAGTGTCCAGGCCTAATCAACCGGGAGCTCTCTGGGTTAATAGCACAGGTAAGCTCATTACGAGAAGAATATAGGTTTGAGTCCCGAAGGGAAGAAGGAAAACCTAATATTTAGTAGTGGTCCCGGAATCATTGACGATGCGCCTTAACATTGTTTATGGCCAATCTTTGAACTCAAGCTTGTCTTTCAAACTTCCCACCCGGGAGAGATCAAAATACGATTGCCACACATCGTGAGCGAAACGCTCTTAAAAACCACTCACGGACTCGTCCTATATGATGTGGGTATCACTACCAGAAAAAATTAGCAAAAAATAATGAATTAAAAAAATTTAAACTTGATCTTAGCATTGCGCTTCCCATGCGTCTGCTGTTCCGCACGCTTCGCCTCCCTCATCGAAGCGATCTCTCGTCCTTAATCTGATATATCAAGACTCTCAAAACATAGCAGATGAATGGGAAGGGGATGGAAGGGAGGGCCAAAATCGTCAATGATTCCGGGGCCACTACTAAATATTAGGTTTTCCTTCCACCCTTCGGGACTCAAACCTATAATTTTAGTGGCCCCTTCATCATTGACGATGCACCTGATATCTCAAGACTGGAGGGGGACATTCATCAGGAACATCATAACCACTAATAAATTACTAAGGTTAAAGAGAAACTTGTACGAAAAGATCATAGTTTAATAAAAAAATAATAAAAGGTTGTACAGGCGGCGTCTCTTAAAGGTTGCCTGTTGTGTAGCACCATTACATTTGACAGAACAGTTGGCGTGACACACATAAACTATACATTTTAGCTTATGAATATATAAATAAATCAATATCTCATCTCTTACAAAATACTGATAATATGGTGGCCTATATACATATGGCCTACAGGAACTGTATTACAAAAATACTTGTACTCTTGCCCTTAATCCTAACCTTAAGATAAATAAGCATAATGGAAACTCTATTGCCATACATAAAGTAAATGTTATGCCCTGATTTTATTCAGGATTAACGATTGATACAGGTGAGTTCTACTATACTGGGAATTCCGAGTTCATACAAGTACATATAGAAAAGACAACAGAGGATATATATATCGCCAAAATATAGTTTAGAAATACAGCTTTATTCTCTTAGTCACTAAATACACAATGGAGTATTTATTAGTGGCCCCTTCATCATTGACGATGCACCTTACGTAGGTAATGGCCAATCTTTGAACTCTAGCTTGCTGTTCAAACTTCCCGCCCGAGGAAAACTCAAAATACAATTGCCTTACATCGTGAGCGAAACGCTCTTAATAACCACTCACGGACTCGTCCTTATGATGTGGGTACCACTACTAGAAAAACTAGTAAAATAAATAAAGAATAAAAATTAAAATTAAACTTGACCTAGCTTTGCGCTTTCCATGCGTCTGCTCTTGGGTACAGCTTGCCATCTTGATCACAGCGAGTGTTCACTCTTATTCTCCACGGGCCCGCATAGTAAAGACGTATGTCCCCGACACTCCTGCCTGCATCTCGTTCGTCACCTTCCTTGACCCTAGTGATTCCTTGCTCATTTGTTCATGACAGTGCTGAAGTTAGATTAGATTATCGACTAGGTGTAGGCTGAAGTGTTAAATACGGGCCCTGGAGATTGTTTTTCTGGGTCTAAGCATTCGTGTTAAGGGGTGTTCTTGTTGTGATAAGGCAAGTCGCCCCTCGTGTGTTGTTTTATTATCCTAGCCCACTATTAGTTCACTGATTAGTCATGAGGCTTCTTTTAGGGTGACCTGGAGCCTGTTGCTCGGTCCCTTCAGGGTGTGCAACAAGTATGATTCGTGGGCTAGTGCCATTGGATTTTCTCACTTAGTTGAGGGATCCGGCACGGTGCCATACTACTCTGCAACTTTATCATCATGTGTTCTACAGTAGCGGGGTCGACGCTGGATCGCAGGTTTGTGCCATTGACGAACTCATCGCAAAGGGCTCCCATCTAGTTGGCCTCTTTAGGTTGCATATATATATGGTTAGGGAGTGTTATCATTGATTATTGATTGTTCATGATGTATAACCATGCCATGTATGTACACGTTGTTCATCCCTATATATACTGTACACTGAAGGGTCGGCCCTTCCGGCGGGATTTTTATGGTTCAAGTAAGACTTAACATTAAATAACAACATGTCTCAGGGTGTTCCTTGGGGTTCCCCCGCCGGGAAACACTCTTAGCTATATTAAAATTCAGTATTCACCGACTGGTATGGGTTTGCAATGAATTCGGTTTGCGTTATTTAAGGCATATAGTATGATTCCGGATGTTCCGGCATGTTACTAAAAAGAATTCAAGTTTCGAAGGGTAACGGCGAAGCCTCCCCTCGTAATCACGTCTTCCGCCGCCAACAAAATAACACAAACAACAAACGTTCTTCTGGCCTAAGACAGAAAAATTCAATATTCCCCGACTGGTACGGTTTGCAATGAATTTAGTTTGGGTTATTTAAGGCATATAGTATGATTCCGGATACACCGGCATGTTACTAAAAATAATTCGAGTTGCGAAGGGTAATGGCGAAGCCTTCCCTCGTAATCACGTTTTTTACGCCGCCAACAAATAACACAAAACAAATGTTCTTTTGGCTTGAAACAGACGAACATTACGCCGGCCGATATTAAAAAGTGGGGAGCCACAATCGCCGCGCGAATCACGGCTGAGCCGGGAAATAAACTCACCCTTTTCGATCTTGTAGCTCCCAGTTAGACTGTTTTGCTTTATCATTGGCGACTTGTCCACCGGATTTAGAATCCAAATTCCGTTTTAGCGATGATCGCCGGGGTTGATTCATGTATCACAAGACGAATGAGGTCAGTGTTATTCACTTGGGTAAGAAGTTTACAAATTAGTAGCACTTAATAGGCTACACAATACTCAATTACATTTCTGAGGAATGTTTAACGTAAGGGGAATTAAGATTGTTTAAGTATTATTCAAACTTTATTCTTTGTCACGTGGAGATATATAATTATATTAATTATTCCAGCCTAGTGTGTCCTTATGAGCATTGATTCTTGAAAAAAAATCTCACACAGGTTCGAAAATGAAACACCTAGGAAGGTTAATATCTCTGTGGTGGTGAGGAGGTAATCATGGATAAGAGTATTTTCTCTTTCTGTGCAGCTCTGGGCTGTCAGAGATTAGCGATTATGGGGCACTTACTCTGTGTAAAGTGTGTCCCTTGCCTAGACCGTTCGAGAGGTCAGTGGTTATCAAAAGCAGTTCAGTTCAGTTGGAATTCGGGAAGTTTAACCTTAACGTCGGCACTTCCCTAAGAGGTTTTGTTATTTTTCTTTTTGTGACGTGCTCTATTTGTCTAAAAATAAATATATCTCATTTTACATCCCGTTTTCTGAAATCTTCTTTCTTCTCTCTTCTTTCTTCATTCTTGTTTCTTCTCTCTTCAGTCTTCTTTCTTCTTATTTCAGTTCTTTCATTTTTTCTCTCGTACTCTCGTGTCCCAAATGTTCAGCCCTCCGCAATGCCTTGATTAACAATGAAGATAGTCAATGTAAGGCTATCCTTCAACACATTAAATTTGAATATGTAACATATTGTAAGACAATGGCTCATAAATCCCTCCAGTTGGATGATCAAACTCTTGAGGATTCATTAAAGAGTCCAGTTGTTACCTCACCCCTTCCGGGATCTTCTTCGGAAGACACTTCCTCCCGCCACCGAAAGAGACCTCGGACCAAAAATCCGCCGGAGAAATTAGCTTCAACCAGCCAGCAAGATAGGTCAAGATCGCCTTTGCCACAAACCAAGCCCCCGTCAGAAGACCAGGAGGCTAAGAGGTCCCGCTCGAACTTTGACTCTGCATTAGCTGCCGGGGACAAATCAAAGTCGAGCCGGCATAAGACGTCCTCCTCATCAAGAAGGAAGACAGCTGAGGACCCGTCAAAATCAAGACGGAAATCCTCAGCGAAAAGAGAGACATCAAGAGACACATCTAGTACGGTCTCAGGCTATTCCCCCCAATTTACTATTCCCCATAACCCTACACCGGAACCTGTCGTTTCACCTGTGTTAGGGAAAGAAAGAAGTGGCAGTGTAGTTTCTTACCGGCGGAGACATGAGAGCTCCCCAGACCGGCATTCACCTGTTCAGGAATCCCCCATGTCTGAGATCCCAGATTTGACTTGGATTAATCTGCCTGGTCCCGAGGATTCCTATCAATCACAAACAGATACATATGAAACCGATGCCCAGGTTGATGAGTCTCGGTGGGAAACTCAACCAGCCCCATCAACCCGGTCAACGGGATCACTAACGAAGGGGCCACTTATAGATATATACCAACAAGGGGGATATACTGAGGAAATGGGGTTTAGCCAACGACCAGTCTCTCAACCATCTGGGACGCAGGGCTCAGAGATGTCACAGCCCGCGCCCCAGTCTCATCAAGATGGTGAGGTTGTTGTAGCAAAGAGCTGTTTGATTTCATGAGACAGATTAAGAGTGAGAGACAGGCAGTTACCACAACACCTATAACCCCGGTGGTGCGACCTCATGGGCAAGTAGTGGTGCATCCTCAAGTTACCATAACGTCTCCTCCCCCTGCCCCCACTGTCAACCCCATGGTTCCGATTTTTTTTTTTTTTTTTTTTTTAAGAGACAATGAACGGAGGAAGGAAAAACACAGATAAAACAAAAAGGTCCATGTGCCTAAAGGCATCCTCCATTCATAAAATGTTTGTAACAACTGGATTTAAACATTTGTAGATTGTAAGTTTGTGGAAAGCAATTCGAGGGAAGTGAATTCCAAAGAGTAGTAGCTCTGGGGATAAATGAATTCTGATAAGCAGAAGTTCTGCATTGTGGAGGAGAAAGTGTAAATTCATGGGCGCTCTCAGCTGCCCTAGTTCTACGGGGAAAGATGTGGAGAGGCGGCACAATTGAAGCAAGTTCCTCGGAACAATTGCTGTGAAAATATCTGTAGAATAATGCAAGGGATGCAACGTTTCTTCGTATGGATAATGTAGGAAGGTCCTGTGTGATTGCAGGGTTATTGATTAATCTAATAGCTTTATTTTGAATTTTGTCCAACTGCCTCAATGCAACCACTCCACTTCCACCCCACAGAGGTGAACAGTAATCCATCTGAGAACGCACATGACTTTTATATATCACGGCCAACTGCTCGTCAGTGACGAATTCTCGAACTCTGTACAGGAGTCCCAGTTTTTTAGAGGCATTCTTAGCAATGCTTCTAACATAATGTGTCATAATGTGATTCCAGGCACCTCTGCTCTCTTGCAACCTAACATGAAATTGTTTTCGGATTTGTTAGCTCCCCCACTAGACAAGTCCATCCCCAGCAACAAGGGCCCAATGCCACTCTTGTATGGACCGGATACTTCTTGGTCAGTACTTACCCCACTACGCCCCGAGCTCGCACACGCCCTGGTTACAGGTGAGTTACCTGTCCCGGAGCACTGGGTTATAGAGGGAAGTGAAAAGAAGAAATTATGGGCCAAGAATAATTTGGGAGAGGTACTTGATGTTGTTATTAAGGCCATCTCACAATTTTTCAATCCTGAATATTTTGTGTACTCATCATCCCCCGCCTTGCCTCCTACTTCCGCCGGAAAACTGTTTTCGGACTGGACTAAAACTGATGGGTTGAATGATTTAAAAGTTTTGCAGGGTTTGACCCCATAACTAAAATCCATTCCCTTCAGGGACTCTCAGGGGACCTCATTAGTTCATGTTACGGGAGGGGAGTATGGGCATTGGGTTGCTTGGGGACATGAGGCCCAGCTGTTTGCCAGCACCATCACCAACAAAAGTAGTCACCAAATTCCAGCAGAAGACAATCATTGGTTTTCTATGCCAGTAGGCAAGGTGGACGGGATTCCCCAACATATGTTTGATTTCATTGGGGCCCCAAAATTATCTCTGTGCGAGTTACCTGAACCTTTTTGTCCCCCCACACAGGTTCAGATTGACAAAGATTATAAACTAAGACAGAAAGCCTAGAGGCTGGCGTCTCAACACCTACTCGGTGGTCCCGGCGACCCCGTTTACGTTTCCCCACAGAATTCAATCAAGTTTCATTAGAGGTGGGATCCATTATCAAAGAGATGGCACAAAAGCAGATCATAATCCCCAGTCCTACATCAATGCCAGTGTTCATATCCCGGTTGTTTTTGGTGCCAAAGATAGACAGTGTTCAGATGAGGCCGGTGATCGACCTCTCATATCTCAACACCCACATTCACAATCAGTCATTCAGGATGCTGACAGTGAATCAGATCAGGTTGTCACTCCCGCCGCAGGGCTATGGATGTGCTCAATAGATCTAAAAGACACCTATTGGCATGTCCCCATCAACAAACGTTTTCAGAGGTTCCTAGCCTTACGCAACGGGGATCAAACGTACGTCTTCCAAAGAACGCCCTTTGGATTAAATCTAGCACCCAGAGTTTTCACAAAATTAGTTCGACAGGCATTGTTACCATTGCTCAAACAGGGAATCATGATTTTATGGTACCTAGACGATTGGCTAGTGATAGCCCAATCCAACATAATGTGCCTTCACCATGTTCAACTAATATTAGACCATGTAGAGACCTTAGGGTTCAGGGTAAACTTAGCAAAGTCATCTCTCATTCCCACCAAACAAATCCAATGGGTGGGCCTTATCTGGGATACTGAGTTACTAACTCTGAGTCAGAGTGTAGACAATCGTCAGAGATTTCGCAGGAAACTCTTCCGATTTCTGCACTCCCGGACGACAACAAGAAAGATCTGGGAATCTCTGATAGGCTCACTCAATTGGATACAACTGACGGTACCGTTAGGTCGTCTGAAGGTCAAAAGAATTATCTTGGAAGGAAACTGGTGTTTTCCATTTTCACCGGCGGAAACACCGAGGACAATTCCAACTTTAATCCACAACCTCCTGGCGGCTTGGCCGAATCCAGAAGTTATTCACTCCTCCTTGACTTTGACAGCTCCACCCCCGATGGTTTGGGTAGATACAGACGCGTCAGAAACCCTGGGATGGGGTTACCAATCAAACTTAGGCCATCAGGGTCAGGGTCGATGGTCGACATCAAATCATCTTCATATCAATGCCAAGGAGTTGCTAGTCCCACTATTCTTTTTACAGGAGCACGGCATGAGCCAGGTGGGAAAATCCCTAGCCTTCAGAATGGACAATTTGACTGCAGTGACATGCATTCAAAAGCAAGGGTCAGTGAGATCACAAGTGTTACAAGGGATGTCGGAAAAGATATTTCGACTAGCCGCGAGGCTCGGGATTTATCTTCACGCAACGTATCTGCCCGGAGTGGCGAATGTATGGGCGGATTCTCTGTCCCAGAGACAGAGCACACAAGTAGAATGGGCTCTCAGACAAAACATTGCGGAGCCCTACCATCCACAAGTGGACTTGTTCGCGTCAGAGGCAAGCCACAGGCTACCTCAGTACCTCACATGCTGAAGACTCACTCCGGCGGGGGGTCAGGATGCATTTCTGGTAGAGTTGAACAAATAGAGCTCCATTTATCTGTTTCCACCTCCAGACGCATCCCTAATGTGCAAAGTACAGTAGTTCAAAAACTACGGGATTATCGGGGCATGGTCTCGATGATCGCGCCCTTGTGGCCGGCTCAAGTGTGGTACAACCAATTGAAGATGTGGTGCGAGAACCCGGTGTCGCTCCCGATCTCGTACTTCCACTTAGAGACAATTGGAAACCTCAAGACCTCGCTGACTTTCGCCTTGTGGATATTCAGAAGGCCAAGTGGTTAGGCCAGTTTGGGGAAACCATGACTCACAAGTTGATTAATCAGTATGCTCCATCAACCCGACGGCAGTACCAATCACACTGGAAGTCATTTACTACATGGATTGTAGAAACTGGTCAACAACAGTCCTCAGTGGCTCTGGTGTTTAATTATTTAAATTACCTATTCGATGTTCTAAAGTTGTCAGTTGTCACATTAAGGAATCACCTCACGGCAATTAGGACAACATTTTTAGATTTAACTGGTATGTCTGTACCGGAGGCGGAGGAAAAGGGTTTCATGAGGTCGTGCTTCAAGCTTCGCCCTCCTCCTCGTCAACTCACACCCACCTGGTCTCTTGATCTGGCCCTTGAAATGCTTCAGTCCCGTAAATATTGCAAGGATCCTCCCTTTGACCTAATACTTAAAAAGGCCATTTTTCTAATGGCACTGGCTACGGGTGACAGGGTGTCTGAGTTGGCGGCGATGAGTTCGGAGCCAAACTGTCTAAGATTTTCAAGGCGCAACATGGGTGTACATATTGCTCCTGCTCCTAACTTCATTGCTAAGAATGAACATTCTAATCATGTATTTACAGAGTTCGAAATTCCGGCTCTGAGACAGGGTGACAGGCACCATTTACTGTGTCCAGTGCAGTCACTTAGGTTATTTATGCAGGCTTCCCAGCCATCACAGGCGGGAGCCCTCTGGGTTTCACGGACAGGTGTTCGATTACAAAAACGCCGGCTAGCTGCGTTATTAGTGGAAGTCATTCGAGAGAGTAATCCGGGTGTGTTGGCAAGATCACACGATATCCGTAAATGGGCGGCATCACTTCGATTCCTCCATAATTACTCCCTAGAAGATATTCAGCAGACCCAATTGTGGTCATCAAATCATACCTTTCTCACAGGTTACCTGTCCATCAATCTCATGAAACCTTCTCGTACATGTGTAGCATTGGCAGAAAGTCTAGTTTTAAGCTGATTTTGTGATGTAAAAAGGGGGGGGGGAGTATCCTAGCTAAGGACTCTACCTGCCTCTGAAGTGAGACAAAATGTAACGAGTATTAAGGTCATGTGATAATCCATTCCTTAGACTAAAGTAAGTCTACTCAGGAACATTTCTTATTTTTTAGGTTAAACACTATGGATGCAATAGGGTTTACAATATACTCAATAATCTCAGGGATTAGATTTAGAGTAAGAGTACAAATATTTTGGTAATACAGTATCTGAGGCCATGAATATGTAGGCCTACATATTAACAAATTTGGGTGATAATGAATGTTTCATTTAACCTGGGATATATAAGCTAAATGAATAGTTTATTCTTGTCTTACACCAACTGTTCTATCAAACTTAAAGGTGCTAACACCACAGGCTTCCTTTAATAAACGCCGCCTGTAACCCTCTTTTATATTTTCTTTGATATTAAACTGATCTGATTAGTACATGTTTACTTGGACCTTACCTGGTTTATTAGTGGTATGCGATGTTTATGATGAATGTCCCCCTCCAGTCTTGAGAATTCAGGTGCATCGTCAATGATGAAGGGGCCACTAATAAATTATAAGTTTGAGTCCCGAAGGGAAGAAGGAAAACCTAATATTTAGTAGTGCCCCCTGAATCATTGACGATTTTGGCCCTCCCTTCCGTCCCCTTCCCATTCATCTGCTACATTTTTGAGAGTCTCGATATGTCAGATTAAGAGTGAATACTCGCTGCGAACAAGATGGCGAGCTGTACCCAAGAGCAGACACATGGAAAGCGCAAAGCTAGTTCAAGTTTTATTTTTATTTTTATTCTTTATTTATTTTAGTAGTTTTTCTAGTAGTGGTACCCACATCATAAGGACGAGTCCGTGAGTGGTTATTAAGAGCGTTTCGCTCACGATGTAAGGCAATCGTATTTTGAGTTCTCCCCGGGCGGGAAGTTTGAACAGCAAGCTAGAGTTCAAAGTTTGGCCATTACCTACGTAAGGCGCATCGTCAATGATGAAGGGGCCACTACTAAATTATAGGTTTGATTCCCGAAGGGAAGTAGAGAAAACCTAATATTTAGTAGGGCCCCGTAATCATTGACGACTTCGCCTATTAACATTAATAGTCTCCATTCAACATGCTGCGCCAGCAATTTGAATAACCCGCGCGGAAGATCATGGAGTACTCATCACAAGTGCACGCCTAATTCCCTTATGGGATCGTCATTTTGATTGGGTACCCTACAGAAAAAAACTCTGTAAAAAAGAAAAAAGAAAATATAATTTAATATATGTTACTTGCCATATACGTGGATTTCTCATGTTTTGCTTCCCCGATACCAGGCCCCCTAGCGGCCATCCTCGTTCTTCACTGATATACCAAGAAAAAACTATGGAAATCAACGAATGGGAAGTGGGATGGTTGGGAGGGCCCGAGTCGTCAATGATTACGGGGCCCTACTAAATATTAGGTTTTCTCTACTTCCCTTCGGGAATCAAACCTATAATTTAACACCTTATTGGCGGGCTAGGCGGTCTAGGGGACCGTAGCGCCCAGCGTTTTTTTTTTACCCTAAATAGGGTTGTTTACATGATCATTTTCATGACTAAATAAGATCCAGAGCGTAAAACAAGTATCTATCCCTGAAAGGGCGTAAACAGAGCTTTCCAATGACACCCGAACCATCCTTGTACGACCACTGGTTCTCTTGCAACAATCGAGCAACACGAGTGCAAAAACCCTATAATTAGGTAATTTCCTTACATAATTCCCTGTGTAGCGAGTGAGAGAGGATGGAGGAGGGTGGGATTCATGTCAGTAGGTCCACCGCGGTGGTCTGGAGCAGTCATACGCTTGCTACGCTCCTCCCACCACTCATCTCTCTCTCTCAGCAACATTACGTGGTGAAAATGGCACACGACATAAGTTGTGAACCGCCACTTAGTCCATATTTATTTCACACGACATAAGTTGCGCGCCGCCAAAGAAGGGTTAATAGGGCCCCTTCATCATTGACGACTTCGCCTGAATATCAAGACTGGAGGCGGGACATTCGTAAAATATCCTAACGTTAGGGAAGAAAATCCGAATAAAAAATTTCTTAAGATTTTTTTATTGTATGCAATACAAAATATAAAAAAGGTATAAAAGATTTGCTAGCAATGCGTGGCATTAAGAAACTGCTTGCTCCTGGTAAGGTCGTTGCAGGCGACCTTATGCTTGAAAGAGTATGACACATCTGTGTCCCACCGAGCGAGACCCTGCAATAGGTACTTGCTCTGATCTTAAAACTAATTGTACAGTAAACTCACTGTGCACTTTGGTAAAAAATAGACATAGTTGCAACTATGTGAAAACTCTCTTAAAATTAACACGACTAAATACTGGACTGTAGAACTCGTCCTATCACAGCTCGTGATATATCACAATCTCCAAAGGTACAGAGGGGATATGGCCTTATTCCGCACAGGCCCCCCCCCCCCCTTTTTAACAATTAATTAATAAAAAACATACAAACTACTGTACCCGTTGCCGTAAAGCTACACAAGTACGCTTTGGTTTATCTAGAGCGACCGACAGGTATTGTGTCAGGAATGTATGGTTGGAAGCCCAAAGTTGGGTCTTAGCAATATCCTCAATTGAAATTTTTTGTAAAAATCTGAGAGACACCGCCCACTTCCTGATGTCGTGAGCCCGACCTAACACGCCGGGGTTGCTTTCCTTAACCCTCGGAATCCGGGAGGCCTCATACGAGGCAAAATGCGCGGCTAAAAATCGCCGCTATAATCATCAGAACTCGGCAACCACGTGTTGTAGCGACGTCATCTCTACGGCATTCTACAGACAACAAAAAGTTCTACAATTTGCAAAAACATTGACTGCTCTAGGTGGTCTCAATCAGTAGCCACTGAATTATGAAGTTTGGACTAAACCAAAATTCATATGAGGCCCCCCGGATCCCATGGGTTAATAATGTCTACTATTAATGAAGCTAACTTCCGTTTCGTAGCACGCGTACCTGTTCGGTTCACCCATAAAGCACCTGGTTGGCGAGGTTGCGCAGCCCTCATAAACTTTGTGAGCGCTAGCACAGGACATAACATGTGATGAATGAGGCCCCTCTTGAGGGCCGGGACTGAAAATTCAGAAAAGACATGGTTTGAATGTTCATTTTTTGCAATAAATGAGGGAGACGGCGCAATTTGCACATGGTCGTGCAGTCTCCCAAACCTGAGACAGTTTGGTTCGTTGCTCATCGCCGCCAGCTCTGATACCCGGTGTCCAAGTCCATGGCAAGTGCCATGAGAAAAAACGCTTTCTTAAAAAGTGAGTCAAAGTCCGGCGCATGATTATACTTGCGGGATTGTAGCAATTCCAAAGCTTTATCAAGGGACCAGGTGGGCATGAGTTGGCGAGGAGGAGGACGAAGTTTGAAACATGCCCTCATAAAACCTTTCTCCTCCGCCTGCGGTATGGAAAGGCCGGTGAGATCAAGCAAGGGGGTCCTAATGGCCGACAGATGATTCTTTAACGTTATAACCGAAAAATGTTTCTGCTCAAACAGATAATCGAAGTACTTGAATATTAAGGCTGTCGAAGCAGTCGTCTGCCTCGATTCCACAATCCAGGTTGTAAATGTTTTCCAATGTGATTGATATTGTCTCCTGGTAGACGGGGTGTACTGATTCAAGAGCTTTTGAGTGACACTAGGCCCAAATTTATTTAGCCATTTGGCAGAGAAAATATCCATAAGGCAAAACTGAGAGAGGTCCGAAGGTTGCCAATCGTTTCCAAGTGGAAGGCGGAGACCGGGAGGGACACTGGGGTCCGGCACCACTGTTGCAATTGGTGGTACCATACCTGAGCCGGCCGGAGCGGCGCGATCAGCGCTACTCGGCCCCGGTAATTCCTTAGTTTGTGAATGACCTTGCACATTAACACAGAGTCTGGTGGTGGAAACAGATAGATCGAGGTCCACTTGTTCCAGTCCACCAGCAATGCATCGGGTCCTCCCGCCGGGGTTACCCTGTGACGGGTCAGAAAGAGTGGCAGTCTGTGGTTCTGCGTTGACGCAAACAAGTCTACTTGTGGACGGGCCGGCTTTGCAATTATCTTGTTGAAGATCGCCTGTTAGATTGTCCATTCTACTAAAGTACTCCGCCGGCGAGAGAGAGCGTCTGCCCAGACGTTCGCTACGCCGGGGAGGTATGTGGTATGCAGATGAATCCCTAGCGAGTCTGCTAGGGTAAAAATTTGTTCTGAAACTCTCAACAACTTTCGTGACCTCACTGAGCCTTGCTTCTGAATGCAAAAAACCGCAGTTTGATTGTCCATTCTGAATGCTATTGATTTGTTCTTCAAAGTCGTGCCGTGAGTTTGGAGAAAGAACAGGGGAACTAAAAGCTCCTGCTTGTTGATATGTGATTGACTGTTTGCCCCCCAAATGCCTTGTCCCTGGTGGCCTAGACTTGACTGATATCCCCACCCCAGGGACCCCGAGGCGTCGGTGTCTATCCAAACCGTAGGTGGGGGAGAAGCCCATGACATGACTGAGTAGAGGACTTCGTGCTTGGTCCAGGCCTAGAGCAAGTTGTGGATTAATGGAGGAATTGGCCATAATTTCTTCTCCGGCAAAAGAGGGAACACTTTGTTGCCTTCCAGGATTAATCGCTTGGTTTTCAGTCGGCCTAGTTTGACAGTTAATTGTATCCAATTGAGAGAACCGATCAGGGAATCCCACGTTTTCCTGGTCGTATCCAGACTGTGGAGGAACCGGAACAGTTTCCTTCGAAACCTGTTGCGGTTGTCCGCACTCTGTGTAAGAGTCAGAGCGGCGGTATCCCAGATCAGCCCTATCCACTGAATCGTCCTTGAGGGGACAAGGTGTGACTTTGCCAAGTTCACCTTGAACCCTAGGGCTTGTACATGAGCTAACACTCGGTTGACATGATCCTGACATAATTCTAACGAGTTTGCCACTACTAGCCAATCGTCCAGATACCAAAGCACCTGTATGCCTTGAACTAATAGGGGTAAAAGGGCTTGCCTGACAAGCTTGGTGAAAACTCTTGGTGCTAGGTTCAGCCCGAATGGCATCCTTTGACAGACGTAAGTCTCTTGCCGGATTCTCAAAGCGAGAAACTTTTGGAACCTCTTGTTTATAGGGACATGCCAATAGGCATCTTTGAGATCGATCGAACACATCCAACCTTGCGGCGGGAGTGCGAGTCTGAGTTGCTGTATCGTCAGCATCCTGAAGGGTGAATTCTCTATAAATTTGTTCAGTTGCGAGAGATCTAGAACTGGTCGCATCTGCACACTGTCCCTTTTTGGCACTAAAAAAGGTGTGACGTGAAAACTAGTTGGGATGCATTGACTGGGATAAGGACTCGTTTGGCAATCATTTCTTGTACTACGGCTACCTCCTCCTGAGACACTGGGGTATACTCCTGCGGCTGACGCAGTCGGGGCCGCCGGAGCCATCGCCAGGTAATTCCTTTGCTCACTACTTTTCTGGCCCAGGTATGCTTGGGCCAGGCTGAGCGGAATAAATGGAACGACCCCAGGTGCAACCGGGGATCGTCCGTCACGGCCACTTCCCAATCCCGGGTCTTTGAGCTCGACTCCAGGATGTGGGGAGGCTGAGTGGTTATTTTTTTGGAGGGGGAGGTGTGTTGGCATTGGACGCTTGACTAGTTTTGGCTTGTGCAGTGTTCGGATGACCTTTATATGGGGCCTTACCTTTATACCCGTTAGGCTTACCTTGTTTGGTTTTGTACTGAGAACCTCCCTGCTGAGGGGGTAGTCTGGGGTCTCGAGATGACTGTTTAGGATGTGGTTGGTACTGCTTGTACCAACCCCTTACCCCTTGATTTCTGAAAGGGTTTCTTGAGGGGGTCCTTCCTCGCTTGGGAGGTAACCTGTTTCCAACCGCTTACCAAATTAAATACTAAGCTCCAAGTTTCAGTGTTAAGAAGGGTGGCCGTAAGCACCGGGGATAGAGTCACCCGGCGACCTATGTCCGCCGGCAACTTCTTTACCAGATGCACTCTCAAGTCTTGGCGAGCTCGTACCGCCTCCAAAATCGCGATTCTAATGTCGCCTAGGGACTGAATGGCATTTTGAAGTGACAGTCTACGAGACAGCTCCATGGCTCTCCGAATTTGGGGGTCAGTGATGGCCGAAATCGTACGTGCTAAAGAGGCGGCTACTTGATGGCTCACCAAGTATTGAGAGAACATCCGGTAAGCCTTATTTCGTAACCTAAAATCTCGCTCCAAGTGAGCTGGTGGTGGTGGAGAAAAGGGGTCATCTAAGGCATGCAATGATACTTTGGGGGCCGCCAGAAAAGTTAGTAAGGCTGGTGGTACCCTTTCTGCTTTGGACACTGGTAGAGAAAAATAAGTGTGATTCTCTTGGGGAATTTGATGTGACACTTTGGATGTAATAGTAGTGGCAAATACCTGGGCCTCAAGTTCCCAATCCAACCACGGGCCAGCTCCCACTTGCCGCATCTGCAGGACTGGGTTCTGAGCTTGGTCCAGAGCCGGGGTTGTAGCCAACTCCGGCGTAATAGCATTTAAGGCCTTGACATCATTGATGCCATCAGCCTTCGACCAGTCAGCGAAAAGTCGTGCAGAAGCGGCGGAAGGGACTGCCGGAGCAGCTGAATACACAAAATATGCTGGATTAAGGGGACTAGGTACACCTTTAATAAGAACATCTAGCACCCTCCCTGTCTCGTCTTTAGCCCTAAATTTTCGATTCTTATCGATCTCTATGGACCATTCTATGGGGACTGGAGGGTCTCCTGACACAGATGGTTGAGCTATAAGAGGATTCTCTGGTACTACAGGTACCCACGAGCAATCAGCACCATAGAGGAGAGGCATAGGGCCTTTCCTCATCGGTAACTTGTCTAAGGGGGGCGGTTGAACATCAGTAATCACCCTCAGGTTGGACATAGCTAACGCCGCCGGTCCTACAGGACCTGGGGTCGCTGCCACCACTGGGGTTGGGGATGACGTCAAAATTGACGGAAGATCTAATGGTCTCACTACAGAAATACTAGCGGGAGCAGTTGAGGTAATAACCGGCTGATCTGACGAGGTAGGGAGTTGATAATGCTGTAACACCTTATGTAATAAGTCATTTACCTGGTCCGAAGTCATCCATTGTCGTGAGGCTTCTTTGGATGAATTTGAAATAGCTTCAGAATAATTACTTGGAAGCGACTGAGGAGCCGGGGAGAACATAGGATCCGCCAGCTCCTCATTCTGCTCCAAGAGTTCATGTGATCCTAACTCTTGAGAATCCTCATGATCCCTAGGGGGTCAAGACAAATCAGGCACCGAAGATGGCAACACGTTGGTGTTGCTATCCTCAGTCTGTTCTAGAGTGACATTGAGTGAAGGTTCTGTATGGCGCCAGTAACCTCCTGCCGCCAAGGGCTGGGGGTCCTGATCCATCGGAGAGATAATTTGTGCCCCCGCCGGACGACCCCGAAATTGATCGGCCAGTACCCTACTATGGCCTGTTGATTTCACACCCCGGGGAACTAGAGATAATTTTGGTATTGCAAACGTTACATTAGAAGCGACATGCCTAGAATGTTCTTCACTAGTAGTGGGTGTCTGAGAGTCAGAGGGCGGTGACAGTTGGTGGGGCTCCCGCCGGCTGCTTGAAGAGGTATACTCTTCTCGTCGGCGTTTGTGCGACCTCGAAGAGTCCGAGGTAGAGTGGTGAACGCGTTGCCGTGGGGACTTCGATCTGGACTTCGACTTTCGCCGCATGGCACGGGCCGAGGAGGGGACCTCTGTGACATCGCTCTCACTACTACTATTGACATATTCTTTGCTTATGGCTTTAGTTTTGACCTTAGGTCTGACCGCTTTAGAGGGACCGGGTTTTACTAAAGGTGACTTTATAATAAGCTTTTCCCATAGGACCTGGTCATCACACTGGAGGGCTTTATGGGCAATATCTTTAGCGTATGTATTGAATGTCGCTTTAACTTCATGTAAAGCCGCCAAACATGAAAGGTCTGTTTTAGCTAACAAGGCGTACTTTAATTCTGAACAAACGGCGCACTTTTTCGACAACCACACGCCGCGTGAGCGATCGAGACACTTGACACATTTAGTGCAGAAAGTATGAGCAAACACTGGTAAGAGGGAACAAGTGGGTGTAGCACAAAGATCAAATCTGGGCATAGTGCCGTTCAAAGAGAGGGTCCCCTCCTCCGTCGGGATCCGATGGCCAACTCCGCCGGAGAAGTAGTCTGGGGGCCTGGAAAGAAAAATTCCAGGAATCAATGCTCATAAGGATAACCTGTGAGGTATTATACATCCTATCTCAAATCCGCCAGAAACTTAGTGAAAAGTGCACAACTATTCTAACCTTCCGCCGGATCTGTCTAGCTGAGTTTCTCACAAACTTACCTGTGACAAGCGTCACAGGTAATCTAACAGGTGTATCTAACCAGTTTGCAAAACTAATATATCACGTAGTGAACACTTGACTGATGTCGCCGCGGGGGATGAAGTCGTTATGTGTCACTAGGCCAGACAGGGTGAGTTCCCTCGGCGAGCCGAGATGGTGGCCCTGGTAGGAATGCAATTCCGCCGGGAGAGTGTGGTTCAGCCAAACTACGCCGGGATCTTCTGAATGTTCCTATCCACCAGAGGCGGATTACTTGGACCCAACGCACGGGCCCGCCGGAACAGACAAAAACTGCCGGGAAACAGGGATGGCACAGCCCTTTTCCTGCAGTCCCACACACATAAAATAAAATGCATCATGACATATAGGGACGTCTCCCATGCCCCAAAGGTTCGAGGTCGCATGCCAGAACCAACACAGGGGGAAAACAACGTAATCAATAACAACAGAAAAATGTAGACACCTAAATTACCTGTAGCCTATGATGGAGACCCCTAATTATGACGACCACGTAACCAAAGACATCCCAGCCGAAGACGCTCGAGAACCGCAGCCGCACCATGTAGAGGGAGGCCTTATCAAGGGGCCTAAGCAAAACACGAACCATGGAAGGTGGAGCACCACGTGCAGACACCCTTAAACCAGAGCATTTGCTGATAAATGTAGACAATGGCATGTACTATCCTCAATAATGACAGTCTGTATCATGCCTTGTAGCGTGGTCGCCTTCTAGCTAAGTAAATACAACAGCTAAGGCGTCATACACAAATAAAACAACACACACGGTCCACCCATCCGGGACTCCTGGACGCCTGTGACAATGGTACCCTATTTTAACACACTCTTCCTGCGGACCGACCAATCTGGCAGCCATGCTAGCAATTCTAAACCTTGTTACTACAACACAGATATATATAAATGAGTAAGGACTCACTAGAAGCTCTGCGAACGTCGAATGAAGCGGACACGGCGCAAGCCTTGTGATCGGGAGGGATGCGGAAGAAGGAAGAACGAGGATGGCCGCTAGGGGCCCTGGTATCGGGGAAGCAAAACATGAGAAATCCACGTATATGGCAAGTCATATGATAACAGATATTAAATTATCTTTTTTTTTTTTTTTACGGAGTTTTTTTCTGTAGGGTACCCAATCAAAATGACGATCCCATAAGGGAATTAGGCGTGCACTTGTGATGAGTACTCCATGATCTTCCGTGCGGGTTATTCAAATTGCTGGCGCAGGATGTTGAATGGAGACTATTAATGTTAATAGGCGAAGTCGTCAATGATGAAGGGGCCCTATTAAATATTAGGTTTTCCTTCTTCCCTTCGGGACTCAAACCTATAATGAAGGTAGCTTAGAAACACAACCAATGAATAGCACTTAAAACTATTTGCTATCTTCGAGCACAGTCACGGATCTGGATAGAGTGCAGGTATTTGGCACAGCTTCACGATATTCCTTTTATCTGGAATCGTATACACTTCTGATGATTGAGGGTGTTCACAAGTAATAATAATAATAATAATAATAATAATAATAATAATAATAATAATATTTATTCAGTTAGCAATTTACAGAGTTGGTACCACATAGTATGTTACAAATATGACATGTACCAGCCTTGCATAATTCCAACTAAGGATAGCCCAATAAGGCCGTTAGGCGTATTTCCATTGGGGTCCTTGTGGGATTAGGTTAGCTGGGGAAATGGGGAGGATAAAGAAATAGATACTTTAGAGAAAGTATTTCTAGGGGGTTATTTTAAGATACCTTACATCCTATAGTAAATATCAGTAATCCGTAATCAGTAATCATTTCAGTTTGGTTTGTCTATCTCTTATGTCGTATTTAGTAGTAGACATAAGCTTGGTGCTCCCTTCTCGCAGCTGTCCGGTTCAGGTATTCCTTCAGGCTACGTCTGAAGGAATACAGTGTTCTCTTTTCACGGACTGACTGGGGTAGGTCGTTCCAGTCTTTGATGGCGGTGAAGAAGAATGTTTGCTTACCCTGTCCTTGGATTCTCGGGACCTTAAAATTAAACATCCTGTTTCTTGTATTATGTTCACTCCTCTCATTTATAATAATATATAATTATAGTAATATCTTCAGCAATAATGTTTCACTGTACTTGTAAAGAATTTGACTTGCGATATTACATATGAAAACGAGTTATTTATATCACTATACGTATCTTGATTTATCTACCATGCGCACTGATACGGGAGCGAGTTCAAAGTCAACTGGGACTGAACTTTGTACTATATCCCTCTTGATGGAATAATGGCAGAGTCGCTTGTGGACTCTGAAATATTTTCACTTGGTCGAAATAATGGTAGTCGCTTAGCCTCAAAATTGGCTTAAATTAAATAAATTCGGAAATAACTTTTACTGATCAGGAGCACTTCAGTAGTTCATAACACATTGATAACTGGAATGCGTTAATCTAAATTCCTGGTATTAAGACTTTTATAGATTTATGAAAACTTTTAACACTTTTGAGGGACTATTTATTTTCAATTGGTTGAAATAATGGCAGAGTCGCTTAGCTTGAAAAGTGGCTTAAATATGTTAAAATTCGTAAATAACTTTTAATGGTTGGGAACACTTCGGTAGACTATGTAGCGTTGGTAAAAGTACTTATTTTCTATAAATTCCGAATATTAGTACTATAATGGATTTACGATATTTTCAAACACTTTGTGTAACTCTATTTATTTTTACTCTCGAACCTGGATTTTTGACAGAGTCGCTTGGGGAACTCTGTTTATTTTCACTTGCTGGGTAGATTACGTTTAGTCACTTTTTCGCTCTCTTGTCTGGTCATCGACTTAGGCGTCTTTTCTTATCTTCTCTCCGACGATGATTCTGGTGTTTGCTGGCTGTAGTCTCCTGCTCCTCCGTGGGCCGCCCAGGTTGGCCGGCTGTGTGAAGATAGTTACAGATGGGTTGATGGGTTTGAGATCTTGAGTATGGCTCCGTAACATATAGTAAGTATCTGGCAATTACTGTTGGGCACCATACCGGACTAACACGAGTATTTCAGAGGTTAAGAGAAATATTTGACTATCCTGACCTGTATATCAACCGTTGATGCAGTCCTGTTAAGGTACTCTTGAAATAGGGTCTTAAATCTCGTGCCTCAGTAAGAACGTATATGGCACGAAATCGGACTAACGCAGTAAGATTGTACAAGTACTCTTACTGACTGTCCTGACTGTTTTAAGAGGTTCGGGGGACCCAGGGCGGTGCTTAAACCTTTCAGTTACACAGTCTAATGGGATGCCACAGACTCAGTGCACCTAGGACTTGTATCTGCAGTGCCCTTGAGGGTTTTTTAGCACAGGGGAAGAATGGTTGGAGGATTTCTGAGAGATTTATTTTTTAAATGGATCAAGTGTTGACCACAATCTACCTGAGCTTGGAGCTTTTGTAAGAGATCCAACCCTAGGTAGCTGTCATAGTGTTGGCATTCTGAATGGAAAACCACAAAAGAATGATAACAGTTGGTATGAGCAAATGGAATGGTTACATGTAAGGGTCGAGTTTCTCCTCGAATATGAAGGGGAGTATCACCTGCACTTATCAGATTGGTGGTGGTCACCGAATTTTTTCTTATATTTAACATAGTAGGAATTGAATAAACATGATCGGGCGGCACCAGTGTCGATCAAAAGGCGTACAGGGATGCCTTTAATTTTTGAAAGGTGATAAATGGGGGGTGGACGCTCACTCGTAGACTCCCCTGCCGAAGCCATAGTGGGCGGGGGAGGTTTTAAAAATCCAGAGAACCTAGTTCTTCCTCCTCTAGGATTTCTATATGTTCCTCCTCCGGGAATGTCTGAGGGACGTTTTCTGGTTCAGGGGACTCTTCTATTTCTTCTTCGCGGAATTCTTCCTCGTTCGCAGAGATACGAGGTTGCGAGGATCTACCAAATTTGGCGGAGTCACGGATATGATGAAGGGGGCACCTTGAGTTGCAGGCAGAGAAATCATAGGGATTTATTATCACCAGAGTGTGTGGCTTACCTTGGCGATGGAGCTGATTCCGGGGATAGATTCTCTTAAGCTGGTTTGGACTGAAGGTTAGCCTGCTGGGCTGATAGTAGCCTTGATGATGGTGGGTTTGATTGGGTAAGATTCTTGTTCTTGTTAGGGGGACCCACAGAGGGCTGCTCTCGGGCAGCATGATATGCGGGGGTTGTGCAGGGGAATTATGAGAGGGATAGGATCGGTTCAAGGATTAGGGAGATAATGAGTAGTGATCCTATTTCTAAAGGAATGAAGAGTGGGGCTATTAACTATGTGAGATGGGAGGTGATTCCACTCTTGGATGCTGCGGGGTAAAAATGAATGTCTGAATATGTCCGTGCTTGCCTGATATGTGTGGTATTTTAAGTTGTGGCTGCGTCTCGTAAATCGTATGTTTGTAGGGTGTACATATGTATTTTTATCTATTGAGGAAAATGAGGTGAAAGAAGCAGTGAAACAAATGAGAGCGGGAAAAGCAGAAGGTTTGGATGGTATTGCTGTGGAGTGTATAAAGAAGGGTGGAGATGTGATAATAGATTGGTTGGTGAGACTTTTCAATGTGTGCTTTGCTGTGTCAATGGTACCAATAGACTGGAAGAGTGCATGTATTGTGCCGTTGTACAAGGGGAAGGGAGATCGGCAGGAGTGTTCAAGTTATAGAGGTATTAGTTTATTGTCAGTGGTTGGAAAGCTGTATGGCAGGGTGTTGATAGAGAGGATAATAAAGTGTACGGAAGTTGCAATAGGAGAAGAACAGTGCGGTTTTAGGAGGGGAAGAGGGTGCGTGGATCAGATGTTTGCAGTAAGACAGTTATGCGAGAAGTATTTAGAAGCATAAGGAGATATTTTGGGCTTTTATGGACTTAGAAAAAGCGTATGATCGTGTGGACCGTGAAGCAATGTGGAAGGTGTTAAGGATTTATGAAATAGGAGGAAATTTGTTAGAAGCAGTTAAGAGTTTTTATGAAGGGAGCAGAACATGTGTGAGAGTAGGAAATGGTGAGTTGAGTGAATGGTTTGAGGTAAAGGTAGGTTTGCGACAGGGTTGTGTAATGAAACCATGGCTGTTTAATATGCTTATGGATGGTGTGGTGAGGGAGGTAAAAAGGAGAACTATGGGAAGAGGATTGGGTTTAGTAGGAAAGAATGGTAGAGATTGGGAGTTGAATCAGTTGCTGTTCGCTGATGACACAGCATTGGTGGCGGATTCTGATGAGAAACTGCAGCGGGTAGTCAAAGAGTTTGGTGTGGTTTGTGGAAGGAGGAAACTGAAGGTGAACGTCAATAAAAGTAAAGTAATGGTGTGTAATAGGGGAGAGCATAGGGTGAATCTAGATGCGAGGCTGGATGGGGAAATATTGGAACAAGTAGAGTGTTTTAAATATCTAGGAGGAACGATAAGCAGGAGTGGAGGTATGGAAGTGGAGGTAAAACAGAGAGTGTGTGAAGGAAGGAAGGTTTTCGGAGCAATGGGAAGTATGTGGAAGACGAGAAATCTCGGAGTGAAAGTAAAAATTGCACTGTATCAAGGAATTGTTGTGCCAACAGTGATGTATGGGGCTGAGACATGGGCTCTGAAGAAAAGGAGAAAAGAGGGCTGGATGTGATGGAGATGAGCTGCTTGAGGAGTATGTGTGGAGTTACTCGTAGAGACAGATTGAGGAATGAAGAGATACGTAGGAGAGTGGGGCAGCAGGAACATTTGTCAGCCAGAGTGGACAGAAGGGTGCTGAGCTGGTATGGTCATGTTGAACGAATGGGAGATGAAAGGCTTACAAAGAGAATATGTGAGTCAGGTACAAGGGGAGATAGAAGGGCAGGAAGACCCCATTGAGATGGAGAGACTGTGTAAGAAAGGCTTTGGATGATAGAGGAATGACTATAGATCAGGCAGGGGAAGTGGTGGTGGACAGGAGTGAATGGAGAATGCTTGTGAATAGTTGAGTGAACACGTGGTCATTTGGAGTAAGGGGTCGGGCGCAAGTTGGACTAGATAATAGTCCATCAGGCGCTTGGCCCGGGGAGACGATTAATATGAAGGTGCACCTGGAAGTGTGGTGGGAGGGCTTGTGGCTTTGGCTCCGCTGCATGTCTGCCTGCCGAGATCGGAACCTCTCTGGGTGGTCGGGGGCCGGGGGAGTGCTGGAGCGACCTTGGTGACCCTGGTCTCTGGGTCTTCTCCTGGGTGACCTGGATGTGTGTGAGTTTGTGCTTTTTATCTGTGTTTATTTGTTGTTTTATGTTGTTTTTGTGTTTTCCCTGTTCTTGCTCTGTCTTGAGTCGGCTACCCCCAAAATGGGGATTGGGCCTGAGCATATAGATAGATAGATAGATAGATCTATGTCTGCTAGATTGTTTGTGATTTTGTATAACATTTGTTGTCTGTGTATTTGTTTTCTTGTTACAAGGGGGTCTAGTTTAATGTCTTGTTTGAGCAAAGTGACTGATGTAGTATGTCTGTAATCATGTTTGATCCATCTTGCAGGTTTGTTATGTATGGCCTCTAATTTATTGATATTATTGTGAGTGTGTGGATCCCAGACAGTGTCGCAGTATTCTAAGTGTGGCTGAACTAGTGATTTGAAAGCTTGAATTTTGATGTTTGAGCTACACTTTGTGAGATTCCTGGGAAGGAAGCCCAGGGCCCTATTAGCCTTTGCTCTGACGCTGCTCGTGTGTGTGGTCCACCTCATGTCCGCTGAGATGTGGACTCCCAAATATTTATGGGAGGGAACGGTATCTAAAGGGGTATTGTGAAGTTTGTAATGGAATGGAATGGTTTTACTGGAACGGGTGAAGGATACTAAATATACTAAATATACTAAAATACTAAATATACTAAATATACTAAATTGATTGTACAAGTACTCTTACTGACTGTCCTGACGGTTTTAAGAGGTTCGGGGGACCCAGGGCGGTGTTTAAACCTTTCAGTTACACAGTCTAATGGGATGCCACAGACTCAGTGCACCTTGGACTTGTATCTGCAGAGTGCCCTTGAGGGTATCTCGCCAAGCCCTTTCTCTCACAGCGGTCTCAGATGTTTCGAGACTACCTGTGAAAAGTGGTAGTGTTCACTTTCAATAGTAATAAGTAGAGAGGTCGGGATGCCGGAGTCTCTCAACTCTTACTAGGGAAAATGTAACCTAGCAGAGGGGGCAATGTTAGGTACTGGGATGCCAGTAATAACAAAGTTCCTCTGAAAGGACACTTTTGTACAGTGTTCACTTCCAAGAGTAATAGTAGAGAGGTCGGGAGTCCGGAGTCTTTCTACTTGTACTAGGGAAGGAATGGTAGAAAGATTAAGGATTATGTTTAGTAATGTTGATGTGTTTACCCAGGACAAGAAAAGAGAACTGATATGTAGGTTGCAGGATGAAGAGGAAAAACCTGATGTCATAGCCTTACAGGAAGTAAGACCAAAAAATGATAGAATTGAAAGGGAACTGGTGGAGTATAGTTTGAAGGGTTTTGAGTTGTATGAGAAGAATGCTATTAGAGCAGAGGTTGGAAGAGGACTGTTTATTTATGTAAGAAAAGAGCTCAAGGTAAATGAGGTGGATATGAGATAGCAGTATTGTGAGTATTTGTGTATTGAAGTAAAATGTGCAAGAGGGTCAATTATAATTGCCTCTATATATAGAAGCCCAAATAATAGTAGGGAAGAGGATGATAACCTACTGAAAGCAATGGAGGAAATAGATAATAGAGAGAACAAATATAAGATTTTGATTGGAGATTTCAATTTGCCAAGGATCCACTGGGCATATTGTACTACTCCAGCGGGACAGTGTAGCCTGGAAAACAAGTTTATAGAGAAAGTGAGAGATTATTTTTTAACGCAACATATTACAGAGATGACAGAGATGGGACGCAGGGGAGTGTACTTGATTTGATATTTAGTAATGAGGAGGATATAGTGGAACATGTCAATGTGGCTAGCCCTATAGGTCGGAGTGACCATGCCTGTATAAGTTTTAGTTGCAATATTAAAACAGAGAGGGAAAATAGAAGCAATACAAAAATATATATGTATGATAGAGCAGATTATGAGCTGCTGAGACGATGTTTGGACATTGACTGGGGGCAATACTTGAACGGTGAAGACGCTGAAGGAATGTGGAGGAAGATTAGAGTCAAACTGGAGAATGCTATATCCAAATGTGTACCAGTAAGGGAATATAAGGATAAAACAAAATTGAGGAAAAGAACGAACCCAGAATTACCAATGAAAAGAAAGCTTTGGATATTGATAAGAAGAAAGAAACGATTGTGGGAAAGACTAAATTTAAAAAAAAAAAACAGGGGGTCTAGTATAGAAGCTAAAGAAGTGGATTTGGAACGCAGACAGATAAACAATAAAATAAGGTGGGAGACAAGGAGGGGGGTGAAGGAGAGGGAAAGAGAGATTGCAATAAATGTGAAGGATAATCCAAAAATATTCTGGAAGTATATTCAAGAAAAGTTAACAAGAAGAGTAGGTATCCCAGAACTGATAGGAGACTTGGATGATAGGAATAGAGCAGAAACTGATAAGGAGAAAGCAGAGGTGCTGGGGAAATACTTTGGGGAGGTACTAACAGTGGAGTCAGATGATGCAGTGCCTACTATTCCCATCAAACAGGCACCAGCAGTATAACTAATAGAGTTTTCCCATGCTAGAATAAGGAGAAAAAATGAACAGAAGTAAGTCCCCGGGACCGGATGGGATACATCTAAGAATCATAAAGGAAGGAGATGAGATGTTAGTCGAGCCATTAAAATTATTATTTGAGGTATCTTTTAATACAGGACAAATCCCGACGGACTGGAGAGAGGCGAACATAACAGCTATATTTAAGAAGGGAAAGAGAAATGACCCAGGTAATTATAGACCATTCAGTTTGACAAGTGTTGTGTGTAAACTAATGGAAACGGTAATTAGAGAAGGAATAATGGAGCATAAAATTATGAAATCAAACCAACTTTTCAGTGGGAGACAGTTCGGATTCTTGCCGGGGAGGTCGACGGTACTACAGCTAATTAAGGTGGTAGATGATTGGATGCAAATTCTGGAGGATGGTGATGTTATAGATGTGGTATATTGCGATTTTATGAAGGCCTTCGATAAGGTCCCACATAAAAGGTTAATAGAGAAAGTTAGAAGCTATAGTATAGGAGAGAAATGTGTGAAATGGATAGAAGCCTTCCTGAAAGATCGGAGACAGAGGGTACTGGTGAATGGAATAGACTCGGGGTGGAGGGAAATTACAAGTGGGGTACCTCAGGGATCTGTGTTGGGACCACTACTGTTCGTTATATTTATCAACGACTTACCTGAAGTTATAACTAATGGAAGTGAGATATACCTGTATGCGGATGACACTAAGCTGTATAGAAGAGTGAGGAGTAAGGAAGATGTGGGTTTGCTTCAAGGAGATGTGGAGGGCATGAAGGGATGGATTGAACATTGGTTAATGCCTTTTCATCCAAAAAAATGCAAGTACATGTGGATTGGGACAAGCAAGATAGACAAGGTAGGATACAGTATATATGATGGGATGGAGGAAGTGAATGAAGAAAAGGATATAGGAGTAGTGATAGACAATAAGTTAAATTTCTCAGAACATCTAGCAGAAAAGATAAACAAAGCCAACAGAATTGTAGGGCTGATAAGGAGGACATTTGTGTCACTTGACGAATAAATCTTCAGGAATCTCTATACAGCGCTGGTTAGGCCGCACCTGGAATATGCGAACCAGGTGTGGGCTCCATATATGGTAAAGGATATAGAAGCAGTGGAGAAAGTGCAGAGGAGAGCTAGCAAGCTAGTACCAACGTTGAAGAACGCGGGCTATGAGCAAAGGTTGAGGACACTGGGACTTCCGACACTGGCATATAGGAGAAAGAGAGGGGATATGATAGAGACTTTTAAGATAGTGTCAGGAAAGTATCATGAGGATGTGTGTGAAGGTATCTTCTTGATGCGGGAGGGAACAAGAACGAGGGGACACTCTAAGAAAATTTACAAAGAAAGAAATAGGCTTGAAAAGGCAAAGAACTCATTTTGTGATAGAGTGGTAAATGAGTGGAACGCACTGCCCCAGTATGTAGTCGATTCCGAATCAATAAGGAAGTTTGAAAGTAATCTTGATAAAGCATGGGGAAGACAAGATTTGAAGTTTGATTATAAAGCAAAAATACAGAATAGTAAAAATGTTGCGTCTGCTGCCGCCACCAACACCGTGAACGACCGCAGTAGTGCAAGTACTGGCACTGAGCTGCATACACAGGCCTAGTTTGCCTTTTCCAGAGGATCTAGTGTAAAAAACTGTAAGAAAGTGAAACCTAGCAGAAAAGACAATGTTAGATACTGGGATGCCAGTAGTAACAAAGTTCCTCTGAAGGACACTGTCACAAGTCTCACTTCCAAGAGTAATAATGGAGAGGTCAGGGTGCCGGAGTCTCTCCACTTTTACTAAAAGAAGTGGTACCTAGCAAAAGGGACAAGGTTAGATACTGGGATGCCAGTAGTAACAAAGTTCCTAGAGTAGGACTTAACACTTTTCACTCTAGAGAATATTGAGGACGGGATGCCGTTCACCTCAACTTTTTTTAGAGAGGGTGCTTGTGGACTAACTTTAACTAGAATGAAGGGGCGGGATGCCGTGACCCTTCTTCCTAAGTTAAGGAAAGCTTTATACCGGTAACAGTTGCTATGTTAATCACTGGGATGCCAGTGGTAACAAGTTTCCTGTAACAGGCCACAGTTTCGGTAACTTTAAGAATAATAATGAAGTTCCGGTAGGCCGTTCACTTCACTACTATACTTTTAGTAGACACCGCCTATCAAGAGTCTCTATGTTAGTTGGGTGGTGCCTCGTACTAACAAAGATCCCTAAAATATGATTTTTTTTAACTCACAGACAGTATATTGAACTTTCGGGATGCCGTAGGTCCAACTGAATGGAGGGGTAATTATAAGACTTCTAAAGGTGGGATGCCAGTACAGTACTTAAGAAGCCTTAAAATTGCTTCACTTTCCTAAAATATCCTGACCTGGTATTGAGGATTACTGCGAGGGGTCCTTCCTAACCTATAGGATGGTAAGGGCATGAAGAGGTATCTCTAAAGAGGTTTATAGAACCTTCTTGTTCTGGTGGTCAAGATATCTTCTTTCTAAATCAATTTACTAAGTGATGTGGTGATGCTTATATCAAAAATACATCTCAACTGTAAAGGTACTTCATCAATGGTTAAGTAAATAATTATATCATATATAGGTGTGCTCAATAAAGCCTTGGAAAACAATAAATGTGTTCAAGGAAAAGAGTTCCTTAAATCTTAACTTGAGTGGAATGCTTGGTGTCGTGTGCACCGTAAAGTATAGACATGCGAGATGCGCATTGAAGGATTTCATAGGTCAAACTCCTTCATGGGAGTCTAGAATGAGGATCTACTCATATATCCTTGTTAGTAGGATTTATGTTGACAATGATTCATAAAACATATCTTGATAATTCATCTATTAAGATAGTAGGTACGTATGCATCTTTCTCAGAATGTGTTGGTATTCCTGATGAGCTGGCGAGCGAGCCATCAATTTCCGGCGCGTGTGGGGGAAGACCAGCGCCATTCGGTGTGGTGTCTATTTTGGTACTAACGGATAAATATATAATCTTATCGGAAAGAAGAGCATGTGGTTTGTATAATTAGAAGAGGTAATCAGAGGATAACAAAAAGGCATATATATATGTGTGTAGGAAACGATGTCCCAAAAGTCTATTGAGGTATTATTTCATATTAATATTGCATAATCAGGTTTTAACAAAACATCATAACATAATATTATTCATTTCATACTGATTGTTTATATTCTTAATTTTTCGAATACCTATTATTAACAATCATACATGATACATGTCATATCATATTATTAACAATCATACATGATACATATCATATTATTAACAATCATACATGATACATATCATATTATTAACAATCATACACGATACATATCATATTATTAACAATCATACATGATACATATCATATTATTAACAATCATACATGATACATATCATATTATTAACAATCATACACGATACATATCATATTATTAACAATCATACAGGATACATATTATATTATTAACAATCATACACGATACATATCATATTATTAACAATCATACATGATACATATCATATTATTAACAATCATACATGATACATATCATATTATTAACAATCATACATGATACATATCATATTATTAACAATCATACATGATACATATCATATTATTAACAATCATACATGATACATATCATATTATTAACAATCATACATGATACATATCATATTATTAACAATCATACACGATACATATCATATTATTAACAATCATACATGATACATATCATTATTTCTCATACATGGTATATCTTATTCTAAAGAGTAATACAAAGGAAACATATATTGTGTCTTTTAGGTTCTCCTCAAAAAGGTTGACGGAACACTATTATCTTTTTCGGGGATGTGATGGGGCGAATCGTCTTGCCCGGCGTGGGTGGATATTCCTTCTTCGGCGTGTCCCTCCTCAGTACACTCAACCCTCTGCTATCGCACCTAATTGGTGCCGAAATTACCGCGCTACAGCCATAATGGCGATAGCAGAATTGAAGAACTTATGGGAATAATTCAAATTGTACCCTGGCTCCCAAGATTTCCACACCCGTAACCCATTGTTCCTACTGTTTGACCTTTTTTCCGCCAACACTGCTGTAAAGGGAATATGAACATGTTAATAGCAACAATCAATACATCAATAAATAAATATAACATACAATTACCTTATAGACTCGTTTCCACACCACCCATGAGGTTTAGTCTTAGGCGCTTTTTTTTTTTTTCCTGAGTGGTATCCCCGATAGGCCTAACTCCACTCGTATGTCTTAAGGTGCCGAGGCTATAGGGGAGTTACTTGCCACCCTTGGCCTTGTCACTGGCATCCTTGTCATCCTTGGCCTTGCTACTGGCAGCCTTGGCAGCCTTGGCACGCTTAGCAAACTGCAAGGCGTCTAGGAACCCCGCGAATTCATCATCTTCCTCGTCTTCATTATCAGAGGTTTTTGGCAGAGGTTCTGGTTGTTTAGGAGGTTGAACACGACGGCTCAGGAATGCACTTATTTTTTGTTGCTGGAGCGAATTGATATAGGCGTTGTACTTGTCCTCATAGCCTGCCAGAGCCTGATTAATAAGAACACACTGCCCTTCACAGTTGATTGAGTTGTCTTGCTCAAGACTGTGGCGAATCTGTGCACCTAACTCGATCAAACATTTAACCTCGCGCATCGGAAGTCCGTCCCGCCTTTCAATTTCTTCCTCTTCTTCTGGACTGTCCTCATTTTCCAAGTCGTCTTCTTCCACAATTTCTTCAGCAGTAACAGGCGGTCGTCTAATCATCTCCCTGATGTCTTCTCTCGTCGTTTCGTCGAAACCAGCACCAGGAATTCGTCTCGCTTCTTCCGCGGCAACCTCCAACTCTGCCTCAACCGTCTGAGGCTCGCCGGGCACAGCTACCTGCCTGTCCTCAGGTAGCCCCTCGAGAATATTTCGCCATGCATGGCAGATTGTTGCAGGGGTGACATTATCCCAGCAATTGACTACCAGATCAACTGCCTGCTTCACGTTGAAAGTTTTCCAGTACTGGATCACTTTTTTCTCACTTTCATTGTCCCCCTCCACATTGTCATCTTCGTCCATATTTTCATCGTTTATTAGCCTCTCGATAAGGGCGGAATCCTCTGTCGCCTGCCTCATCTGTCGGAACTGCCGTCTGGCGAATGCTGCCTTCACCACCGCAATCACTTCCTGGTCGAGTGGTTGAATGAGGGAAGTTGTGTTTGGTGGCAGAAACTCAACTTTCACATTTGGATGCAATGAACGCATGAGTGGCGATTGTCCTGGGGCGTTGTCTAGGAGTAGGAGGATGTTGAAGCGAATATTGCTAGTTCGGCAAAACTCTTCAACAACAGGGATGAGCGCTTCTTTTAGCCAGTCTAGGCTAAGTTTGGCCGACACATAACCCTTCTTTGAATTCATCCAGTGCACATTTAGATTGTTCATGTCACAGCCCTTGTAAGCCCTAGGTCTTTTGGCTCGATGTACCACTGTTGGTTTCAGTCTACACGTGCCCGATGCATTCATTGCAAGAAGCAAGGTGAAGCGTTCCTTGATCGCTTTCCTCCCGCGCACTTTCGCCGATTTGGTGGTTATAAATGTTCTTTTCGGCATGGTTTTCCAGTAGAAGTTCGTCTCGTCCATATTAAAAATTTTATCAGGGGTGTATTGACCTTCAGCAATAATATTTTTCAGGAATTCAGGATATTCCCGAGCAGCAGATCTGTCCCCACTAGCTGCCTCATCAGATATTTTAACACTTTTCATTCTGTGTCGCGCCATGAATTTATCAACCCACCCCTTTGATGCAAGACATAGGGGAGGTTGTTGCACATTCCACTTGCGAGCTACGCCTGCATAAATTTCTTTGGCAGTGTCCATGACTTCCCTCGTGTCCACCGATAAGTTACGCTTGGCCATCCGATCCATGTAGCTCCCCAACAATTGTTCAGTCCTTAATAATACCCTATTTGCACTCCTCAAAGCATTTGCACCGGCATCAGATGGTGCAAGATTCATATGAGCCTTGATTGATTCTTTCTTTACATAAATACCACGCACTGTCGATTCATTGATGCCATATTTTTTCGCAACACTACGCTTTGGTTCGCCACCATCAATGAGTTTCACTATTTCATATTTCTGGGAATATGTTAGGTTCTTCCTTTTCTTAACCACTCTCCCTGGTGCCGCTGCATTCCGCTGGGCGATGGTAGGTGGTAGGGGTGGTAGGGGTGGAAGTAGGCCTACAGCAGCCATTGTTCGAACACAAAAGAAACAATGCACCCACCACTATCACAAAGAGGGTACACACGCTTGAATGGTTAGGCGGGAACTTGGGAAGTGCCAGCCAGCTGACGCCTAGGCCTAGCCGTGACGTCACGTCCATCGATACCGCCCGTCTGGACCCGCGTTTTTTTAATTTCCCCACCATCTCGGGTGCGCTATAGCACACATTTAATGCGTGATAAATATATATGTGGGTTTTTATAGTCTGCGCTATAGCAGCCAAACGCTATAGCAGAATGCGTGATAGCAGAGGGTTGAGTGTATAGCGATTCGTCTATTCCTTAGTCTCGCTACTGCTGCAGATCCATGTGGTGTTGTGTTGGTTGTTGGTGTCCTCGTCTTTGTCTTTTCTTTCCTCGGTTCTTCCGGTCCCTTTTTCTTGCTGGGTCTTCCTTCTTCTTCTACTCCTTCGTCCTTCTCCGTTTGGAGCTCTCTCCTTTTCCGGGGTATTTTACTTCCTTCCCCATTATGAAAGGCACGTCATCGTGCCTCAGGGGTAAATGTTAATAAATTGCCCCGGGTTTCTAATAAAGGAAGAGTGCTCAAATAAGCCCACCATTCGAGTGAATGGATGTCAGGGGCTTTAGAGGGGTCAATCAGAACAGCAACTAACGGTGTGCTGTCCGGCTGCAGAGAAGCAGTAAAAGCTTCATGTGGATACCGGATACGAGTAAAATGAATAGTATCACTAGACCATTTAATGCGCTTGATAAATGGAGTGACAGACATCTTGGTGGCGGTGTTGGTCAGAAGAACAGCAGGAGGTGTGCAGGTGGGTGGTGGTGGTGGAGCAAGTAGTGGTAGATGGCCTTTATTCTCAATTTCACTCAATAAATGCTGGTGTTCCCCAGGGATCAGTTTTGGCCCCAATTCTGTTCCTCATTCATATCAATGATCTCATATCTACCACTCATAATCCAATACATTCCTACGCAGATGACTCAACACTCCACAGTTCCTTCACATTTACCAATTCTTTCACCCAACCCGATCTTACAAATTCAAAAATAAACACTGCAATTTCTCTGAACCAGGACCTTTCTAGAATTAATGGATGGGGACAAAAGAATCTAGTTTCCTTTAATGCACAGAAAACCAAGTACATACAATTTTCTAACCGACAGAATCTCACTGACTCCCTTATTTTTTAATGATGTAAATATTCCCACTTCCCCTAGTATTGACATTCTCGGTGTAACATTAACTACTAACTTGAGCTGGACACATTATGTTAGAAGCATTGCTAAGAATGCCTCTAAAAAACTGGGACTCCTGTACAGAGTTCGAGAATTCTTCACTGATGAGCAGTTGGCCGTAATATATAAAAGTCATGTGCGTTCTCAGATGGATTACTGTTCACCTCTGTGGGGTGGAAGTGGAGTGGTTGCATTGAGGCAGTTGGACAAAATTCAAAATAAAGCTATTAGATTAATCAATAACCCAGCAATCACACAGGACCTTCCTACATTATCCATACGAAGAAATGTTGCATCCCTTTCATTATTCTACAGATATTTTCACAGCAATTGTTCCGAGGAACTTGCTTCAATTGTGCTGCCTCTCCACATCTTTCCCCGTAGAACTAGGGCAGCTGAGAGCGCCCATGAATTTACACTTTCTCCTCCACAATGCAGAACTTCTGCATATCAGAATTAATTTATCCCCAGAGCTACTACTCTTTGGAATTCACTTCCCTCGAATTGCTTTCCACAAACTTACAATCTACAAATGTTTAAATCCAGTTGTTACAAACATTTTATGAATGGAGGATGCCTTTAGGCACATGGACCTTTTTGTTTTATCTGTGTTTTTCCTTCCTCCGTTCGTTGTCTCTTAAAAAAAAAAAAAAAAAAAAAAGTGATATCGATAGGTTTGACAGCTGGAAGGTCATGACCTCGTGCGGGCGCAATGGTACAAGGTGTGCAGTTTGGAACACAGGTGATCGAAAAAGTAGCTTCTGGGCTGGCATTTGTGTTAGTTATCTTTTTTAATCTTAAGATATCGAACTGTTGCTGGAAAATTTCTGAGTTGATCTTTGCATGACGGAATGGCAAAATCTCTGGAGTACAAATAGCAGATAAAGTATGAGTGAATCTCTCAGGTGGTTTACTTAGCCGACCTGATTTAGTGCGAAAATTTCCCCGGAAACGAGGCTCAGTGCTAGTGCTAGAAGATGGTGACTGTGACGCAGGTCTGGGGTTGGAAGTGCGTGGCGGGGAAGATAAAGGTATAGATTGAGTTACGGGTGAAGGTAAAGTTGATTTTTGAGGTTGAGTGAGTTTAGGGGATATTGTCGAAGGAAATGGAGATAGATTTGGAGGGGCGAGGCGAGGTGAGGATGGATTTGCAGAGGTTAGGTTGAATGACGTAGAAGGTTGAGAGGGCGAATGACGAGGGGAGTTGTGAGGATGAGGAAGAGGAGGTGATGTGAGAGGGGAGTTGTGAGGGTGAGGAAGGGAAGGTGAATGCGTAACTGTAGAGGAAGGAGATTTAGGTCGAGGGTTGTTAACTGTGGTATTTTTAAAGGTTGAGGAAGGCGGTCGTGATTTGATGAAGATGGTGAACATGACGTGGAACGTGGGGAGACGGAAGGTGATGTGGATTTGGGAGGCGAGGTGAATGGCGATACCGAAGGACGCGGCTTCTTCTTGGGAGGAGAGGAACTTGGTGAGGTGATATGAGAAGATTCAGGGCGAGATGAAGATAGTTTGAGGGTTGAGGTGGATTTACGAGATTTGCTGAATGTTGGGTATCTAGAGGCCACAGAGGGTCTTGTTTTTAACCGGGGTCTCAATTTGTAGTGGGAGGTCGTGGTCTGTGGCCCACGATTTGTAGGAGGTACAGAGGTGGTGGAATCAGATAGTTGTGAACCTGGGGTGATGTTTGGCGAAGTAGGTGCAGGTGGCGGAGTACGAGGAGTGTGTTGGAATATCTGTTGTGACGTTCTGGTAGTTGGTTTTGGTGGAGTCTTTGGCGACATGGAAAAAGGTAGTACAGGAAGTTTGGCAGGACTCGTATTGTCATAAGTACGAGGCGGGGTGACGGATGATGGTTTACAAGTTGTAGGGGATTCTTCTGTCGTAGGTATCAGCGGCGTATCTTGACTGTGAAGGGGAGAATATTTTCTAACGAATCTGTTACGATAAGTCCTGAATTCCCCGTGATAATTTATGATCACTTGATATGGGTTAGGAATTTTTTCAATTGGATATGGGTCTACATATCGCGGTCCTAACTTGTTAACTACAGGTAGTTTGGCGACCATAACAGTATCACCAATGGCAAACTAATTTTGAATGGTGGTGGCATCTTGTTTCACATCTTGACATGTTTGTGCAGTGTGAAGGGTATTCTTTAGATGTTGGAGAGGATCTACTGTAAGTTGAGTGGTGGAAGGGGTGGCAAGATGGCGAAAAGGTAACAGTAATGGAGCGACGCCGTACACACGTTCATGAGGGGATATACCGTATTTTCTAGGGCAAGAATTTAATCCCCACTGAATCATTTTGACCTGTCCTGGCCAGTCAGATGTTTGTAACTCGATCATTTTGGTCCGCAGTTGATTATTGATCGATCGATGACTATGCTCACAGATCGCATTCCCTTGTGGCCAATAGGGTGAGGAATGTTTAATTTTAATTCCACATCGTGTGGTGAATGCTTCCCACACTTGGCCTGTGAATTTGGGTGCGTTGTCTGACAGAAGAGCCAATGGTAGTCCGAACACAGGAAAAATATCCGTGGCAAGTAATTCAGCTACGGTAACAGTAGAGTGATCTTTGGTTGAACAGGCGACGAGGAACTTGGAATAGACGTCCACGAAAATAACGATGAATCGTTTTCCGTGACTGGGTGAAAATGGCCACATAACGTCTAGGGAGAGTACCTGCCATGGTTTATGAGCAGAGATCGTCCCGGCAGGTCCTGGTGTCTTGCATCGATCCTTTCCCATTGCACAGGACTTGCATGCTTCCGTTACTCGTTTGGCAATACCGGAGGGGTTGACTGTCCAGTATTGATTTTGGAACACTTGGAGCATCTTTTTCTGGCCCAAATGTATACCATTACCCTCATGAATGGAGATCATGTATTCTTGGGCAACGTTTGGTTCCAAAATAATGTGTCCTGATTCAGTGGTTAATTGATCTCCCCATCGACAAATGTGCTGAAAGATGTGACGAGGAATCCATTTTGGTTTTATCTTCTTGTCCCATAGTTGTAACAGGGTTGGTTCAGATGGTGTATCGACATCGGTAGCTAAGGGTGGGGTAGATGTGGTGTGCTGTAAGGCGGCGAGGTTGGTGGGGGGTGATCTGGTACAGGTAGGCGAGAGAGGGCGTCTGCGTTTGTATGAAGTTTGCCGGGCCGATAATGGATCACAAAATTATACTCCTCCAACGTTTCTCTCCAGCGCACCAATAACGTAGAGTTGGTTTCACATCGTCTGAGCCACTGCAAGGATTGATGATCAGTGATAATGTCTAGTTTAGCCCCTAATACTAAAGATCGAAAATGATTAAGGGCCCAGATAATACCTAAACATTCTCGCTTGGTGGCGGCGTAATTTTGTTGGGCGGTGTTCAAGATCGAGCGATGACATGTTCCTTGCCTTCTTGTGCTTGAGCTAGCACGGCCCCAATGGCGTACAAGGAAACATCCGTATATAAGCGAAAAGGTTGATTGTAATCAGGAAAGGCTACTGTGGGGGCTTGCACTACTTTCTCTTTCAATGTTTCAAAAGCCAAATTCCGTTCCGCTGTCCATATAAACTCTGTGTCTTTATGGGTGAGATGATGGAGTGAACGAGTGATCTCAGCAAATTTGTTAACAAAACGCCGATAATAGGTGGCTAATCCAAGGAAAGATCTCATTCCTTTCACTGTGGTAGGTGGTTGTTGGCTACCGATAGCGGACAATTTCTTAGGATCAGGAGAGATGCCTTGAGCTGAAATGACATGGCCTAGGAATCCTACTGTGTTTCTGGCAATCTCGCATTTGGAAGGCTTGAGTTTAAGTCCGGCGTCTCTGATGCGTTGCAACACCTGACAGAGTCTTTTTAGATGTTCCGGCCAGGTACTAGAATATACAATTACATCATCTAAATATGCCAGACAAGTCTCCCAAGTAAGTCCTTTTAGCACAGATTCCATTAACCATGAGAAAGTAGCAGGACCATTGCACAATCCAAAAGGCACCACGTTGAACTCATAAAGATGTCCTCCACTGGTTGAAAAGGCTGTTTTCTGCTGATGTTCGGCTGTGACAGGGACTTGCCAATATCCGGCTTGTAAATCGAGGGTGGTAAACCATTTAGAGCCGTCCAGGGAGTCATCAATCCGAGGCAAAGGTGTTGCATCCTTAATTGTTGCATCATTTAGGCGTCGGTAGTCCACGCAAAACCTAGTGGAGCCGTTTTTTTTTTTTTACTAGGACGACTGGTGAGGACCACGGGCTGACGGAGGGAGTGGCGATTCCGGCATCCAGCATCTCCTTGACTTGTTGTTCTTCCTCTTGTCTTTGCACAGGGTTTTTTCTGTGAGAGGACTGACAAAGAGGGGGTCCTGTAGTATGGATGGCGTGTTCCTCCATAGTTGTTTTTCCAATCTCGGTGGACGTTTAAGCGAAAACATCACAGAATTCGAGTAGGAGCTTTTCCATTTGTTGATGTTGGAGATCAGTCAGGAATTCGGGAATGTTGGGTAAAGTAGGGGAATGATTCTTTTCTTCAGGAATGGGGGTGACATCATCAAAAGTGTCGAGGTCTCCTATAATGAGGCCTCTAGGTAAAGTTAGTTTCTCATCTGAGATGTTAGCAATTAATATTGAATTATTATGGGAGGATAAAATGGCAGGCTGAATTCTACACCGATCTGGCCCATTGGAAATACCGGTGGGGGTTACGATCATGGTAGGTTGAGGCATAGGTCGAATGCGAACCCATTTTTGATGTTGAGGGGGAATTTCAGTTTTTTCTTGGGTGATAGCGGGACTGATTATGGTGGGTGGCGGCAAAGACTGACAAGATTTTGTTTTGCGAGAACACTATTTACTGGGAAAATCACTCGTGATTTTAGGGGGAGAGTTCTCAGAGGGTTTTAACAAAACAGGGGGCTGTGGTCGGGAATTTGCAGGTGTTTGATTTTGGCCTGCATCACTCTTAATATTATTTTTTGCTTCAGTAGCAACGGAAAATTTAGAGATAGAGTCATGAAAAATTAAATCAGATTCGGCTTCAGTAGCAATATTCACTGGTGTTGAAGGATGACCTTGGTCAAGAATATGAGAAGAAAAGGCTTCAGTAGCATTATGGCAACAGGATCCTTCAGCATGCACATTTGCTGGAATCATTTGTTTTCCTTTCAGAGTACTGAAAACACTGGTGCTGGGACGCTGATCGTTTCTATGCTATTAGAAATCTTGGGGATGATAGCAACATGGTGATTAGGGCTAGGGACAACAGAATCAGGTTTGAGAGGGTGTGGATTGTAAGTTGAACCCATCCCATTGGTCTTAGGTTGAGATAGAGAACTCTGATGTTGGCAATTTGAAGTGGTAAATACAGGGGATGATGGCATGTGCACATTGCTGATGACGTTTTTCTTCTGTGGAGTGGTCATAACTTTGGATTTACGTTTTTTTAGCACGGGAAGATTGGTTGGAGGATTTCTGAGATATTTTTTTGTTTAAATGGATCAAGCGTTGACCACAATCTACCTGAGCTTGGAGCTTTTGTAAGAGATCCAACCCTAGGTAGCCGTCATAGTGTTGGCATTCTGAATGGAAAACCACAAAAGAATGATAACAGTTGGCATAAGCAAATGGAATGGTTACATGTAAGGGTCGAGTTTCTCCTCGAATATGAAGGGAAGTATCACCTGCACTAATCAGATTGGTGGTGGGAGGCTGAAGGTCACCAAATCTTTTCTTATATTTAACATAGTAGGAATTGAATAAACATGATCGGGCGGCACCAGTGTCGATCAAAAGGCGTACAGGGATGCCTTTAATTTTTGCAAGGTGATAAATGGGGGGTGGACGCTCACTCGTAGACTCCCCCGCCGAAGCCATAGTGGGGGAGGTTTTAAAAATCCAGAGAACCTAGTTCTTCCTCCTCTAGGATTTCTATATGTTCCTCCTCCGGGAATGTCTGAGGGACGTTTTCTGGTTCAGGGGACTCTTCTGTTTCTTCCTCGCGGAATTCTTCCTCGTTCGCAGAGATACGAGGATGCGAGGATCTACCAAATTTGGCGGAGTCACGGATATGATGAAGGGGGCACCTTGAGTTGCAGGCAGAGAAATCATAGGGATTTATTATCACCAGAGTGTGTGGCTTACCTTGGCGATGGAGCTGATTCCGGGGATAGATTCTCTTAAGCTGATTTGGACTGAAGGTTGGCCTGCTGGGCTGATAGTAGCCTTGATGATAGTGGATTTTAGGTGCTGGTGCTGCTTGCCTTTTGAAGTGTGGTGGTTGTTGTTGTTGTTGTTGTTCCTCAAGCTGCCTGGCCGAACAGCCCCAAGGCCCCGAATATGGCCAAGGCCATAATCGAGCGCCCCCAAAGAACCCTCCCTGCCGACCACAATAAAGCCTGGGTGACCGAAGCCACTCCATGGCGGGGAGCTAAGGAGGGTGCGGAAACGCCCGGGAAACCAAAGCCCCACCCAGGGCCCTGTGCCCCTCAGCAATTATGAAGAGAAAGTTGAGAAAGTGTGCTGGTTCTCCGGTTCTGCTGGATGACTGAGGATGACTGGTGAACCTTTTTATGGCAGCTATCACAGGTGTCTTAGGTTGTGATGCGAGGATTTTTCTAATGGTCACAATGTCTCGCTGAAAGCCTACGGGGTCGTGCACGGCGAAGTGTTCTTGTACTGCAGAGGGCAGTACTTGAACAAGATGCACTAATACATGTTGCTCTTGCATGTTGCAATTTAACGTAGGGAAAGCAGCCCTTATCTGTTGATTGATGTTGGTTATGGTGACGACTAAATCGCCTTCGTATTTAATATCTTTGATGCGGTTATGAGCTTCGAAAACTCCCAAAGAAGGCGTGATTGCTTCAATGACCATGGGCTTGAAATGGTCCCAGGTGAGTGCAGGGGTTACTTGCGGGACTACAAGGGAAACGGCTTTTCCCAAGTGCGTCAAGAGGACAGCTATTTTCTCGCGGTCCGTGGTATAGGCTAAGTCTAACACTGGCTTTACAATGTCCATATACACTTCAATTCCATATGTATCCCCATCGTATTTGGGAATGGGAATGTGAGAGCGTGGAGCGGCCATATTCATGTTGGTATATTGTCTCTTATCGTCTTCAAAATATGTTAAATGTAATGAATTTTTCTGTCCAAATAAAGAACCACCGCTAGCCACCGATGTTATGCCCTGATTTTATTCAGGATTAACGATTGATACAGGTGAGTTCTACTATACTGGGACTTCCGAGTTCATACAAGTACACATACAAAAGACAACAGAGGATATATATATCGCCAAAATATAGTTTAGAAATACAGCTTTATTCTCTTAATCACTAAATACACAATGGAGTATGAAGGTAGCTTAGAAACACAACCAATGAATAGCACTTAAAACTATTTGCTATCTCCGAGCACAGTCGCGGATCTGGATAGAGTACAGGTATTTGGCACAGCTTCACGATATTCCTTTTATCTGGAATCGTATACACTTCTGATGATTGAGGGTGTTCACAAGTAATATCTTCAGCTATAATGTTTCACTGTACTTGTAAAGAATTTGACTTGCGATGTTACATATGAAAACGAGTTATTTATATCACTATACGTATCTTGATTTATCTACCATGCGCACTGATACGGGAGCGAGTTCAAAGTCAACTGGGACTGAACTTTGTACTATATCCCTCTTGATGGAATAATGGCAGAATCGCTTGTGGACTCTGAAATATTTCACTTGGTCGAAATAATGGTAGAGTCGCTTAGCCTCAAAATTGGCTTAAATGAAATAAATTCAGAAATCACTTATACTGATAAGAAGCACTTCAGTAGTTCATAACACATTGATAACTGTAATGCGTTTATCTAAATTCCTGGTATTAAGACTGTTATAGATTTATGAACACTTTTAAAACTTTTGCAGGACTCTACTTATTTTAAATTGGTTGAAATAATGACAGAGTCGCTTAGCTTGACAAGTGGTTTAAATATGTTAAAATTCGTAAGTCACTTTTAATGATTGGGAACACTTCAGTAGACTATGTAGTCTACTTCTTTTCTATAAATTCCGAATATTAGTACAGTACTATAACGGATTTACGATATTTTTGAACACTTTGTGGGACTCTATTTATTTTTTACTCTCGAACCTGGATTTTTGAGTCGCTTGCTGGGTAGATTACGTTTAGTCACTTTTTCACTCTCTTTTCTGGTCATCGACTTAGGCGTCTTTTCTTATCTTTTCTCCGACGATGATTCTGGTGTTTGCTGGCTGTAGTCTTCTGCTACTCCGTGGGCCGTTCAGGTTGGCCGGCTGTGTGAAGATAGTTACAGATGGGTTGATGGATTTGAGATCTTGAGTATGGCTCCGTAACATATAGTAATTATCTGGCAGTTACTGTTGGGCACCATACCGGACTAACGCGAGTATTTCAGAGGTTATGAGAAATACTCGACTATCCTGACCTGTATATCAACCGTTGATGAAATCCTGTTAAGGTACTCTTGAAATAGGGTCTTAAATCTCGTGCCTCAGTAAGAACGTATATGGCACGAAATCGGACTAACGCAGTAAGATTGATTGTACAAGTACTCTTACTGACTGTCCTGACCGTTTTAAGAGGTTCGGGGGAACCAGGGCGGTGTTTAAACCTTTCAGTTACACAGTCTAATGGGATGCCACAGACTCAGTGCACCTAGGACTTGTATCTGCAGAGTGCCCTTGAGGGTATCTCGCCAAGCCCTTCCCTCACAGTGGTCTCAGATGTTTCGAGACTACCTGTGAAAAGTGGTAGTGTTCACTTTCAATAGTAATAAGTAGAGAGGTCGGGATGCCGGAGTCTCTCAACTCTTACTAGGGAAAATGTAACCTAGCAGAGGGGGCAATGTTAGGTACTGGGATGCCAGTAATAACAAAGTTCCTCTGAAAGGACACTTTTGTAGTGTTCACTTACAAGAGTAATAGTAGAGAGGTCGGGAGTCCGGAGTCTCTCTACTTGTACTAGGGAAAGTGAAACCTAGCAGAAAAGACAATGTTAGATACTGGGATGCCAGTAGTAACAAAGTTCCTCTGAAGGACACTGGCACAAGTTTCACTTCCAAGAGTAATAATGGAGAGGTTGGGGTGCCGAAGTCTCTCCACTTTTACTAAAAGAAGTGGTACCTAGCAAAAGGGACAAGGTTAGATACTGGGATGCCAGTAGTAACAAAGTTCCTAGAGTAGGACTTAACACTTTTCACTCTAGAGAATATTGAGGACGGGATGCCGTTCACCTCAACTTCTTTTAGAGAGGGTGCTTGTGGACTAACTTTAACTAGAATGAAGGGGCGGGATGCCATGAACCTTCTTCCTAAGTTAAGGAAAGCTTCATACCAGTAACAGTAGCTATGTTAATCACTGGGATGCCAGTGGTAACAAAGTTTCCTGTAACAGGCCACAGTTTCGGTAACTTTAAGAATAATAATGAAGTTCCGGGAGGCCGTTCACTTCACTACTATACTTTTAGTAGACACCGCCTATCAAGAGTCTCTATGTTAGTCGGGTGGCACTGGTTCCTCGTACTAACAAAGATCCCTAAAATATGATTTTTTTAACTCACAGACAGTATATTGAGCTTTCGGGATGCCGTAGGTCCAACTGAATGGAGGGGTAATTATAAGACTTCTAAAAGTGGGATGCCAGTACTTAACCCTTATTTAGAGGGCTAGGTGGTCTATTTGACCGTAGCGCCCAGCATTTTTGTTTTACCCTAAATAGGGTTGCTTACGTGATCATTTTCATGCCTAAATAAGACCCAGAGCGTAAAACAAGTATCTATCCCTGAAAGGGCATAAACAGAGCTTTCCAATGACACCCGAACCTTGCTTGTACGACCACTGGTTCTCTTGCAACGATCGTGCAACACGAGTGCAAAATCCCTGTAATTAGGTAATTTCCCTACATAATTCCCTGTGTAGCGAGTGTGAGAGGGGAGGGAAGGTGGGATTCATATCAGTAGGTCCACCGCGGTGGTGTGGAGCGGTTATAAGGTTACTACGCTCGTCCCACCGCTCAGCTCTCTCTCTCAGCAACATTATGTGCTGAAAATGGCGCTCGACATAAGTTGTGAACCGCCACATAGTCCATATTTATTTCACACGACATAAGTTGCGCGCCGCCAATTAAGGGTTAAGAAGTCTTAAAATTGCTTCACTCTCCTAAAATATCCTGACCTGGTATTGAGGATTACTGCGAGGGGTCCTTCCTAACCTATAGGATGGTAAGGGCATGAAGAGGTATCCCTAAAGAGGTTTATAGAACCTTCTTGTTCTGGTGGTCAAGATATCTTCTTTCTAAATCAATTTACTAAGTGATGTGGTGATGCTTTATCAAAAAAATACATCTCAATTGTAAAGGTACTTCATCAATGGTTAAGTAAATAATTATATCATATATAGGTGAGCTCAATAAAGCCTTGGAAAACAATAAATGTGTTATGCCCTGTTTTTTCTACAGGATTAACTTGGGTAATGTGAGTTCTAAATGACTGGGTATATAAGGCTGCATGCACAATACAAGATATGAGGAATAGAGAACACAAAATAAACACACGGTAACACGACACAAGTTCAAGTTTATTGAAGTAAGTAAATAAAGAGCATGGAAAGATAGTAATTCTCGTACAAAACAAATAATAGAAGGGAACTGCTAGCATTAGCGGATCTGGATGGAGCCTAGTCTCCCACTTCCAACGTTCAGGTATACTCTTCTGATCACGGGTTTAATTAGCAAGTTTTATTTTACTGGAAGACCTCAATATATTTATGTATTCAATATCACTGATTAGATCTCTTACTGGCTGGTCGCGTGCCCAAGTAGCAGCTCACAGTTAGAATTAGACAGGCGTATATTGTAGAACACGGAATTTCTAGTAACCTCAAGGGGGTACTGATCTAAGGTTTATATTCTTATGGCAGAAATACATAGAACACAAATCAGTGGGCGAACGTTAGATATCACTAGGGTTTTAATATTTGGATAAGGTAATTACGAGAGTCAATGTCGCCTGTTAATTAATGAGCACTGATACGCTTAGTACGTCCCAAATGGAATGGTTCAATATGAGTTACACTGGGCAAGGTTATAGCCACTTCATAGAAAAGTTAATAAGTGAATGTCGAACTCGTACTATGACACGTTCGTACTAATAAAGTGAATATTGAATCTTATTTGTTGGTCTGGTCCTGGTTATCTTGCTTCCGGTGATGTTGGGGGCTAAAGACTGGTTCCTCGGCCGTCCAGGTGGTCCAAATGTAGGAAGTTCTCAAGTCGGATCTTTTGGCGATCGGTGCTGGCTACACACTTATATATCCATTCATTTGTGTGAAGGTTATAAGGTGCACGTCGGGACTTGTACATGGACAGATGTTTCTATTAGTCTTCTCTGCCACGGAGTCTGCCGGCTCTGGAATCTCTCAACTCCGGAACAACACAAGGGCAGAGCTAGAGGTTAACTTCAGGGTAGTGACCACTGGTTGGTGTCTAGCTTTCAACTAATTTGACTGGGGGCGGGAGCTAGGTTTATAGGCTCGGTTCTGGACCCTGTAGACAATAGGGATCTCGAGTCTTATGGACTTATTTGAGCTCTCACTAGATATGGGGACTAGGTAAGATGGTGATTACTGTTGTGGCATATGGCTATACGAAGCCTTCAATTTGTGATATAACTGAGCCTTAGTAAAAGGTACTATTTTGGCTATACTGGAAGTATTTATGGGAGGGAGACTGGATCTACTTTGCGGGGAGGACTGGGACAGCTGTGATAGGGGCGTCTCTCTTATATTGCTTAGTCTTTGTTCTATTGCATAGCTGAGGTGCTAATTTTACTATCCGAGTATGCAAAACAGGTGAATGGGTTATTGTGGGTGCAGAGAAGTGAGTAAGGGGGTTAGACATGCATGGTTAGTTCATCAATAGGAAGAATTCCTAGGCTACCTGGCAATGACCCGGAAGTCAAAACAGGGGTCAGGTATACCTCCGCGGGGGTGGGTATCTCCCTCCTCGGGTGGGTAAAAAGGGGTAGCCGGGCGCTCTCCCTCTGGGATGGTCGTCCGGCGGCTGTGGCTAGGGGCTTGCCATATCACCAGTGTTGGTAATAACCCTCTGTTTATGAGGCAGATGTGGGTGTTCTTAATATCAAAACCGAAGGTGCCTTGGCTAGCTGGGGGTAATCGGTTGGTTGTTAATTGCATGGCTTGCTGGATGTGGTGGAGACTGGTCGCTACCTCTGCCACATTTATCTGGAAGTATGGCAATAGAAGTTAGTTACTGGCGAGGCGGCGAGCCTCGCACCGACGACCATGGGGGACAGGGTTGTGAATGGGTTGTAAGAGAATAGATGGCATGCAAGGGGTTAGTAAAGTTCTAATGTTGTTCTGGCCTACTACGGGAAGGCAGGCTGGATAGGAGGATATATATAAAAGGTTGGAGAGCATTAGCAACGGAAAAATCAAGGATCTTCAAGAGGTATGAGAGAGAGGCTAGGTCGGACAAGAGTCGAGAAGCGCGGGGTCTTATAATGAGAGGGGAGGAGTTCAGGGGGGCTATAGGGGAATTTGACCCTAAGGTCTCTGGGCGTGGGGGTGGCATTAGGCTGCAGTTAATATTGGAGTTTGAAAAGGCAGTGAAAATACGTTAGCCGAATGCTACCGGGGAATGCAACTATAGGGTGGTATATGAGTCTGGAAAAGATAGAATTATGTGGACTGTGGGGCTGTGGGGGGGAGAATGAGGTGAACTGTAGGTGTGTGCTTGACTGTGGGTAAAGTGGGGAAAAATATGGTGTATTATTCTTCGTCAGGATGAGGGGTTATGGATACTATTAGTTAGCACGAGCTTTTGCACGTCTAGTTGTCCCTGGGAACTGCGTTTTCTATGAAATATATACCAAGAAAAACGGCAGTTCGTAGGGGTACTCAGTTATTGTTTCGAGGTACTTATGACAGATACTGGTAATAAGGTTATCTATACAATCTCTGGTTGGGGTAATAATAATAATAATAATAATAATAATAATATTTATTCAGTTAGCAATTTACAGAGTTGGTACCACATAGTTTGTTACAAATATGACATGTAGCAGCCTTGCATAATTCCAACTAAGGATAGCCCAATAAGGCCGTTAGGCGTATTTCCATTGGGGTCCTTGTGGGATTAGGTTAGCTGGGGAAAATGGGGAGGATAAAGAAATAGATACTTTAGAGAAAGTATTTCTAGGGGGTTATTTTAAGATACCTTACATCCTATAGTAAATATTAGTAATCCGTAATCAGTAATCATTTCAGTTTGGTTTGTCTATCTCTTATGTCGCATTTAGTAGTAGACATAAGCTTGGTGCTCCCTTCTCGCAGCTGTCCGGTTCAGGTGTTCCTTCAGGCTACGTCTGAAGGAATACAGTGTTCTCTTTTCACGGACTGACGGGGGTAGGTCGTTCCAGTCTTTGATGGCGGTGAACCCTGTCCTTGGATTCTCGGGACCTTAAAATTAAACATCCTGTTTCTTGTATTATGTCCACTCCTCTCATTTGCTTTAACAAAATCATTCTTTAGGTACTCTGGAGCTCTGTCATAGAAAATTTTGAAGGCATTAGTGAGCCTGATTTGTTTGGCCCTGTCAGCGACATTGAGAATACCTAGTGACTGAACTTGTTCCTGGCCAACATGTGATCTGGGTCCTAGGTTCAGCATGAACCTAACCATTTTATTTTGAGTGACCTGAAATTTGTGCTGTGCTGATTTAGATGATGCAGAGTACCAGGATGACACAGAATAGTCAAAATGACATTGAATTAGCGCTTGGCAGAGGGTCTTTTTGGTCGCCGCGGGCAAGCATCCCACCTGTCTATACAGGTATTTTATACGTGCTCTACACTTACTCAGGATAGATTCCAAAATTGTTTCACCTGACAAACTCGCGTCCAGTTTTAGTCCGAGATATTTAACTTGTGACACTGTTGTTATAGGAATATCATTACAGTTGACCGAGAAGCCCACAATGTCTTTCAGTTTGCGTTTTGTTCCACATAAGATGGCTTCCGTCTTGCCCAGGTGAAGAGATAGTCTATTGTCCACTAGCCATTCACTACATGATTCTAGTTCTTTGGAAAGTGAAGCGGCAATACTTATTGGGTCTTTTCCTGAAACCAGGAGCACGCTGTCGTCTGCATACAGTAATAATTTACATGAGACGCTCAGTTCCATGTCGTTCACATAACAGAGAAAGAGTAAGGGACCAAGGATGCTTCCCTGCGGGACCCCACAGTTAATTGGCATAGGATCAGATATATTATCGTCAATTTTGACTCTTTGGGTTCTACCACTAAGATAAGATTTAAACCAGTTCACAGATCCTATGCCCATTGCTTGTAGTTTATTACATAGGATATCATGGTCTACTGTGTCAAACGCTTTTTGTAGATCAAGAAGAACCATACCGGTGTAGTTACAGTGGCTCGCTTGGTGTAGTGACTAGCGTCTCGGACTTCCACCCAGAAGGCCCGGGTTCGCGCCCACGCTCGGCGCGTTAAAGATTTTTCACAAGCACAGAGTCGTTACCATCCCTCATGAGCAAAGGGATGGGGAAGTAGTACAGGACCCCAATGGAAATACGCCTAATCGGCCTTATTGAGCTATCCTTAGCTAGCTTAGCATGCGCTAGCTTTAAGAACTATTATTATTATTATTATTATTACCTTTAGACATTTCTTTACGAATGTGATCCGTTAAGTGGATGAGACAGGAGTCTGTCGAGTACATGCATCTGAAACCTGATTGAAACTTATAGAATAGATCATTTTGTTTGAGGTAGTGTTCAATTTGGGTGTATACCGCTCTTTCAAGGATTTTAGATACAATACATAATATGCTAACTGGTCTGTAGTTACCAACTTCTAGTTTATTTCCTTTCTTGAATAGAGGGGTTACAATAGCTTCCTTCAGTTCAGCAGGTACAGTGTTGGTGTTAATTGACAAGTTGATGATGTGGGTTAGGGGGCCTGCTATACCAATGGCTCCATCTCGTAGAAATTTGGCAGAAATTTTGTCTGGTCCTGTGCTTTTATGTAAAGACAGCTCATCAAAAGTGTATTTTGGTGTAACATTTTGCAATCCAAATGTGTTTGGGTGTATGTCTTCATCTCTGTAAAAATTACGAAAGGTGGCCGTTGTTGTCGTGTATTTATTGAGAGGTTGAGGTAGGTTCTGTGCAAGTGTGTTTGCTATGGAGGTGAAGAAGGAGTTGAAGTAGGTTGAAGTTTGTCGTTTATCGTGGAAAATCTGATCATTAATGGTGAGAGCAATATTGGTGTTAGACGAATCCCTTGTCTTGTTGCTGTAGCCTGTTGTTTTTAGGTGCCTCCATAGTTTCTTTGGGTTATTCTGATATTCCTCTGCCTTATTGTGAAAATAATTAGTTTTCGCTGATTTTATTTTCCTACTTAGTTTATTCCTGGCCCTGTTGAACTCATGTTTCAGACCTTGATCCTGTCTATGTTTCGCTAGCCTTTTTAACAGATTGTCTCTGTGTTCCAGATGGTGTAGTATGTCATTGTTGATCCATGGGTCTGACCTTGCTTTAGTTCGTATGTCTTTCAGAGGAGCTATTTCGTCTAGAATGTTTGTGATGATGGTTCTGAAGCCAACCCATGCGTCATTAACGTTTGTACTTCCAAACACTGGAGACCAGTCTGTATTCCATAAAATGTCCAGAAATGTTTCTTTATTGTAGTTTCTGAGTGACCTTGTTTTGATAATCTTGTGATTCTCTAGGGTAATTTTTGTGGTTTTTCGTGTGCAATATGTGACGAAGTGATCACTTATCCCAGTCTGTATAACCCCTGATTGGGATATTTTGTCCTCTCTGTTACAGTTTATGTGGTCTATTATTGTGGCAGTGTTCTCAGAGATACGTGTGGGGGTTGTGATGAGTTGTTTGTGATTGTGCATTGTCAGTATATGCCTATATTCTCGTACAAGCCTATCATTTCGTTGTTTGTAACACAAGTTAAAATCCCCTAGTATGATGGATTCATTCCGAGGGTCTAGCGATGACAACGTTCGTTCAAATTTGGTCAAGAATTGTGTGTCGTCTGGTGGCCTATAGCATACCCCAATTGTGATGGGTCTTGTCCTCGGCAGGTGTAGATCGATCCACAGAGCTTCGTGATTTTCTACATGGAGGTCGGTCCTGGTTGTGTGTGTGAGGTTGATTTTTTACATACAGACATACTCCTCCCCCATGCCTATTGCGATCATTCCTAACCATATTGAAACCTTGAATGCTTATTTCACCATCGTTTATACTTGAATCCAGCCAGGTTTCTGTGATTGCAATTATTGAAGCTTTGGCCTTATTAGCTAACAAGTTTAATTCTGACAATTTATGGTACATTGATCTGGCGTTAATGTGGATAAGATGGAGCCCTTTGTTGGTGAACACTCTGTATTCATCTTTGATTTTGAATGTGTCCTGGCTGGATTCTGAGTTGTTAATACTAATTGGTTCATTTACATTAATATTCGGTAATGAATGCAAGGCACATATGTTGCATAGGAATTCCCGTTCTTCACTGTTGGTCTTCTTAGAGATGCACTTCATGTGAGCTACAGTTTTACACTTAACACAGTTTATGATCCTTTGTTTTCTTGTTATGAGTGATTCACATATTTCACAAATGATTTTAGGACCCTTAATAGCTACTTTTCTACATTTATCGCATTCCACTTCTTTTCTGCTAGTAACGTAAGTACATCGATCGTGTACTGTTTCATTACAACTACTACATTGTGACGTTGTACTCCTTTTGTTGAATCCAATATCGCACACTATACATATTTTCCTGTTACTGTTCATCGTACGTCTGGCGGTGTGGTGATCAGCTGTGCGCCGTGAGCGGCTGATGGTGTGTGAGCGCGTGAGATGAGGACAGGTTGTGGCTCCCCCTTGCCCCCCTCCCATCCCTACCTGTATTTGTTGTTTTATGTCCTTGTTCTTGGCCGTTGTTGCTGCTTTATTGTTGATGTTGTTGCGACTGATCCCTTCTTTTTTTGCTGTTCTGGTTGCATGTTGAGCTACCTGGGTCGCCGATAGTGTTGGGTTGTGTTGTAGTAGGTTTGGTTGATTTGTTGTACAGCGTCGTCGTGTTGTGGGGGGTGGGGGGTTTCTCTTGTTGTCTATCTTGTTCGTTGCTGTTACTTCATTGTCGATGTGTTTGCTAGAGCTTCCTGCTTGTTTGGGTGTTCTGGTTGCATGTTGTGTTACTTGGGTCACCGATATCTGTGGTAGTGATGATACAGTTGAGGGTAATGTTGAGTAGGTAGAATGTTGGCACTGTGCTGGCGGTTGCCCTGCGGTCTTGGTTGCGAGTTGGAGCGTGACGGGAGACTTGGGTGCCTGCTGGCCCAGTTTGTTATAACGAATTTTACTGCTAGGGACTGTTGAAATGTCAGTGTCTGCCTTACTTGTTTGGTGGTGAGGTTTCTTCAACGTTGAACTAGGGCCGGGGTTGGTCTCTACATCTCCGCAGCTAATTAGAGTGTAGCACAATAGGTGTTGTAGCGAGGTTGTGCCAGAGTATTTGCCAATCCGTGGCATCTTCCCGATATATGAAATAGACCAGGCAGGAATGGTGACATAAATTTCACTCGTGTGTGATTTCTGTGTGACGAGGTCCCTCAATACTTGTTTAGTGTTGACCTGGTACACTACCGGTCCCCTCTGCACCTGTATATCAGCACAGCCCCTCTGGATGTTGAGAAGGATGATACATAGAGAGAGGGCTACGCCCGCACCCTTCATCCCTCCCGCCATCTTACTCGACAGTGTAGGACACGAAGCAAATTGGCGTAGTGTGGACTGTGGATACGAAGGAGGTAAGTGGAAGACGTATGACAATTGTGGAAAAGTAAATGGAAAAAGGTGAACACAATGGCGGATAAAGATACTTAACCTAAGGATTGAATACATAGATTTTATGGGGCGATGGGTCTTCAGAAACTTAGTCTGGCAAGACAAGATGTTAGGGAATGTTAATATTAATACTTAACCTAAGGATTGGATACATAGATTTTATGGGGCGACGGGTCTTCAGAAACTTAGTCTGGCAAGACAAGATATGTTAGGGAATGTTCATATGAATACTTAACCTAAGGATTGAATACATAGATTTTATGGGGGCGATGGGTCTTCAGAAACTTAGTCTGGCAAGACAAGGTATGTTAGGGTATGTTAATATGAATATCTTAAACCTAGGGACAGCATGGGTGTATTAACTTCTAAGGTATATAACATCTACTTCTCGGATGTAAGAACATACATAGATATAATTATGGCTGTCTGATTTGTTGGCATTGGCTCAACGTAGGGACAGGGCATGGGTGTTTTTTTAATATGAATGTATATTCCTGTTCATCATCATTGTAGTTAGAAGTGTAGGACACGAGGGGGTAGTGTACGTGAGGTGTGGAAAAATTGTCAGTTTAGAAGGGGTAGGTGGGTGCGGCCTGGAGCTGCTTAGCCCTGCGGGCTTGGGCCTGTCTGAATTGGCTGGCTCGGTCAGCTGGTCCTTTCGTTCTGTGGACCCTTCTTTTGGGTGTTGCTGTGTGGTGTTTGTTCGTGGCTTCTGTGGTGGGCTTCTCGTTCTGGGGCATTTTACTTCCCTCTCCTTCATTATAGGCTCGTCCCCGAGCCTCAAGGGTGAAGTAAAAAGAAGCATAGTCATGGTGGGTCATTTTGAGGGTATTTAGAAGGTTCCACCAAGCAAGAGAGCGACGGTCAGGTTTCTTTTGTAGGTCAATGTATACCTGTAAGAATGTGTCCTCTGTATTGTGGCGGGCGGTTGCCCGGGCTTGATGTGGGCGTTGTATACGGGCTAAGCGTCCAGTGGGGGTTTTTACTTTAACCTTCTGTATGAATGGTTTGTAGCTTTCCCCCGTGGGGGTCGGAGTGAGGTGTGTGGGACTGACAGGAGGTCTGTTTAGTGTGGTGAATGGGTTACTAACCGAAGGGGAGGGATTAACGCGTGAAAACAGAGCTGGGAATGAAGGGGGGATATGAGTCTGGGGTTTTGGGGGTTTTCTTGGGCGGTGTTGTAGGCTGGGGAAATATAGTGAGGCAATGTGCAAGATCGGTTTAGGTAAGGTGCGTGAAGGAGGTGTGTGAGAAGGAGGGGGCGTGTGTGTTGTGTGGCTTGGGTCTTTAGTGTCAGAACGGGGTGTTGTTTTTGTATAACCGTCTTTAAATCTGATGGGTCTGTTGATTATTCTACCTTTGGAGGTCCTGGTGGGAAGGTAGATGTTTGTCGTGGGACTTGAGTCGCTCGACGATGTTTTATTTTGAGGGGAAAAACGTTTTACAGGTGAAGGGCCTTTATTGGGGGCGAGGTCGGGGGTTATTTGAGAGGTAGATGCGTGTGGAGGTTTTTGTTGGGTGAGGGTGGTAGGCGAAATGGAAGAGGATTTGGTGGGGGTATGTATGGGGGTTCTCTCAGGGATGACTTTGTGGGGGGATTTTTTAGGGGGGGGGTTGGTTGGGGGTTCGATGAGATGAGGAAGTTGGTTGATGTGTGGGTGGGGTTGCGGGGATACTGGAGGGGAAAGGGGCGGATGCGGGGGGGGCTAGACGGGTGGGTAGGGAGTGGAGGTTTAAGTTGGAGGGTTGGGGGTAGGTACGTGTGTGGGGTGTGTACTTTGGTGAGCTCGGTGATTTGCTGGTGATTATTCGTCTTCTTTCCCTTTGTGGGGGAGAATTCGACGAAGAAGAAGAAGAGGAGGAGGAGGAGTAGGAGGGTAGTGATCTGGCAGCCCTATGGAACTTGGTTAGCAGGGTGTGTTTTCTGGAGGTTTTAAACGATTTTTGTCATGGGCGTAAGTTGTAGCGTGAGGTTACTGAGGTAGATTGTGTGGTGCGGTTGGGTGTATACTTGGTTTGGGGTGGGGGTGGTGGTTTTCTTACTGTGGTGCCTGGTGGAGGTATGTCAGGGCTAGACAGGAGGGTTTCCGTTGTGGTCGGGGTTGTGGGTGGAGGTTTTCGTACTTGGATAAGTTGGGGAGGTACTTGACTATCAGAAGTGAAGGAAGGTGTCATGGTGGAAGAGGGTGTGATAGTGGGGGCTTGGGGTTTGTGGAGGTTAGTTTGGGGGGTATGTTGAGGAATGATTTGTCGGTTCGGTGCTGGAGGGCTTAGGTCCTTAGGGGTTTGTATGGGAATATTCATAGCCTGAGTGGAAGGGTGAGTAGGGGTGTTTAATTCAGGGTCGGACGTGTGGGGTGGGGTAATGTCTTGTGGCTTTAGAGGTTTAAACGCTCGGACGAATCTAGTTCGGAACGTGCGAGTCACGCCGTGATAATCGATGGTGACTTGAAAGGCATTTGGGACTTGTATGACGGTGTAGGGCCCGACATAGCGAGGGCCTAATTTGTTGGTGACAGGGAGGTTGACTACCATTACGGTATCATGAATGGCGAAAGGGTTTTTTTCATCGGGGTTATCCGTTTTGGTGTCCTGACAGATCTGGGCGGTATGGAGGGTGTTTTGCAGATGTTGCAATGGGTCAATTGTGGAGGTGGTGGAGGGAAGGTGAGCGTGGTGGTGGAATGGCAGTAACAGGGGGGGTACGCCGTAAACACGTTCATGAGGGGAAATACCGTCTTCTCGGGGACAGGTGTTCATGCCCCATTGTATCATTTTTAGTTGTGATGGCCAGTCTGTGGTGTTAAAAGCAATCATTTTTGTTCGCAACAGATTGTTGATGGTGCGATGGCTGCGTTCGCATATAGCATTTCCTTGAGGCCAGTATGGGGATGAGTGTTTAATCTTAATGCCACATTGTTGGGTGAACTGTTGCCAAACGTGTTCACTAAACTCGGGGGCATTGTCGGATAGAAGAGCAAGGGGCAGACCGAATATAGGGAATACTTCTGTGGCAAGCAGTGTGGCGACTGTGGTGGCTGTGTGGTCTTTAGCTGGGCAGGCGATTAAAAATTTGGAATAGACGTCCACAAATGTGACGGTATAGCGCTTGCCAGCGTAAGGAGGAAACGGGCCCATGATGTCTAGGGATAGGACTTGGAATGGTTTGGTAGCCGACAAGGTACCAGCTGGGCCTGGGGTGCGTGATCTATCCTTTCCCAATAAACACGGTTTGCAGGATTCTGTCACTCGTTGTGCAATTTTGGAGGGGTTGGGGGTCCAGTATTGGTCTGTGAAGATTTTTAACATCTTTTTTTGTCCCAGGTGTATGCCGTTTCCCTCGTGGATGGCAATCATGTAGTCATGGGCAATGGTGGGGTCCAAGATTATGTGACCAGTGTCTGTGGCAAGTTGATATCCCCAGCGAGTCAGTCCCCTGAAGACATTTAACGGTATCCAGGGGGGTCTGATTCGTGCTTCCCAAGATTGAATTAGGGAGGGGGATGGGGGGGCATTCTGTCGGGGGGTGTGGGTAGATACCAACTGAGTGTTTTGTAAGGCGGCTAGGTTGGTGGGGGGGTCTTTTGGTACTGGCAAACGTGACAGGGCGTCTGCATTGGTATGGAGTTTGCCTGGACGATATTGTATGGTAAAGTCGTAGTCCTCTAGTGTCTCCCTCCAACGTACCAAAATGGCTGAGTTGGTTTCGCACCTACGCAGCCATTGTAAAGATTGATGGTCGGTAATTATGTCGAGTTTTGCGCCCAACACAAATGACCGGAAGTGGCCGAGTGCCCAAATTATCCCTAAGCACTCTCTCTTGGTGGCTGCGTAATTCTGTTGTGTTTGGGTGAGGGTGGAGCTGGCATACGCTATCACATGTTCCTCTCCGTCTCTGACTTGAGCTAAAACTGCACCCATGGCGTACAGAGATACGTCGGTATAAAGACGGAAAGGTTTTTGGTAGTCAGGGAAAGCGACAATAGGGGCTTGGATTAGCTTTTGCTTCAAAGTGTTAAACGCGAGGTCTCTTTCAGGTGTCCAGGTGAACGGGGTGTCTTTGTGGGTAAGTTGGTGGAGGGGTCTGGCTATGGTGGCAAAGTTGGGGACGAAACGTCTGTAGTATGTGGCTAAACCTAGAAACGAACATATTCCTTTAACAGTGGTGGGTGGGGTTTGGTTTTGTATGGCTTGAAGTTTCTTTGGGTCTGGCGCAATACCATGTTCAGATGTCACGTGTCCGAGGAAATCTACTTTATTTCGGGCAATCTCGCACTTTGAGGGTTTTAATTTTAACCCGGCGGCTCGGATTCTGTGAAGGACTTCTCTCAAGGAGGTGTTCTTCCCAGGTTGGTGAGTACACAATAATATCGTCCAGATAGGCTAGGCAGGTTTCCCAGGTTAGGCCCTGTAATACCGCTTCCATCAACCGGGAGAAAGTGGCGGGTCCTTTACAGAGGCCAAAAGGTAGGACGTTAAATTCATAGTGATGGCCACCACTAGTGGAAAATGCTGTTTTCTCTTGGTCCTCGGCCTTGATAGGCACTTGCCAATACCCTGCTTGCAAGTCGAGGGTAGTGAACCATTTGGATCCGTATAGGGAGTCAAGGGAATCGTCTATTCGGGGTAAGGGCGTGGCGTCTTTAATGGTTACGTCATTTAACCTCCTGTAATCGACACAAAAACGGGTTGTCCCGTCTTTCTTTTTGACTAGGACAACAGGGGAAGACCAGGGACTAGTGGATGGGGTGGCAATACCGGCCTCTAACATTTCCTGGACTTGGCGTTCCTCTTCCTGACGTTGTATGGGATTCTTTCTACGGGATGGTTGTCGTATGGGGGGGCCTGTGGTGTTAATGATGTATTGTTCTACATCAGTCTGTCCGATTTCGGTGGGTTGTTGGGCAAACACGTCACTGAATTCCAGCAGTAGGTCGTACATACCGTTCTTTTGGTGGGCAGATAATGTCTCAGGGAGAGGGGGCAATTGGGGGCTGGTAGGGGTGTCGTTAAAATCTATGGGGAGGTCATCGAAAGTTTCGAGGTCTCCTATAATGAGACCTTTTGGTAATGTCAGGGATTCCTCTGAGATATTGGCCACGAGAATGTGGTTGATGCGAGCGGAAATGATGGCGGGTTGTAAGAGGCAACGATGGGGGTTGGGGGACGTGGTGGTGGGGGAAAATATCATGTGAGTTTGGGGTATGGGCCGCAGGTTCACCCATTTTTGATGGTGGGGGGGAATGTGGCATCTATCCTGAACTACAGCTGGGCTAATGATGGTGGGGGATTGACTGGCGAGCAGGTGCTTGCTACTTATAAGGGGGGCAAGGTCGCTTTGGTGGGGGTCACGCGTGAGGGGGGATTAACGGCGCGTGTGAGAGGATCAGTGGGGCGCGGTGTGAGGGGGTTAGAAAACGGGATTTGTGGGAGGGACTGCGGAGGGTTGGTGGGGGAAGCGTGAGGTATAGAAGATGGGTTATTGGTGGAGGACTGGTGTATTGATGTGGTGTTGTTAACAGGACGAACGTGGGGAACTTTCTTGGTGGCAGTCAAGGTCTGGTTAAAAGTGATGTGGGGCGGTTGGGTTTGTTTGTCATGAGAGGGTGAGTCAAGTGTGGGGTTGTGAATTTTTTTAGGGGTGTGAATTGTGGGGGGGGGGGGGGGCAAGGGAGCTACTGACGGAAAATTGTCACAAGGGAATTGTTGTGGGTTGTGGGATAGCTAAACATTTCTGGGGTCCTTGGGGAAACATGGTTGGGTACATTGATCGGTATTTTCACTGAAAACATGTGTACATAAGCATTGGATGGAATTATGGTTACATATATCAGAGTTTGTCCTGAAAACATGGGAGGATTTATCCGGGACAGAATTACGAGAATGGAGGGGATTACCGAGAGGGAGTTGCTTGGACTTGTCTTCTTTCGTTGGGTGAGGCATTTGGTTACTGAATGGGGTGAGATTTTGAGGAGACTCAGGGCAAGGGGAGGATTTAGGAGTCACCTTAGTGCTAGCTGCAACTTGGTAACCCTGACTCAGGGTTTATGAGGGGAAAGGTGTTCTTCTTTTTTTTTTTTTTTTTGGATGGGTTTCTGCGTGATGGGTTTGTCAGAGGCTTTGGGTTGGAATTTTTTGAATGATATCAGCCTTTGGCCGCAGTCGACTTGGGCCTGGAGTTTTTGAAGGAGGTCAAGTCCAAGGAAACCATCATAATGTTTACAGTTGGAGGAAAATACTGTGAATGTGTGATAACAATGAGCATGGGGGGCAGGAGTGGTTACTGATAGTGGCAAAGTGTCTCCTAGGAGATTTAAGTAAGTATCAGCAGCTGAGATTAGTTCTGTTTTGGTGTTTAACAAAGGGCCAAATAGTCGGTGATGTTGATCATAGTAAGATTTGAACAAACATGACTTGGCAGCTCCCGTGTCAATTAGCAAGCAGACAGGAATGTCCTTGATTTTGGCCAGGTAATAAATGGGGGCAGTGCGGTCAGTTATGGCGTCCCCCGCCGAGGCCATCTTGGGCGGGGGGTACTTTAAAAATCCTGGGAATCGGTATCTACCTCCTCCAGGGTTTCCTCGGTATCCTCTGAGGTCATGTTAGGGGCTATTTCTCCCGTGTGTCTTTCTTCCATCTCTTCCTCTTGTCCCAACTCCTCTTCATTTACAGAAATGCGAGGAGTAAAGGGGCGAGGTTTGGCAGAGTCACGAATTTGATGGAAAGCACACTGAGCATTACAGGCAGGGAAATCATAGGGGTTGATAATGACTAAGGTAGGGTTTTTACTTTGGTAGGTGTTGTAGTTCCTGTTCCGGTTGAAGATTCTGCGTGGCTGGGTAGGTTGGAACCGGGGTCTACTGGGTTGGGGCTTGCCGGAAGGGTAGGTGGGTCTGTTGTTGAAGGATGAGGCGGGTTCGGCATTCTTGGAGTTTTGGTGGTCGGGTTGCTGCGGGTGCGTGGGAAACCTCTTGATTGCAGCGATTTGGGTGGGTGCTTCTGTGCGCACGGCCAAAATACGTCGGATCGTGATGAGATCTTTTTTGTATCCGACGAAATCGTGCACACGGAAATGGTCTTTTACTGCTGAGGGCAATATCGACACAAGGTTGACCAGAATTTGCTGTTCTTGTTGGATTCTGGTCAACGTGGGGAAAGACATTTTTATGTGTTGGGCAATCTAATTCACTGTGGCATCTAGATCGCCTTCGAATTTAGTGTCTTGGATACGGGTGTGGGCCACGAAAACGCCCAACGAAGGCTTAATGGCTTCTATCACTATTGGGCGAAATTCGTCCCAGGTGAGAGCAGGGTGCACTTGATAGGAAACCAGGGAAACGGCTTTTCCCAGGTGCGTTAATGTTACGGCTATTTTTTCTGTGTCCGTGGTATAAACTAGGTCAAGTACGGGTTTCACTATGTCCATGAATGTTTCGATCTCATAAGTTTCTCCATCATAATGTGGGATGGGAATGTGAGAACGGTGCGCCATGATGTTATCGTGTTCTGGCTGTTCCAAACTTGCAATGTAATGCAACCTTTTATCCGAATCAAGAACCACCGCTGCCACCAATGTTATGCCCTGTTTTTCTACAGGATTAACTTGGGTAATGTGAGTTCTAAATGACTGGGTATATAAGGCTGCATGCACAATACAAGGTATGAGGAATAGAGAACACAAAATAAACACACGGTAACACGACACAAGTTCAAGTTTATTGAAGTAAGTAAATAAAGAGCATGGAAAGATAGTAATTCTCGTACAAAACAAATAATAGAAGGGAACTGCTAGCATTAGCGGATCTGGATGGAGCCTAGTCCCCCACTTCCAACGTTCAGGTATACTCTTCTGATCACGGGTTTAATTAGCAAGTTTTATTTTACTGGAAGACCTCAATATTTATGTATTCAATATCACTGATTAGATCTCTTACTGGCTGGTCGCGTGCCCAAGTAGCAGCTCACAGTTAGAATTAGACACGCGTATATTGTAGAACACGGAATTTCTAGTAACCTCAAGGGGGTACTGATCTAAGGTTTATATTCTTATGGCAGAAATACATAGAACACAAATCAGTGGGCGAACGTTAGATATCACTAGGGTTTTAATATCTGGATAAGGTAATTACGAGAGTCAATGTCGCCTGTTAATTAATGAGCACTGATACGCTTAGTACGTCCCAAATGGAATGGTTCAATATGAGTTACACTGGGCAAGGTTATAGCCACTTTATAGAAAAGTTAATAAGTGAATGTCGAACTCGTACTATGACACGTTCGTACTAATAAAGTGAATATTGAATCTTATTTGTTGGTCTGGTCCTGGTTATCTTGCTTCCGGTGATGTTGGGGGCTAACGACTGGTTCCTCGGCCGTCCAGGTGGTCCAATGTAGGAAGTTGTCAAGTCGGATCTTTTGGCGATCGGTGCTGGCTACACACTTATATATCCATTCATTTGTGTGAAGGTTATAAGGTGCACGTCGGGACTTGTACATGGACAGATGCTTCTATTAGTCTTCTCTGCCACGGAGTCTGCCGGCTCTGGAATCTCTCAACTCCGGAACAACACAAGGGCAGAGCTAGAGGTTAACTTCAGGGTAGTGACCACTGGTTGGTGTCTAGCTTTCAACTAATTTGACTGGGGGCGGGAGCTAGGTTTATAGGCTCGGTTCTGGACCCTGTAGACAATAGGGATCTCGAGTCTTATGGACTTATTTGAGCTCTCACTAGATATGGGGACTATGTAAGATGGTGATTACTGTTGTGGCATATGGCTATACGAAGCCTTCAATTTGTGATATAACTGAGCCTTAGTAAAAGGTACTATTTTGGCTATACTGGAAGTATTTATGGAAGGGGGATTGGATCTACTTTGCGGGGAGGACTGGGACAGCTGTGATAGGGGCCCCGTCTCTCTTATATTGCTTAGTCTTTGTTCTATTGCATAGCTGAGGTGCTAATTTTACTATCCGAGTATGCAAAACAGGTGAATGGGTTATTGTGGGTGCAGAGAAGTGAGTAAGGGGGTTAGACAAGCATGGTTAGTTCATCGATAGGAAGAATTCCTAGGCTACCTGGCAATGACCCGGAAGTCAAAACAGGGGTCAGGTATACCTCCGCGGGGGTGGGTGTCTCCCTCCTCGGGTGGGTAAAAAGGGGTAGCTGGGCGCTCTCCCTCTGGGATGGTCGTCCGGCGGCTGTGGCTAGGGGCTTGCCATATCACCAGTGTTGGTAATAACCCTCTGTTTATGAGGCAGATGTGGGTGTTCTTAATATCAAAACCGAAGGTGCCTTGGCTAGCTGGGGGTAATCGGTTGGTTGTTAATTGCATGGCTTGCTGGATGTGGTGGAGACTGGTCGCTAACTCTGCCACATTTATCTGGAAGTATGGCAATAGAAGTTAGTTACTGGCGAGGCGGCGAGCCTCGCACCGACGACCATGGGGGACAGGGTTGTGAATGGGTTGTAAGAGAATAGATGGCATGCAAGGGGTTAGTAAATTTCTAATGTTGTTCTGGCCTACTAAGGGAAGGCAGGCTGGATAGGAGGATATATATAAAAGGTTGGAGAGCGTTAGCAACGGAAAAATCAAGGATCTTCAAGAGGTATGAGAGAGAGGCTAGGTCGGACAAGAGTCGAGAAGCGCGGGGTCTTATAATGAGAGGGGAGGAGTTCAGGGGGGCTATAGGGGAATTTGACCCTAAGGTCTCTGGGCGTGGGGGTGGCATTAGGCTGCAGTTGATATTGGAGTTTGAAAAGGCAGTGAAAGTACGTTAGCCGAATGCTACCGGGGAATGCAACTATGGGGTGGTATATGAGTCTGGAAAAGATAGAATTATGTGGACTGTGGGGCTGGGGGGGGAGAATGAGGTGAACTGTAGGTGTGTGCTTGACTGTGGGTAAAGTGGGGAAAAACATGGTGTATTATTCTTCGTCAGGACGAGGGGTTATGGATACTATTAGTTGGCACGAGCTTTTGCACGTCTAGTTGTCCCTGGGAACTGCGTTTTCTATGAAATATATACCAAGAAAAGCGGCAGTTCATAGGGGTACTCCGTTATTGTTTCGAGGTACTTATGACAGATACTGGTAATAAGGTTATCTATACAATCTCTGGTTGGGGTAAGAAGTGTAGGACATGAAGCAAATTGGTGTAGTGTGGACTGTGGATACGAAGGAGGTAAGTGGAAGACGTATGACAATTGTGGAAAAGTAAATGGAAAAAGGTGAACACAATGGCGGATAAAGATACTTAACCTAAGGATTGAATACATAGATTTTATGGGGCGATGGGTCTTCAGAAACTTAGTCTGGCAAGACAAGATGTTAGGGAATGTTAATATTAATACTTAACCTAAAGATTGGATACATAGATTTTATGGGGCGACGGGTCTTCAGAAACTTAGTCTGGCAAGACAAGATATGTTAGGGAATGTTCATATGAATACTTAACCTAAGGATTGAATACATAGATTTTATGGGGGCGATGGGTCTTCAGAAACTTAGTCTGGCAAGACAAGGTATGTTAGGGTATGTTAATATGAATATCTTAAACCTAGGGACAGCATGGGTGTATTAACTTCTAAGGTATATAACATCTACTTCTCGGATGTAAGAACATACATAGATATAATTATGGCTGTCTGATTTGTTGGCATTGGCTCAACGTAGGGACAGGGCATGGGTGTTTTTTTAATATGAATGTATATTCCTGTTCATCATCATTGTAGTTAGAAGTGTAGGACACGAGGGGGTAGTGTACGTGAGGTGTGGAAAAATTGTCAGTTTAGAAGGGGTAGGTGGGTGCGGCCTGGAGCTGCTTAGCCCTGCGGGCTTGGGCCTGTCTGAATTGGCTGGCTCAGTCAGCTGGTCCTTTCGTTCTGTGGGTGTTTTTGTGTGGTGTTTGTTCGTGGCTTCTGTGGTGGGCTTCTCGTTCTGGGGCATTTTAAAATGTGTTCAAGGAAAAGAGTTCCTTAAATCTTAACTTGAGTGGAATGCTTGGTGTCGTGTGCACCGTAAAGTATAGACATGCGAGATGCGCATTGAAGGATTTCATAGGTCAAACTCCTTCATGGGGGTCTAGAATGAGGATCTACTTATATATCCTTGTTAGTAGGATTTATGTTGACAATGTTTCATAAAACTTATCTTGATAATTCATCTATTAAGATAGTAGGTACGTATGAGTCTTTCTCAGAATGTATTGGTAATCCTGATGAGCTGGCGAGAGAGCCATCAATTTCCGGCGCGTGTGGGGGAACACCAGCGCCATTCGGCGTGGTGTCTATTTTGGTACTAACGGATAAACATATAATCTTATGGGAAAGAAGAGCATGTGGTTTGTATAATTAGAAGAGGTAATCAGAGGATAACAAGAAGGCATATATTATAGGTTTGACTCCTGTAAGGAGATAAAGAAAACCTAATATTTAGTAGTGGCCCCGTAATCATTGACGAACATGCCTATTACATAAGGCATCCTCTTCAAACACTAATCCGCCGTAGTTTGAATCTACCGCGCAGAGCATTTAAAAACTGAGGAGCCTTCATCATGAGCGCACGCGACCTCACTCATGGCTTCAGTCATTATGAATTGGGTTCTCACTACGAAAAAACTTCGTAAAAAAACAAAACAAAAAGAAAATAAGAATAACTATCTAATAAGCTTTCCATCATATCGTGGATGTACTTGTGTGGATCTTTGACCAGACGCTACTGCAGGCGTCATTCTTCCTTCACTGACATATCAAGTAAACCAAAATCCTGAATACATCAACGAATGGGAAGGGGATGGTCGGGAGGGCCCCGGTCGTCAATGATTACGGGGCCACTACTAAATATTAGGTTTTCTTTATCTCCTTACAGGAGTCAAACCTATAATTTATTAGTGGCCCCTCCATCATTGACGAACATGCCTGATTTCTAAGACTGGAGGGGGACATTCGAAATCATATCATAACTCTAGAAAAGCAGATAATCAAACAACCACATAGTATTCTTACTCTTGTAAAAAACGAGATATTCGGGTGCATAAACTTTATACAGCCTAAATCTTCAAAAAGGGGTACAAGCAGGAGCGTGCTTCAAAGAAGCCTGCTTGAAAAAGGGTTAACTCTGAGACTCTGTACACAGATCTGCTAGTTAAGAAGGCACCCCACTTAAAGTAAGTGGTGAAAACTAAAAACTTATAAGTTTACATGTGCACATATAAACCCCATTAACTAGTGGATATATTCCTAAAAATATAACCAAACATAAATGAATTCTTGTACATTCATAGAAGTACTGAACTCGTGTACTTATGGAGAAGTAATTACTTCAAAAGTAAAAGTCATAGTTGCAACTACCGAGATTTCTCAAAAATCTATTGCTTCACAGCCAAAGCTACTTACAACAAGAATTGTTGTAACACTACTATTGGCCTTTAGCACAATTTCCTGCAATAAATACTACAGAGAAATTTTATAAAACAATGCCTACAAACAGTATCCCAGCTCGTATGTTCCGAACACATACTCCGGAGGGGTCTAGGGTGTCCTATGTCACACTGACTGCACCCCCCCCCCCCCCCTTTTTCTTGAAATTAAACAAAACGTGACTAAAAGGGCCACCTAGACCCTCTGCCGTAAAGCTATACATGGCAAGGAAGGTTTGTCCAGAGCTACTGAAAGGCATCGCGTCAAAAAACTCCTGATTAGAGGCCCACAACTGTGTGGACTTAATAACTTCCACCGAAAGATTATTAAGGAAACGTAAAGAGGCTGTCCCCTTGCGTAAATCGTGGGTCTTACCCACAACGCCGGGATTCTTCTCTTTAAAGTCCTTGACCAAGAGAGAAGCCAGTGTACGCTCCATCAAGCGTTCACCCGGACTTGCGACCCATAAAGCACCCTGGTGATTTAGAGGTGCCACTCTTAAATATTTGGTTAGAGCTTGCACTGGGCAAAAAAGATGGTGCACCTTTCCCCTTTTTAACGCCGGCACCGTGAACTCTGAAAACACGTGTTCACTGTGCTCATTCTTGGCTAAGAATCCTGGGGAAGGTGCAATGTGAATACACTCATGAAGCCTATCAAACCTGAGGCAAATAGGTGTGTTGCTCATCGCCGCCAGCTCAGATACTCTGTTCCCGGTAGCCAAAGCCATAAGGAATACTGCCCTTTTGTAAAATCTGCAGTCTTTGGTACATACGGGAACGAGAATAACTACGATGCTTTGTCCAGAGACCATGTAGGCCTGAGCTGACGGGGAGGTGGGCGGAGTTTAAAACCTGCCCTCATAAATCAATTTCAGATAAATGTTTCTGCATGAACAGATACATTAAATAATTAACAACCAACGCCACCGAGGGCACAGTTTGGTTTGTTCTAAGAATCCAAGACATAAAAGCTTGCCAATGCGATTGAAACTGTCGCTTTGTAGACTGGGTATATTGATTCGTGAATATCTTGGTCACGTCGCTACCATATGGTGCTAGCCACTTGGCCTCCTGAATGTCCATAATGAACAAGTCCGCGAGGTTTCTAGGTTGCCAATTGTGTTCTAAGTGGAACAACCCGACCGGGAGTGACACTGGGTGCGGGCACCACGTGTACAAATGCTGGTACCAAACTGCACCGGCCACAGGGGCGCGATTAGCGAGACTACGCCTCGCTAATCCTGTAGTTTGTTGACTACGTGGCACATTAGAGACGCGTCTGGCGGCGGAAAATAGATAAAAGGAACTCAACCTGTTCTCGTCCGTCATCAGAGCGTCAGGTCCGCCCGCCGGCGTTATCGTCCGGCGGGTGAGGTACAGTGGGAGTTTGCAAGTCTTCTCAGACGCAAACAAATCCACTTGTGGATGGTCATGCTCCGCACACGCAAGAGCGCCCATTCCACTGAAGTGCTTTGTCTCTGAGACAGAGCGTCTGCCCAGACGTTTGCAACGCCTGGGAGATAAGATACGTGAAGATGAATGTTCAGCCTGTTGGCTAGTATAAAAATCTTTTCTGACACGTTTAGCCACTTCCGAGATCTTATTGACCCTTGTTTCTGAATACAGTGAACCACATTCAGATTGTCCATTCTGAAGGCCACCGACTAGCCCCGTAAAGCAGAGCCGTGAGCCTGAAGGACAGATAAGGGGACTAGTAAGTCTTTGACATTGATGTGGAAGATTTCTAAATGGGACCAAAACCTTTGACCCTGATGCCCGAGGTTTGACTACAAGCCCCAACCTATCGTGCCTGACGCATCCATGTCCACCCATACCGACGGCGGAGGAGAGGTTCATGACATGACTGCGTGCAACCTTTCTCTCGTTGCCCAAACCGCTAGTAAGTTGTGTAATAACGTTGGGATAGGCCATACTATCCCCGCCGGTAATAGTGGGAAAAATTTGTTGCCCTCCAAGATTAAACGTTAGACTTTCAACCGGCCCAACTTCACAGTTAGCTGAACCCCGTTGAGAGAACCGACTAGAGATTCCCAAAGTTTCTGTGTCGTATTCAGACTGTGGAGAAACATAAACAGTTTTTGCGAAATCTGTTTCGAGTGTCCACACTCTGACTCAGAGTGAGAGAAGCTGTGTCCTCGACCAGCCCTATCCCCTGAAATACTCGTGGGGGAACAAGGGTTTGACTTTTACTAAGTTGACCTTGAATCCTAGAGATATGAGATGGTTTAACGTAACGTAGACATGACTGATGCGTAACTTTTCTGTTTCTGCCACCACCAGTTAGTCGCCCAGATACCACCAGACCCTGATCCCTTGTTCTAACAAGGGCATCATGGCTTGCGGGGACCTTGCTTGAATGCTTGTGCCAAATTGAAAACAGTCTTCCAAACTGCTGGTGAAATCAAAGAAGGAATTAGAACTGGAGACAGAACTACTTGGCTTGCAATACGGTCAAGAAGTTTCTTCACTAAGAACATCCTCAGATCCTGCCTTGCTCGAACTGCCTCTAATAAGGCCGTCCGAATATCTCCTAAAGACTTGGATGGAAGTCTGGAGAAGCAAGCGCCGGGAAAGTTCAATGGCTTTCCTGACTTCCGCGGCTTCTATTGCCTGAGAAGAGCGTAACAGAGACTTTGTTACTTGCTGGGAACCATATATTGCGAAAACAGTTTAAACGCTTTTCCTCTTAACCTAAACTCGCGGTCTAGGTAAGCTGGGGAAGGCGTGCTAATGGCAGCCAAGCAGAGGGGACTCCGCCGGCACCAAAAACCGGAAGAGAGAACCAAGAATGGCGTTCTGGAGGGATTTGGTGGTAAGAATAAGTCATGGTTATAATAACTTGGAATGTCCTTAATATGAACATCCAAAACATTTCCGTAACATTGCTACCCCTGACTCATCAGGCCCGTAAAAAGAGGCATAGCTCCTGTTTTTTGACTGGCGCCTTGTCTAAAGGAGGGGGAGATATGTCTGATATGACTCGCACAGTGGAAGTAGTGAGAGCTGTTGTGCCTGGCACATTGGAAATTGGGTCTGACACAAGCGGATGGCTAGGTATTTTCGCTAAAGCAAAGGATGTAGCCAGAGGTCGCACATTCGTCGACATCGCGGGATCTCCCGTATCAGAAGGAGTTTCCGGCGTAGGGCCAAAGAACCTATTAAGTGCATTCAATAGTAGTCCATCAATCTCTTCCGCCGGTACATACCTAGCCGATGACGAACTCCGTGGAGATTCGACAGTACCCTGAGAGTCGCCTAGAAGGTGACTGGACTCTTCAACCTCCATCTCTGAGACCAGAGATCGTTGTTCTTCATCCGTTAAGTCTGGCTTATCATGGGAAGATCCCGCCGAAGCCGGGACCTCCACATGTTGCCATGTTAAAACTGGGGTAGAAGATGGTACATCGGCATCCCGTGGACGTCAGCACTAGTTGAGTCACAAAGGGATGTGTTCTGTCCTGCCAGGACTGTGAGTATCGCCATACACCTTGGCTGTGGCTGTCCCTCGCTTGCGAGCTCAGTATACTCTCTAAAAGAGAGCCCTGTAAAGGTTTATGATAATTAAAAGCTCCCATAGTTCATTAACACATTGAAAGCAGAGCTGGTGAGCAAAATCATAAAGTATACTAATTAATTTAATTTATATTTAATTGTATTAAAATAAATTACTATAAATAAACACAATTATCCTAATATAATCATAGAAAATATATATGGTTATTATTATTCAGTGATTAAATTATTTCATTAACAAATAAAAATAATATATAGGGATACCTGATCTTAACGGCGTTGAACATACAGCAATGAGAGGTTCAAGTGCCGACATGACAGAGACTGGGGGAAAACTACCCCGCCCCCGGGAACTACCTGGTCACCTGGTGCAACACCGGTACTCCGCCCTGGAAAGAGAATTTTCCGGGGATTAATGCTCATAGGGTTACACCCAAAAAATGGTACAAAATATGTGTCACAAGACCGCCGGTCAACGAACCGTAGCACTCCACCACTACTTTTCGTTTTCCTTTAGTTTCATATTAAAGATTTCAGGATATATTTACCTGTCCAGAAGATTTTAAGCATATCTTTTGAATCCTCATAAAGATGAAGTATATCTTTATTAAAGATGAAGTCTTTCAAGTATCCCTTTACACTTGAAACATTAGTAAGATTCCGGCATCTTTTTATCCCATAAAAAGTCTAAGCCTATCCTAATCTCTAATCCGGCTTCTCCCAGAAGCCCTCATAGATCGCCGTCTTGAAGGCCGTGATACCCTATTGTATCAATCAATTGTTTGGAAAATGATCGCGAATTGCTAATCAGTTAATATAACCACCCGAAGGTATAACCGCCGGGTTTTATATGCAATGTCAAACCAATTGTACCTGCCCCAGACCTTTTTTGTAAAAAGGTCGCCGGGAGAGAAAGACTAAACAAACAAACAACATTGTTCCAATTGTTTATTAAGGATTTCAGCATATCTTTTACCTGTTCGAAAGAATTAAGCATAACTTCTGAATCCTCATAAAGATGAAACATATCTTTATTAAAGATGAAGTCCTTCAAGTATCCCTTTACACTTGAAACACTAGTAAGATTCAGGCATCTTTTTATCCCATAAAAAGTCTAAGCCTATCTTAATCCGGCTTCTGCCAGAAGCCCTCATAGATCGCCGTCTTGAAGGCCGTGATACCCTATTGTATCAATCAATTGTTTGGCAAATTATCGCGAATCGCAAATTCGTTAATATAACCACCCGAAGGTACAACCGCCGGGTTTTATATGCAATGTCAAACCACTTATACCTGCCCCAGACCTCTTTGTAAAAAAGGTCACCGGGAGGGAAAGACCAAACAAAATAACTGTGTGGAGCCCCCCTCACCGGGAATAACACAGGAAGCCTGATCCCAGGCTTGACCACAGAAAACGCAGTTTCTGATGAGCCCTCAAGCGACCAAACTCGTCGGGGTAACTTACCTATTTTAGCCATCCTGACTAAAACTCGGTAAACAAAAACGGTGTTCTCGGAGCAACGAGAAAAAACGCCGGAAAGGTAACCCACACCAAACGAGACATAACAGGAGGGCGTAATGCATAAAGCAATGAATAACACAGGAAGCCTGATCCCAGGCTCGACCACAGAAAACGCAGTTTCTGATGAGCCCTCAAGCGACCAAACTCGTCGGGGTAACTTACCTATTTTAGCCATCCTGACTAAAACTCGGTAAACAAAAACGGTGTTCTCGGAGCAACGAGAAAAACGCCGGAAAGGTAACCCCCATCAAACGAGACATTTTAACACATTTTATACAAAGGGTGTGCGCAAAATTAGGGATACCTGAACAGGAGGGCGTAATGCATACAGCAAAAACCGGGGCAAAGGTAGCCATGACAGAGACTGGAGGGAAACTTACTCCAGGTTCTGCATAGACCCGCCGGGACCCAGCTCTGGAAAATTAAAATTTCCAGGAATTAATGCTCATAAGGTTAACCCACTCATGTTCGCACACAGGTGTTAAATAACCCGCCGGGTAACGAGACGTAATACTCAACGACCACAGCTCGCTACGCGGTGGGGTTTCCTAAGTAAAAGATTTCAGAATATCTTAATTTGTCCAAAAGATTTATGAATACCCTCTGACATAATATATAAAGACCATCATGGCGTTTATAAGTGATTAAGTCTTTCCGGTGGTGTTTGTTTCCATATTAAATTTTGGAAAAAAAACTAAAAAAGACGCCGGCCCCCGAATTATCTCGTAGATAAAAAACTGGGAAGCCTGACAAATATACGAGATCTAACTTCTGCCGAAGTATCTTTTTAGATCGCCGTATGTTGAAGGCGGCGATACAAAACGTATCCCTCAAATGTCTGGTTAACTAACTGAATTGTAAATTCGTTATTCTCATCCGTGCAAGAAACACCCGCCGGGTGTGAATAATAGTTTAAAAAACGTTAACCCCAATTGTGCCCTAAAGCGCCGTATGTTGAAGGAGGCGATACACAAAGCATCCCTCAATTGACTGGTCAACTAAACTGAATTTTGCAAATTCGGTCATCCCACCCTTCCAGGTTGCACCCACCGGGTGAATTAAAGTTTAAAAGTTAACCCCAATTGTTCCTATCCCCACTTCTTTGAAACAGATCACCGGGGAGGAAATACAACTACAGCATAGTTTTATATTGGCTTTGCAAAACCGAAAAAACTACAAACAACACGTGTCCGTATGAACACTGTTAGATGGGTACAGCCAACCCGCCGGGAATCAGAAGGAGCCTGAAACAGGCACCCCAGAGACGCAGACCTGGGGAGCCACAGACACCCACTCGCCGGGGAAACAAGCCTGTTTTAAACCACGCGTGGCCAAAACTTGGCAACCAGCCGGGGTTATCAAGGTGAAACCGAGAAAAACCCGCCGGAAAAAACCCACCCCGTCCAGATACCATCTGAACGCAACACCGGACCGAGGCGTAGCTAAAACACAACTAACGCCGGGCCCAACATAGTCCGTGGAATTAGCCAAAACACAACTAACCCAGGACACATAAATAGTCCGTGGAATTAGCCAATACACAACTAAACCAGGATACACATGACACAGTAGTACATATTTAGAAAATAAATCAATAACACTTGTATATGTGATAAAGCTACGAGAGGCTGGCTAGGCCTAGGCAGACGGATAACAGTAACATGTCGGAATATAAACAAAAAGCACTGAATTATATCACAACAGGAACCACCGCCAACACACCACTGTAGCAAACACTTCCGGCAAAGGGAAGAACTGACTCGGGACCCAGAAAAAACTTCACTAAGTGAAGAAAAATACGCTGGGAACGACAGCAAAAATACGCTACCTCATCAGAAAGATAAAAGGAAGCAATAACGTGTAATGAAAGCAGCCTGCATCACAAAGCTAGCTAACTGTGAAAAAGTTCACCTGTCCACAACAGGACCACGAGGGTACATCCGAAATAGATGCCCCAAACATACGACCCAAAATACACTGCACTGCGGGCAACCAGCCCAGGACACTCCTGCTACGCATATCCTAACCTTACTCGATACATCCCGGAGTAAACAAATGAGAAAAAACTCACTAGGGACGCAACAAATGCGGAACCCGCGGAGCGTGGGGAGACAGGTCCGGGCAGGCTGAGCGCAGAGCAGAGAAGGAAGAATGACGCCTGCAGTAGCGTCTGGTCAAAGATCCACACAAGTACATCCACGATATGATGAAAAGCTTATTAGATAGTTATTCTTATTTTCTTTTTGTTTTTATTTTTTACGAAGTTTTTTCGTAGTGAGAACCCAATTCATAATGACTGAAGCCATGAGTGAGGTCGCGTGCGCTCATGATGAAGGCTCCTCAGTTTTTAAATGCTCTGCGCAGTAGATTCAAACTACGGCGGATTAGTGTTTGAAGAGGATGCCTTATGTAATAGGCATGTTCGTCAATGATGGAGGGGCCACTAATAAATATATGTGTGTGGGAAACGATGTCCCAAAAGTCTATTGAGGTATTATTTCATATTAATATTGCATAATCAGGTTTTAACAAACATCATAACATATTCATTTCATACTGATTGTTTATATTCTTGCAGTGGTGAGATTGTAGGCACCAATCGATCAGGGCTAGACCCAGGTGAGGTTATAGGCATGTGATAAAGAGTTGCTGGAACTCCTGTTTCATTTGCTTGGCCTCTCTTACTGATTTTCTTTGTGCCTCATTTACACTGAGAGCAATCCAGCTAGCTCTCACAAACACCTTCTCTTCCTATCCACTTCACTACACTAAACATGCACACCACACTTCATTCCTCAACACCAGAATTTTTAAAAATGATTAATTATAGCCCAGCCTCGGAGTCCCCAGGGGGGCGGACCATAAATGCCCCCACACCCGACCGACCATCCCCTGACGACCCCACAAAATTACTTGGGCCTCGGCCTGTTACTCTTTCTATTGATTTCTGCAACATTCGCGGACTTTCCTCTAACTTTCACTCTGTTGAACACCATCTCTCCTCCTACAAACCTGATCTTCTCATCTTCACCGAAACTCAGGTGTCTGTAGCAACATCCAGCAGCCCCTTCTCTGTATCCTCCTACTTTCTCTATCCTAGTTTCAAAGCCAAAGGCAGATGTTGTGCATATGTGCACAACAAACTCACTTGCTCTCTTGTTCCCGATTTCGACTCCTCTGAATTCTCAACTTTATGGCTCAAACTTTCCTGTCATTCTCTTACTAAATATTTCTGTGCTGTCTATCTTTCCCCTAACTCTACCAACTTTCTCAAATTCTTTGACTATTTTAACTCTACAGTGGAACACATTCTATCCATTTCTTCTTTCTCAGAAATCTCCATCTTAGGAGATTTCAACATTCACCACCGCCAATGGCTCTCCTCTCACACTACTGACCCAGCTGGTGAACAAGCCTACGTCTTTTCTATCCTAAATGACCTAGAGCAGTTAGTTCAGTATCCCGGATCGCATCGGAGATCAGCCCAACATTCTTGACTTGTTTCTAACTTCTAACCCTTCTTCTTATACTGTTGCTCTTTTCTCTCCTTTGGGCTCCTCCGACCATAAACTTATCTCCGTCACCTGTCCTATCTCTCCAGTACGGCCACCCGATCCTCCTAGCCGGCGGCGCTTGTGGCACTTCGGCGCTTCCGACTGGGAGGCTCTCCGGAAGTGCTTCTTTGATTTCCCATGGAATGATTTCTGCTTCCTCGGAGAGTGCTGAATGCATTACCGAGGTAATCCTATCGGGCATGGAAGCATACATTCCATTCTCTTTCTCTCAGACTAATGCTAAAAAAACTTGGTTTACTCACGCCTGTTCTACTGCTGTCCGCAATAAGGAGGAAGCATTCAAAAATTCTGTAGGTAGTAGGGGTAGGCAGCCCCGCCCAGGGAAGTACTACCGCCAAGGTTTCGGGAGACTCAGGGAATAGCCTGAATTCCATTTTCTCTCCCAGGCCTTGGTAGCTGGATACATATCTTTCTGCCTCACACATCAGGGCTATCAGGAAAACCCTCTTTATATAACATACACATCCAACTTCACGACATTGCCCTACATCGCTATCCTCTATCCATAAAACACTACTCTTCCCACTACATATCATAAATGTAACACCATACACCTTTACCTAATAAATATGGCAGTACAATTGTTAAGAGCAAACCTGGTGGTCCCTCGGATATCCACCCCCGGCAGGGTTGGGTCATTGACACAGGGCCCTCCCGGTCGTTATCATGCGACTGTGTCCAGAGCATTGCAACGTCCCAAAGCTGCTCGTCGGTGCAGCTTTTTCTTTAGCAATATAAGGGGACTTCACTCTAACATCAATTCTGTACACCAATTTCTTCAAGCAGAATCCCCTACTCTCCTTTTTTTGACAGAGACTCAAGATAACTGGTGAGTTATCTGCTCAACAGGTGGCGTTGTGTGTGTGTAAGTGTGAGAGTCCGAGTGTAGGGGTTGAGACAGTGAAGCACAGGAACGAGGTGGCTTCAGAGATGGGGTCGTTTCGGGCCATGAGTGAGCACCGTGCCTCATGTGAAGGCAAGATGGCAGGTGCTCGTTGTACTCTACGTGCTTCACATGTCTCACTCCCTAGACTGGAACAAGACCTCATGGGCTTCACTGTTCATTGTAAAGCGGTGAATGTTAAGGCTCTCAGCCTATGCCCGAGAGGAAGTAAGTTGGAATATAGAAAAAAAAAAAAAAAAAAAAAAAAAAACATCCACATCTGACACGTCTAGATTTAATTTTCCAGGTTATCAACTGCTCCAAAATTTCAGACCTAAAGGAGGTGTATGTTGCTTCGCAAAATCTGAAATTGCCCTGGAGGAGGTTACTAGTTTCAATTATCCCTATTTTGATTATTCTATATACAAATTAATTTCTGCTGGTAAATTTAAATACATATGTTGCATCTACCATTCCCCAAATACTCCTCCAGAGCAAAGTCCTTTTGATTCTCTGTCCTCACAACTCAGTGTCCTCAACTTAAATGCTTCTTCTGAAATCACTGTGTTGGGTGATTTTAATGTCCATAATGTTGAATGGCTCACTCATTCAGCCAGGACTGATGATGCTGGTCTTGAATGCGAGCTATTTGCAGACTCATTTAATCTCACTCAACTAGTCAACCTACCCACCCGTGTACCAGATAATCCTAATCATAATTCCCACCTACTGGACTTATTTTTAACAACCAATTCAGAAAATTATGATGTTACAGTGAGGTCCCCGCTTGGATCTTCTGATCACTGTCTGATACAGGCCACCTGTCTATCACCTACCACACCTTCCCACTCTGAACCTGTTTTGGTGACTAAATGGCATTACGATAGGGCAGACTGGGAGGGTCTTCAAGGTTTCTTTATTGATATTCCCTGGACCTCTTTCTTTTCAAATGATGCACACTCCACCTTGAGCCACATACAAGATTTTGTAAAAATTGGAATGGAAACTTTTATTCCTCATCAAAAGTACAGTAAAAGATCTAATTCACCTAAATGGTTTGACCATAATTGTGTTAGAGTAACTGAACAAAAAGCAATAGCCTACAATGCATACACAAGATCAAAAACACATGAAGCCTTTAATTACTTTAGAAACATCAGAAATCATGCCAAAACTGTATTAAACCTAACTAAATCAAACTTTCTCCACAAGCAGGCAAATAAACTTCTAAATAATCCAAATGATAACAAAATATTTTGGTCTACTCTTAACTCATTCAAATCCAACTTCACTACTGCTTCATCCATTCCACCATTAAAATCTCCGACTGGCAATCTTGTAAGTGACCCACGAGGTAAAGCTAACCTTCTTGCGGATATTTTCTCCACCAACTCAATCTTAGATGAAATAAATCAAGATGTCCCTGTACTTAATTTTAATTCGCCTGAAATTGCCTCACTTAAGATCCACACCAGACATGTCAAAATTATTTTGCAGAATCTCTCAGTAGACAAGGCTCCTGGTCCAGATGAAATTCCTTCAATAGTACTTAAGAATTGCTCCTTGGTGCTCGCTCCTGTATTGGCAAAACATTTCCGTCTGTGTACTCATACCTCATGCTTCCCAGTACCCTAGAAAGAAGCAAACATCCATCCAGTTCCTAAAAAAGGTGCCTCTTCAGATCCATCAAACTACAGACCAATAGCTATAACTTCCACTCTTGGTAAAGTCTTTGAAACTATATTAAATAATCACATAATTAAGCATCTTGAGAATAATAAATTAATCAGTGATAGGCAATATGGTTTTAGACGATGTCGATCAACTGCAGACATTCTTTGCCTTCTTATGCATCAAATCAACCAAGCTACAGACCAACATGGTGAAACACATACAATAGCACTGGATATATCAAAGGCATTTGATAGAGTCTGGCATCAATCCTTATTGTCGAAGATGTCACACTACGGCCTTGCATCATTAGTTCCACTAATTTCTTCTTATCTTCATAATAGAAAAATATGTGTAATGGTAGATGGCCTTTATTCTCAATTTCACTCAATAAATGCTGGTGTTCCCCAGGGATCAGTTTTGGCCCCAACTCTGTTCCTCATTCATATCAATGATCTCATATCCACCACTCATAATCCAATATATTCCTACGCAGATGACTCAACACTCCACAGTTCCTTCACATTTACCAATTCTTTCACCCAACCCGATCTTACAAATTCAAAAATAAACACTGCAATTTCTCTGAACCAGGACCTTTCTAGAATTAATGAATGAGGACAAAAGAATCTAGTGTCCTTTAATGCACAGAAAACCAAGTACATTCAATTTTCTAACCGACAGAATCTCACTGACTCCCATATATTTTTTAATGATGTAAATATTCCCACTTCCCCTAGTATTGACATTCTCGGTGTAACATTAACTACTAACTTGAGCTGGACACATTATGTTAGAAGCATTGCTAAGAATGCCTCTAAAAAACTGGGACTCCTGTACAGAGTTCGAGAATTCTTCACTGACGAGCAGTTGGCCGTAATATATAAAAGTCATGTGCGTTCTCAGATGGATTACTGTTCACCTCTGTGGAGTGGAAGTGGAGTGGTTGCATTGAGGCAGTTGGACAAAATTCAAAATAAAGCTATTAGATTAATCAATAACCCTGCAATCACACAGGACCTTCCTACATTATCCATACGAAGAAACGTTGCATCCCTTGCATTATTCTACAGATATTTTCACAGCAATTGTTCCGAGGAACTTGCTTCAATTGTGCCGCCTCTCCACATCTTTCCCCATAGAACTAGGGCAGCTGAGAGCGCCCATGAATTTACACTTTCTCCTCCACAATGCAGAACTTCTGCTTATCAAAATTCATTTATCCCTAGAACTACTACTCTCTGGAATTCACTTCCCTCGAGTTGCTTTCCACAAACTTACAATCTACAAAAGTTTAAATCCAGTTGTTACAAACATTTTATGAATGGAGGATGCCTTTAGGCACATGGACCTTTTTGTTTTATCTGTGTTTTTCCTTCCCCCGTTCATTGTCTCTAAAAAAAAAAAAAAAAAAAAAAAACGATACCGACGCCTTAAAACTCAAGACTCTCATTCTTTCTATGTTTCTGCCCGGAATCAAGCCAAATCTGTTCTTCGACTTGCCAAACACTCTTTCATCAATAATAAATGCACTGAATTATCCAAATCTAGCTCTTCCCAAGCTTTCTGGCATCTAGCCAAAAACCTCTCCGACAATTTCTCTTCCTCGTCTTTCCCTCCCTTTTTCCACTTTGATGGCACAACCATCACTTCTTCCTCTGACAAAGCTAAACTCTTCGCTCAAACTTTTGCTAGAAACTCCACCTTGGATGATTCCGGTGCTATTCCTCCCTCTCCACCCTCCTCTCTCTTACTTATGCCTAATATCCTAATCTCTTCTAAAGATGTACTTTCTACCCTCTCTGGGCTTAATACTAATAAGGCGTACGGTCCAGACGGTGTTCCTCCTGTTGTTCTCAAAAACTGTGCTTCCATGCTGACTCCCTGCCTAGGCAAACTCTTTCGTCTCTGTCTATCCTCTTAACGTCTTCCCTTCATGCTGGAAATTTTCTCACATTCAACCTGTCCCAAAGAAGGGTGACCGCTCTCAACCCTCCAACTATCGTCCAATTGCTCTCATCTCTTGTCTTTCTAAAGTTTTTGAAACTATTCTTGCTTCCAAATTTCTTAAGCATTTCTCTTCTCATAATCTGCTCTCAGATCGCCAGTATGGCTTCCTGGGTCGCTCTACTGGTGATCTTCTTTCATATCTTATATACTAACTCTTGGTCATCCTCCTTTCGTGAATTCGGTGAGACTTTTTCTATTGCACTAGGCATATCGAAAGCCTTCGATAGAGTCTGGCACAAATCTTTAATTTCTAAACTACCCTCCTTCGGTTTCTATCCCTTCATCTGTGCCTTTGTCTCTAATTTCCTTTCCGGCCATTCCATAGCCGCGGTTGTGGACGGCCATTGTTCACTTCCTCATCCTATAAACTCTGGTGTTCCTCAGGGCTCTGTCCTATCTCCTATTCTCTTTCTAATATTTATAAATGATCTCAACTGTACCTCAATTCCCATCCATTCATACGCAGACGACTCAACCTTACACTACTCCATTAGTTTTTCAGAACGCCCCAGCCAGCAATCCCTCAACGACAAACGTAATTAAGCCATAGAACTCTTAAATTCTGATCTAAATACTATCTCCAATTGGGGCAGAGAAAACCTTGTTACCTTTAATGCTTCCAAAACCCAATTTCTCCATCTATCTACCCGTAAGGAACTCCCAGCGGACTATCCCTTATTCTTCAACAATACAAAAATCAATCCTTCATCTTCTCTCAATATTCTTGGTGTCTCCTTTTCTTCTTCTCTCAGTTGGAAGGACCATATTACCAGTCTTGCTAAGGCAGCCTCCCAGAAGCTGGGTGTGCTCAACTGCCTTAGGGGGTTCTTTTCCCCTGCACTGCTTCTTGCTCTGTACAGGGGCATAGTGCGTCCTTGTATTGAGTATTGAGTATTGTTCACATGTGTGGGGAGGTTCCTCTCACACCGCTCTCCTAGACAAAGTTGAAAGGAAGGCTTTTCGTATCATTTACTCCCGTCCACTCACCAACTCTCTGCAATCTCTCTCTCTCCGCCGCAATGTTGCATCTGTCTCGCTATTCTATCGCTACTATAATAATCAGTGTTCCTCAGAGCTTTCCCAGTGTATACCACCTCCTTTACGTAGGGCACGTGGTACATGTCTTGCAACTGAATCCCATCCCTACTCTGTGCAACTCTCCAACCCAAGAGTGAAACGTTACTTTCAAACTTTCTTCTACTCAACAGCTGAGCTCTGGAACTCCCTCCCAGAATCAGTCTTTCACTCTTCCTATGACTTAAATTGCTTCAAACTCTGTGTGTCCAGGCATTTTGGCTCGAACGTCCCTTGATTTTGGCCATGTCACTCTTTCAACTATGGGGGAGGCACTCGCTATAGGCAGTTCTGCCTTTTGCCTCCCTCAATCACATAGAAGAAAAAAAAATCTAATACCTATAATTAACTAAAATACCGCGAAAACGCCAACAAGAGGCATCGCCCATACCCCAGAAGAAGGCGAAGATGAATACTCCAAGCCGACGAGTCGCGGCACTGGATCAAGTCACGCCGGAACAAGGACGAAAGAGCTCACCAACGAGTCAACGCCCCAACACACCAGGTCGGAACATCAAGCATAATACCCCCACAAAGAGCAGGGTATTATTTAGCCAGTCATTCTGAAGCCGGTTGAACTCACTTCCTTGCAATTATATTTTCTTTTAAGTAATGTTATCATAACCCTGTATATCCAAAAATAAACAAAAGTTATGATCACCCATGTATTCTTGTGTTATCTGTTCTCCCCAACTCACAATATACTCAGGGGAGAATTGAGTAGTAGTAATTAAGAGAAACCACGTATCTTCACTACAGAAGAAATCAATGCCAGATGAAACCATTATATGCCTGTATGAAAACTTTGTTATGCAATAAAATGTGAACCTATACTTCAATAGACCCTGAAACCTTGTTTTTCCACACATATATACACATGCCTTTTTTTTACATTCTTCAACTAGTTTACTAGTTACACAAACCACACATGCTTCTTTCTATATAAGAATCCCCTGTAAATCTTCGTCCCTAAGTAAAATAACGCGGGAGATCTGCCGCCCCCGCGCCCCGAGAGGGGGCGCTCCGGACGTTTAAATACCTGGTGTAGCCTACACACAGCCTACCAACACGAACCGGGAAGGTTAGATACGTACACAGCCCTGTAGACACCACCATGCTGAGAGATTTACATATTCTTATGCCTAAAATTACTAACAACCAAGATCAGTAGTAAAACCCAGCCACCACCACCACAAGAAGGAAGAAGAAAGAATAACACTGTCTCGCACGCATCGTGGCCCTCAACTGTCCGGTGCACACGACACACCTTAAATGCACCCGACACCACCAATCCTCCCCGAGAACCCAAAACTCGGAATTCATTCACTTCACTCACTATTATTGTTTTTCAGAGTTCTATTGAAGTGACACAAACCCCCTATGATTTTATAATTTAACCTAGATGACCTGGATCCTGGACCCTGGTCTCTGGGTCTTCTCCTGGGTGACCTGGATGTGTGTGAGTTTGTGCTTTTTATCTGTGTTTATTCGTTGTTTTATGTTGTTTTTGTGTTTTCCCTGTTCTTGCTCTGTCTTGAGTCGGCTACCCCCAAAATGGGGATTGGGCCTGAGCATATAGATAGATAGATAGAACCTTGATGAAGTAGCCTACTCTAGGAACATTAATTGACCTTACTCACCACACCACCACCGATTATTGACCTTCTATTTAAGGAGACCTGACCAACAGTGTAAGAAGGGTTCAAGGACCCCATCTAGGATAACTCCCCATGCCCTTACCATCCTAGAGGTACCACAGGAGTGCACTCAGTAATCCGCAATACCAGTTCAGGATTTCTGAGGAAAGTCAAGCAATTGTTGAAGCTTCAAAAAGTATTGGCTTACGAAAACTTAATATTGATCTCCATTCAGTTGGACTGACCGGCCTGCCGCAAAGTCCAGATACTGTCTGTAAAACCCTAAACTAGGGATCCTAGTTAGACCCGGGCATGCCTAGCTAACGTGGAGATCCTACTTAGGCGGTTACTAGTTAGTCTAGTGAAGAATGTACACGGCCTGCCGATATTTCTTCTTAGACTACAAGTCCCCGTTAAACGAGTTCTGTCCCAGGTACTCTGTCTTCGTCTGGCATGCCAGAGAGACACACCTATACTGAGACAGTAACCCACAAACCCTATACTAGGGATCTCGTTAGACCCGGGCCTGCCTAGCTAACGTAGATGTCCTACTTAGGCGGTTACTATAACGTTAGTCTAGTGAAGAATGTACACGGCCTGCCGATATTTCTTCTTAGACTACAAGTCCCCGTTAACTGAGTTCTGTCCCAGGTACTCTGTCTTCGTCTGGCATGCCAGAGAGACACACCTATACTGAGACAGTAACCCACAAACCCTATACTAGGGATCTCGTTAGAACCGGGCCTGCCTAGCTAACGAAGATATCCTAGGCGGTGACTATAAGTTATCGACAGCTGTGGCCTGTCACAATAACTCTGTCTCTGTCTGGCCTGCCAGAGCGACATACAGCTATTGTGATAGGAACAACTTTCAGAGTTGGGAGAGTAGGAGGCCGGCTTGCCACCCCTGCTTGTCCATCTTGTTAACCTCTGAAGTGCGCATGGGGGTAATTGGAAACGTCCCCCTGTGCTGACGTATTTGAGGTGTTTCCGTCACTAAAATATTCATTGTGCCATTAATAGCATTAATACTTATCCATATGCGCCTATTATGGGTTGATTATAAAGGTATTAACCTGAAACAACAATAAAACGAGTGAAAACAGCGTTTGGATGGTCAAAATCGGAGATATAGCCCGCGAGTTGTATAATGTATGGGTGAGGCAATCTGCTTTCCCGCCAATTTCCCCCAAGGCCACTGAGACACAGTCGATCGATACTCTCTCTCTCTCTCTTGCACTCGCTTGCTATCAGTGATGACCACACCCTCCAATCGGATTTCTAATGTTAGCACGAAAATATACCTCAGAATAAGGGAATAACAGGGAAAATAGGTGATAACTGAAGGAGAGGAGGAAAGTGGGGAAGGAGGGGAGGTAGAGGACTGAGATTTTGCATGGCCCAGGGGCCAAAAAAATAAAATAAAATAAAAAAAAAAAAAAAATTCGATGTCAAAAGTTGATTTTTTTTTTCTCTGACTCTTAAGAGTCTCCCCGCAGTGCGCCGGGGGAACTCTTAAGAGTCTCCCAGCAGCTCCCGGGTTAAGGAAAGCCCACAACAGCACCATCTCTAAAAGAAGTTGAGTTAGCAGCCTGCCGTCCTCAATATTCTCTAGAGTGGGAAGGTACCAGTGTCCTGATATAAGAGCTCTGTTGGTGGCTGGCAAGCCAGAGTTAACATAGTCCCAATTATCAGGCTTCACTTTACCTCGTAAAAAGTAGAGAGACTCCGGCCTGCCGCCCTCTCTGTGTTTTACGGAGTCCAAGTGAACACTCGTACAAAAGTGTCCTTGTCGAGGAACTTTGTCATCGTTCAGCCTGCCGACGTGACATAGGCTCTTCCGCGAGGTTATATTTTCTATAGTGAAAAATAGAGAGATTACTGCCTGCCGCCCTCTCTATTGTTTACTATTTAAAGTGGACACTGCCACTCAGCACAGGTAGTCTCAAGCCTCTGAGACCGCTGTGTTAGAGACAGGGCTTGGCGAGATACCCTCACGGGCACTCTGCAGAGACAAGTCCTTGGTGCACTGAGTCTGTGGCATCCCATATGACTGTGTAACTTAAAGGTTTAAACACCGCCCCATGTCCCCCGAACCTCTCATAAAGATCAGGACAGACAGTAATATCACTACAACTGAAATTACTGCATTCGTCCGATATCGACCACATAAGACTCGATATTTAAGATCCTAGTCCGAGAGTACCTTAACAGGACTTCATCAACGGTTGATATACTGATCAGAACAGTCGAGTAGTTTCTCCTGTTAAGTGTGAATTGTGTGACCTGTCAGTCACATTGGGCTGGCAGCCATCTTGGAACTACAGCAGCCATCTTGGAACTACAGCAGCCATCTTGGAACAGTTCCAGTGAAAACCTCCAGGTGTAATAATAATAATAATAATAATAATAATAATAATAAGGTGGCCATGGAGTTGATCAGCCATTTTGTGTGAGGACAAACAGGACAGCTGCTTCAGTAGTCAGCCACATGTGAGTGACTTAACATGGTAGCAGAGCGTAGTTCTGCCATGAAGTATAGTGAAGCACAGCAGCCATGGCTTCTTCTAGTTTGAAGTCCCCTCCAGTGTTTAGTAATAATGTGAAAGATTATGAGGAATGGAAAAAGGACTTAGAATTGTGGACTTTGCTGACTAATCTACCCAAGAAAAAGGTGGCTATTGCTGTTCACTTGTCGTTGACTGGTCGTGCTAGACAAGCCTCATCTGAATTATCAATTGATGAATTGAAAGCTGAAGAAGGAATCAAAGCATTAATTGTCAAACTAGATAGAGTATTTCTTCAAGATAAGAACTGGCGGTGTTTTAACAACTATTTAGAATTTGAAAACTGTAAACGAAAAAATGACCAGTCAGTTGATGAATTCTTGAGTGAATTTGATAAAAGACATTACAAACTGAAAGAATGTGGTGTTGAAATTCATGATGCAGTTTTGGCTTGTAGATTGCTGAAAAGCTGTAACTTAAGTGATGTTTATTTTCAACTTGCATTGTCTACAACAGCAACAATGACCTTTGAGAATATGAGAGCTACAATTAAGAGACTATTTGCTGATAGTGGTGTTGCTGCTGTGCCTAGATCCAATGATGACTTGGGTATTGGGGCTCGAGCTGTGAAAGTGGAACCAGTTTTGGTAAATGATGCATACTACAGCACTTCTGGCAGTCGACGCGGCAGTGGAGTTCGTCGTCCATTTCATGGTCGAGGGGGCACCTACCAGGCAGGCAGGAACAGGAGAGGTGGTAGGACTAATCCAGTTGGTACTGACGGAAAAGTATCTGAGTGTTATGTCTGTGGTTCGAAAATGCATTGGGCAAGGGAGTGTCCTCATTCTACAGGTAATTCTCGTTATGATAGTAAGAGAGAGAACTCTACATGTCAAGATGAAGAGGAAGTGCAGATTACATTGATGGCTTCAGAGGTGAACTTTGATGACAAGATTGACATTCTTTTTGGCGAAACAATCGGAGCCATGATTCTTGATTTAGGTTGTTCAAAGACAGTTTGGTAGAGAATGGCTTAACTCTTATTTTGACACGTTGGAAGAGAATGAGCTTCAGAAAGTTACTTATGCGTCTTCAACATCAGTTTTCAAATTTGGTGATGGCAGACGGTGGCCTTCTTTGAAACGGGTAATCATTCCATGTGTCATTGCTGGCAAGAATGTCAATATTTCTACAGATGTAGTTGAATGTAACATTCCCCTATTGCTGAGTAAAGCATCAATGAAGACTGCAGGGATGATCATTGATACAAACACTGATACAGTACTGGTGTTTGGTCGCAAAGTAGATTTGTGCACAACTTCCATTGGACATTACATGCTACCAATTGTTCATCCTATTTATGGTGCTAAGATGGAGAGAATCCTGTTAAGTGTGGATGATGATAATACTGATGCAGTAGCCAGAAAATTACATCGCCAGTTTGCTCATCCTTCTTCTGAAAAGCTAAAGAAATTATTGAAGGATGCAGGTCGTACTGAGCCGAACCTTTTGAAATCTGTTGACAAAGTTACGAATGAATGTGAAACCTGCGTCCTGTAGTGTCTTTGCCACTTGCTACCACATTCAATGAAACAGTGGCAATGGACTTGAAAAGTTGGAATGGATTACACTTCCTTGTTATGGTTGATCTGGCAACTCGCTTCTGTTCTGCTACAGTTTTATCAAATAAAATGGCTGAATCTGTGGTGAATGCCTTGTTTACAAGTTGGATATCAACTTTTGGCGCACCTCACAAGTTCCTCTCAGACAATGGTGGAGAATTTAATAATGAAGTTATGAGATGTCTTGGAGACCATTTTGGTATTAAATTGATGTGTACTGCAGCTGAAAGTCCTTGGTCAAATGGTGTGTGTGAAAGATTGAACTACATACTTGGGATCAGTGTGCAGCACATTGTTGATGACACAAAGTGCAATGTCCACGTTGCTTTATCCTGGGCCACTGCTGCACGAAATGCTCTTCAGAATGTTCATGGTTTTTCCCCAAACCAGCTGGTCTTTGGTTGTAACCCTGCATTCCCTAATGTAATGACTGATGAGCCTCCTGCACTTGAAGGGAGAACTTCTTCACAAATTGTTGCTGACAACCTCAATGCTATGCATGCTGCTAGACAGGATTTTTTAAGAAATGAATCAAATGAAAGAATACGTAGAGCTTTGTTACGTCAAGTGAGAGAAGATGATATATCAGATCTGAAGAATGGTGACAGTGTATTCTATAAGCGTCAGGATGATGATAAGTGGCGTGGTCCTGGGAATGTCATTGGTAAAGATGGTAAACTGATCCTTGTAAAACATGGGGGTACTTATGTTAGAGTGCACTCCTGTAGGCTGCAACGGAATACTTGTAAGGCTACTGTGGCTGATGATGTGTTCCAAAAGGACTCCACTCCTGTATCAAGTCAAAAGAATGAGAATGCAGATAGTGATGATGAGAGTGAATTGTGTTCAGAAAATGGAAATGAAGAAGGTACTGTTGGTGCAAGCTCTACCATTGATCAGGCTTACATTACTCCAGGCAGGACCATGCCTAGTGCCAAGGCAGGCAAAAGAATAGAGTACTTTGATCTTCATGGCAAGAAAACTGTTGCTAAAATTGTAAGTAGAGCTGGAAAATTTGGAGGTTTACACACACATTGTTATAATGTTCAGAATCAACAGGGTGAAGTAGAATGGATAGATTTGTCTAAATCTGTAACCAAGTGGAGGGAGTTGCCTGATGATAAAGCTGTGCTCGTATGTAGAGCCGCAGGAGATGGTGTTTATGAAGCAAAGTTAGCTGAATTGGAGAACTGGACCCAGAATGATGTTTTTGAGAAAGTGAGAGACTGTGGACAGATGCCGGTATCTGTGAGATGGGTCATTACTGAAAAAGTGAAGGGTGGATCAACAGTCGTGAAGGCTAGACTTGTAGCTTGTGGTTTTGAGGAAGATTTGGCTAATAACCGTACATACTCTCCAACTTGTTCTAAGGATGCATCAAGAGTTAGTTTAGCTCTAATTGCATCATCTGGATGGGAATGTCATACTGTTGATATCAGAACTGCTTTTCTTCAAGGGAACTCCATTCAGCGTGATGTTTTTCTTCGTCCACCCAAGGAATTCAATGATGGCTGTTTATGGAAGCTCAAGAAAACTGTGTATGGACTAAATGATGCTGCAAGAGCATGGTACTCTAGATTGAAAGATTTGTTACTTTCACTTGGAATGAAAATCAGTCATCTTGATCCTGCTTTGTTTTACTGGATACATGATGGGGTGTTCTCTGGTGTGATGTGCATACATATGGATGATATTCTATGGGCTGGCACAAGTGAGTTTTATGCTTCTGTCATGGAACCTTTGAAGCAGAAAGTCAGAATTGGGTCTTCAAGTACTGACACATCATTCAGGTACATTGGTGTTAATGTTGTTCAGAATGAAAATGGCATAGGTCTGCATCAGAATGATTATGTAGATGCTCTTGGAGATATTTCTCTTCCACATGGACGTTCAAGTCACAGAAGGGATCAACTGAGAATGGAAGAGCTAGAGGAATACAGAGCACTAACTGGACAACTCAATTGGTTGGGAACCCAGACACGGCCGGATATAGCATTTGATGTGTGTGACTTGAGTACAGTAATGCATAATGCTACAAATGAAGATGTTCATAAGGCAAACAAAGTTGTTTGCAAAGTGAAGAAGAATGGAGTGATGCTCCAATTTTGTGCCTTGGATAATGCAGAACAGTGCACTTTGGAATGCTACAGTGATGCGTCATTTGGTAATCTTCCAGGAGGGGGATCACAAGGTGGATATGTGATATTTCTGGTTGACCATAATGGTAGATGTCCCCTGTCCTGGCAGTCAAAGAAAGTAAGGAGGGTAGTGCACATGAAGTCTACACTTGCTGCAGAGACACTGGATCTTTTGGATGCCGCTGAAGCTGGTATTTATTTGGCAAATCTGGTCGCTGAGCTCCTGAATTTGAATGATCCCCCACTTGTGAAATGTTTTGTGGATAATAAGTCTCTTGTACAGAGTCTGTACTCTACCAAGTCTGTAGACGATAAGCATCTTCAAATCAACTTGGCTGTTCTTGGGGACATGTTAAATCGTGGAGAATTGAGCAGTGGTAGCTGGGTGCAGTCTGCACATCAAATGGCAAATGTCCTCACTAAGCGTGGTGCCAATGCAGATTTATTGATATCTGCTGTTGTTGGTGAGGCTTAAGCTATAGATTAAGAATACCTCAGCTTTTGTGTACATAGTGTAAATAAGTTTGTTCCGCATGTTTGGAAAGTTACTTGTGAATATGGTGATAAGAAATGCATATTGAAACAAATTGGATTACCAAGAATTTTGGGTTATGGAGACCGTATTGGTTGCTACAAGAAAATAGAAAAAGGGGAATTTGTTAAGTGTGAATTGTGTGACCTGTCAGTCACATTGGGCTGGCAGCCATCTTGGAACTACAGCAGCCATCTTGGAACTACAGCAGCCATCTTGGAACAGTTCCAGTGAAAACATCCAGGTGGCCATGGAGTTGATCAGCCATTTTGTGTGAGGACAAACAGGACAGCTGCTTCAGTAGTCAGCCACATGTGAGTGACTTAACATCTCCTACCTCTGAAATACTCGCGTTAGTTCGGTATGGTGCCCAACAGTAATTCGCCAGACGGTTACTATATGTTACGGAGCCATACTTAAGATCTCAAGCCCAATCAACCCATCTGTAACTAATTCACACAGCCGGCCCACCGAGACGGCCTATGGGGAAGCAACCAACGAGAACCAATCACCTCCAGAAGTGTTCACTGGAGACATCCAGGGAGAATTTACCACGCCGGGAGACCAAGAGAAGAAGATAGAGTGACAGCAAGTAGGAAAAGTGTCGAGTGAACGAAATAAACAGTTCCCCCAAAAGTGGCTTAAATACATATAAATCCGCACCAGTGTTAATAAGCGGGTCCTAAAGCTACGAGTCATACCCACATACAGTACGAGTGATACAGATTAATGATCTGCCACCTATCAGTGAATCAATCTTGAATTAATACCATTTTAACCTATTTTCGAGACGTCAGCGACTCTGCCGAAATTTACCAAAGTGCTAGAAAAATATTTCAGAGTCTACCATTGACTTCCCATTTTCTATACGACCCAGCTGCATGCCTATTGGGGTACTTGACCTTGAACTTTAAACCACGGGACATTCCTGAAAGAAAGCGACAGTGGTCACTCCACTCATAGAAACACTTCTCCATCGTCCACCCCAGTGTATTAGAAACTCTCTCGAAGATTTAGTGAAGTTGGTCAACAATACGTGCTCCCTATCTAGCTCCGCGACTGTGCTAGGAGTCAGTGATAAAAGTAAGTGCTATTCACTGGCAGTGATATGTGTCCTATGTTCTCAGTTCCAGATTATTTCTCCAATATAGTGCAAGAGACATAAAGCTGTATTATTAAACCATATCTTGTGATATACTTATCCTCTGTTTTCCTTTCATTTTATATGTACGTATTTGAACTTGGAAGTCCCAGTGGAGTAGAACTCACCATATCCAATTGGTAATCCTGCATAAAATCAGGGCATAACATTAACAATCATACAGGATACATATCATATTATTAACAATCATACATGATACATATCATATTATTAACAATCATACATGATACATATCATATTATTAACAATCATATACGATACATATCATATTATTAACAATCATACACGATACATATCATATTATTAACAATCATACACGATACATATCATATTATTAACAATCATACACGATACATATCATATTATTAACAATCATACACGATACATATCATATTATTAACAATCATACACGATACATATCATATTATTAACAATCATACACGATACATATCATATTATTAACAATCATACAAGATACATATCATATTATTAACAATCATACAAGATACATATCATATTATTAACAATCATACACGATACATATCATATTATTAACAATCATACACGATACATATCATATTATTAACAATCATACACGATACATATCATATTATTAACAATCATACACGATACATATCATATTATTAACAATCATACACGATACATATCATATTATTAACAATCATACACGATACATATCATATTATTAACAATCATACACGATACATATCATATTATTAACAATCATACACGATACATATCATATTATTAACAATCATACACGATACATATCATATTATTAACAATCATACACGATACATATCCTTACTAATTTGCTTAGCTTTTTCTCAGAGGTATATGAAGCAGTAGATAGTGACAAGTCATATGATGTTATATATTTAGATTTCAGTAAAGCTTTCGACAGAGTCCCTCATGAGAGATTGATGAGAAAGGTTGAGGCACATGGAATAGGAGGGTCGTTGTTGGGATGGATTAGGTCATGGCTAATTGGTAGGAAACAGAGAGTCAGCATAAATGGTACCAAATCAGAGTGGGGAGCAGTCAAAAGTGGTGTCCCCCAGGGATCGGTATTAGGTCCCCTGTTGTTTCTTATATACATAAATGACCTAGATTTAGGTATAACTACTGTAGTAGGATAAGTAAATTCGCAGACGATACTAAAATGGGGAGATCAATTGATTCAGATAGCGATATAGAGTGCCTCCAAAGGGATCTAGATACCTTACATGAATGGTCAGTAAATTGGCAGATGAAGTTTAACATTGACAAATGCAAGGTATTAAAGATAGGGAAGATGCAAACAAATGTTAAATATAAACTAGCTAATTTAGAATTAGAAAATTCAGACTGCGAGAAAGATCTAGGTGTGTTTGTTAGCAATGATTTGAAGCCTAGAAAACAGTGTATAAGCGTTCGTAATAAGGCAAACAGGATTCTCGGGTTCATCTCTAGGAGTGTGAGTAACAGAACTGCTGATGTTATCTTAAAACTTTACTTGTCATTAGTGAGACCCCATATGGATTATGCTGTCCAATTTTGGTGTCCTTATTACAGAATGGACATAGATTCATTGGAGAGAATTCAGCGTAGAATGACAAAAATGATCCATAATATTAGAAATTTTCCGTATGAAGAAAGGTTGAAGAAATTAGGTTTACATTCGTTAGAGAGACGCAGAGTTAGAGGGGATATGATAGAGGTGTTCAAGTGGGTTAGTGGGATTAACAAAGGGGACATGACAAATGTACTAAAGCTCAGTGATAGCGAAAGAACTCGTACCAATGGTTTCAAATTAGATAAATTTCGTTTCAGAAAAGATATAGGCAAATATTGGTTTGGTAACAGAGTTGTAGATGGGTGGAATAGGCTACCAAGTGATATAGTGGGATCAAGAACGATAGGGAGCTTTAAGAAAAAATTGGATAAGCATATGGACGATCAGCCGGGTTGGGCCAATCAGCGCTCTGCAGACCCCCGTAATCCTGCGTTAATCTCTAACCGGTTTGGTAAGATGATCCTCAGGGTATTAGAGTGTTGAGCCTATAATTGGGCTTTGTAATTGGGGTTGTGTGGGACAGGGATCTGCCTTGCTTAGGCCAATCGGCTTTCTGCAGACTCCCATTTTCTTATGTTCTTATGTTCTTATATTATTAACAATCATACACGATACATATCATATTATTAACAATCATACACGATACATATCATATTATTAACAATCATGCACGATACATATCATATTATTAACAATCATACACGATACATATCATATTATTAACAATCATACACGATACATATCATATTATTAACAATCATACACGATACATATCATATTATTAACAATCATACACGATACATATCATATTATTAACAATCATACACGATACATATCATATTATTAACAATCATACACGATACATATCATATTATTAACAATCATACACGATACATATCATTATTAACAATCATACACGATACATATCATATTATTAACAATCATACACGATACATATCATATTATTAACAATCATACACGATACATATCATATTATTAACAATCATACACGATACATATCATATTATTAACAATCATACACGATACATATCATATTATTAACAATCATACACGATACATATCATATTAAACAATCATACACGATACAATCATATTATTAACAATCATACACGATACATATCATATTATTAACAATCATACACGATACATATCATATTATTAACAATCATACACGATACATATCATATTATTAACAATCATACACGATACATATCATATTATTAACAATCATACACGATACATATCATATTATTAACAATCATACACGATACATATATCATATTAACAATCATACACGATACATATCATATTATTAACAATCATACACGATACATATCATATTATTAACAATCATACACGATACATATCATATTATTAACAATCATACATGATACATATCATATTATTAACAATCATACATGATACATGTCATATTATTAACAATCATACATGATACATGTCATATTATTAACAATCATACATGATACATGTCATATTATTAACAATCATACATGATACATATCATATTAACAATCATACATGATTCATATCATATTATTAACAATCATACATGATACATATCATATTATTAACAATCATACATGATACATATCATATTATTAACAATCATACACGATACATATCATATTATTAACAATCATACATGATACATATCATATTATTAACAATCATACATGATACATATCATATTATTAACAATCATACATGATACATATCATATTATTAACAATCATACATGATACATATCATATTATTAACAATCATACATGATACATATCATATTATTAACAATCATACACGATACATATCATATTATTAACAATCATACACGATACATATCATATTATTAACAATCATACACGATACATATCATATTATTAACAATCATACACGATACATATCATATTATTAACAATCATACACGATACATATCATATTATTAACAATCATACACGATACATATCATATTATTAACAATCATACATGATACATATCATTATTTCTCATACATGGTATATCTTATTCTAAAGAGTAATACAAAGGAAACATATATTGTGTCTTTTAGGTTCTGCTCAAAAAGGTTGACGGAACACTATTATCTTTTTCGGGGATGTGATGGGGCGAATCGTCTTGCCCGGCGTGGGTGGATATTCCTTCTTCGGCGTGTCCCTCCTCAGTATAGCGATTCGACTATTCCTTAGTCTCGTTACTGCTGCAGATCCATGTGGTGTTGTGTTGGTTGTTGGTGTCCTCGTCTTTGTCTTTTCTTTCCTCGGTTCTTCCGGTCCCTTTTTCTTGCTGGGTCTTCCTTCTTCTTCTACTCCTTCGTCCTCCTCTGTTTGGAGCTCTCTCCTTTTCCGGTGTATTTTAGTAAACATAAAAAAAATCCTAACTAGACTTATCTTAGTCTAAGGAACGGGTTATCACATGACCTTCATTCTCGTCATCATGTTGTATCACATAGGAGGCAGGTTAGAGGCCCTAGCTAGGATACTATATTATATCTCACTGGCAGAAGCTGCTGCACACATAGTATGTAATGTAATATATAGGTCTAATTGAACTATGAGCAATGATCTGTGCAATAGGTGTTAACCAACATTGAGCAATAGCCTTAGTTAGCCTATCTGTGTTATATTGTGACAAAATGTGATATGTGCTCTATTCTGTAAATAGGCCTACTGTATTTTTTTATTTTATTGTGTCTTTATTAATATATCTTTGTGTATAATTATTATCTGTGCTCTGACGAGAAGTGTATGTGATATGGACCATTAGGTCGTACTGTATTTATACTGTATCTATCTTATGTGTCTGGAATAAAGAATTATTATTATTATTATTATTATTATTATTATTATTATTATTATACCTCCCCCCCCCCCTTTTTTTTACAAAAATAGCTTAAAACTAGACTCTCTTCCTTAATGCTATACATGTACGAGAAGGTTTCATGAGATTCACTGACAGGTAACGTGTTAAGAAAGTGTGATTAGATGACCATAACTTGGTCTGTTGAATATCGAGTGAGTAATTATGTAGGAATCTGAGTGATCCAGCCTATTTCTGGATATCGTGTGATCTAGCAAGAACGCCCGGATTACTCTCTCTAATTACTTCTACCAATAACGCAGCCAACTGTCGCTTTTGAAGACGTTTACCTGTCCGCGAAACCCGATATTCAACAGACCAAGTTATGGTCATCTAATCACACTTTCTTAACACGTTACCTGTCAGTGAATCTCATGAAACCTTCTCGTACATGTATAGCATTAAGGAAGAGAGTCTAGTTTTAAGCTATTTTTGTAAAAAAAAGGGGGGGGGGAGGTATAATAATAATAATAATAATAATAATAATAATAATAATAATAATAATAATAATAATAATTCTTTATTCCAGACACATAAGATAGATACAGTATAAATACAGTACGACCTAATGGTCCATATCACATACACTTCTCGTCAGAGCACAGATAATAATTATACACAAAGATATATTAATAAAGACACAATAAAATAAAAAAATACAGTAGGCCTATTTACAGAATAGAGCACATATCACATTTTGTCACAATATAACACAGATAGGCTAACTAAGGCTATTGCTCAATGTTGGTTAACACCTATTGCACAGATCATTGCTCATAGTTCAATTAGACCTATATATTACATTACATACTATGTGTGCAGCAGCTTCTGCTAATCGCCCTGTTTCAGAGCAGGAACTTCAAACTCTGTAAAGACATGATTACTGTGTTCATTTTTAGCAATGAAATTAGGAGCAGGAGCAATATGTACACTCATGTTGCGCCTCGAAAACCTTAAACAAGATGGCTCAGAACTCATTGCCGCCAACTCCGACACCCTATCACCCATGGCCAATGCCATTAGAAAAATTTCTTTCTTAAGTCTTAACTCGAAAGGAGGATTATGACAATATTTACGGGAATGAAGCATTTCAAGGGTCAAATCAAGAGACCAGGTGGGTGTGAGTTGACGTGGAGGAGGGTGAACCCGGAAGCAAGACCGCATGAACCCCTTTTCCTCCGCCTCTGGCATGGACAGGCCAGTTAAATCGAAAAAAGGTGTCCGAATTGCTGTGAGGTGATTCCTTAATTTGACAACTGACAAGTTTTGCATTTCAAAAAGGTAATTTAAATCATTAAACACCAGTGCCACCGAAGACTGTTGTTGATCAGTTTCTACGATCCAGATAGTGAATGACTTCCAATGAGATTGATACTGTCTTTGAGTTGATAGAGCATACTGATTAATCAACTTGTGAGTCACGGCTTCCCCAAACTGGCCTAGCCACTTGGCCTTCTGAATATCCATAAGGCAAAAGTCAGCGAGGTCTTTAGGTTTCCAATTGTGTCTAAGTGGAAGTACGAGATCGGGAGCTACACCGGGTTCTCGCACCATATCTTCAATTGATTGAACCAAACTTGAGCCGGCCACAACGGCGCGATCATCGAGACCATGCCTCGATAACCCCGTAGTTTGTGAACTACTTTGCACATTAAGGATGCGTCTGGAGGCGGAAACAGATAAATGGAGCTCCATTTGTTCCACTCTACCAGAAATGCGTCTGGACTCCCCGCCGGAGTCTGACTCTGACGTGTGAGGTACTGAGGCAGCCTGTGGTTTGCCTCTGATGCATACAAGTCCACTTGTGGATGGTAGGGTTTGGCAATCATCTCTTGAAAGATGTTTTCCTTGAGAGCCCATTCTACTTGAGTGCTCTGTCTCCGAGACAGAGCGTCTGCCCACACGTTCGCCACGCCAGGCAGATATGTTGCATGAAGATAAATCTATAGCCTTGCAGCTAGTCGAAAGATCTTTTCCGACAACCCTTGTAACACTCAAGATCTCGCTGACCCTTGTTTCAGAATGCATGTCACTGCAGTCAGATTGTCCATTCTGAAGGCAAGGGACTTTCCCGCCTGGCTCATGCCGTGCTCCTGTAAAAAGAATAAGGGGACTAACAACTCCTTGGCATTTATATGAAGGTGATTTGACCTGGACCATAGACCCTGACCCTGATGTCCTAGGTTTGACTGGTAACCCCATCCCAGGGTACCTGACGCGTGTGTATCTATCCAGACCGTCAGAGGAGGAGCTGTCCATGTCAAGGAGGAGTGCATTACTTCTGGCTTCGCCCAAGCCGCCAGGAGGTTGTGGATTAAATTTGGAATTTTCCGCAGTGTTTCCGCTGGCAACAGCGGAAAGCACCTGTTTCCTTCCAAAACAATTTGTTAGACCTTCAGACGACCTAACGGGACCGTCAGCTGTATCCAATTGAGTGAGCCTACCAGAGATTCCCAGATCCTCCTCGTTGTTGTAAGAATGAAGAAACCGAAAGAGTTTCCTCCGAAATCTCTGACGGTTGTTTTCGCTCTGACTCAGAGAGAGTAACTCGGTATCCCAGATAAGACCCACCCACTGGATTTGCCTGGTGGGGATCAACAAGGACTTTGCTAAGTTCACCTTGAACCCCAAGGCAGCTGTACATGTTGGAGGCACATTATTTTGGTTTGAGCTACTATTAACCAGTCATCGAGGTACCATAACACCATGATCCCCTGATTTAGTAATGGTAGCAAAGCCTGTCGGACTAATTTTGTGAAAACTCGGGGTGCCAGATTTAGACCAAAGGGCATTCTTTGAGAGACAAACGTTTGATCCCCGTTGCGCAAAGCTAGATATTTTTTAAAACGTTTGTTGATGGGGACAAGCCAATAGGCTTCTGTTAGATCGATGGAACATATTCAACCCTGCGGCGGGAGTGTCAATCTGATCTGATTCACAGTCAGCATCCTGAACGACTGATTGTGAATATGGGTGTTGAGATAAGAGAGGTCGATCACTGGCCTCATCTGAACACTGTCCCTTTTTGGCACCAGGAACAACCGGGATGTGAACATGGGGTGTGACAAAGGACTGGGGATAATGATCTGTTTTGGGACCATCTCGTTGACGACTGATCCCACCTCCAATGAAACATGATTGAATTCTGTGGGGATACGTAAACGGGGTCGCCGGGACCACCGCCATGAGAGGCCTTTCCTGACCACTGTCCTTGCCCATGTTCGCCGGGGCCATGCCCGATGACAATCCCGGAAGTTGCCAGTCGCATGACTGGTGTTGTCCGGCAGTACTACTCTCGGATCCGCCTCGCCTTGCCTTGGCACTGGGAGTGAGAGAGCCTTGTGGTGTCTCAGTTTTTTGGATTGGAGGGTTGTGACTCTGATTTTGGAAAGGGGGGATGAGAGGCCTTGCTACCATCACTACCGGGTTTACCCCTAGATTGACCCCTGAACCAACGCCCTCTACCCCTGGATTGACCTCGTCCTCGAGACGTCCCGTTACTCCCAGGGGTTGTGTAAGTCTTGGACGACTGAAAGGACTGGGACTGACCACGAAAAGAACTCTTAGCATTAAATTTAGATTTAAATGACTGCTCACTCTTTGGCTTAGAAGTAATGGCAGGTTGAGAGTCTAATAGAAAATTGACAGTGCACCAGGCATCGTCAGAGGCTAGGGTTTTGGTGAAAACATTTGATAATATTAGTCTCCTACCGATCTCTACAGGGAGTCTCCTTACCAAGTACACCCTCAGGTCTTGACGAACCCGTACCGCCTCAAAGAGAGCCGTCCGGATGTCACCAAGAGACTGAATGGAGTTTTGGAGAAGCCTAGTCAGAGAACGAGCCTTCTGGGTGCCAGCGTCCGTTACTGACTCAGTCGTCCTGGCCAGAGAGGCCGCAAGCTGGCGGCTAAGCAGGTATTGGGACGCTAGTCTCCAGGCTTTCTGCCTCATTTTAAAATCTTTATCAATCTGGAACTGTGTGGAAGAACAAAAAGGTTCAGGTAATTGGCATAAAGAAAGTTTAGAGGCCCCAAAAAAGTCAAAAATATGTTGAGGGATCCCTTCTGCCTTGCCTACCGGCATAGAGAACCAATGATTGTCCTCCTGCGGGAGCTGATAACTGCTCTTATTAGTTATAGTGCTGGCAAACAGCTGGGCCTCATGTGCCCATGCCACCCACGGCCCTGACTCCCCCCCCTTGAATCTAAACTACTGAAGACCCCGCACAGTCCTTGAAGGGTATTGAATTTTAACTCTGGGGTCAAACCCTGAAAAAGTTTTAAATCATTAAACCCATCTGACTTAGTCCAATCGGAAAATAGTTTTCCGGCGGAAGCGGGAGGCAAGGCAGGAGATGGCATGTACACAAAATAGTCAGGATTGTAAATAGTGGGAATGGCTTTTACAACAACATTAAGTACCTCCCCAGACTGGTTATTGGCCCTTAGTTTCTTAGCCTCACTTGCTTCAATAACCCAATGTTCCAGAACAGGAGACTCACCTGTAACTGTGGGCTGTGCGACCTCGGGGCGTAAAGGCTTAATGACAGACCAAGATGTATCCGGACCATACAAAAGGGGCATAGGGCCCCTCTTACTAGGAATAGATTTATCAAGTGGGGGAGGAAGCAAATCAGAGAACAACTTCAGATTAGATGGCAAAATAGCCGTGGCTCCCGAAGTGGAAGCCGTAGGAGTGACAGTGGGAGGAGGTAAGTTTACGTTAACCTGAGGTTGAAAAAGTACTTGCCCTAGAGGTCGCACCGCCGGGGCTACTGGTACTGAAACTGTTACCTGTCGCTCTCCCTTAACCTGTTTCATAAAATCATAACCACTCCTGTAATTGTTCATTCGTAATATAAACTCCACTTCGTTGGTCTGACAAGGACGCGGACTGTGACATCTCTAAATCCTGCGTTCCCGAGTGCCGAGAAGAAGGGCGTTGGCCAGACGTCTGCTCCTCGGCGTTTACTCCATGTTGGTGTAAAGTAGATCCCGGTGACCGGGTCAGGGGGGCCGGTAAAGCCTCCAACCGAGACTCGCCGACCCGGGCAGCGGAATCGTGTGTTTCTGTTTGTGAGTTGTCGAGAACGTTGAACTCGGAGAGGTCCTGCATGTTCAGATCCGGTATCTCATACTCGGTAGGGTCTTGAACTGAGGCGGGTTGGTTAGAAGAGCATTCATCTTCCTGCCGGCGAGAAAATACACTGCTGCCCCTTTCCGATCCCATTACTGGTACAACTGTATGTTCAGGTTGAACACGGTGGGAGATGGTAAACCGGTGCGATTGGCCGGAGACATTGCTGGATATGTCTCTGGGTGCCTCCTTGCGTGACGAAGAATGTTTGTCCGGCTTAGGTGGAGGCTGCGCCACCTTCTTCGACGAGGAGGACTTCCTAGACTGCCTCTTCTTGGTTTTGTCATCGCCAGTAGAGAGAGCGGCGTCAAAAGCAGAGCGTGACCTCTTAGGCGCTTGTTCAAGAGAAGGCGACTTGGGTCTAGGTCTAGGAGAGCGGAACCTATCACGAGCTAGACGAGGGAGGTGCGTCTGACGGATCTGAGGTCCTAGGTCGCTTGGGTTGGCGGGAGGGAGTTTCACGAGTATTACCCCCAGGGGGTGAAGTAACTGACGGCACTTTAAGCAAATCCTCTAATAGTTGGTCATCCAATTGTAATGATTTGTGGGCCACTGTCTTGCAGTACGTTACATACACTGACTGAATATGGAGCAAAATTGTCTAACACTGTCCATCGGCATGGTTTAAGTATGCATTGCGAAAGGCTGAGCACTTGGGGCATGATTGGGAAAGCCAACGACCACGAGATCGATCTAAACAGGGGACACACTTAACACAGAGAATGTGACCAATAACTGTTAAATGTTTACAACCCAAAGCAGAACAAAAAGTGAAAGCACTCTTATCCATGGTTAACCCCCTCCCACCAGGGAGATGCAGACCCTCCTAGGTGTCCCACATGCAAACCTGCGGGTGAGAAAAATACAAGAATCAATGCTCATAAAGACACGCTAGGCTGGAAAAGCTAATATTCAAATATATATCTCCAACGATAAAGAGAAAACAAAAATTGAATAACACTAAACAGTCTCAGTTCCCCTTACGTTAAGTACATTCCCCAGAAATGTAAGTGAGTTGTTAGTAGCCTACCATGTGCTACCTGTGTATATAACTTCTTACCTAAGTGATCAACACTGACCTCATCCCGTCTTGTTATGAAAGAACTAAACCCGGCGACCAACGCTATTCATAGATCTAAATTCTTTACCCGCGGCGGACCAACGCCGTAAATATAAGCTATACAGATAACTGAAAGCTAAAAGATAGGAATGGGTGAGTTAGTTTCTCGGCTCAGCCTTTATTGTTCCGGCGGTAGTGGCTCCCCACTTCCAACCACCAGGATAAACGTTCGGACAGTACCAAGCAACGAACGTTTTGCTGCCAAGTTTATGCGGCGGAATAAGTTGTTGTAATGGAGGCGGGTTAGCCAAACACTCTCAAAAAACAATTTTAGTAAAATGACGGTCAAGCCGAAATCATACTAGACGCCGTAAACAAAACAGACAAAATCCACTTCTATCCTGCACCAAAGGAGGATAGTCTGAATTTTTTAACATAACTCTAGATGTTTCCCAACGGAAAAACCACGTGAAACAACTAGAGGCACGTTGACTAAGTCTCACTTTCATAAATCCCGCCGGAAGGGCCAACGCTCCAAAAAGGAATAACCAACGTGGACATATATAGCATAGTTATACATGAATAATATATAAAATCAATAATAACACTCCCTAGCCATCCATAAGCAACCTACATGAGGCCAACTAGATGGGGGCAGATGGCGATGATATCAGTCATAATAGCACAAACCTGCAATCCAGCGTCGACCAGAATGAACACGTAGTAATCACGAAGCGTAGGTTGAAAAGCAGCATGGCTCCGTGCAGGACCCCTCAACTAAGTGAGACAATCCACGAGCACTAGCCCACGTGGCATACTGTTGAACACCCAAAATGGACCGAACAGGCCCCGGTTCACCCTATAAGAAGCCTCATGACTAAACAGTGAACTAATAATGAACTAGGATAATAAAACAAGCACGTGGAAGCCTCGCCTTATCACAATGAGGACTCCGTCTAACACACTCACCTTAGCATATTGAACCCTGAAAAACAGTCTCCAGGGCCCGCTAAAGGACGCTCACAGCCTACTCCTAGTCTATAAGCTACCTAACCCCAGCACTTAGCATGTACATATGAGTAAAGACTCACCATGACCGAGGGGAGGTGAAAATGAAGGAGGGCTGGAGCGCCCACGACACACGTCCGACACAAGCGGGCCCGGGAGGAATAAGGACTAGAGATCGCTTCGATGAGGGAGGCGAAGCATGCGGAACAACAGACGCATGGGAAGCGCAATGCTAAGATCAAGTTTAAAAATGTTTATTTCATTATTTTTTGCTAGTTTTTCTAGTAGTGGTACCCATAGCATATAGGACGAGTCCGTGAGTGTTTTTTAAGAGCGTTTCGCTCACGATGTGTGGCAATCGTATTTTGATCTCTCCCGGGCGGGAAGTTTGAAAGACAAGCTTGAGTTCAATGATTGGCCATAAACAATGTTAAGGTGCATCGTCAATGATGAAGGGGCCACTAATAAATAGTTAGCTTCCTTAATAGTGGAAGTCATTAAAGAAAGTAACCCCGGCATGGTGGGGAGAGCTCATGACATAAGGAAATGGGCAGTCTCTTTAAGATTCCTAAAGAATTTCTCGGTAGACGACATTGCTGACACACAGCTATGGGCATCTAACCACACTGTTTTAATGCGCTATCTGTCTGTTGCCCTGGATAGGCCAAGTCTCACCTGTGTAGCATTACGGCAAAGGGTCTGAGCGGTCAAGTGCTGTTAGAATTAAGGATAGTTTTAAGAGTAAAAAAGGGGGTGGGGGGGGGGGGAATACTGGACAGCTGACCTCCAGCCCCTCCGCCGGAGAATGTGATAAGTATACAGAGGTTGTGATATACTTAATGTTATTGAACTGGTTTTACAGTACCATAACATTTTTGTTTTTCAGTTTTTGAAATGCACAGACAGTATACAAAGGCAGCATACAGGGCTATGTGATATACTAATTATTAGACTGGTTTTACAGTCCTAGAAAGTCTTCAGTTGATCGACATATTGTATAAGAATACAGTGGATATTAAGGAGAGATTTTTGTATGTGATAGACACGACCAAATAATCTTGTACCTTTCAGTAGGCCTACTCACAGACTAGTCAGAGTCAAGAGTATCATATTTTTGTAGAAGAATAAGTTATTCATAACAAAGATATATTTTTGATTGTAAGAATGTTGGAAACATTTATAAATCTATAGATAAATGTACCTGTGAGGTGATGTACAAGCAGGTCTTCTTAGAAGTATGCTGCCTGCTGTCTTTTCCATTTTTTATAAAGTATTTTGTATGTACAAAATAAAGTTAAGAATGCTAGTTTTGGGTGTTTTACTCAACCTATTTTTGATTTGTTAGTGGTTTGATATTGTTACGAATCTCCCCCTCCAGTCTAGAGATATCAGGCATATCGTCAATGATGAAGGGGCCACTAATAAATTATAGGTTTGAGTCCCGGAGGGAAGTATGAAAACCTAATGTTTAGTAGTGGCCCCGGAATCATTGACGAGGTGGGCCCTCCCTTCCATCCCCTTCCCATTCGTTTGATGGTTTTTAAGTTAGTCTTGAGATATCATTGAAGGACGAGATGACGCTGGGATATCAGCGTCTGGGAGCACATGGGTAAACATCCACAAGTTGGGAAGCTTGGTTATAGCAGTTTTTATTTTATTTTGTCTATTTTATTTTTTTTTAAGTTTTTTCGTAATGAGTACCCGATCATAAGGACGATTCCGAAAGAGAATTAGCGTACCCTTACAATGCCTGGCCTCTCTTGTCTCTCTGTGGCGGTGTTTCAAACATGCGGCACAAGCGTTTGAAAGAGTGCCATTATATAATAGGCATATCGTCAATGATTCCAGGGCCACTACTAAATATTCACAAATAACTACCGTTGCCCCTAGGGCAATTTCACGTTTTAAAGGTTAATATCCTGCCATACACCTTTCCTACTATGCTAAGGAGACATGTTCTTCTGTAGTTGCCACACACACTCCTTTCTCCTTCTCTTTGTCCAAAGGGACCTACCCCTTTGTAATCTCTTGGAGGAAGGTGCTGGGAATGGTCCCCGGGTAGACTGGAGCCGGAGTTCTGGGGGGGGGGGGGGTTATGCCCATTTGCCAGCCTAATCACCAATTATGACTAAACCTAAAGAGAAACAACGTAAGTCCGATGATCCAAAACTGCACAGGATACGGACTATACGTTTGAGTCCTGGAGGGAAGTATGAAAACCTAATTTCTAGCCTTGGATTCTGACATAATTCGTTATTTTTATGATATAAAGCACTATATTTTGTCAATGTGCTTATATTTTAAATTTATAATGAATATATGAACCTTGAAGAGCGATAAAGAAGTGGGGAAAGCATTTGGGTGGTAAAAATACGTAAATATTCGCCGCCCGGTCGTATCCTCAGACGGGAGGTGGGTAGACATAATTCCTCCCTCCTCCACCTTTCTCATTATACTGAAGCTCGCGGGTGAAGTCTCAGTGTTATATAAGGTCTCTTATGTAACTCGGTCGTGGTACGTAACTGCGGGAGAGAAATTCTCGCGAAAAATAACCGATAAATAATGAAAATAAGAGGAAAAATAGGTGATATTTGAGGAGGGGGGAGGGGGCAAAAAGGTGGAGAAAGACGGGAAGGGGAGGGGGGAGAAACATATGGATGAGTGATAGGAAGTACTAGAGGGGAATTATCCCACCTAATGACATATTCCTTTGTTTTGAGAGCCCCTGGGGTGTTTTGGAAGTTTTTTTTATGGTCTTGCTTCCGTGAGGCCTATCGCGTTCACTATGGTGACCCTTCTGTGAGGCCTTTCACAGTTCTTGGGTTAATAGACAGAGTGGGAGGAGTGACAGAGGGATTGATGGACAAGGAACAAGGTGGCTTCAGAAGAGGAAGAGGATGCGTGGAGCAGATCTTCTCTCTGAGATGCAAAGTAGAGAAATATCAGGAAAAAGTTAAAAAGACATATGCAGCTTTCATGGATCTAGAAAAGGCCTATGATGTATGACAGAGTGGAGAGACAAGGAATGTGGAACGTCCTAAAGAGATATGGAGTAGGTGGCAAGTTGCTGAGAGCAGTAAAGAGCATGTATGAGAGTACAAAGGTACATGGGGAGGGCGAGTTGAGAAAGTTCTTTGATTTGAAAGTTAGGTTGCAGCAGGGGTGTATCATGTCTCCATGGTTGTTCAATTTATTCATGGATAGAATTATTAAAGAGGTTCAAAGGAAAGCAGTGGATACTGGAGTGACATTGATAAGAGAGAGAAATTTTTAGAAGTTGCCTGTTCTGTTATTTGCGGACGATACCATGCTGTTAAGCGATGATGAGTGGGGGCTGCAAGGCTTAGTAAATGGGTTCGGACCAGTGAGTGAGAAGCGGAATTTGAAGGTGAATATGGATAAGAGCAAAGTCATGATCTTTGAGAGGAATGAGATAATGGAGAATATGAGATCCTGTAAGTATCTTGGCAGTATGTTAAGTAAAGATGATAGTCTAGAGAGTGCAGTAGGGCAAGGGGGTTGTAGGAACATTGAGGAAGGTGATAAGAGAGAGAGAGAGAGAAGGAGCCATTTTTCAACAGCCTACTGGGCTGCAGCCCTCATAAGGCTGGTTAATCTGCAGAACAGATAGTACTAATGACAATAGTGAGATTGGCACATCAGGAGTCAAAATAGATACTGGTAAATAAAGTACAGACACGATAGGTGAAATGTAGCATCAGAAATGCATGAAAAGAAATATAATTAAAGTTCGTCAAATAGGTGTATTGCAATCAAGAAACGTTGTATGGGCGAAAAGTCAAAAGTAGGTGAAGGAGCAAGGACGCGGAGGGATGCGTCGCGTAAGTAAAGCCGGCGCTGAGAATTATACCGAGGGCACTCACAAAGGATATGACGGACGGTGACTGGCGTTCGACAATGAACACAAAATAAGGGCGGAGTCGGAGGCGTTGTCATTAAATGGCCATGCGTGTAACGTGTGTGCCCTATACGGAGGCGCGTCAGGATGACCCGATTCGCCCGAAACGGATCAATGGAGGACGACCAAGGGTGTACATCGGCTAGTATACTGCGGAGGTGGTTGGAAGTATCAATGTTTGCCCATTCCCTTTGCCAGTCCGCTCAAACATGCTCGCGGAGAACAGAGAATATATCAGTTGGGGGCAGTATAACATTAGAGAGAGTGCCCCTGCATGCACGCTTTGCCAAGGAATCAGCCCGCTCATTCCCCTGGATCCCGATGTGTGCCGGCACCCAACACAGAGTAACTTTCCGGCCTAACGTCAGTAAATCATGGAGTGTGCGGATGATGTCGCAAACGAGGAATTCTTTGGGCGCAAATGTTTGTACGGCTTGGAGAGCACTCAGAGGGTCACTACAAATGACTATTTGAGGGACATTATCGGGTAAAGTAAGCACCATATCGAGGGCACACTGTATGGCTTGAAGCTCAGCAGTGAAAATGGATGAGCAGCGATGAAGGGCACGCTGTCGAATGCCATACTCCGAGACCACAGCAAATCCCACAGAGGAGTCATCTTTGGAACCATCCGTGTAAATAAACGTGGCTGGAGTATGTCCCATTAGGTGACCGAGGGCCGTTGTGCGTCGAGCATAGGGGGGTAACGATGAAGGCACATCAGTAAGGAGACACACATTAGAATGCCGAATGCACCATGTCGTGAAATCGTTACGGGCCTGTGGTGGTGAGGGTAAGGAACATTATACGACTCAAACAGTTGGTAGGACATATCGGGGAAAGTAACGTGGGTCGAACAAGTAGGGTCTTGGGTTTCATGAAAGAGGTCGGTAAGAATAGGGTCAGACATAAGACAGGTAGCATAACGCATCATGACCAGTCGACGGTGTAGGTGAAGGGGCAAAGCGCCAGCCTCAGCGAGAAGGTTACATATGTGTGAGGAACGGAATGCCCCAGAACTTACACGAACTCCCAAATGATGGACAGAGTTAAGCGTAGCGAGAAGAGTAGGGGACGCGGTCCCATAGATGGGACAAACATAATCAAGGACCGACAAGATTATAGCGTTGTAAAGCTTAACCCTTCCTGCCCGGGCAGCCTTTCTAAATGACTGGTTCAGGAGTGATGGCAACTTTAGTGGAGGTAACTTTTGGCGCGTATTTACCTAGACGCGTCCGAACGCTCAACTGCGGCCCCGGTTACGACGCACTACTGCACTCGTCGCCCCACCCGCTGTTATGCCGGGAAGCGATTTGAGTGTTTTTATTGTTTATTCTGCCATTTATTATCATTATTATGTAATTTTCACTCAATAAAGTTACTTTTATAAAGTTATTTTTGTGTCTGACTTGTACTTTTATTGTTATTATTATTTTTAGTGTCACTTTCACTGGACTAGGATAATTGATAGTGTCATTTTCAATTGCATTTATTGTTAGGTAAGCTAAATATAGATTTTAGTGTCACTTTCATTTGTTCATATTGTTATGAAGGCACTTATTATTAGTTATTTGTGTCTCTTTAACTTTTACTCATTATTATATATTATTATAGCCTACATTTTAGTGTCACTTTCACTGTCATTGTCACGGGCACTTCAATATTGCATTAGAGTGTGAAACTCATTGAAGCACTGTCCAGCGCACAGTGCCACTTCACACTTGAGGCATTCCCATGTGGTTTTTGTTGGTTTATGGGGTCTGCGGGTTGTGTGGCTACATACATGGCACCTCTTCTGACTCCTGGCATTACCACCTGGTACTTTGGGAGGAAGGGGGTTGAGCTGGTGCTTCCGGAAATAGTCAGCATATGCCGTGCGGTCCAGCCGGCCTGATCCTTGTATAGGTCTCCCGGCTGTAGCATGTTTTCCCAGGAGCTCAAGTATCACCTGTTTATGGAACTTGCGCAGGGACTTGAAATTCTTTGCTCCGGGAGTATTCAGTCGGTAGATATTGTAGGCATTGAGGGCTGACATATCTACCATATGCAGAACAAACTTTTTGTACCACCTGCAGGATGTTTGCAGGCAGTCGATGAAGCCCATCTGCATATCGGACTTATCTATGAGGCGCATCTGCAGGTTGTAGTCCAGGACAGCAGCTGGTTTCTGGACGGGTTTTTTGGATTTTCTGTCCACCTTCCCGGTGGCGACCATCTCTGCCTTGTGGCATGTGGTGAGGAGATTGACCTTCCGCTGGTCATGCCAGTGGATAGAGAGGATGGGGCCACTCTTCTTGTGGAAGACTTCCGTCTTCTTGGTCTTGGTCGGGTACACTGGCATGCCCTTCCTCTTTGCCTTGACTGTGCCGACAGTTCCGGTCTTGCGGTCTTGGTCAGAATGGGCGACGTATAATAGTTATCCGTGTACAGAATGTGGTTCTTGTGGAAGTGTTGCTCTATCATCTTCTGTACAACGGCACCCCCAAAGCCGATGTCTGGGTCTGTAACTATTTCTCCACCACTGCCACTGTAGACCACAAAGTCCAGCATATATCCCGTCTTGCAGTCGCAGAGGATGAAGAGCTTGATGCCGAAACGGTGTCTCTTCGACGGGATGTATTGTCAGAAATGCAGCCTCCCCCGGAACAGGACCAGAGACTCGTTGAGGCACATCTGGAAAGGAATCAGGTAGGTGGGACCACTACTGTTCGTTATATTTATCAACGACTTACCTGAAGTTATAACTAATGGAAGTGAGGTATACCTGTATGCGGATGACACTAAGCTGTGTAGAGGAGTGAGGAGTAAGGAAGATGTGGGTTTGCTTCAAGGAGATGTGGATGGCATGAAGGGATGGTCTGAGCATTGGTTAATGCCTTTTCATCCAAAAAAATGCAAGTACATACGGATTGGGACAAGCAAGATAGACAAAGTAGGATACAGTATGTATGAAGCGATGGAGGAAGTGAATGCAGAAAAGGATATAGGAGTAGTGATAGACAATAAGTTAAATTTCTCAGAACATTTAGCGGAAAAGATAAACAAAGCCAATAGAATTGTGGGGCTGATAAGGAGGACATTTGTGTCACTTGACGAAGAAATCTTCAGGAATCTCTATACAGCGCTGGTTAGGCCGCACCTGGAATATGCAAACCAGGTGTGGGCTCCATATTATATGGTAAAGGATATAGAAGCAGTGGAGAAAGTGCAGAGGAGAACTAGCAAGCTAGTACCAACGTTGAAGAATGCGGGCTATGAGCAGAGATTGAGGACACTGGGGCTTCCGACACTGGCATATAGAAGAAAGAGAGGGGATATGATAGAGACTTTTAAGATAGTGTCAGGAAAGTATGATGAGGATGTGTGTGAAGGTATCTTCTTGATGAGGGAGGGAACAAGAACGAGAGGACACTCAAAGAAAATTTACTAAGAAAGAAATAGGCTTGAGAAGGCAAAGAACTCATTTTGTGATAGAGTGGTAAATGAGTGGAACGCACTGCCCCAGTATGTAGTCGATTCCGAATCAATAAGGGAGTTTGAAAGTAATCTTGATAAAGCATGGGGAAGACAAGATTTGAAGTTTGATTATAAAGCAAAAATACAGAATAGTAAAAATGTTGTGTCTGCTACCGCCGCCGCCAACACCGTGAACGACCGCAGCAGTGCAAGTACTGGTACTGAGCTGGATACACAGGCCTAGTTTGCCTTTTTCCAGAGGATCTACTGTAAGAAACTGTAAGAAATGAAGTATCATGTCATACAGCTTCCTGATTTTCCATAGCCGATCGGGAAGGTGGACTGCCATGTTGTTGGTCAGGTGGAGATATGACAGAATGTCAAAATACCTGTCCCAGGACGTATTTACCGAATGCTGGAGTTGTGATGAGGTCGGCAGTAATCCATTAATCGGCCAGTGCATGTTTCCTAACGTGTGTCATCAGCATAGTCAGTGCCAGAAAAACATACATTTCTGGCACAGTGACAGGTCGCCATGCCACCATCTTGGCACTGGTTTTCCTGCCAAGAAAGTTAGAACAAATTTCGTGGTGGTTGTTCGTTTCCTCGACGAGATATTCCGTGACCTCGTCGTCATAGAACCCACAAAACAGTTCACTAGGGGTTGCATCTGGGCCACAGGGATATGCTGCTTTCACCCCTGAGCCAATCTGCTCCTCGTCAAAAGCAGGACAATCTGGATCAAAATCTACCCCATCAGTCCATACAAACAACTCCAATGAAGGCTGACGCCCACGCCCACGCCCACGCCCACGGGCAGCGGCAGCAGCGTCGGCAGGCTGAGCCGCACGCCCACGACCTCGCCCTCGAACTCGCCGTGTTGGTCTCTCCTCTTCTTCCACTTCCTCTTCCTCCTGCTCCTCAGGTGATGTCAGGTCATCTGGGGCAATGTCAGGGTTGTCCACCTCGTCTTCGGGTGTTCATTCCGGCGAAGAAGTGACCGGGCGCCGGCGGCGTGGGGGTACGGGAAGCTGCGGGGGGTGAAACAATGGGAGCCTCAGCCTCGGGAGTTGGACTCCTTTTGCGGTGCGCCGAGGGCTTCTCCGCTCCAAATAATGCTCTTCGATGTGATGAAGGCTGTGGCACACTGTGAGAGGACAATGCCACACCACTAGTACCACTTGAAGAGGCCCTTTGCTCATCGTGAGGGAGAGATGAAGTCGAGGGCTGTAGGTGACCCGCGCGGCGTCCCGGGTCAAGGCGTCGGGACAAAGGAATGCGGGTGGTCGCTAGAGCAAAGTCGGCGTCATTGTCACTATCACTATCACTTTTGCCTTCCCTTGCTTCATCTGCCGCCCTGCGTGCTTTTTCGGCCGCACTTTTCACTAGAGTCTTCTTGTAGAAGTATTTGCCCACTTTCAAGGGCATACGAGCAGGCAAGGGGGAAGGTCCTGGGGTAGGCCTAGCCTCAAGCACACTAGGAAGTTCAATTTCACCTTCCTTCACCACTTCTATATCAGGGTCCTCACTACTGTCTGCTCCCTCAAACAAATCAACACCATCATCACCCTCAAAGCCCACAAACTCATCATCTTCACTCTCACTTATGAATATTTCTTTGTCTATCAAGCTTTTGCAACTGCTTTCTTCGGTCAAAACGGCCAAAAGTTCTCTCTCAATAGCACTATCACTCAATAAACGTTTCACTTTCTTACGTTCAGGCTTTTTCTCGCTTGCATCAGGCGTCGACGTAGCAGGCGGGGTAGCAGTGGGGCGCACAGGAGGTTGCAGAGAATCGGACGCGTCGGAAGACATTTTTTCGCTATATCTCGCTATGGCGGGCACGTACGGACTGATAACGGTAGTAGTTGAGGCTTGGTGGCGCTGCGATCACCCCTGCAAACAAAATTTTCACCACGCGGATTTCAAAGCACGCTTTCAAGCATACGGATTTTAAAATGACACCCGGACTTCGGCCCCTCAGCCGCGGTGTCATTTTAAAATGACACCCGGGCAGGAAGGGTTAAGTAATGTCATCCGGTCAGCCCCACAGTGAACACGCGCAACCGCCTTAATTACATTGAAACGCCCTAGACAACGTGCCTTCAAGTTCTTTATATGTGCTTTCCAGTTTAGATGAGTGTCAAATATTAACCCAAGGAATTTGACAGTAGGAAAAGAGTGGATTTCCTTGGTTCCCATACGTAAGGTTAAAGACTGACCACGAAGAACCCGAGCATCATGATGAAAAATCATGGCCTTAGTTTTCTCAGTGGAGAAATGGAACCCGGTAGAAGCAGCCTAGCAGTGAATATTGTCTAGCGCAATTCCCAGACGACGTTGTATGTGGGCAAGACTAGCGGAGGTGTAATAGATTGCAAAGTCGTCGACATACAGACTATGGGACACTCCAGATGGGAGACAACCTGTGACACCATCAAGTGCTATGATGAATAAGAGGCCGCTGAGTGAACATCCCTGAGACATTCCGATGGAAAGCGGCCTAGTAGAGGAGAGCGTTCCATTGATTTTTACTTGGAATGTACGATTCGAAAATATATTCAGCAAGAATTTCGGCAAAGGGCCACGCATACCAGCGGCATGTAATATCTTCAATATCCTATACCTCCACGCCGTGTCATATGCTTTGGCAATATCAAAGAACACCGCCACAGTAGGCTGTCGCCGTGAGAAGGCCCTTCGGACTTGACGTTCCAGTCGCGTAAGGGAATGAAGTGTACAGTAGAATGGGCAGGTCGAGAACCATTCTGGAAGGGAGACAGTTGTCCATTCTTATCCGCAAAATGTAATAGCCTAGGGTTCACCATCTTCTCCATTAGTTTGCAAAGGCAGGAAGTAAGAACAATAGGACGATAGTTGGTGGGGAGACTATGATCTTTTCCCGGTTTAGGAACAGGGACAGTGTATGCATGTCGCCAATCTTGTGGAATAAAATCATCAGTCCAAAATTGATTATACAACTGGAGAAGAAACAATATAGCTCTCTGATGAAGATGACGAAGCAGAGCATAGGAAATTCCATCCGGACCAGGTGTGGAGTCCGAACAGTTGTCTAAGGCATATTCGAATTCAGGAAGAGTAAAAGGGCCATTGTAAGGATGTGAATCCCCTCCTTGGAAATTGAGTGGGCGCGATTCGATAAGTTTCTTGTGGCGGGCGAAAGATGGTGACAGCGAATGGTTGAGCTTAGGAGGGCAAAGTGGTCAGCATGAATTGTAGCAATGTCGGTCAGATCCAGTTTGAGTTGTTGTTGTTCCCCAAGCTGCCTGGCCGAACAGCCCCAAGGCCCCGAGCAATTCCAAGGCCATAACCGAGTGCCCCCACAGAACCCTCCCCGCCGACCACAATAAAGCCTGGGTGACCGAAGCCACTCCATGGCGGGGAGTTGAGGAGGGTGCGGAAACGCCCGGAAAACCAAAGCCCCACCCAGGGCCCTGTGCCCCTCAGCAATTATGAAGAGAAAGTTGAGGGGCAAGGGAAAAATGTGACGCTTTGGCTTCCAATCTTGGTAGATTGGGAGGTCAATCCACGGAAGAGACACCGTCACTTGAGATCTAGAAAATATATAAGTTAAAGGAACAGTCAGAGTAAGCTATGGGTATGGCAGAGATTGCTCAGCTCTCACTCTGATAGACCAGCCCATCACCACATGACTAGAACCCAATCCTCTCAGCATCAGCTAGGAAAGGCCCTAGAAAGCCTCCTTTGGCGGGGGGATAGCTCCCCTATTTCAACCCCTTTCGGGGTTGGGCACCCGCTAGTTTGAGTTCCCGTGTTTGGCTCTTGCAAAGGCGATATGGGAGGTCAGGAACGCCTGCCACTAATAGTATGAAATTTCGACCAGATTGTGGAAATTGGTGTGCGGGAGGTGAATCCAGAAATGTAAGACCTCCAAGATAGCAGTTTGCTGTGGAGGATGGCACGTTTGGTAAAAGCGCAAACCTTATTATAAAATGTTTTCAGCGAAGTTTTGACTAGGGCGGTGTTAATAATACCAAGGTACTGGGTCGACGTGGGAGCACCCGAGAGAGTGACCTGCAGCGACTTGAATCGTGTTGACAGCACTTTTAGACACCTTTCCAAGCGGTGTTTAAACTTGATTAATAATGCCAGCTCAGGGGACCACCAAGGAACCTGACGGGCATGCACAACAGAAGAGATAAGCGGGATGTGAGCCACAGCAACAGAATGTAAAAAGTTGAGAAAATATTGGTAAATTTCGGATGGTGACGAGAGGAGAGAAAAAACATTAATTGTGGCAGATTCGCATTTGAAAGACTCCCAATCAGCTTTAGATAAGTTATAACGAGGAAGTTATGAGGTAGGGGATTGGTCAATGCAGGTGAGGAGAATCGGATGCTGATCACTTGAGAAGCGATCATCCACTAATGAGTAGTAATGACCACTCAAAGTGAAAGACCACAGATGCGGAGGCAAGCGAGATATCAATGGCGGAATATGTATCATGAATATGAGACCGGTAAGTGGGGACTCCAAGATTTAGGCAACATAAAGAAGTCTGACTAATAATAGACTCAATATGGCGGCCAGGGGTGTCAGTGGAAGGGCAACCACAGATTGGGGAATGCGCATTAACCCTTAATTAGCGGCGAGCAACATAAGTCGAGTTAAATAAAGCTGGACTATGTGGCGGCGCTCGACATAGGTCGAGTGGCAATTTCAGCACGTAATGTTGCTGAGAGAGAGAGACAAGTGGTGGCAGGAGAGTAGCGAGCGTATGACTGCTCCAGACCACCGCGGCGAACATACTGACACGAATCCCAGCTCCCTCCTCCCTCTCTCACTCGCTATATAAGGAATTGTATCGGGAAAGTGGCTAATTACATGCTTTTTGCACTCGCGTTGCACGGTTATTGCAAGAAAACTAGCCATCATAAAAGGATCGTTATGGTGTGATTCGAAAGCTCTGTTTATGCCCTTTCAGGGATAGATACTTGTTTTACGTTCTGGGTCGAATTTAGGCATGAAAATGATCACGTAAACAGCCCTATTTTGGCTAAAAACACCCCGCTGGGCGGTACATATAAATAAACCGCATAGGCCGCTCTTAAGGTGTTAAAGACTCCGAGAATTAGATACGGGGGAGTTAATTGGTCTATTAGTAATTGTAAAGAAACAGTGGAATAACCGCAGGATGGTTGATTGTACGAAGAACAGATGGTAAGACAAGGAAGAGTAGGCAAAGAAACAGTAATTGCAACTGACTGGAAGGGGGCGAATGATAAAGTTTGTGCAGTGTAAGCAATAGTATTATGTACAAGTATAGCAGTACGAAGATGTGAAGCAGCAGCCGGGAAAACTGCTGCCACTTGGTAATCTTTAGGTGGAGAGATGTAATTACCAATGTGCTGTAAACACACACACATCGGAGAATAGAGGCTGAGAAGTCTTTGCAGCTCGCCCGATAGCCATTGAGATTCCACTGGATGATGTTACTGAGCATCATCAGGGATGAGCACTGTCAGGCTATCGTGATTTTGAGACCTCTTCACAGAGGCAAGGTAACGTGCATCTTTCGGTAAAACAGAGGTCGGTTGTTTGCCTCTGACAGGGGAGGAGGAAGGGGAAAGGGAGGGTGGAGTAGGGGGAGGGGTCCTATGGTGGGCAGAGGGATTGAGAACTGAGTTGGAACTGGTAACGGTGGAAGGGAAATTAGATTTAAGAACAGAGAATTGTAAACGTAGTTGGGAGAGGAGCGTGTCAGGGTCCGCCACGCGGCCGCGAAGATGAGCAACGCACAAACATGATCTGTTACATCATCAGGAGGCGTGCGAGCGGAAAAGTAGTAACCTGTTGAGTAATGGTGATGTGGTAAACTATCAATGGAAGTTAAATATTACTAAGCTATAATGAATCAAATAAAATCAATCTAAATGAATACTCTATATCTAAATTGGATTCAATCTGAAACAAGCTAATTTATATCCAAAGGTCTCACATAATAAATGTATATAATTATAGGGTAAGGTTATAAGGGTTAATATTAGCCAGGAATTAACTCACCAATAGTTCCACGTGGCAATGAGGCAAGGGAGAACGTTTTACCCAATATGGTGGTGGACAATGGGAAACGAGACTTCGGTCCCGAGACACGAGTCAAGTTAAAGAAAGAATAAATTATTACATGGGAATGGACATGAATATTATGCTTATCTATCAGTCAGTCATGATGTCGATGAGAGCGTCGTGATGGTGTAGCTGTGTGTATTGCTGTATGTGTATTGTGATTAGAGGCACAAAAGCACGATCAACTGAGGGCGGAAAATTAGATGTTAACTGGTTGGTGTTCGTGAAGGCTCTGACGTACCTCAAAAGCACACCTTGCTGCCTTGGCAAACCGCCAGGAGCCCAAATTATCGTACCGCATTTAGGTTGCTCTATACGATAAATTATATTAATATATACGATAAATTCATATATACTACATAAGACCATGGCAATATTGCTTAATAGCATATTAGGCCTTTTATAACTTAACTTATTTACAATCTTATAATATACGATCTACTCGTCCTACATCGTGCTGTAGGAGAGATCGTGACGTCACAGAGACATCCAAGATCACAAAAGAGTCATAGTCTATCGTATTTATACGATACACTCCCCCCACAAAAAAGACCTGAACCCCACCTTAAACCTAAAGTTGCCCAGAGGCTATCTTCTGACGCCACAAGTCGACAGCGCCAGCAGCAGCGCGTCTGGGACGCGTCCCGGTCCGAGAATGATCACCATCAGTATGAGGTGAGTCGTTCCTTCGAGAATCCTCGGACCCAGCAATAACAGGTGGAGCCTCAGATTGCAATGCGGAATCTAGCTCCAAAGCGTACAAACGTGCGATAGGACGAACAGTAGTTCCAGTGGCTGTCTTTAAAAGCGCCACCCGCTCTACAGAGTCTGCCCCCTTGTATACCTCCAATACGCGGCCTAATTTCCAGTATAAACGAGGACTATCTTCTTTAATTAAAACAACGTCACCAACTGTAGGGGCCGTTGGTCTACCAGAGGGAGTAACACTCCTTTCCCTCAATGCTAGCAGATATTCACTAATCCACCGTTTCCTAAAATCCTCGATTATCCTGGACATATACTGGTATCTCTTAGACACCGCTACCGCAGAGTACAACGAGGGATCCTCTAACTCTACTATGGACTGAAAATCAGATGGAAACGCAGTCAATGGTTTTCCATATAGCAAGTGAGCTGGCGTTAATGGTAGTGGTTCTTGCAGGTCGGTGTACACATATGTAAGCGGGCGATCATTCACGACTGCCTCTATCTCTGTGAGGACTGTCGTCAACTCACTCTTCTTTAATAGAGCACGTCCTACAACCGCTCTTAGTCCTGACTTTACTATGCCGACACACCGTTCCCACATTCCACCAAACCAAGGTGCCTTAACTGGAATGAACCTCCATTCGCACTTCTTCTCTCCCAAAAAAGTGATGATAGTAGGATCACTACTCATATCCTTTAGATATTTTGATGCTTGGACATAAGTGGGAGCATTGTCGCTAAGAATGAGTTGAGGGAATGAACGACGGGCACAAAACCGTCTGAACGCCAGCATAAATTCTTCGCTAGACATATTATCACATAGTTCTAGGTGTACCGCTCGAGACGTCGCACAGGTAAACAATAATATATAAACCTTCTCATGCTCCCTCGTCTTCAATGCCCCTGTGTAATCTAATCCTACCGCTTGGAAAGGTTCTACGTGCTTTACACGGCATTCAGGTAGAGGTGGAGCTGGGCCAGTTGCATATGGTTTACCCTTTAGTCTCTGGCATATTACACACTTTCTCACTACGCGTCGAGCTACTTGTCGAACTCTGGGTATCCACCATGTGAGACGTAAATTTGATATAATATGACATACCCCGTAGTGTTTTACTTCCCTATGTGCACGTATGATCAATAGATCAGTAACGTGATGTCTTGTTGGCATAAGTATAGGTCGGTTTGTGCCGTCTGGTACACCCGACCACTTCAGGCGACCCTCACACCTGATGAGGCCATTGTCTAGGTGCAACCTTAGTTGACGCACTATATTAGGCATTAATGTCTTATTCGAGCCTTTCAAGGATTCTAATTCATTGGAAAAGGTTTCTACTTGAACCCATTTGATCAAAGTTACTTCAGCTGCTTTAAATTCACGAGCATCAATGTTGTGACCCCTGTTGCAGAGTTGGCCCGTTACTTTAAGCTTAAGATTGGATACATATCGCAACACCCAAGCTACAACTCTGACTAGTTTATTATAGTCACCGAATCTCGCCCACTTTATGATAGGACCCGGTGGCTCATTTGGTTGGGCTGTAACTGCCACTGTTTCCAGTGGCAGAAGTCCCTCACCAACAGCATGCCATATCGTCCATTCACTTTCATGGAGCAGCCACTTTGGACCATGCCACCACAATTCGGACTTCATTAACTGGCTAGCCGTTATACCCCTAGTTATGAGATCACTAGGGTTTTCCTTTGTATTTACATAATGATAAGCAACGTCTGGCAAAAGGGCTCTAATCTCATCTACCCTATTCCGCACATAAACTGGCAGAGACTTCTTGCTATGTATCCAGTTGAGTGCGACCTGACTATCGCACCATACGTGAACGATTTCAATATTTAATTCGCTCTCGTATGCTGCGCGTACATGTTGCACCAGACGTGCTAATAGCAGCATGGCAGTCAATTCCATTTTAGGGATAGTTACCTTCTTAACCGGGGCTACTTTGGCCCGGGCTGTAACTAAATGTGCCCCAAATGAAGTAACAACATATATGGCTACCCCGTATGCCGTGGCGCTAGCATCGCAAAACGTGTGTAACGTAACGTCACCGAACGCCGCCACTTTACGAGGTATAGGTTTAGTACATAGGATGGCATATTCATTCAACAACAATGTCCCTTGGTCATTCAGGTCCTCGGGCAAACTGTCATCCCATCCTATTTTACGTCTCCAAACTTCCTGCATTAGAATCCTAGCTCTTATGGTAACAGGTAATGCTAGACCCAAAGGATCAAAAAATTGCGCAACTTTGCTCAACAGACTTCTTTTTGTGTGCGCTCCTGTCTGCTGAGCAAAAGACCTTGTTTGAAAAGTTAGTATGTCATGTTTAGGTTGCCAGATCATCCCCAAATTTCTGGACTTTTCCTGGTTAAGAGATGCCATACCATCCACCTGTATTAAACTCTGAAGATCTTCACTATTAGTAACCCACTCGCGGAGAAATAGATGTGCATCCGCAAACAATCTGCGTGCTTGCCAGTATGCATACAACAAATCATCTTGACTATCGCTAGTACCCTGCAAATTGTCAATGTATAATCCGCGAGATAGTTTACTTGTGTCCTCATGAGTGTCAGCTAGATGTTTTCTGATTGTGGCATTTAACAAAAACTGCGAGCAAGTGGCCCCAAAGAGTACAACCCGAAAACGGTATATTATGATGGGACTTTCAGAGTCGCTAATGTCGCTGAACCAAAGAAAGCGGGTAACATCTCTATCTTCCTCCTTTAGCTTGACCATCAAGAATGCTTTCTCGATGTCACTGGTATAGGCATACTTCCCCAGCCTAAACCGCAATAGATGTTGGGACAGATCCGACACCATGGACGGACCTGTCAACAGGCAGTCATTCAGACTGGGTTGTTGACCTTGGTGGGCAGAACAGTCATACACCACCCGTATTGGTGTGGTGACGCTGTCTTTCTTTACCCCATGATGGGCCAGATAGTGAACCCTACCCTTCTTACACGGTTCCTCGACATCGACTCTCTCAATAAAACCCCTATCCTCATAACTCCGAAATACATCGTCATACGCCTGGCGCGTGCTCGGTTCGTTAGACAATTTCCGCTGCAATGCGCGCAAGCGACCTAATGCCAAACCATAGTTGGTAGGTAGGCTTATCTCACTGTTCTTCCAAGGTAAACTAACCTTATATTGCTTGTCTGAGGCACAGTAGCACACAGACTCGTCAAACCTTTGTAGCGCAACTTCCGAGTCATAATCAGTCTCCATAGGATTAATGCCTATGTGATCCAATCTCCACAGTCGTTCCAGGTCGAACTCGGCAGCCATCTTAGGGTCACTAGGTTGGGAATCCTCCCTTCCCAACTCCTCTGCCGCGGTTACATTGACTCTATATATCGAGACCGTGTCGACCAGGACCTTTGACTGTGTAGTATGCACCTTTCCGCTCATGCAGTATCCAAATTTAGTGGGGATTAAAATTACACCACACATCTTTTTAAATCCAGGGTATACTTCATAATAATGATCCACACCAAGTAGAACATGCACCTCACTCTGATTTCCCATGGGATCTGACAAGTTAACCCCTTTGCTACGTAATGCGTGTTCCACCTTCTTCACACCCACAGATACATATTCTGGTAGGGTGTCTACTACGATACAAGTCATAAAGTACCGGTTTTTACGATAGAAATATGAAATCTCCGCTATCTCGTAGTCTTGTTTATCAGTAACCCCTGTGAAGCCCTGTAATCGAAGAGTCTCAGCCCCTACGATTCGGTGCTTCAGTCCCACTAGTACGGACCTCTTTATAAAGGAACGTTGAGACCCTTGATCTAGAAGTACCCGACAAACTTTGTTAATGTCATTACCTTCCATGGGAATCTGTATTGTGGGCAATATAGTGGTGTCTTGCGTGCTACCTAGTGCCACAGTTGTAGTACCCTCATTTTTGACGTCTTTGACTTTATCTGCAGTAGGACACAACTTATCAAAGTGATGTCCTTTGCAGTGCCGACAGGGCCTTAAGTATGTAGCAGTACATTGTCCCTGCTTACCATGTTCCCCACTTAGACAACCTACACATAGCTTCAATCTTCTCGCCTGTGCTAGTTTTGTCTCATTTGTCGGGTATTTTACACAGAAACTCCATTTATGTTTGTTGCTACATAGCTTACATAGAATCTGAGCAGGTTTCTTATACACACCCTCTTTCTTTACTTTAGTCCCCACTGTCATGCTTACTGTTCCCCTCTTCTCCACATTCTCACTCCCTCCCGACACATACATTCTCCCTTTGTTCAACTGTAGATTATTGATCTCCTTACTGAACTGAGTTTTGAATTCCCCCAGCTCAAATGATCTTACCTTATCAAGTATTGCCATAGGAAGCTTCTGACGCAAGATAATGACTATCATTTCCTGCGTGGTAAGCCCTAGGGTATCTAGCGATCGAGTATGGCACTCCATATTTGCCCTGAAGTTTGTCAACTCATCAACCTTATACTGTGGTTCTGCGAGCCCCAACAAGGCAACGACATGGGCCATCTTCAACTGCTCTCTATCCCCGTATGTGGACTCTAATAAGTGTACCGCTTCAAGATAACTACCACCTACTACTGCAAAACCCTCTATTAAATGTAAGGCCTCTCCTTCCATTTGTCCCTTCAGATAGTGAAACTTGCGGACATTATCCAAAGAGGATTCATGAACCGTAGATCGAAATACGTCCCAAAAAGCTAACCACTCGGTTAACTTGCCCCCAAATGTAGGAAGATTGAGCTTTGGGAGGTGTACAGTATGTTTTGGGTCAGCCCTTCTATGGGCCTCATTATCGCCTCCCTTCTTACTTGCGACAGCACGCTGTAATAGGCGCTTCGCTCTAAAGACAGGTTCGTCATAGAGGGCGCGATTATCACACTCTGTAACTATCTCTTCCTCCTCTATCATGTCAGCCACAATCACCTCACTCAGAGCCGTAATACGACCGTGGGTAGCCTGGACGTTATCTAATCTAGCCTCCAATTCCTCTAGATCAGCAGTAGTGATGAAAGTGTTTAAGTCCACAATTAGCCTATTTAACACTCCCCGAAGTCCCGCCCTTTGATTTTTAGGGGCTTTGCTTAGCACCCCACTAGACGGTGTCTCTTTATGGTCTTTATCCATTTTGCATGTGAGCCTATAGGCTATGTATCTAAATGTTACGTTACAAAGACAACGGCAAATCAATAGTCTAATTAAGAGACGCCAACCTGCGGACTTCTATGTTATGGAGAACAAATAGTACACTAAATAGCAATACCTACTAATGGATCATATTGAACAAGAAAAAATGTTATGTCAGGTCATATGTCACAGGAAGTCTGAAACTGAAAAGAACATTACTGGGGAAAGACGATGGGTGGGATGCAGAACTTGGGCAGGTGCAATGATGTGACCCTGCATTCCGGCTCTAACCATCGCTTGGCTAGCCTTGCCAGTTTATCATAGAGTTGTTCCTGCATCCTGTTATATGTCCCCTTGTTCATTGCCCTAAAATCCCTTACTGGTAGCTAATTCCCGGGTCTGGGCACCAATGTGGTAAACTATCAATGGAAGTTAAATATTACTAAGCTATAATGAATCAAATAAAATCAATCTAAATGAATACTCTATATCTAAATTGGATTCAATCTGAAACAAGCTAATTTATATCCAAAGGTCTCACATAATAAATGTATATAATTATAGGGTAAGGTTATAAGGGTTAATATTAGCCAGGAATTAACTCACCAATAGTTCCACGTGGCAATGAGGCAAGGGAGAACGTTTTACCCAATATGGTGGTGGACAATGGGAAACGAGACTTCGGTCCCGAGACACGAGTCAAGTTAAAGAAAGAATAAATTATTACATGGGAATGGACATGAATATTATGCTTATCTATCAGTCAGTCATGATGTCGATGAGAGCGTCGTGATGGTGTAGCTGTGTGTATTGCTGTATGTGTATTGTGATTAGAGGCACAAAAGCACGATCAACTGAGGGCGGAAAATTAGATGTTAACTGGTTGGTGTTCGTGAAGGCTCTGACATACCTCAAAAGCACACCTTGCTGCCTTGGCAAACCGCCAGGAGCCCAAATTATCGTACCGCATTTAGGTTGCTCTATACGATAAATTATATTAATATATACGATAAATTCATATATACTACATAAGACCATGGCAATATTGCTTAATAGCATATTAGGCCTTTTATAACTTAACTTATTTACAATCTTATAATATACGATCTACTCGTCCTACATCGTGCTGTAGGAGAGATCGTGACGTCACAGAGACATCCAAGATCACAAAAGAGTCATAGTCTATCGTATTTATACGATAGGTGACATGATTTGAGGACTGCATGTAAGCAGCCATATACTCCGTGAAACATGCTGAGCATCCACACTCGCCAGCAGGGAGAGTGGAGGAGCACTGTCGAGAAGCAAAGGTGGTGCATGGCGGGTCAGTAGCGGAGCCCATCGCATTGACACCATTGGCAGCATCAGAGGACTCCATCATCGAATCGGTCAGCGCGGTGTGACTGCAACGTGAGAAGTTTTGGAAGGTTTTCGGTCAGACGTGGGGGACAAACTAGGGTCACGATCACGTACTTAATAGTGGCCCCTTCATCATTGACGATATTGCCTATTAATATAATAGTCTCCCTTCAACACCCGCGGCAGCAGTTTTGAATCTCCCGCGCGGAAGGGTTAGGGAGTACTCATTTATAAGTGCACGCTTAATTCTCTTATGGAATCGTCTTATGATTGGGTACCCTACAGAAAAAAACTTTGTAGAAAATAAAAAAGAAAGATTTAACTTAATATCTGTTATATTCTGGCTCTCCATGTGTGGATTTCTTGTGCGTGGCTTCTATACACAGGCCCCCTAGCGGCCATAACTTCCTTCTCCCTTCCACGTTCGTACCAGGTGGGCAGGTGTCCCTTGTGCTCCAGCTTCATTCGTCATTCCTTCGCATATCGTGAGTCCTTACTCATTTGTATACATCTGCGTTGTAGTGAACAAGGTTTAGATTAGCTAAGCACGGGCTGCCCCATTGGTACGTCCGCAGGAAGTGTGTAAATTAGGGTACTATTGTAACAAGGCCGTGTTAGCGGCTCGCTTGGTGTAGTGACTAGCGTCTCGGACTTCCACCCAGAAGGCTCGGGTTCGCGCCCACGCTCGGCGCATTAAAGATTTTTCACAAGCACTGAGTCGTTACCATCCCTCATGAGCAAAGGGATGGGGTAGTAGTACAGGACCCCAATGGAAATACGCCTAATCGGCCTTATTGAGCTATCCTTAGCTAGCTTAGCATGCGCTAGCTTTAAGAACTATTATTATTATTATTATTATTAAAAGGCGCCTACGTATCCCAGGATCTACGCGCCACGTGTGTTATTATTATGTTGTTTTGGCGCCTTAGCTTTTGATATTATAGCTAGGAGGCTACCATTCTACAAGATTATGCTTCAGGCCGTCACTTTGAGGCAGTTGCATATTAAATTTTTTATTTTTTATCAAATGCTCTAGTTCAAGGGTGGCTGCACTTGGTGCGGAGCCTTCTAGAGTTCGTATTTGCTTCTGGGCCCCTATCGCGGGCCTCCCCTTCTTCGTGCTGCTGCTGCTGGGTCGTCAGAGGAAAGCCTTGCCACACTTATGACATCCACACTCGTTGTCATGATGTGGAAGCATCCAGACAGAAGTGGCAGGATTGCGAGAATCAAATTCCGCAACCTTAGCCTACATCACATCCAACTCTTCCGTCAGGGCAACCGAAGGTGGACCGGCAAGTTGGAACAGTGAAGCTTTCTCTTTAATCAATTTCTTACGAGGTGTCGGCTTAGAGGTGGAGGGAGGGTGACAAGAAGTGAGTAACTTAGTCTTGTCAGAGAGTCGTCGCTTTCCTGTGATTGCAGTCTTTTTAGAGGAGGTAGGAGCAGGGCGAACGGTGGAGCGCACTGCATTGGGAGAATGGGAACATTGGGTTAGTCGAGGAGAAGAGGAAGCAGTAGTACGATGGTGATTAGCAGTTTGCGATGTATCCATGTCATCCAGAAGTGTCAAACTGATTAGAAGTAGGAACGACAGGGGCAGGAACAGGAGGCTGAGCAGGTGGTGACACTGTAGGGGTACCTGAGGTAGCAGAGGGAGAAGGTCGTTCCAGCTGGGGTCGCGGTGCTGAGATGTGAGAGCGCACCACCGCAGCATACCTACGCCGTGGGGCCAATCCTTGATCGCGAAGATGACGAACAGCAACACGGTATGATAGTCCCTTGGTGGATTGAAGATGTAAGAGTTCTAACTGGAACGCATGATGAGACCATGATTTGTCATTGGCAGCATGATCTTCACCGCAGTTAGCGCACCTCAAGTCCGAGGCAGAGCGGGTACAACTATCCTCCCAATGTGCAGACCCACAACGACGGCACGCCACGGAGGATCTACAAAATCTTGAGGGATGGCCGAACCTCCAGCAATTCATGCATTGTCTAAGGCGTCTGGCGTAAGGTCATACCTGTAGGTAATCGACCAGCAAAATTGATAGTACAGTAGGAGGTAGTTCGTGTCTATCAAAGGATACCTTAATGATGCGGAGAGGAGGGCGACGTGAAGACTATTGCGCGAAGGGATAATATAAGCGTCAACATTAACCACTGTAGGATCAACCCTTTGTAACATGGAGCAAATTCTAGGCGCTGACGTAGTAAAGTCTTATTCCTGGAACTGGATATCCAGTGGAATAGAAATAGTATTGATTTAGTTTAGATTCGGCCTGTCCGGTGACGCCATCGCTCGAAGCGCTGAGGGATTGCATTGCTATCGACTGGGCTTCACTCGTCACCTCCACCAATCGCGAGGTGTCCGACGCTGTGTGGACACTCACGTCCCCCACCCAGTCTTGAAGCTTTGTAAATGAGTGGAACGCACTGCCCCAGTATGTAGTCGATTCCGAATCAATAAGGGAGTTTGAAAGTAATCTTGATAAAGCATGAGGAAGACAAGATTTGAAGTTTGATTATAAAACAAAAATACAGAGTAGTAATAATTTTGCGTCTGCTACCGCCGCCGCCAACACCGTGAACGACCGCAGCAGTGCAAGTACTGGTACTGAGCTGGATACACAGGCATAGTTTTCCTTTTTCCAGAGGATCTACTGTAAGAAATACTGTAAGAAAACTGTAAGAAATATAGTTTGACGTCATCGAGAGGCTCACGCGCTACAGTGAAAAAACGCGGCCATCATGCCGGAGCAAACATGTCCTGTAGAGTACTGGCCGACGGTTTAGAATATTTTGGACGATGGCGAGACTTGGGTGTGCGGGAGGAAGATGCCAGAATGATTACGGTAGAGTGACTAGGAGCTGGTAAAGTCTCAGGAGAAGTAATAGGAATGTCAGCAGGGGTTTGTGATGCCAGTGATGTATTAGCCCCAGTAATTAGAGGCGCATACGGCTCTAATGTAATTAGCCCCGCAGAAAGGGACTTCGGATGGAACGGTGTGTCAAGAGAAGGGAGATCCTCCTTATCTACCAGAGCTGAAGAAGATGTGGAAGGCTCGACAGCAGGGAGAGAGTCCGAGGGAAGTCCAGGGTGAGCGTCAACCAAATACATTCGACAGGCCAGAGGTGCAGCCATGAGCTTGGTCCTCATGTGGGAGGCTGCCAGCCACATGAGGACTGAGGAGAGAAGAGTCAGCCATTAGAACACTAGATTTATTACAGTAAGATGTCACCATATGAAGAAGAGAAGACGGCCCAACATTTTTTTTTTTTTTTTTTTTTTTTTTTTTTACCGTAGTTTAACCAGACCACTGAGCCACATGACGAGACTCTCATAGGGCTGGCCCTAGCCTGAGCTAAAGGTTCAGCGGGAATAGATATAGATCAGTGTGAGGTGGAGCACTAATCAGATTTCATTGATGAGAGAGGAGGAGGAAAGAAAGCGAATGATGGGGTAAATAGAGAAAGTAGGAGAATCCGTCAACAAATCAGAGTAAGATTTATGGCCGAAGTAAAGTGTACGGGAGCGGGAATAGAGCGGACATTCAATAAGGATACGACGAACAGTAAGGGAAGTGTGACAGGATTGACATTCTGGTTGAGGATCATGGGATGTAGACATCAAGTAGCCGTGTGTTAGTCTGGTATGGCCAATACGTAGACGCGTGAGTAGAACTTCCAGCGCACGGGACGGTTGAAGGGAGGATTGCCATTGGTGAGGAGAATGCTTAATCGAGCGAAGTATGTTAGTCGGGGATTGTGACCCCCATAACCGATGCCACCGCTGTTGAATGACACCATGTCAAGATGTTAACCAGTCCTCTACTGGGAGACGGGGTTGAGATATTGCTAGATCAACAGCCGATTTCGCTGAGCGATCAGCGTGCTCATTACCTGCGATCCCTACGTGGGCCGGAATCCAGCAGATTTGAACCCAATGATCAGAGTCATGTAGAGTATGCAGTGCGCATTGGATAAGGGCAACTAGTTTGTGACGTGGATGATAGTGTCCAAGTGCCTCAACCGTACTGCGGGAATCACTGTAAATAACAAAACGACCCGATGGAGATTGTAGGACTATATCAATGGCAGCGTGAATGGCATAAAGTTCAGCAGCATACACCGAAGCCTGGGGAGGAAGAGAAATCTGGGTACTGTGGTCGGGGGAAATTGCGGCAAAACCAACACCAGAATCAGATTTAGAACCGTCAGTATATATGGCAGTGTACGAAGCCTTGCGGCGTATATATTCTAGAGCGTGATGGTGCAAAACTTCAGCAGAGGGAAGCGATCGTTTATTCAGGTGTGACAAATACAGACAGGTACGTGGCATATGCAAAGTCCAAGGGGGGCGGCGGGGGACAAAGCGGGGAAGGCAATGGGCAAGACTAGTGGTATGGAGCAATTGAGCAGCACGAACAGGGAAACTCGGGACATGATTACCAGCAGTAGTGTCAGTGGAGGCAAAGAGAGCCTTTGGTAGGCGAGTCGCTGTCAGAAATACGAAGGGCCCTGCACATGGTCACCAGATCACGATGAAGGAAGAGAGGGGCTCACCACTATCAGCGAGGATGGAGATGATAGGCGACGAGCGGAAAGCCACAGTACAGAGACGAAGGCCCTGATGGAGAATGGAGTCAAGGGTTCGTAAGGTACTTTCGGAGGCACCACTGTAAATAGGGCTGCCATAGTCAATAATAGAGAGGACAACAGCCTTGTATAACATCAACATAGTGGAACGTCGGGCACCCCAAGTGGTATGGGAAAGCTTCTTCAGGAGGTTAAGCTCACGCTGACCTCTGGATTTAACATAAGAAACGTGTGCCTTCCAATTTAAATGAGAGTCAAAAACTAACCCCAAGAACTTGGCTTCAGGACATACCTGGAGACACGTGTTGGACATGGTTAAATGAAGATCGTAACCCTGTAACCATCGTTTGTCTTTATAAAACACCATGGCTTTGGTCTTTTCAGGAGAGAAGCGGAACCCAACAGAGGAGGCCCAAGAATTTACCCGAGCAATGGCAATGTTTATGACTCGTTGGGCATGACGGAGATGTTTGGAGGCATAATAGACGGCGAAGTCGTCTACATATAAACTATGCCGGACGTCAGGGGGTAATCGTCGAATTATGCAATTGGCCGCTAGTGCATAGAGCGTGCTGCTCAGGACGCAGCCTTGCGAGAGACCACAATCGAGGGAAAATATATCAGAGAAATTGCCTTCTACACGGACCTGAAAAGTGCGGGCTGACATGAAGTTGGAGAGAAAGGTGGGGAGGCGACCCCTTATACCCGCATTGTGAAGGTTACGAAGGACCAAATGACGCCATGTAGTATCGTAGGCCTTCGAGATGTAAAAAAAACAGAAACAGCCACTAGTTTACGAGCAAACCCCTCCTGTATGTACGATTCCAAATGAGCCAGAGAGTCTAAGGTGGAGCGATTTGGCTTGGAACCAAATTGGAAAGGCGTCAAGATATTACGATCGCGTAGGAGCCATAACAAACGGGAATTCACCATCTTCTCCATCAACTTACAAATTCAATTAGTAAGGGAAATGGGTCGGTAGTTAGTCAGCAGGCCAGGATCCTTACCAGGTTTAGCAATTGGAACAACTATCGCGTGATGCCAGGAGTCAGGAAAAGTACCAGAAGCCATAAATGATTGTAAAGCCGTAACAGATACGACGTGGCAAGTGGGGCAAGCTGTTTTAGCAAATCGAAACCGATACCATCAGGGCCCGGGGCAGATGTTGTGCAAGAGGATAGAGCTGCGTCAAATTCTGCGGTAGTGAATGGTAAGTTATAGACGTGAGAGGTATCCGTATGTAGTAGTAACCACATTTTTGTATTCCTATGTTGACATATTATGTTCCTAGTTGAGTTTCGTACAATATTCTGCAGATGTCTGCTACTTTCATGAGGGGGTTTTTAGTGGATGTTTATCATTCACGGAGCAGAGGGATGCACGCTTGGGGGTCTGGTTCTACATTATTACACACGTGGAGGCTGACCAGTGAGGGTGATCTGGTTTTGGGCAGGCAGGATTGGAGCTTTCCTATATTGGAGGGCCAAATACCATCCTATGAGCTTTTAAGTCCCTAGGGTGATTACCAGGTAAGATATTCAGTGTGTAACCAGTTAGGAGGGTTATACTGTACACATGTCGGTCAGTGATTTAGTTTAGGCTACAGTGTCGGGCAAGAAGGTTAGATTACCATATATTTTGCATTAATGGTACTGGTCATAGACTGCTGATCACTGAGCCTTGTGTCCTAGTACTCTACAGTACAGTGTTTAAAGTTAGGCTAGGCTAGACTTTTGTGTTAAGTTAGGTTAAATCAGTAGGCTTTGAGATAGGCTAGGCTAAGAGTAAACAGACTATAGGCTGTGTGAATCCTTGAGTGCTTGCCTTATCATATTTCTGCACATATCATTAATAAATATAATTGCCTGTTACATGTGTATTTATTTTCAAGAGTGCCTTTATCTCTAGGAGTGTGAGTAACAGAACTGCTGATGTTATCTTAAAACTTTACTTGTCATTAGTGAGACCCCATATGGATTATGCTGTCCAATTTTGGTGTCCTTATTACAGAATGGACATAGATTCATTGGAGAGAGTACAGTACAGCGTAGAATGACAAAAATGATCCATAATATTAGAAATCTTCCGTATGAAGAAAGGTTGAAGAAATTAGGTTTACATTCGTTACAGAGACGCAGAGTTAGAGGGGATATGATAGAGGTGTTCAAGTGGGTTAGTGGGATTAACAAAGGGGACATGACAAGTACATTCCTGGAAGTACATTCAGAAAAAGTTAACAAGAAGAGTAGGGATCCCAGAGCTGGTAGGGGGGTTGAATGATGGGAGTAGAGCGGAGACTGATAAGGAGAAAGCAGAGGTGCTGGGGAAATACTTTGGGGGGTACTAACAGTGGAGTCGAAGGATGCAGTGCCTACTATTCCCATCAAACAGGCACCGGCACTAGAACTAATAGAGTTTTCCCATGCTAGAATAAGAAGGGCTATAGAAAAAATGAACAGAAGTAAGTCACCGGGACCGGATGGGATACACCCAAGAATCATAAAGGAAGGAGGGGAGATGTTAGTAGAGCCATTGAAAATGTTATTTGAGGTATCGTTTAATACAGGACAAATCCCGATGGACTGGAGAGAGGCAAACATAACAGCTATATTTAAGAAGGGAAAGAAAAATGACCCAGGGAATTATAGACCAGTCAGTTTGACAAGTGTTGTGTGTAAACTAATGGAAACGGTAATTAGAGAAGGAATAATGGATCATATGAAGTCAAACCAACTTTTCAGTGGGAGACAGTTCGGATTCTTGCCGGGGAGGTCGACGGTACTACAGCTAATTAAGGTGGTAGATGATTGGATGCAAATTCTAGAAGATGGTGATGCAATAGACGTGGTATATTGCGATTTTATGAAGGCCTTTGATAAGGTCCCACATAAAAGGTTAATAGAGAAAGTGAGAAGCTATAATATAGGGGAGAAATGTGTGAAATGGATAGAAGCCTTCCTGAAAGATCGGAGACAGAGGGTACTGGTGAATGGAATAGGCTCGGGGTGGAGGGAAATTACAAGTGGGGTACCTCAGGGATCTGTGTTGGGACCACTGCTGTTTGTTATATTTATCAACGACTTGCCTGAAGTTATAACTAATGGAAGTGAGGTATACCTGTATGCGGATGACACTAAGCTGTATAGAAGAGTGAGGAGTAAGGAAGATATGGGTTTGCTTCAAGGAGATGTGGAGGGCATGAAGGGATGGTCTGAGCATTGGTTAATGCCTTTTCATCCAAAAAAATGCAAGTACATGCGGATTGGGACCAGCAAGATAGACAAGGTAGGATACAGTATGTATGAAGCGATGGAGGAAGTGAATGCAGAAAAGGATATAGGAGTAGTGATAGACAATAAGTTAAATTTCTCAGAACATTTAGCGGAAAAGATAAACAAAGCCAATAGAATTGTAGGGCTGATAAGGAGGACATTTGTGTCACTTGACGAAGAAATCTTCAGGAATCTCTATACAGCGCTGGTTAGGCCGCACCTGGAATATGCGAACCAGGTGTGGGCTCCATATATGGTAAAGGATATAGAAGCAGTGGAGAAAGTGCAGAGGAGAGCTAGCAAGCTGGTACCAACGTTGAAGAGCGCGGCTATGAGCAGAGGTTGAGGACACTGGCATATAGGAGAAAGAGAGAGGATATGATAGAGACTTTTAAGATAGTGTCAGGAAAGTACGATGAGGATGTGTGTGAAGGTATCTTCTTGATGCGGGAGGGAACAAGAACGAGAGGACACTCTAAGAAAATTTACAAAGAAAGAAATAGGCTTGAGAAGGCAAAGAACTCATTTTGTGATAGAGTGGTAAATGAGTGGAACGCACTGCCCCAGTATGTAGTCGATTCCGAATCAATAAGGGAGTTTGAAAGTAATCTTGATAAAGCATGGGGAAGACAAGATTTGAAGTTTGATTATAAAACAAAAATACAGAATAGTAAAAATGTTGCGTCTGCTACCGCCGCCGCCAACACCGTGAACGACCGCAGCAGTGCAAGTACTGGTACTGAGCTGGATACACAGGCATAGTTTGCCTTTTTCCAGAGGATCTACTGTAAGAAACTGTAAGAATGACAAAGGTACTAAAGCTCAGTGATAGCGAAAGAACTCGTACCAATGGTTTCAAATTAGATAAATTTCGTTTCAGAAAAGATATAGGCAAATATTGGTTTGGTAACAGAGTTGTAGATGGGTGGAATGGACTACCAAGTGCTATAGTGGGATCTAAAACTGTAGGGAGCTTTAAGATAAAATTGGATAAGCATATGGACGAGAAGGGTTGGGTGTGAAGGGGGATCAGCCGGGTTGGGCCAATCAGCGCTCTGCAGACCCCCATAATCCTGCGTTAATCTCTAACCGTTTTGGTAAGATGATCCTCAGGGTATTAGAGTGTTGAGCCTATAATTGGGCTTTGTAATTTATTTGGGGTTGTGTGGGACAGGGATCTGCCTTGTTTAGGCCAATCGGCTTTCTGCAGACTCCCATTTTCTTATGTTCTTATGTTCTTATAACTATGATGATATTTATACCTTTATATGCTAGGTTATAGGCTGTACACATGTTATTAGGCTAATTATCAAGCCAGTTGTCCCCATATCAGGTAACCTCTATAATAAATGTATAATTCTACTGCATACAGTAGTTGTGTATTGCTCACTGAGGTATTACATAAAATACATAAGATCAGGGGAGTAGTTATATAAACGAATATAATTTCCACCCCGTGACAAGTGGCGACCGTGACCAGGACCTGATCTGGACGGCTAGCTTTTAATTTGTGATTTTGTGCAGTTAGGCTAAAATAATTGTTTTTCCATGTGATTTAGGGATTTTTGTACAATTGATAGGCCTATTTTCCCATGTGATTGTTGTGCATTATATTTCTCCATTGGCGGCACACCATGGCGGAAGGCGGACGCAAGTTTGAGGCTCCGGCATATGTTATGGGAATAGTCAATTAATTCAAGGATATCGAGTGCATACGGGGCTAACAAGAAGAGGAAGGATTTAGTGAAGTGTTTGGAGGATATATTGGTGTGGTGGAGGGGTGATATATAGTGTAATAAGAGTGTGTAGTGACAGGACAGCGGTAGGGTTGTGAGTTGTTGAGTTTGTAAACAAACATGGCAGAGGGAATTTCGGGTATGACGGAGGCGGAAGGAAGGTTACAACGTTTTCGGGGATTTAAGAGCACAGATAAGAAGTTAGAAGAGGTTAGTATTGTTGTGAAGGATTTGGAAAAGTGGATGAGTGATACGGAGAAATGGAAGGGGGATATTGGTGAGAAAGTTAAGGCACTGTGTGTAATGTGTGGTGTGATAGGATAGGTGGGGAAGGGAATAGGCCTAGCGAAGGAAGTGAATGCAGGCCTTTTTTGGCAGTTAATGAGAGCCTAGAGATGGTATTGAAAAGGGTAGATGAACTGGGAGCAGAGAATATGGCATTGAAGGAGCAGCTGAAGGAATACGAAGGACGTTTCACGGAAGTAAAGGAGTCGACTGCATGGACGGTGGTAGGTAAACAAAAAGTCAAGGATTTGGAGGATATTATGAAAGAGCAAAAGGAAGAAATGAATATGACCAAAAAAAGTTTTGAGAGTGCAGTTGTAGGGGTCATGAAGAACAAGGAGAGTGTCGTGAGGGAGGCCATGGACAGGGATAGGGGTGTAATCTTGTATGGAGATATAGAGACTCATATGAATGATAATGGAGTGAGAAAAGTGAGGGATATGGAGACAGTGAAGGAGGTCTTGAAAGGTGTGGATGAGGACGAATATGGATGGGAAGGGCAGGTGGAGGAGATCAGTAGGATAGGTAGATATAAAAGGGGAGAGATGAGACCTATAAGGGTACAGTTTAAAACTAGGGTAGTGGCGGAGACTGTGACAAATTTTAGTTGGAGGCTAAATACAAATGATAAACTGAAACACATAAGACTAAAGAAGGATTTGAGTATAGAACAAAGGAAAAAAATTAAGGAATTACAAGAAAAGGCTGATGAAAATAATGGAAAGTTGGATGAGGAGGATAAGAGAAATTTTTACTGGAGAGTGAGGGACGGAAAAGTGAGGAAGTGGTTTATAAGAGTAGAAAGGAGGGGGAGATCAGGGAGGGGAGAGAATGTGATGAGAGTTGTGACGGAGGAGGAGAACGGGGTGGAGGTGTCACAGGGAGAGACAGGAGACAAAGAGGCAGACCCAGTAGTGCTAACAGGGGAGTAGGGTACGGACTGGAGGAGCGGGATGGTGTAATTGCTGAAGGAATGGTAGATGGATTAAGGATTATGTTTAGTAATGTGGATGTGTTTACTCAGGACAAGAAAAGAGAACTGATATGTAGGTTGCAGGATGAAGAGGCAAAACCTGATGTCATAGCCCTACAGGAAGTAAGACCAAAAAATGTTAGAATTGAAAGGGAACTGGTGGAATATAGTTTGGAGGGTTTTGAGTTATATGAGAGAAATGCTATTAGAGCAGAGGTTGGAAGAGGACTGTTTATTTATGTAAGAAAAGAGCTCAAGGTTAATGAGGTGGATATGAGACAGCAGTATTGTGAATATTTGTGTATTGAAGTAAAATGTGTAAGAAAAGGATCAATTCTAATTGCCTCTATATATAGAAGCCCAAATAATAGTAGGGGAGAGGATGATAACCTACTGAAAGCAATGGCGGAGATAGATAATAGAGAGAACAAATATAAAATTTTGATTGGACATTTCAATTTGCCAAGGATCAACTGGGCAAATTGTACTACTCCAGCGGGACAGGGTAGCCTGGAAAATAAGTTTATAGAGAAAGTGAGAGATTGTTTTTTAACGCAACATATTGTAGAGATGACAAGATATAGAGATGGGACGCAGGGGAGTGTACTTGATTTGATTTTTAGCAATGAAGAGGATATAGTGGAACATGTTAATGTGGATAGCCCTATAGGTCGTAGTGACCATGCCTGTATAAGCTTTAGTTGTAACATTAAATCGGAGAGGGATAATAGAAGCAATAGAAAAATATACATGTATGATAGAGCAGATTATGAGCTGCTGAGACGGTGTTTGGACATTGACTGGGGGGAATATTTGAACGGTGAAGACGCTGAAGGAATGTGGAGGAAAATTAGAGTCAAACTGGAGAATGCTGTATCCAAAAGTGTACCAGTAAGGGAATATAAGGATAAAACAAAATTGAGGAAAAGAACTAACCCAGAATTGCCAATGAAAAGAAAGCTTTGGATATTGATTAGAAGAAAGAAACGATTGTGGGAAAGATTAAAATTGTTAAAAAAGAACAGGGGGTCTAGTATAGAGGCTAAGGAAGTGGATCTGGAACGCAGACAAATAAACAATAAAATAAGGTGGGAAACAAGGACCCCCTCCTTGTTTCCCACCTTATTTTATTGTGAAGGAGAGGGAGAGAGAGAGAGATAGAAATGTGAAGGATAATCCAAAAATATTCTGGAAGTACATTCAGGAAAAGTTAACAAGAAGAGTAGGGATCCCAGAGCTGGTGGGGGGGTTGAATGATGGGAGTAGAGCGGAGACTGATAAGGAGAAAGCAGAGGTGCTGGGGAAATACTTTGGGGGGGTACTAACAGTGGAGTCGGAGGATGCAGTGCCTACTATTCCCATCAAATAGGCACCGGCACTAGAACTAATAGAGTTTTCCCATGCTAGAATAAGAAGGGCTATAGAAAAAATGAACAGAAGTAAGTCACCGGGACCGGATGGGATACACCCAAGAATCATAAAGGAAGGAGGGGAGATGTTAGTAGAGCCATTGAAAATGTTATTTGAGGTATCGTTTAATACAGGACAAATCCCGATGGACTGGAGAGAGGCGAACATAACAGCTATATTTAAGAAGGGAAAGAGAAATGACCCAGGGAATTATAGACCAGTCAGTTTGACAAGTGTTGTGTGTAAACTAATGGAAACGGTAATTAGAGAAGGAATAATGGATCATATGAAGTCAAACCAACTTTTCAGTGGGAGACAGTTCGGATTCTTGCCGGGGAGGTCGACGGTACTACAGCTAATTAAGGTGGTAGATGATTGGATGCAAATTCTAGAAGATGGTGATGTAATAGACATGGTATATTGCGATTTTATGAAGGCCTTCGATAAGGTCCCACATAAAAGGTTAATAGAGAAAGTTAGAAGCTATAATATAGGGGAGAAATGTGTGAAATGGATAGAAGCCTTCCTGAAAGATCGGAGACAGAGGGTACTGGTGAATGGAATAGGCTCGGGGTGGAGGGAAATTACAAGTGGGGTACCTCAGGGATCTGTGTTGGGACCACTGCTGTTCGTTATATTTATCAACGACTTGCCTGAAGTTATAACTAATGGAAGTGAGGTATACCTGTATGCGGATGACACTAAACTGTATAGAAGAGTGAGGAGTAAGGAAGATATGGGTTTGCTTCAAGGAGATGTGGAGGGCATGAAGGGATGGTCTGAGCATTGGTTAATGCCTTTTCATCCAAAAAAATGCAAGTACATGCGGATTGGGACCAGCAAGATAGACAAGGTAGGATACAGTATGTATGAAGCGATGGAGGAAGTGAATGCAGAAAAGGATATAGGAGTAGTGATAGACAATAAGTTAAATTTCTCAGAACATTTAGCGGAAAAGATAAACAAAGCCAATAGAATTGTAGGGCTGATAAGGAGGACATTTGTGTCACTTGACGAAGAAATCTTCAGGAATCTATATACAGCGCTGGTTAGGCCGCACCTGGAATATGCAAACCAGGTGTGGGCTCCATATATGGTAAAGGATATAGAAGCAGTGGAGAAAGTGCAGAGGAGAGCTAGCAAGCTGGTACCAACGTTGAAGAACGCGGGCTATGAGCAGAGGTTGAGGACACTGGGGCTTCCGACACTGGCATATAGGAGAAAGAGAGGGGATATGATAGAGACTTTTAAGATAGTGTCAGGAAAGTACGATGAGGATGTGTGTGAAGGTATCTTCTTGATGCGGGAGGGAACAAGAACGAGAGGACACTCTAAGAAAATTTACAAAGAAAGAAATAGGCTTGAGAAGGCAAAGAACTCATTTTGTGATAAGAGTGGTAAATGAGTGGAACGCACTGCCCCAGTATGTAGTCGATTCCGAATCAATAAGGGAGTTTGAAAGTAATCTTGATTAAAGCATGGGGAAGACAAGATTTGAAGTTTGATTATAAAACAAAAATACAGAATAGTAAATATTTTGCGTCTGCTACCGCCGCCGCCAACACCGTGAACGACCGCAGCAGTGCAAGTACTGGTACTGAGCTGGATACACAGGCATAGTTTGCCTTTTTCCAGAGGATCTACTGTAAGAAACTGTAAGATGTTATTTTGTGCATTTTTGTTTCTCGAGTGAGGCTAAGCATCCTCTCGTGATTTTATTTTTAGTGCATTTCTTTTTATCTCGAGTGAGGCTACGCATCCTCTCGTGATAAGTGTATTTTATTTCCCCATGTGATTTTATTTTTAGTGCATTTATATTCTCGAGTGAGGCTACGCATCCTCTCCTGATAGGTTAGTGAATAAAATTTTCTTTTGCCACTATAATTTTGCAGCAATGGCAACTATTCCCCCTTGCCACATGACTCGTTGCCGCCATTTGGGGGCTTCTGGGCTTGTAGGTGGAGCGGCCAAGGTTCTTGGCCGCTCTCCCTATCACCTCCAACTAATTTTGTCATGTCCTTTTCTTTCTCCTCCTTTCTAGTTTTCGTTTTTCCCTCTTCCGCTTTCTCCTGGGGGTGCCATCAGAGGCCGGTCTCCCACCCTTGAACTTTTGTGGTCCCATCCCTCCCTTCCCTTCCGGTTGACTTCCCTGTTTGCTTCCTTTTTTTTCTCTTTAACTGCTTCGGAGGTTCTAGTTTCCTTAGGGCTTCGCATTGGTGTCTCTGATCACTGCTGAGTTGGCAGAGTCCACCTGGCGACAGGTGCTGCCGGCCAGGGCTCGCAAGGCTCGTTGCTGGAGGATAGGCACTATAGGGTTGCTTTGGGGTTTCTGACTCCCTTCTCTCTTCCCAGTGAGTGTGTCAGGTGACTACGCCGGCCCCGTTCTCCATGGGACAAAGCTGCAGGACAAATGCCCGGGTTGTACAAGGTCCCTAGCTCAAAGCCGAGACCTGTCCCAACTCAATTGGCCGCATTCTGGGTTTCGTGGCCCTGCGGAGGTCTTTCTCCCTTTCGTTGCCAGGGGCACCTGGTAACCGCAGTATCTTCTTCCATGCTTTACCCCCTTTTCTCTTGCTATGGTGACGACTTATGCTTTTTTCCCTGTTCTTCCCTGTTTATGGCTTCTGCTTTAGTGGTTCCGGTGAGTGAGCCCCTTGTGGCATGCAGCCTGCCACTTGGGGGTCCGTTGTCTGGCTGTCAATCCGGTTCACCGCGGGAGCACAGTGAGTCGGGGATGGTTTTGGGTGCTCTCGACCGGCCCGCTGAAATATCCCTCGGTCGTCACTCGTCCCTCTCGTCCATTACCGTTCCGAATCCTTCTACTACCCTTCCGTCTTCGTCACGTCTTTCTCCACCCTCCACTACCCAGGATTTCATCTCCTCTCCTGTAGTTATTTCTGCGTCTTCCTCTTCTTCCTCTTCTCCCTCTAGTCATGTCACCCTCGACCCTTTTCTGCCCTCCCTCCCTCGTTCTCTTTCCTCTTCTTCTCCAGTTTCGTCCTCTTCTCGTCCTCGGTCCTCCCTATGTCCTCTCTCTTTGCACCTCCTTCCTTTACTAAGTTTTTCTCCATCCCTGCTTCTGCGCCTCTAGCCGGTGTTGACCTCCTCTTCCACTTGCATCTCCTTCAACAGGTGGGAAAGGACGTCACCTTCCACTCCCGCCATGATGCCTCCCGTCTTGTTACCGTCCAAAACGAACTTCAGGCTACTGCTATGTCCTCTTTCGTCGATTGTTCTGGCACCCCCATCCCGGCTCAAAAAGATCAACGACTCAACTCCTGTACAGGGACTGTCCTGATCCCCGCTTCCATCCGTCTCGGGGGTCGTCCATTCGCGGATTGCGCCGACCTCGTCAAGGACATCGTTGTCGCTCAAGACCACAAGGTGGTTAGTGTGGTATGCTACACTATCCCTCCTCGCGACCTTCGCCGCCATCCCGCTAACATTGCCAAGATCTCTTTTGATGGACTTTCCCTTCCTGCCCATGTTATTGTCGGTGGTACTCGCCTCCCCGTGACTGCGTCTCTTCCCCGTCCACTCCAGTGTCGCAGCTGCTGGGGTTTCGGCCACCCGGCGAAGTTCTGCCGTACAGCCGCTGAGAGCCCACTCTGCCCGCGCTGTGCGCAGTCCGGACATGCCGTTGGCGAATGTCAGTCTACGTCCCGGTTCTGCCTTAATTGCCGCGGATCTCATTCGGCCGACTCTAAGATTTGCCCCGTTCATCTGTTCGAGTCTGAGGTTGCTGTCCTCAAAGCGAGACACTACGCTCACCGCAGCCCGCCAAGAGGCTCGTCGCTTGGGCTTCACCCCTCAGTCATTTTCCAAGACTCTGTCTCCTCCCTCCTCTTCTTCGCCTCCCTCTACCACGCCCCCCCCCCCCCCTTTTCTGGTTCCTCGGTTCCTTCCACCGCCTCCGCTCCCTCCGTCCCCCCGGTCGCACCAGTTTCGTCATCTGCCTCCCTTCCTTCTACCGGTGCTTCTCCCGGATTTTCTCCTTCCTCCTCTTCTGTCTCCTCCGTTCGTCCTTCCGTCTCTTCCTTTTCTGTCCCTTTGTCTAACACTTTCTCTGTTCTCAGTCCTTCTCCTACTTCTGCCCCTTCATCTTGCTCTCTTCCTTGTTCCTCCTCTTCTAGTCTCCCTCAACGCTCTCACCGTTCCAAGCCTCCCCCCCGTTCTCCGTCATCTTCCTCTTCTAGTCGCTCCAAATCTCCTACTCGCTCTAAACTTCCCTTCTCCTCTACCAAACGGGCTCCTGTGCTCCGTTCTTCCTCGCCCGCTTCCTCTATTAAACGTAAGGGTGGTCTCCGTGATGTGCGGAGCTCAAGTCCCTGCGAGAAGAAGAAGAAGAAGTCGCCTCCTTCTCCTTCTGTTTCCCTTTCTCCTCCTCCTCCCGTCACTGCGTCCCTAGATTTCTCCTACGAAACCCTACCTAAGATTGATGAATTTATCCGTTCTTCCCACCCACCACCTTCAACTGTTCATGCCGAAGTTCATCCTACTCCCTCTTCTCTCCCCCCTACCCCTCTCCCCCTGCCCCGTCCTCTTCCTCCACTCCCCCTTCTGGCCTTCCTCCTCTTCCTCCTCCTGACCCTCCCCCTCTTCCTTCTCCTGCCCTTACCCCCTCCTTCTCTTCCCACCCGCCGTCCGTCCTTCCTACCTCTTCCGGCCCTCCTCCTTCCTCTCCTCTTTCTCTGTTAGACCTCCCTATGCCCCCCGGTTTCCAGTCTTCCCCTTCAACGTCTTCTCCAATTCCTGCTATTATTTCCCATCGTTAGTCTCTCTTGGCTATATTTTCCACCCACGGTGTTAACTGTATTTTGTAAATATGTTGTATATAGTGTACGTCTTTTCTTCCCTCTTGTACGCGTCTTCTTTTTAATCTTTTTTGTCTTTTTAATGTCCATTTTACAATGGAACATTCGTAGTTTTGCAGCACATCGTGTTGATCTTCGTTACCTTATCTCTAGGTTTAGCCCACTTGTTATTAGTTTACAAGAATCGCGTTTATCTAATGCCCCCTCCCAATACCTTTTTACTCCTATATAAGTTCTCCCCAATCCCAGTATGCTACTTGCCTCCTCGTACATCATGATGTCCCAGTGTCTCCGTTAACTATCCATACCTCTCTTAAATGCACGCTTGCCAGAGTGTTCCTTTCACGCTGGCTTACAGTAGTTTCCATATACCTTTCCCCCTCGATCCCGATCGATGTTCCAGAATTAAACAGGATCCTTTCTCTATTACCTGCACCTTTCCTCCTTTTAGGGGATTTTAATTGCAGGCATTCCCTGTGGGGTGACTCTACCGTTAATACACGAGGTCGTTCCCTTGAGGCTCTGATTCGTACACACGATTTATTTCTTTTAAACACTGGTTCCTCTACGCATTTTGATAGGGGCACCCGTACCTTCTCATGTATTGACTTGTCTCTGTGTTCCCCTACACTATCCTTGGATTTTACTTGGAAGGTCTTTAATGATTACTGTGCGACTGACCACTTCCCGATTGTCCTCTCCCCTACGTCTTACTCCCCAGTGCCGCGCCCTCCCCGTTGGTGTTTCGATCGTGCCGACTGGACATCTTTCGCTGATCTTGCCGTTCCGCCTAATCCGACCCCTGCTTTCCCGGACCCTGATGCCATGCTTACCAGTTTCCTGATGTTTGTGCTCCATGCTGCCTATACTTGTATTCCACGCACCACTCGGAGTATGTCTTCTAAGTGTGTACCGTGGTGGACTGCTCAGTGCACTTCGGCTTTACGCAATAAAAGAGCCAAGTGGAAGAGTTTCCGTCGGAAAAAAGGCTCTCCATATGAGCGGGATGCCGTCTTCCGTCGTACAATCCGATCTGCAAAAAATCTAGCTGGATGTCGTATGCCTCTACTATCAACACAGATACACCTGTTCCGCAAGTCTGGGCTCGCGTCAGGAAGATTGCAGGGAAACATGCGCCTACGCCAGCCCCAGTCCTCCATACCAACACTGGCATTGTGGGCGATCCATCTCTGGTGGCCAATATGTTGGGACAACATTTCAGTGATGTTAGCACTGGCTCCCATCTCCCGCCCTCCTTCCAGATGCATAAACGCCGTTCTGAACTTAAGCGACTTGACTTCACCTTATCATCTGATCAGTTTTTCAATGCCCCCTTCTCCCGGGCTGAGCTTGAGTCTAGCCTGGGAGCTTGTAAGGATACATGTGAAGGCCCTGACGGTGTCCATTACTTGATGCTGAAGCACTTATCTCCACCTGCGCTTGGCTTTCTCTTATCCATCTACAACCGTCTGTGGTCCACAGGCTTTTTTCCGGCTGAGTGGAGACATGCCATCCTTCTCCCATTCCTTAAGCCGGGTAAGTCGGGCCATGCACCAGCAGATTACCGTCCCATTGCCCTGGTCAGTTGTGTAGGCAAATTATTAGAACGCATGGTTCACTCCCGCTTAATGTGGCTCCTGGAATCAAGAGGCATCCTGTCACCTTTTCAATATGGCTTTCGCAAGGGCCGTAGTACTTTGGACCCATTATTGAGATTGGCGACTTCTATCCGCGACGCCTTTTCGGACACTAAGTCGGTTTTAGCTGTATTCTTCGATCTTGAAAAAGCGTATGATACTGCCTGGAAATACAACATCCTTCATACCCTTTTACGTTCTGGTGTGTCTGGCAACATGGCGTTATTCTTGAAGAACTTTCTCCGTGATCGTACTTTCCGAGTCAAGCTTCAGAATATATTCTCACGAACATACCCCCAACACGACGGTGTCCCACAGGGTTGTGTTCTTAGTACCATCCTTTTTATCCTAGCTATTAATGGTATTATTTCTTCTCTCCCTCTTGGTGTCCGTGCTTCTTTGTATGTGGACGACTTCGCTATTTACGCTGTGGGTTTAGATATCGCTGCCCTACAAAATCTCATGCAGAAGGCCATTGATGCAGCTGCGCAGTGGGCTACGGCCCATGGTTTTCGGTTTTTGCCCTCGAAATCTTGTGCCGTCATCTTCACAAAACGCCATACAGTCCCGCATCCTGTTCTTACGTTGTATAACCGCCCTCTGCCTTACAGGTCCTCAGCTCCATTCTTAGGTCTCATTTTCGATACTCGGTTGACATGGTACCCGCACATTACTTCGTTACTGACCTCCACCACCCGACGGCTTCAACTCTTACAAACCCTTAGCCACTTGTCTTGGGGTGCGGACAGGACGACTCTTCTGCGCCTCAATACAACGCTTATTCTCTCCAAGATCGATTATGGCTGCCAGGTATATGCCTCCGCTGCACGTACAAACCTTAGGCGCCTAGACTCCCTTCACCATCACGGTCTGCGCTTGTCGCTAGGGGCTTTTCGCTCTACTCCGGTTATTAGCCTTTATGCTGAATCAGGTGTCCCACCGCTATCATCCAGGCGGGATAAACTGACCCTTCGATGTCATCTTCGCCTTCTGCAACACAGTTCGGCTGGTTTTCCTCCCACGGCTTCCGGCTTAGCCCCATCAGTGTCTGCTACTTCGTTCCCCGTTCGGGTCTCTGCTTTACTAGCCTCCTTCTCTTTTCCCATTCCATCGGTGCTACTCCTCCGACAGTCAGAGTTCCCCCCATGGCTACTCCCTTGCCCTGCCGTTTGTACAGCTGCCCTCCCCCCCTCTAAGGCCTCTTAACCTGACAAGCGCGATATAGACCTAGGTGCTAGGGTAGTTATTTGTGCATTTCTAGCCCTGGATTCTGACAGAATTCGTTATATTTACAATATAAAGCATTATTTGTTTTCGGTATGCTTTTATTTTACATATATGATGTATATATGAACCTTCAAGAGTGCTAAAATAAGTGGGAAAAGCATTTGGGTGGTGAAAAACGAAGATATTGGCCACCCGGTCATAATCTCAGGCGAGAGAGAGCCACAGGCAGCCCTCCCCTCTCGCTGTCTGGGAGTCAACTGAGACGAGCGGGGCGGTGTGTGCCGGTGTCTGGGTGTTGCATAACGATCTTTTATGCAACCCACTTGTGCTACATTATCGCGGGAGAGAAAAATAACCGATAAATGATGATAATAAGAGGAAAAATAGGTGATAATTGAGGAGGGGGGGAGGGGGGAATAAGGTGGGGAAGGAGGGGAGGGGTGAGAAACACATGGATGAGTACTAGAGGGGAATTATCTCACCTAGAGACAAAATCCTTTGTTTTGATAGGCCCTTTTTTTTTTTGGAAGGCTTTTTTTATGGTCTTGCTTCCGTGAGGCCTATCGCGTTCCCTATAGGAAGCCTTCCGTGAGGCCTATCGCGCTTGCCGGGTTAAACCCCACAGTTGCTTTATGCTCAGTTTGCGGAACATATGCTACGCCACTCTTCAGCCGTTCCAGTGTACACTGATGGTTCCAAGACCTCCGCCGGTACAGGGTTTGCGGTTGTGTTCCCGGACCGAACCTTCCAACGTCACATCCAATCATGTGCTAGTGCCTTTACGGCCGAGTTATTTTCTATTTTATTTGCCCTACGTACTATTTTTTGTTCACACCTGCATACCTTTGTAATTTTTAGTGACTCCCTTAGTGCTCTTCAGAGTATTCAGTCTCTTCCCGCTGTTAACCCCTTAGTGCTGGAGATTCAAGAATGGTTGTTCCGCATCGCTACTAAATTGAAGTCCCTGTCTTTCTGTTGGGTCCCGAGTCATGTTGGAGTGCCTGGCAATGAGCGGGTTGATTTTTTCGCCCGCTCTGCTATTACCTCTCACCGACTCGTGCCACGACGTATTCCTGCATCTGATTACTTCCCGCGTGTTACTCAATTACTACGTCAGCGCTGGCAGGACGAATGGACCTCCATGAGGGTGTCTGATGTCAAACTGCGTTCTGTCAAACCTTCCGTCCTACCTTGGAAGTCTTCCTCTCATCGTAATCGTCAATGGGAGACCGCTCTAGCCCGTCTTCGGCTCGGCCACACCAGGCTCACGCATGGTCATTTGATGTCCTGTGATGTCCCCACGCTCTGTCCTTGCTGCTATATTCCAGTGTCTGTCCAGCATCTCCTGATCGACTGTCCGCGTTTCTCCAATGCCCGACGGCAGGCATTCCCCTTCATATCCTCCCTTAATCGCCCCCTTGTCTTAGCTGATATGCTTGGAGAGTCCCCCACTTTCTCCCTCCCACATCTTATGCGGTTTCTCCTCCTTACCCGTCTCCTTCAGCTTCTTTAATTAGTGTTTCCAAGTCTTCTTCTCCTCTACTCCGTATTGCGCCCAGCCCCACAACACCTCCGATGTTTTTTTTTTCCACAAAGTTTCTTTTGGTGCCACATAGTCTTTTTAGGCTTGGTGCGAATCCCTATTTTAATAATAATAATAATGGCAACTATTCCTATTCAGGTACCGGTATTCTACGAAGAAGGCAAGTATTTGGGTCTGGCTAATCAGTCTTTGACGGAATATGTAGAGTCCCGTAAAGATGAACGGGAGAACCGTAGGCTTGCAAGAGAGGAAGCACAGGCAGTGCGTGATCATGAGCGAGCCATGGCTGAATATCACACTGCAGCAACAGCAGCTGAAACTGAACGTGAACACGCACGTCGGCTTGAACTGATTCAGGCTCGGTCTCGGTCCCATGGGTCTGGTGGGGCTTCGAGGGTCCTGCCTCGTATCAAGCTTCCTATGTACAAGGAGAGCGAGGTGATGGTCCTGTGACAGATAAACATAGGCAGGAGGAAGGTCTCATGCAGGTGCAACGTGGCTCAGGTTTGTCAGACCAGGAAAGATGTCGGCTGGATTCTCTCCGTGGTGAGTATGGTGATGTGTTCTCTGATAAGCCAGGTATTGCTAGAGTAGAAAGTCACGCCATCGAGTTGAACAGCATGGTCCCTGTGAGAATCGAGCCGTACCCTATCCCTCTTCGACTACAGGATCTGGTAAGAAAGGAGATACGAGAGATGGAGGCTGCAGGCATCATCGAGAAGTCGTCATCCTCATACTGGACTCCAATAGTAGTCGTAAGTAAGAGGGATGGTGGGGTGCGTATTTGTGGGGATTATCGCAGGGTGAATGCGTTAACGAAGGTGGACGCTGAACCCATGTGTGACCCATGTACCATCTTCGCCAGTCTTGCAGGATCAAGTTTCTTCTCTAAGTTTGATCTGACGAAGGGTTTCTTCCAGATACCCTTAGACCCTGCTAGTCGTAAGATCACAGCTTTTGGAACACCTGACGGTCTGTACCAATACACTGTGCTGCCATTTGGTCTCACTAACTCACCTGCAGTGTTCAACCGGATGATGCGTAAGGTTCTGCTGGACATACCAGGCGTGGAGATCTTCGTGGATGATGTCCTGGTGCATTCATCAACATTCAGCGAGCCCTTACAACTACTGGACAAGGTGTTGAGTAAGTTGCGTAAGTTCAATCTGACAGTGAAGCCCAGTAAATGCGAAGTCGGTCAGTCACAAGTACAGTACTTAGGGCACGTGGTAGTGACAATGTTGGAGCGGATCTTCTGTCCAGACTAGTAAGTGGTGAAGACATCTGTGGGGAGGAAGGCAGTGCTGCTCGAGAAGCAACTGCAACGTAGTGTAATATTAATTGTGTAGTTGAGAATTTACTGTACTAATTGTAAGGAGAGATATATAATATAGTGTGTTTCGTATGATTCTGCCAAAATGTTGTACACAGGTTGTGTTGTTGGCCTGCGCTGCTACTCGACTCCAAGGGCATCGTACTCAAGAGCACGGACCCTAAGACGTCGCACTCGAGAGGAGAGGGGTTTTTACAGTACCGGCCGGGATCACTAGGATTTCTTTTCTATTATCTCTAAATTTATTATCGATGTATTGATACACCTTACAGTACCAGTTAGTTTGATTTCCATAGTCATTGTGGGTTTTCCCACTTGTTTTCCTTGTGGTAACTTTGTGATTTCCACTAGGGTTTTGTCACTGGCTTGAGATGCAAGCTTAGGAGTTTTTCCCCTCTCAGTGGAAATTTTAACATAAATGTTTGTTTTTTTTCTACTCAAAGATCACCATCATACACCAGTGACAAGGTTAGGTTTACATTACAGTATGAGTGATTGTGTGTGTCTTATACCTAGGTGATTTTAGCATAGTAAAATCAAATATTTTGGGGAGGAATGTAGTAGTAACCACATTTTTGTATTCCTATGTTGACATATTATGTTCCTAGTTGAGTTTCGTACAATATTCTGCAGATTTCTGCTACATTCATGAGTTTTTTTTTAGTGGGGGTTTTACCTTCACGGAGCAGGGGGATGCACGCTTGGGGGTCTGGTTGTTGGTTCTACATTACACACGTGGAGGCTGACCAGTGAGGGTGATCACCTTGGTTTTGGGCAGGCAGGATTGGGGCTTTCCTATATTGGAGGGCCAAATACCATCCTATGAGCTTTTAAGTCCCTAGGGTGATTACCAGGTAAGATATTCAGTGTGTAACCAGTTAGGAGGGTTATACTGTACACATGTAGGTCAGTGATTTAGTTTAGGCTACAGTGTCGGGCAAGAAGGTTAGATTACCATATATTTTGCATTAATGGTACTGGTCATAGACTGCTGATCACTGAGCCTTGTGTCCTAGTATTCTACAGTACAGTGTTTAAAGTTAGGCTAGGCTAGACTTTTGTGTTAAGTTAGGTTAAATCAGTAGGCTTTGAGATAGGCTAGGCTAGGAGTAAACAGACTATAGGCTGTGTGAATCCTTGAGTGCTTGCCTTATCATATTTCTGCACATATCATTAATAAATATAATTGCCTGTTACATGTGTATTTATTTTCAAGAGTGCCTTTATAACTATGATGATATTTATACCTTTATATGCTAGGTTATAGGCTGTACACATGTTATTAGGCTACTTATCAAGCCAGTTGTCCCCATTTCAGGTAACCTCTATAATAAATGTATAATTCTACTGCATACAGTAGTTACATGGAGGGATAGACAGACTAATGAGGAAGTAAGAAGGAGGTGTGGTGTGGAGGTAGATGTGCTGGAAAGTGTGAAAAGGAACAACTTGAGATGGTTCGGCCATATGGAACGTATGGAAAGCGAGAGAATGACTAAGAGGGTGTATGAGAGCGAGGTGGAGGGACAGAGGGGGAGAGGTAGACCGAATATGAGGTGGAAGGATGGAGTGAGGAAGTACATGAACGAAGGTGGTGCTGGTTGGGGGGAGGGGCGTCGACTGACTGGGGACAGAGGTGCATGGGGGCGGTTCGTTCGTGGCCACCCCTTCGGGGATCACGGCGTCAGGCAATAGATAGATAGATAGATACAGTAGTTGTGTATTGCTCACTGAGGCATTACATAAAATACATAAGATCAGGGGAGTAGTTATATAAACGAATATAATTTCCACCCCGTGACACCGTACTAAAATCCAGAGGTTGGCGTTCAGCAATATCCTTGATCGCGTGAAACGCCGCATCCAGGCCATCAACACTGCTGACGTCAGCAAGATGACGACAAAGGATATCGGCAATAACACCGGGATCATGAACGCGACGGCCTCCTACCGACAAAGCGTGCCTTGGTGAGTGGAAGTGGGAACCATTAATTCGCCCAAATGTACGCCAAACCGTACGTATGGAAGTGGTGGAGGAGATGGAGGAAACATAACCTTGCCAAGACTCAGATTTTGCTCGTTTAACTTCCTTCCGAAACTTCGCTGTTAACCAGTTGTAGCGAGGTTTAAGTGACAGGATGTGAAAAAGTATAGTAACCTGTGGGGCGAGGACAGGGCGGATATCCGACAAATGACGATAACGGGAAGTGAGCCTATGAAGTCGGCGACCAACAGCACGTTTCTGACGCACCAAGATATGGAGAGCGTCGTTCCCCCAAGGGACACGGCGTTTCATAGGACCGGACCTCAAGGTGGGAACCGACTTGTCTGCCGCAGATTGAACAAATGCTACAAAGTGATCAGTCAAGGTATTGTGGTCACAGGGTACGGAAGGGGGGATATCCCTAGTGTGAAGGTGAAAAGCCCCCCAATCAGCTTTCTTGAAGTTATACCTGGGAGGCATCGGAGGCGACTGGAAATCCAGGGCTGTCATAAGGATAGGGTAATGGTCGCTTGAGTGAGAGTCGTCTAGGACTAGCCAGCTGAACCTGTTCACCACTGTAGGGGAGCACAAACTGACATCTATTGACGAGTAGGTCTTATGTGTGAAGGAGAAATAGGTGTGAGTACCTTCCTCGTTAAGACAGCACAATGTATGATCAAGAAGTTGTGCTATGAGGGAACCAGGTCCATCTGCCACAAAGCATGTGGAATCCCAGGCAGGGCTGTGGGCATTTACATCTCCAACAAATAAAAGGGGGGAAGGGAACGTGTCCATGAGAAGCTGAAGGCGGGATAAATCATAGTGAAATGAAGGTTGGTTGTACACATTACAAATAGCTAAAAGACCATGGCAAGGGATGAAAAGCCGGACGGCAGAATATTGGAGATAGGTGGTTCGGACTGGGAGAACATCATAAGTAAGTTTTGTATGTACATAAATGGCTGAACCAAGTTCGTCACCCGAAGACAACGAACAGCACGCCAAACGGTAATGGAGGATGGAGTCAGGACATTGCCCCACGTGTTGGAGGCAAAGGCACATGGGAGAATAAACAGTAAGGAGACATTGGACTTCTCCAAGGCCAAGCTTCGTGGAGAGTCCGTTAACGTTCCATTGCAGAATGTACGGTTGAAAAATCACGTTAGAGGTGTAAGATTGTCGAGGTTAACAGAACTAGCAGTTCTACGAAGCTGTTGGTATTGGTGTATACGAGAACCTGCGGTAGGACAGGACGTAACAGGCCCTACTAGCGGGACGGTTGTCACGTCACTTTGAGACCCACGAAAGTAACAAGATTTAGACAAGGAGGCAATAAATGCTTCCTGTGTTGAGGTGGATTTGTCACGTCGGTGTCGTAAATGGTAGGCACAAAGGCAGTCAGAAGCGTGACCACCGGGGGGGTCAGTGGCATTCAGGGACCGGGTCATGAATTCACGGACGACGATAGACATAGTCGCCAAGTCTTTATCGGGGTTAGTTAGCCAAGTGTGAACGAAACAGCTATGGCAACCGCAAGAGGGAGGATGAGGATACTCTAACGAGGATGTAACAGTCCGAGCATATTTCTTGCAAACGCACCCAGTGGGGCAAGGAAAACGACACCGGGGCGTCGAGGGTCCGGCGGATGGGGTATGCGAAGTATGCCGTCTGTGTACTCATACCTCATGCTTCCCAGTACCCTGGAAAGATGGGGACAAAAGAATCTAGTTTCCTTTAATGCACAGAAAACCAAGTACTGTACATTCAATTTTCTAACCGACAGAATCTCACTGACTCCCATATATTTTTTAATGATGTAAATATTCCCACTTCCCCTAGTATTGACATTCTCGGTGTAACATTAACTACTAACTTGAGCTGGACACATTATGTTAGAAGCATTGCTAAGAATGCCTCTAAAAAACTGGGACTCCTGTACAGAGTTCGAGAATTCTTCACTGACGAGCAGTTGGCCGTAATATATAAAAGTCATGTGCGTTATCAGATGGATTACTGTTCACCTCTGTGGAGTGGTTGCATTGAGGCAGTTGGACAAAATTCAAAATAAAGCTATTAGATTAATCAATAACTCTGCAATCACACAGGACCTTCATACATTATCCATACGAAGAAACAGAAACGTTGCATCCCTTGCATTATTCTACAGATATTTTTACAGAAATTGTTCAGAGGAACTTGCTTCAATTGTGCCGCCTCTCCACATCTTTCCCCGCAGAACTAGGGCAGCTGAGAGTGCCCATGAATTTACACTTTCTCCTCCACAATGCAGAACTTCTGCTTATCAAAATTAATTTATCCCTAGAACTACTACTCTTTGGAATTCACTTCCCTCGAGTTGCTTTCCACAAACTTACAATCTACAAAAGTTTAAATCCAGTTGTTACAAACATTTTATGAATGGAGGATGCCTTTAGGCACATGGACCATTTTGTTTTATCTGTGTTTTTCCTTCCTCCGTTCATTGTCTCCTTAAAAAAAAAAAACATGACAGTGGGCAGAGGCACAGCAAGTTGTAATAGTAGTCTTATGAATAATAATGCGAGTGCATTAAGAGACTGGACTTATGGAGATTTAGAGATTTTGGGATTCTATGAGATTATGTTAGGAGTGAGAGGGAACTTTGGGTAAGAAACCCTCTCTCACCTCCTCGACCAGTAAACCGCAGACAGGACCCCTCTGTCCAGCTAGGCCTATGTGTATGTACGCACACGTGAGCGTGTGTGTACAGTCAGGTGCGTGTGAGCACGTTTGAATCTGAGGGCTGCTTGGGGCACCCTATGGTACCCCTCAGCTAGCCAGTCTTGCCCCAGCCACGAACGACGATAGACCTAGGCATACGGGTCTAGTCGTGAGGGTGTGTGTGTGTTATAACTATTGTTGTAAGCAAGTAACAATAAGGACATCAATAAACCTACGAACAGAGAAAGTATTTGGGAGTTTAACTAATACCGATGTGTGTATATATGTAACTAAGAAGTGTAAGAAACAGATCGTTACAAATGGTGGCAGCAGGTGGGATACGAATTGCAAATCGTGTCTTGTTACACATCGGTAATTATACTGGTATAAACTATTCCCTCTATCTTAACTCAACGAGATACCAGCACGGACATACGCTACCCCGTCCAAATTCGACGCACACACACACCCTGGCATTGTAAAGAGAGCTGTACGCAAGGAGAATTCCGCCAACGTGACGACGGTGGAGAGAAGCCTGTAGCAGCATCTTCAAGGAATATTTGATCATCGTGGAGGAGAGAAGAACGACGGGAGCAGAATCAACGAGTTCCCGCGTAATTTCCTAACAAGGAAGCGAGGGACGAAGGCAGGAGCGTGGGGTGCAGCGCCGTCTACTGGGAGCTTCCTGCCAACGTGGTCGCGCCATTGTGTAGCGCGGCTGGGGAGAGCGAGAGGATCAGCTGATTCATCTGTGAAGGGCGAGTGGACCTGGCGGCGAGAGGACCTAGGACTACTAGTCAGCTGATGTGTGGAACGCGATCTTATGGAAGTATCGTATAAATCCAGTTTTAGTATATGTTTTGCCTGAAGTTGGTACACTAATAGTGAGATAAGAGGTTTAGTTTATTCAATCTTGCATTAAGATAAAATTTTAATTTTAATTAGAGATACCTTTTGACTTAAGACTAATTCTTGTAACTTAACGATTTTGAAGTGTAACACTAATTGTCGAGTTGATTTTTTTTTAAGTTAGGAAATACCTCTTATCTAACATTATTTTTTTGAATTCATCAAAATATTATAATTTCATGTTTTGTCATTGACATTACATTTTCTAGAATTCTGGGTGATTGTATCCGTTTTCTATACCTAATATAATTTCAAGGGCTACTTATTTATTTTTATAATACGCCAGTGTTTGAAGTTTTGAATTGCATAATTATTGTGATTTGAGATTTTGATTGATTCACGTGATTAACATTGCAATATTGTTGTGAATTAGGTGATATAGCATTTTTGTCAGTGACATACAGTGATTGGATTCAGTTTGATTATTGGTGATTTATGGTATTAATATATACAGTATATAACTGGGGATAGCAACTCATATATGACCCGATTTCTCAGGTTGAAGGTAGGCAAATAGCTCTACCTGGAGACCAACCCTGACAAGAGAGGACTTGTGCTTCCGGTAGCAGACGGCTGTATCCCTGGACAGCCCTTCTCTGTCTGCCAGAGGATTACATCGTCAACTGCAAGGATTTCAACAGTGGAAATCCTAGTGAGTATAAGTTTGTTGTGTCCTTTCAAACGCGGAACATGTTTTCTTAGTGAATCATGCATGACTATTTTACTAGAAGTCATAAATCTCGCGAAGTCTTTCATGACAACATGGCCGACTCGGTAATTAATAGGCCTACAGCTCCTTTCGTTGGAGACAGTCAACCTACAGCAGTAGCAGTCGAACCTGACAGGCCGACCGACCGTGCCGACGCGACAAATTGCACTCCTAACCCTGCTAATGGAAGGCCACAGGAGGTGCCGCGAGATAATTCCCCTAGTATCACTTCTCCCCCAGAACATTTTGCCAATAATCCGACTTTTATGCGCATGATAGCGGAATGTGTCTCCCAATGCATGTCTCAAGTCGAGACAAATGCCTCGGCGCCCTCAACTAATCAAGTGCCCGAAGGTGCCCATGTGCCCCAAAGTTCCTTTACAGTTCCCAGCGCACCACCCGTGACAATGTTTACCCCTACACCCTTCGCTCAGACTCCATATTCTCACATTCCTACCAGTTACGACCTTCGGACCCATATGGTCAACCTTCCCAAATTTTCAGGAGACCCCACTGACCCCTTGTCTTTAGATCAGTTCATCTATGTCCTTGATGGGGAAATAGCTAACCGTAAAATAGTAAATCATGTAGATAAGATTAATTTCTTCAGAGGTCAGATTAATTCTGATAAGGGTACAGCTAGGTCAATTATGGCTCTCACACATCTGCAATTCATCACAGATTATGCTGATTACGTGCAGATGTTCAGGAAGTACTTTAAGGATATTTCCGATAATACAGCTATCGGTGTAGCGGGGAAACTAGCACAGATTAAACGGGAGGTTAATGAGGACCTTGAAACCTTCACAGCTAGGCTAGACAGGGCTGCAGAGAATTTAGGCCCCATGTTAGTTGCCGACGGTTGGGCAGAAAACGGTACGGTCAAACTCAGGCATGTAGGCAAAATTATAGCCATGTCAGTGTACCTACAACAAGTTAATCCTGCTACCCGCAAACACTTAGACTATAAGAAGATTAAGCCTCACCAGGAGTTAGGTGAGCTTCTGTTGAAGTGTCGCGAAGTTGAGAAAAAGGGTACTAAATACACACCACCTGCACAATCCAGTCTACCTGTGCTTAGGGCGGCGTCTAACTCTCCGGGCAAGAGTGGAGGCTTCTCACGCAGCTCAGGTTCTAGTAATGCTAACGGTAATACTAACGTTGCTCAGAGCAATGTTGCCACAGGTAGACAATGGGGGTCTGCCCAAGGTCAGTCGGGTCCCTCACAGGGGGTGACAGCCTCTAGACCTAACACGCAGCCCTCAAGGGTTTATGCCAGACAGCCAGCCTTCACTGGACAGCAGACAAGGAATGCTCAAACAAGAGTTTACAACCGTCCACAGAATGTGAATGGTTATCCAGGAACATATGCCCAGGTAATATGTTTTAATTGTGGCAGTCCAGGACACACACAAATCAGATGTAGGAACACTTCATATTGTCCAACTCACAAGACCAACTCACATAGCTATGGGGAATGTAGATCTAGTGCAGGGAATGTAAATGCCACGCAGAGATATCCAAGCCGGCAGGGATTCCAGGGCTCTCAAAGTCAACCAAATACGAGTAGTCAACGTACACACTCACAGCCACCTCAGGGCTATCAGAGCCAACAGACAGGGAATAGTGTAGAGACAGGTAGGCAACCTTCCTATGCTAGAGCAGTCTACTCTGATCCTTCGGGGGAAGATTTAGACCCCCTCCCAGAATACCTAACATAGTAGCAGAGGCAAGATCCATCGAAGAGGCACCTGATTATGAAGTTAACGTAAATCCAGTCCCTAAGGTAGTTACTATCAATTGTATCGAGCAAGGCCCATTGATTGAGGCGCGGTTACAAGGTAAACCTCTTAATGTTTTATTTGACACTGGTGCGAGTGTGAATTTGATCAATTTGCCCACTTTACTGAAGTACGTCCGTTTGCAACAGCCTTACGAGAAACATTTATACCCCTCTAACGTAGTCATCACTGGAGTGACGGGCTCAAAGATGAAGCCTGTAGGTGTCATCCATTTAAAGGTTAAGTTTCACAGACACATTTCTCTGGTCTTAATACCTTGTCAAGTATTGTCTCATGCTCCAGATTTGAATGATAACTTACTTTTGGGTTTAGAGACCATGAGAGAGCACAAGTTTCTGATAGACCCTAGTCGCTGGGGTGTCTTTTACAAGAGCAATTTTTTGCGTTTTCTTGGTGAGCCGTACATGGTCCCTAGAGTTGTGCAAATGCTGTATGATACGAGAGACGATGAGGTTAATGGTAGCGGTAATAGCGTTGCCGAGCGGTCTAAGGCTTTACCTACAGAGATAATTCCTCAGTCTAGATTTATGAACAACGAGGACGTTTCTATTTTGCTTGCAGATAGTGTGATACGGAATGGTTCGGTAATAAAGTCCACAATATTGCCAGGTCATACGATATCAAAAGTCTCAGTGAAACTAAAGAATGTTCCTCATGAAACGGTTGTGATGGCTTTACCTGAAAGTTCTCGTGCGCAGAACCTTGATGTTGAGTCCGCCTTATACACCGTAAATAGAAAGACTAGACATTTTTGTGTTTAATAAGAAAGGTTACTCTATTCCACTAGATGAAGGATTTCACTTACTGGATTTCTTGACTTACCCCCACCCGGTTAAGGTAGTTGAGACGTCTGGTGAGGGTAATCATGAGTTTCGTGGGCGTGTGTTTCAAACCACAGTGCATGAAAATGTTGAGAGAGAGAGATTGGATGCGCACCTCAACCCGGTAGATTATGATAATTATCGCGGTAATCTTGTAGAATTTCTGAGTCGCTACAACAACATTGTTGCTTTGCCAGATGATCCCTTGGGTTGTTGTTGTTGTTGTTGTTGTTCCCTAAGTGATCCCTTGGGTAAAACAGATTTAATTGAGCATGAGATACGGTTAGATCCAGGCGCGAAACCGAAATATATTCCTGCATATCGTCTTCCTCATAAGCAGAGAGCGGAGGTGGACAAGTATATTACTGAGATGTTAGCCCAAGATGTTATTGAAGAGTCAATTTCCCCATGGAATTATCCGATGTTTCTAGTTGCAAAGAAAGATGGATCATGGAGGCCCGTAATTGACTTTAGAAAGTTGAATGAAATGACAATACCGGACCGACAGCCTATCCCCGTGCTGCAGGACCTTCTGCAGAACATTGGAGAAGGCAATACGATATTTTCTACGATTGATCTTTTAAGTGGCTTTTTGCAAGTACCGTTAGCGAAAGACAGTCAGGAGCTTACTGCTTTCAGCACTCCTAATGGTCATTATCACTATAAGCGTATGCCCATGGGGCTTAGAAATAGCCCTCCAACCTTCACTAGACTTGTTAATTCAGTTTTTAATGGCATTATAGGGACTTCTGTTTTTGTCTATTTAGATGACATCATCATAGCGAGTAAAACGCTTGATGACCACTTCCGTAAATTAACACAAGTCTTCACTAGGTTACAAGCTGCGGGTCTGAAGCTTAAGCTAACAAAGTGTCATTTCCTTAAAAAGAAAATATCGTTCTTGGGTCACGTTGTTGATGACAGAGGAATAAGTACCTCTGATGATAAAATACAAGCGGTAAAGTTATTCCCTACACCGACTAATGCTGATCAAGTCCGTTCATTTATAGGACTGGCGGGTTATTATAGACGGTTTGTTTGGAAATTCTCGGAAAAAGCTGCGCCCCTTACGGATCTATTAAAGAAAGATTCCAAGTTTGCATGGACTGCTGATCATCAAGTTGCATTCGATATGCTTAACCCTCCAGCCCCGGGGGCTATAGCTTGCGACTGTGCTCCGGTACCGGGTGTTTTGACGATCTTTGGCCTATGTTAACTACTCTGTAAGTCAATGAATATGGCATGTAATGTTGTGAATAAAAAAGAATAATGTTCCACAAACCTTCCTCTGTCGAATGGCGTTGAGTAGAGCCCCTCTGGTTGCATAATGGTGAGCGCGGGAAGACGAGTGCTTTTCGGCGGCAAATTCTTCCCGCGTTCGGACGCGTCGCCCCGGCCATGGCTACGACGCACCTAGCCGCTCGTCGCGCCAAAGTATTTATCTCCCTTAGACGATTTTAGTGTTTGATATTGAGAATGTGATGTTTATTTGATATTTTCTAGTTATTTTGAGGCCAATTATATAAGATGTTTATTAGGGTATCACTGTCACTGATATTGCTAATTTTCACTCGATACCGTACATTTTATTAGTAATTGAGGTAGCTTATTGTTGTATTAGGCACTGATTATTCGTTATCACAGGTGTTTATTATACTTTGGCCATCATATATTAGGTCTTGTGTCACTTTCACTTTGACAAATATGCTTTAGAGAGTGTCACCGTCACTGATAATGCTCATTTTCACTCGATACCGTACATTTTATTAGTAATTGAGGTAGGTTATTGTTGTATTAGGCACTGATTATTCGTTATCACAGGTGTTTATTATACTTTGGCCATCAAATATTAGGTCTTGTGTGACTTTCACTTTGACAAATATGCTTTAGAGAGTGTCACTGTCACTGATAATGCTCATTTTCACTCGATACCGTACATTTTATTAGTAATTGAGGTAGGTTATTGTTGTATTAGGCACTGATTATTCGTTATCACAGGTGTTTATTATACTTTGGCCATCAAATATTAGGTCTTGTGTGACTTTCACTTTGACAAATATGCTTTAGAGAGTGTCACTGTCACTGATAATGCTCATTTTCACTCGATACCGTACATTTTATTAGTAATTGAGGTAGGTTATTGTTGTATTAGGCACTGATTATTCGTTATCACAGGTGTTTATTATACTTTGGCCATCAAATATTAGGTCTTGTGTCACTTTCACTTTGACAAATATGCTTTAGAGAGTGTCACTGTCACTGATAATGCTCATTTTCACTCGATACCGTACATTTTATTAGTAATTGAGGTAGGTTATTGTTGTATTAGGCACTGATTATTCATTATCACAGGTATTTATTATACTTTGGCCATCAAATATTAGGTCTTGTGTCACTTTCACTTAGTTATATGATTTGTAAACGTTTTATATACAATTTATTGTGTCTTTTTTCACTGATTTATATATTTCTATAGGTTCTAATCATATGAATGTCACTTGGTATATACATATGTGTCACTTTCACATATTATTATGGTGTAATTGTATTTGTATCAATGTTCTCATAATACATGACTTTTGTATTACAATAAATTGGTTTTCTTCCACTTTTTGCCTATATATAATTATAGTGTACATATTGTCATTTTATTTGGCAATTTCAGAGTGGATAGAGAAGGTTTGTGGAAAGTACTTAGAATATACGGAGTAGAGGGCAAGTTGCTGAAAGCAGTGAAGAGCATGTATGAGGGTGCAAAGGCGGCAGTACGTGTGGAGAGTGAGCAGAGCGAGTTCTTTGACCTGAATGTTGGTTTGAAACAGGGGTGTGTGATGTCCCCGTGGTTGTTTACTGTATACTGTATATGGATGGAGTTATGAAAGAAATACTATCAAGAGCAGTGGATGTTGGTGTATCGCTGAAAAAGGAGGGAATTGAGTGGAAGCTACCTATACTGCTGTTTGCGGATGATACAGTTCTGATGAGTGATAATGAATGGGAGTTGCAGGGTCTGGTAAATGAGTTTGGAACAGTGTGCGAAAAACGGAATTTGAAGGTAAATACGGGGAAGAGCAAGGTTATGGTCTTCGAAAGGGGTGAAGTCACAGAGTGTGAGGTGAAGCTGAACGGTCAGGCTATGGAGATCGTCAACTCTTTTAAGTATCTGGGCAGTGTGTTGAGTAAAGATGGGACTATGGATGAAGAGGTGCGGGAGAGGGTACAACAGGGGAAGAGGGTTGTAGGAACGCTAAAAGCAGTAACAAGAAATAGGGTGGTCAGTATGGAAGTGAAGAAGTCCTTGCATGACAGTGTGGTAATCCCGACACTGACTTACGGAAGCGAAGCATGGACGTTGGTTGAGAGACTCAGACCAAGAGTGAGAGCAGTGGAAATGAATTACTTAAGGAGTGCGTGCGGAGTTACATGGAGGGATAGACAGACTAATGAGGAAGTAAGAAGGAGGTGTGGTGTGGAGGTAGATGTGCTGGAAAGTGTGAAAAGGAACAACTTGAGATGGTTCGGCCATATGGAACGTATGGAAAGCGAGAGAATGACTAAGAGGGTGTACGAGAGCGAGGTGGAGGGACAGAGGGGGAGAGGTAGACCGAATATGAGGTGGAAGGATGGAGTGAGGAACTACATGAACGAAGGCGGTGCTGGTTGGGGGGAGGGGCGTCGACTGACTGGGGACAGAGGTGCATGGGGGCGGTTCGTTCGTGGCCACCCCTTCGGGGATCACGGCGTCAGGCAATAGATAGATAGATAGATAGATAGTATGATTATTAGAACTCCAGCTTGGAGTGGTAATCAAAGAAGCACTCTAAAGCACAGAGTGCCACCTTGCACTCCACACACTCCATGGTTGACTTTTTACCTGACCTCGGCCTCACCCTGCTGTTGTAGCAGACATGGCACCGCTTCTGCTGTGTTCTTCCTGATTCATTCTGAGGCAGGGAACCAAGCCTGTGCCTAATCAAGTATTGAGCACACTGCAAGCGGTCAATAACGGCGGGCCCAGGATGTTCCACTGCCCTCTGTGGCGTAGCATACTTCTCCAGGAGCTCCGTCAACACCTGCTTTTGGAACCTCCGCAGGCTATTGAACTTCATGGGTGTGTTCACATTCCGAAGCTTGTATATGTTGTAGGCATTCAGAACTGACATGTCCACCATATGCAGAAAGAACTTTTTGTACCATCTGCACGAGGTACGCAGGCAGTCAATGAAGCCTATCTGCATGTCGGACTTGTCCACCAGCCTCATGTTGATGTTGTAGTCCAGGACAGCATCGGGCTTGGTCACCCTGGCCTGGGTGCGGCGATCCACCTTGCCAGTCTCCACCATTTCCCCCTTGTGGATGGTGGTCAGGAGGTTGACCTTCCGCTGGTCGTGCCAGTGGATAGCCAGAATGGGCCCCGACTTCTTCTTGAACACATCACCTTTTTTGGTCTTTGGAGGGAAAGGTGGCATGCCCTTCCTTTTCCCTCGTACTGTGCCTACAGTCCCCGTCTTGCGCTCATGCAGGTACTGTGAGAGAGTGGGGGACGTGTAATAATTGTCCGTGTAGAGTACGTGATTCTTGTGAAAGTAGCGGTCCATTATGGCTTGCACCACTGCTCCGCCAAAGCCAATGAGGGGGTCCACAAGCAAGTCCCCTTCCTTCCCGCTGTAGACCAGGAAGTCCAGGACATAGCCAGTTTGGCAGTCGCACAGCACAAAGAATTTTATGCCAAAGCGATGTCTTTTTGAGGGGATGTACTGCCGGAAGCTGAGTTTTCCCCGGAACAGCACAAGAGACTCGTCAATGACGACCTTGCGGAAGGGCTTGAAGTAGGAGGTGAAGCGTTCTCGCATCATCTCGTACAACGTCCTAATCTTCCACAGCTTGTCTGGGAGGTGGACGTCAAGGTTGGTGACAAGATGGAGCGCTGCGAGGATATCAAGGTACCGGTCGCGAGACATATATTTCCCGAAGGCAGGGGTGGATATCAGATCATTGGTGATCCAATAGTCAGGCAACCTATGCTTCTTGACATGAGGCATTAGCATGGTGAGTGCCAGGAACACCATGAACTCTTTATGAGTCACTGGGGTCCACTGCCTCATGTGGCCCTTGGTCACCTTTCCCAAAAAGTGGACCTGGAATTGGTGCTGCTTATTTGTCTCTTTGACAACATAGCCTACCACCTCCTCATCAAAGAAGGCCTCAAATAGTTCGTGTGGTGGAGCATTGGGGCCTGCAGGAAAATTGGGGGTAATGCCTGAACCCTCCAGTACCTCATCAAAAGCTGGCACATCAGGGTTGTATCCATCCTCATCAACTACGTCTTGCCACTGAAAAACGTAGAATGGGTCTTGTCTACGCTGACGAGGAGCTCCAGCTGGTGGCCCAGCACGCCCACGGCCAACTCGGGAGGCGCGCGCCCTAGGGCGGCGAGGGCGGCGGCCAGGGCGGTGGGCAGCACGATGGGCAGCACGACGCCGGGCCAAGCGGATGGGTCGAGGGTCGTCGATGTCCATATAGTCATCGTCAGAGTGGTCATCTTGCCCTGACGGTGGACCTATGTAATCATGGCCAGAGTCTTCAGAGAGGTGCCCTTCATCATCAGTGGCCCCCACATAATCTGGCGGGGAACCAGTGATGCGTGGGCGGCGTGCGGGTGGGCGAGGTGGGGAAGGAGTGGCAGGTGAGGCTGTGTCCCCCCGAGGTCCTGGGCTCCTTGGCCTGCGACGAGTGACAGAAAGCAATGTTTCACTGTCACTAGGCCCAGGTATTGGTGATGCGAGCTCAAAGACTTCTTCAGGAAGACATGTTGAAGGCGGGAGAGGTGGGGAGGACCGTGGGGAAAGTTGCGGGGACGTATGGCTGGGGCCGGCCGGGGTGGACGCCGCGGGAGCCTCGAACAAAACTCTCTTACTTTTCTTAATTTTTTTGGTATATTTCCTACCTTTCCCCTTTTCGGCAGCAGTATGTCTCCTGTCAGGGGACCTAGGAGGCAAATAGGCCGAAAGTGTGGGGTCCTCAACCCTTGGCAATGGTGGGGGTGGTGGGGAAGAATGCGGGGCATCCGGGTCATCTTGGGTGGCGTGGGTAGATAAGGGAGACAATGGCGGACGAGAAGGGTCACCACGCTGACCCTCACTCACAGCCTCATCCTCACCAAGTAGTTTTGCTTGTTCCCTAGCTGCCGCGGCCGCCTTCTCAAGTATTTTCTGCTTATACAAATGTAGCTTGAAAGGCGATTTACCTGGGGAAGGGCTTGGCGTCGTGTCACTTATGCGAAATTTGGTGAGTGACCTTGAACTCTCCCACTCACTCACTCTCTCAAGTTCACTGTCTTTAGGTAAACCAGCTTCCTCAACAACTGGTACATCACCTTCATCACTCTCATCACTGTCATGTTCTCTCGCAAATCCCAGGAATTGCTCTTCTTTGTCACTCTCATGGCCATAATCACTCGACTTATAATTACTGGAGTCGTCACTGACTTCATCATCAACATTATGCTTGGCATCAGCTCGCTCATAAAGTCTCAATGTCGTCTCAATACCTCCGGGAGATAACACATTTAGGCGATGGCGTCGGGGTAAGGCGCGACGAACTAGCAAGGGCGTCGTAGGAAGCACGGTATCGGACACAGCGGAATCACTATTTGGCGTACTGTCCATGATGGCGTCGGGGTAGATACTGTTGCTGTGGCGTAGTTTACGCCTGGTGGCGCCACCTACCGTCCCACGATACCGAAAATGTACGCGCGGCATTCGAAAGCACGCACGCAAGCAATGGGCGTTCAAGAGCCCTTCCGGGTTGCACGGGCCGAGGTTGTTATGGGCGTTCAAGAGCCCTTCCGGGTTGGAGGGGTTAAAGATCATTTAATTAGAGCCCCCGTTTTGGCTTTCCCTAACTACGGTCATGATTTTGAGCTCCTCACGGATGCGTCGCTAACTGGGATAGGAGCAGTCTTGATGCAGAAAATTTATGGGAAGATAAATGTTATTGCGTATGCTTCTAGAAAACTTAATTCTGCAGAGCAAAATTATGACACTGCCGAGAGAGAGGGTTTAGCAGTAGTGTGGGCTCTTAAACATTTCAGGGAGATAATTTTGGGTTACAATGTTCATGTCTATTCCGATAACACGGCAGTAGTCAACTTGTTTAAGAATAAAGAATTAAAGGGACGTCTTGCTAGGTGGTTCCTTAGCATTCAGGAGTATTCTCCCACATTTGACCATATTGCGGGTAAGAAAAACGTAGTTGCTGATGCACTTTCACGTAATGTCCCAGTCTTCTCTGTAAACCTTGCCACACTCGACATGGCCGATGTCATCGTGAGTCAGGACCAGGATCCTGTTTGGGGACCGTTTAAAACTTGGTTGAAGTCAGGGAAGAAAGGAAAACCACCTACCACACCCATTAAACCGAAAGACTTAATTTTGCAGGATGGCCTTTTGCATAGAGTAGCTCATTTCAATTCTAAATCAATGCCTTCCAGGCCAGTGCATCAGATCATTATACCTTGCACAAGTGTCAAGGATGTAATGAAACTGATACACGATTCACCCCATACCTCGCATCCTGGTCGAGACAGGAGTTTTAGACAGGCCCAGCTAAATTACTACTGGCCCAGGATGAAAGAGGATATTTTTCGATATGTCGAGAATTGCGAGTCTTGTGCAAGAGTGAAAGGCCATACTTCACAACCTTGCCCTATTCTTTCGTACCCCATTCGTGACGAACCTTGGAGTCAAGTTTCTGTAGATTTAATGGAATTACCCATGACTGAAGCCGGTAATAAGTACCTATTTGTAGCAATTGATTCTTTTTCTAGATTTTGTGTTTTAAGACCGATTCCTAATAAGACTGCCGAGACAGTTGCGTCTACATTCTTGAATCATGTAATATGTCCTTTCACGACTCCACAGGTTTTGCTTACTGATAACGGAACTGAATTCAACAACTCTATATTACCTAAACTCTGTGAAATATTGAGGGTCAATAAAGTAAATACACATGTTCGACATCCGGCCTCGAATGGCCTTGTAGAGAGACAGAATAGGAAGATTTTAGAATGTCTGAGACACTTGGTTTCGCCTGAAAGTATGAGTTGGGATTTATGGATACCTCAGGTACAGGCATGTCTCAATTCTGCAATTAATAGTTCCACAGGGGAAACCCCCCATTTTATTGTCTTTGGAGTAGACAAGAAATTGCCTTATGAGCTACTTCATTCAAGACCTAAGCCATGTTACAATGTTGATGATTTTGTTGCAGTGAGACTACAGCAATTTCAGAACATTTATCAAGGGATTCATGAAAAGTTAGCCCAATCAAATGCAGAATTGGTCAAGAGACAACATAAGTCTGCATGCCCTATATCCATAAACCCTAGCGACATTGTAATGGTTAAGCTTTTTGAAAGATCATCGAAATTAGATAACAAGTTCGAAGGGCCATACAGAGTAGTTAGAAGAACAATAGGTAATAAATTTGAGATAAAGCATATTTATACTAAGCTAGTACGGGAGTGTCATGTTGACCACTTAAAAAAGTTAAGTAGATTTGTACCTGTGAATGATTCTGATGGCTCAGAAGCCAATCCTGATGTACTAGAAGTTGTTCAGGAGAATGTCACAAGGCAAAGGGCTAGAAATAATGATAACTACAGATCAAAGTTGAGGTCACACAATCACACCCATTTTGTAAATAGTAACACTTTCCACAGTAGAGTAAGCGATGGATGCGAGTTCCATAAACATGTAGATACTATCTTTACGAATTTAGATATTAATGTTAACTCTTTTTATAGTTAATTAAGTTTGCAAAAAAAATAAAAAATAAAAATAAAATAATAATAATAGTAATATTAATAATTTTCACTTCTGCATTGGCACAGGAGTTTATTGCACTTATCTTTCTTGTTCCGTGTTTGGATTTAAACAACATGCTACTTGTACTCACAAGTGAAAACCTCTGTTGAAAGTACATGTCCTAGACATTATTTATACTTAAGAGAGATAACTGGACTTCATGCTAATTTTTGTCCAATACAGTAACCTTCAATGTTTATGTGTCCCTTGGTGGACTGTACTCTGTTTGTTAATGGTTTTCATGAGCATTATCCTCAATTTACTTCCCTTGTTAAAAGGATAAAATGAACTAGTTACTGATCTCATATATCAGGAGTTTCTGCTAATTATGTTCCCATTATAATCATTGGTCTCTTCGTTAGTTATTTGTAGCCTATACGAGAAAGGTGTGCCAGAGCTGGTGACACCGCTGTGGACCCTGCCAGGATCCCTATACCTGCCAGGACAACACTTCAAGCTTCCGGTGATCATCGCCGTGTCAAGAATCCACTGGACGATACCTGGAATTTTAGCAATTATTTTTAAAGTTCAAATACCCCAATTATGGACATTTGCTTCGGTGTTTTATTAAGAAAATTAATTAATTTGTCACTTACTGTATATGACAATAAAGTAAAAATAACAACAACAAAAAAACAAAACAAAAAATCATATATAAAAATTAGTAAAACAAATAATAATAATTATTATACTGAACAAACTTTTGTGACTTCCTGTTAAGTGATTCATCCAAAAACATTATCCAGTGACCTCGGCGAACTGTGTGGAATATTTATTAACACGAACTATGCAAGTCGTTGCAGTGTTTCAAATGTATATATTTATTTCTTATGTCTATTTTTAAGTATGAATTTTATCCAATTTTTCATGTTTATCCAATTTTTCATGTTTATCCAATTTTTCATGTTTATCTTTATGTGTGATATTTCCTCAGGGATGATATACTTTACTTGTTGCATTGGATTCTATGCCTCACCTAAGTTGCCTTTCACCTCATACCAGTCGAGACGCCTGGAGTAGCGTGATCGAGCATTGTAATAGTAGTCTTATGAATAATAATGCGAGTGCATTAAGAGACTGGACTTATGGAGATTTAGAGATTTTGGGATTCTATGAGATTATGTTAGGAGTGAGAGGGAACTTTGGGTAAGAAACCCTCTCTCCCCTCCTCGACCAGTAAACCGCAGACAGGACCCCTCTGTCCAGCTAGGCCTATGTGTATGTACGGCTGTACGCACACGTGAGCGTGTATTTACCTATTTGTATTTACCTATTTGTAGTATACAGGAGTTGAGCTTTTTAGGCTCGTATTGTCCCGCTTCCTGAGTTACAATTATCTAACTTTGCCTTAAAAATATGAATGTTTTTGGCACACACCACTTCCTCTTCCAACTGATTCCACTTACTTATACTTCTGTAAGGGAAACTATACTTTCTCACATCTCCTTTACATCTTCCTTTCATTAGTTTATATCTATGCCCCTAGTTCTACCATTATCTTTCACAATATAACCCTTCTTGTCCACCTTTTCGAGTCCTCTCACACATTTGTACATCATAATCATATCGCCTCTCTCCCTCCTATCCATTAGAGATGGTAAATCTAATTTCTTTAATCTCTCCTCATATGGTAATTCTCTCAGTTCTGGTATCATCCTAGTTGCAGCTCTCTGAACCTTCTCCAGCTTCTTTATATGCTTTTTTAGATGTGGTGCCCACACCACTGCCGCATACTCCAGTCTTGGTCTCACCAATGTTTTTATTATTTTCTCCAGCATCTCCTCGTTTATATAGTTAAAGGCTATTTTTATTCTGTTTAGCAGTCCATATGTTTCTCCCACTATCTTATTAATATGATTCTCAGGTGAAAGATCACTCCTAACAGTTATCCCTAAGTCCTTTTCTTTCTCTGATGGGTTAATAGTGTTTTCTCCTAACTTATATTCCGTATGAGGCCTTCTTTTACTTACTCCCATTTCCACTACATGACATTTATTTGTGTTAAATTCCATTTTCCACTTCTTGCTCCATTGATCTATCCTATCCAAATCCCTCTGTAATTCCCTACCACTGTTTTCATCTTCTATACGCTTCATGATCTTGGCATCATCTGCAAACATATTCATATATGCATTTATATCCTTTGGCATGTCGTTAATGTATATTAGAAACATTATGGGAGCCAGCACCGCTCCCTGCGGAACTCCACTTGTGTGTGTACAGTCAGGTGCGTGTGAGCACGTTTGAATCTGAGGGCTGCTTGGGGCACCCTATGGTACCCCTCAGCTAGCCAGTCTTGCCCCAGCCACGAACGACGATAAACCTAGGCATACGGGTCTAGTCGTGAGGGTGTGTGTGTGTTATAACTATTGTTGTAAGCAAGTAACAATAAGGACATCAATAAACCTACGAACAGAGAAAGTATTTGGGAGTTTAACTAATACCGATGTGTGTATATATGTAACTAAGAAGTGTAAGAAACAGATCGTTACAAAGTGGAGGTGGTCGAACAGCTGTGCGGGTGCGCCTGCGCTGCCGTTGCGGCAACGGTTCAGAAGGGGACAGAGATGGGGAGGAGGGACTGGAAGCTTTACGCTTCGACATCCGTATATGTCAATCAGGTGTTTGAGCCGAATCGGAAAGAACCATCTCAGCATCTGGAAGGCAGTCACCAGAGAGCAAGGCAAAGCGATTAGAGGTCACAGTATCGGCAGGCGGAGGCATAAGCTCTGGAGACGCCGCTGGAAGGGAGCTAGTACGGCGCGAAGGCGTATCGGAAGTCGTAGGTGGCGTTGGTGGTACATCAGAGTCACGAGGTCTGAGTGACCGGAGGGTGGCCTGTCTATAGTTCTGTTTGGCTGGATCATGGATCCCCCTCACCGCCAGTTCTCGTGTGGCTCGATGGATGGTGAAGCCAGAACGGATTTTCAGTAGCTTAAGTTCAGTATTGTAAATATAGAATTCGCAAGTTTTAGATCGAGCATGGTGATCACCACCGCAATTGATGCAACGAGCATTGCCACAATTCCAGGTGGTCTCATGGTCCGTAGACCCACAATAGGCACATATGGGGCGATTGGAGCAGACTTTGGTGGGATGTGTGAAGGAGGAACACTGTCGACATTGAAGGGGCGGAGGGACGTAAGGGCGAACCTCGCGACTCTCGCCCATGATAACAATTCTGTCAGGTAAGGTTTTCCCAGTGAACGTAAGGGTGGCCAACTTGAGTGATTGGCCAGAGCGGCGATTAAGGCAATCGTACAAGTCAACCTTAGTGCAGCAATGCCCACGCAATTGGAGGGATTCCAGCAGGGCATGCTCGTCAGGGGATATATCAGAATGTGGAAGTACTGTACAACAGTACAGTGGTCCCTCGCATTTGGCGGGTTTCAGCTTGGCGAAACACAGTATTGGCGATAGGTTGGATATGGTACCAGAATCCGAATTTGGCACTTCAAATACACTTTTGGCAAGAATGCTGACGTCACGGAATGGCGTCGGCCCAGAATGCACCGCCCGCAAGCTCGTCTCACCAGGCCTAACTCTAAATAATTCATGGTAAATAAAATCTGTTATCTATTATCTATTGTCTTTTTTATTGCTGTTAATGTTTCATGTAGGCTACAGTAGAGCGCTGTATTGAGAGTTACTCTTAGGCTGAGGCTAGGCTATAGATAGGCTTAGGCCTACTCACAAAACCCTAACTGAGCTGCTTGGATAGCGAGAATATCCCAGGTATATTTCATAAACGTATATTAACCCTTCAAACTCGGATGGTACACGTGTGTACCATTAAGTATTGCCCCGAGGAACCCGGGTGGTACAACATTGTACCATTGCTTGAAAGCCTGTGAGCTTCGTGTGCGAGGCGTCGGTCCGACGCATGTAAACAACAGCCGGCTGGACCGACGCCCCACATCTCCGGCCACAAGAAGGAGAGCGTCGCTTGTTCGTGTGTGCCTGTATGTTGTTGTTAAGTATCGAAAAGTAGTGTAAAGTGGCTGTTTTGGCCATAAAGTTATCTCCAATGAAATCATCATCACAAATCAAGCACTTGACTTAGAGATCTCTACTTAACGCCATTCTACAGGTAAATAACACAGCTACGCTTGGGGATGCGCAGGAATGCGGGAAGCAGTCAGCATAACAATGATACGGTAGCCTAGCCTAGATGTTTTTCGGCCAAAACACCCGGATTTTGGGGAATATTTATGTAATGCGTAGCCGGGGCTGGAGGGTTAACCCGTGGAGCCCCGCCTAGTTTTTTATTTTTTGTTCACCAGAACCCGGCCCGTTTTCAAAAAATTGTTTTATTCCAGAAACAATAGCGAATGGGTTAGGAATGAAGGTAAAAATACGAAAAACCGCTCAAAAAGCTTAAAAAAGGGTCCTACAGAGCCCCCGAAAATGTATTTTACAAGAGTAAAAAATTGAAGGCAATATCCCCCAAAAAAACAGGTTATTGCGCGCTCACGCGCACGCCCGTGGACTTTGAGAGTTTTCAACCATCGGCACGGTTGCGTGGGATACGTACACAGTTCCCATACAAATCTGAGCCCTCTCGAGTGGCTACACCTCAGGTTACGGTCGGAGCAATTAGGGTGACTCGTCAGACGCGTCGCTGGGGCTGTGCGTTACATACATAGGCGACGCGCCAGACGCGTCGCTGGGGCTGGACGGGTTAACAGAGTAATCTTGACCAAACCTATTTGTGAACCTCATATCTCTTGTGTTTTGCTTTGTTTATTGTGCCGAACAGTCCGCGACACACAAACACAAACACACGCGCGCATCAGCTGACTCAGGGGCCCAATCGATAATTAATCAAAGAATAATAAATAAATAATTTCATTATTTTGCTCAATCGAAAAGCAGTTGGTATAGAAAATTCTAGTCTTCACCATTCACAAGGTAAAAGTGAGTTATGCCTCCTGATATATATCTAAGCTAGGTTAGACCATTTCTTGGTCTGGCTAGCTAGTGACTTAGCAACTTGTTGCTAAGGTTATGTGGTTATTCCTTATCAATAAGACTATTCACAAGATAACAATGAGTTCTGCTGCCTGATATACAGTACATCTAACCTAGGTTAGGTCATTTCTTTGTGGAGATATATAGGCTAGGCCTATGTCTTCTAGCAAAAACAGAGTAAGCAGACGGCGTCGAGTGTGTCGGCGATCGACGATGCGCATGGCGGGCGGTTTGAAAGGGTGAACTCGGGCCTCGTCAAAGACTAATGGATAATTTTCCCATTTAAAGTACTATCTACGTTTGGCGAAATACACTTTTGGCGATGGTTTGGCTAGACTAATTAAATCGCCAAATGCAAGGGACCACTGTACCCTGGCTGGAATTAAGGAACTCATGGGTACAGGTCGTGACCGGCACATCATCCAATCTTTTGAGCTTGAGAAAGGCACTAGATTGGCGCTCAGTAGTGGCCTCAACAAGCCAACTATGGGAATCCTGAGGCCTTATCGTCATATCACAGGAAGGGTATGGACGGAGGAGTTTACATTCTAGATCCCAACGTTGCAACGGCGTAGCGGGGGTGATAACTAAATACCTAGGCCATGCATCTGCACCGAACAGGTCATCAAAACGAAGAATGGCAGGATCTGGGACACGGACAGGGCGTCGACGTTTAGTCCTGGCTACTGTATAAGGCTGGAGTGTAATAGCGGGCACCTCGATTCGGCTGAGCAGGCGAGTGGGAAGGAGAAGCTGTCACAATTGTGTTATGGATATTTACAACCGAAGTACTGACTACCGGCGTGACAGTAGTAGATGTAGGAGAGTCAGAAACGACAGGGCTTAAGGAACATTGAACAGTAGAGGGTGAAGGCGCACTCTGGGCCATGATTGTACTGTAGGTGGTAGAATATCGTAAGTGGGTAAAGAGGATTTTGTGGCGGGGGCCACGTCTGAGAGGGGATCCCCGGCACAGTTGGTTTCAGGGGAAAGGTCCGGGACACAGTCCAAAGTCTCGCGGAGGTCGGCATCGGAGTTGGCCAGTTTAGAATCCATAGAACATAGGCTATATTCATCTGGGCTAGATTCCATACCCACCACAGAGCCACAATTAGAGGACAGGATTACTGCCCCAGGAATTCTTACAGATATACACCCCGACCAACGCACCTTAAGGGCCGGCAGTCTGTCGATCGCAGACCCAGCACAAGGGTCAGGGTTTGACATGAAAGTGTCCCCTCGCTCGAGCATGTCGGGTACCACAGTTCTACGGGTGAAGGGATTGCCGACCCACAACACCCTCCAACGAAACCAAAGAGTTAGTATGGCCATAAGCCTCAGGGCAGACACTTGTGTCCCCAAAGTAGGGGACAGAGAGGGGAAGAAGGGAAAGATGAAAAACAGAAAGGATGAGAAAAGAAAGTGCCCACTACAATTAGTTGGGGGAGGCAGGAAGGGCGGAAAGGTGCCCTGCACTCCCTTCCTGCCACCTCCATCAGCCCCCGCACGTGTTCATAAGTGAAACCAACGAAGTAGGCATAGCGGGGGGCCCAATTTAGCAACATGGACATGAGGGCAGTGCCAGACCCCCATGACACCGAGTATATGGTGAGTGGGCCCTTATAGGTAGTTGGCTTTATTCGCCATATCACTGCACATATTAACCCTACACTCAAAGTGCATACATGTGAGTCAGTGACCAACTGCGATAGCACCACCGACCGGAATACCGTAGCACTGCCCAGATGCGAAGCTGGGTAGGGGTTATGGAAGGTGATAAGAAATAGAAAGGTTAGTATGGAAGCAAAGAGGTCATTGCATGATGGTCTTGTAGTCCCTACCTTGACATATGCAAGTGAAGCGTGGACGTTGCTAGAGGGGCCCCAAGTAGAGAGTGAGAGCAGTCAAAATGAGTTATCTAAGAGGAGCTTGTGGAGTCATATGGATGGACAGACTGCCTTTGTTTATATAATTACTGTAGTTTAACCAGACCACTGAGTTCCACAAAAGAACTCTCATAGGGCTGGCCCGAAGGATTAGATCAAGATAGACAACTAATCAAGTCAAGATAGATAGGGAAGGGCAGGAGGTGAACAAATCTAGGAAGGTGAAGAGACACAGACATTTCTCGCCATTTCACCAGTTCAGCCGGACCACATGAGCTCCACAGCAGAACTCTTATAGGGCAGGGCCGAAGGATGAGGCAAGAACTGCTACACTGCAGCACTAACCAAGAAGTGATCAAGGGCGAAGAATGAGAGAAGAGATCAGGACTAAGGTTGAAAAAAATCACAGAAAGATGCAAAAAAAATGCACTACTGAGGGGAATCAAGTCAGCTCGGATGCATCAGCGACCGAAGAGACAAATCAGGTCAGGAGTCTACAATCTAGCTAGGTCAGGGAAGCATGTGATATAGGCTCCCACAACCGAATGAGACAGAATATATACAGAAGGGGAATATCATAGAAATAGGAATGAAAAACTACGCAAAATTAGTCAAGCCGACGACAAAAGCCCGAGGGGAGAAGGAAAGGGAAATTTCCATAACTCTCCCCCATCAAGCTCCAGTTGCCGGCCCCGAAGCTCAAGGGGCGTAGTAGTAGGGGGGGGGGGGGGGGGGACAGACTGACTAACTAGGAAGTATGTGAGAGGTGTGGTGCCGAGGTAGTTGTTGAGGAGAATGTCCGGAGAAATTTATCGAGGTGGTATGGTCACATGGAGCGAATAGAGAGTGCGAGAATGGCAAAGGTGTACGAGAGTGAGGTGGAAGTGCAGTCGACCCCCGATTTAACGGACTAATAGGGGGGAAAGCTTGTCCGTTACTGGAAAAAGTCCGTTACTGGAAAAGTCCCTTCGGACTTCTATTTTTGCCCAAATATGCCAAAATAATAAAGATTTTAAAACTTTCTATATATAAGTTCAACCTAATTAGATGGAAGAGAATAAAACAATATAGGTAAACAGTAGATACAAGAGAATAAACAATTCAATGATACAAATAAAGTTGTTTTTCTTACCTTAACCCTTCCAGCCCGGCTTTCCTGTTATAAGGACACCGCGGAAGTTGGCTAGGACCCCAGGTGTCCTTATACCAGCCAGTAAGCTTGAAAGCCTATTCAGCTTGGTCTGAACGCCGTGCGTCCGACGCATGTAAACAAAGCCGGTCATTGCGTCACCGCACCTCCGAAAACAAGGAGACGTCGGATCAATGTTGTTGTTGTGATGTATGACGAAATTAGTGTCTGAAAAGCTCCGATATTGTCAACATCGCGGAAAAATTCGCTCCACGGAAATCGTCATCACAACTGAACCAGTTGACTTACAGAGCTCTACTCAACGCCAGTCTACAGATTGAAAACCGCACTACGTGGGAAATTTCTAGCAGTTAAAATAACAAAGATACGGTAGCCTAGGCCTAGACGTTTTTCGGCCAAATCGCCCGGGTACTCGACACTGTCCTTAGGAGGGGGGGGGGGGGAGGGTTAAACTATTATGTGCCCGTCACCTAACGGACAAATTTTACAGTAACGGACATTTGTCCGTTACTGTCCGGCTACGGACAGAGTCCGTTAAATCGAGGGTCGATTGTGGTTAGAGGGAGGGGTATACACTCGACCCTCGATTCTGCGGACCTCCATTCAACGGAGTTCGGATTCAACGGACTCAGTCAGTAGGCGGACAATCCATCCGGACCGGACCAAATGTCCGGTGCTGGATAGATTTATCCGCTAAGTGGCAGGGCGAGTTACTCTTAGGCCCAGGCCTAGGCTATAGATACTCACAAAACCTCAACTGAGCTGCTTTGATAACGAGAATATCCCAGGTATATTTTAATAAACGTATATTAACCGAGTAATCTTGACCAAACCAATTCATATCTCTTGTGTATTGCTTTGTTTACTAGTCCGACGAACGATCCGCGACACACACACACACACACACACAGAGTGACCACGGGTTCAAAACTACTTTTATTATTTTACTCAATCGAAAAGCACTTGATATAGAACATTCTCGTCTTCACCATTCACAAGGTAAAAGTTATTTTTGCCTCCTGATATATTATCTAAGCTAGTTTAGACCATTTCTTGCTCTGGCTAGCTAATAATAAAAGTAGTTTTTGACCCGTGGTCAGTGTGTGGTGTGGGTGTGTGTACTTACACTAGTTGTATTTGCGGGAGTGAGCATGCTCGTTAATTCCCGCCTCCTAAGATATGTTTGTCATACCGTGCTTTGAAACTATGCACTGATGGTGCAGACACTACTTCGGCTGGCAATTTGTTCCACCCACTAATCGAGTTGGTAGGAAATCTTTTACTTTTCAGATCAGATTTACTATTAGGCACTTTCAGTTTGTAGCTGTGACCTCTTGTTCTCTCGCTTCCATCCCTCTCTATGAAGTATTCTTGGTCGATTTTGTCAATACCTCTAACACATTTGTATATCTGAATTTGCTGTCCTCGTTTCCTTCTCTGTTCCAGTGTAGGTAGATTCAATCTCTCGAGCCTCTCTTGGTACTCCAAATTTTCCAAACCTGGGATCATCCTCGTAGCTGCTCTCTGTACCCTCTCAATTTTGTGGATATGTTTCTTCATGTGAGGGGACCACACTACCGATGCATATTCCATCCTGGGTCTTATTATCGCAGTTATTATTTGTTTCATGGTGTTTTCATTAAGATAATTGAAAGACATCCTGATATTTGCCAATAGTGCTAGTGATTCTCTCACCATCTTATTTACGTGGCTTTCCGGAGACATGTTATCCTTAAATTCTATCCCCAAGTCCTTTCTTTTTCTGCTTTGGGAATCACTTCGTTTCCTAGTTTATAATCTTTTCTAGGTCTGTACTTGCTTTTACCCATTTCTAGAGTCTTACATTTTCCTGCATTGAACTCCATATTCCATTTGATGCTCCATTCATGAATCTTTTGCAAATCTGATTGGAGTTCAAGGCAATCCTCCTGGGTTCTGATCGTTTTAAGCAGCCTAACATCGTCCGCAAACATGCTCATGTAGCTTGTTAGTCCCTCAGGTAAGTCATTTACAAATGTTAAAAACATGATTGGGGCTAGGACAGATCCTTGTGGTACTCCACTCGTAATTTGAGTCCAGTTTGACGATTTCCCCCTTACTGTTGTTCTCATCTGTCTTTCGCTAAGGTAGCTCTCCATCCATTTCAGCAGTTTGTCTCCTACTTTTCCCTCATGTTTTAATTTCCACAGCAATCTCTTGTGTGGAACTTTGTCAAATGCCTTTTTAAAGTCTAGGTAGGCACAGTCTACCCATCCTTCCCTCTGGTCCACTGTGTTTATTACTCTAGAGTAAAAACTCAACAAGTTGCTTACACATGATCTGCCTCCTCTGAATCCAAATTGTCGGTCAGTAATTAATCTTTTGGATTCCAGGTAGTGTGTGTGTGTTAGTGTGTGTGTGTCGCAGATCGTTCGTCAGACCAGTAAACAAAGCAATACACAAGAGATATGAATCGGTTTGGTCAAGATTACTCGGCTAATATACATTTATTAAATATACCTGAGATATTCTCGCTATCCAAGCAGCTCAGTTGGGATTTTGTGAGTATTTTATGTGCTCCGTATGAAAAATATTGATTTACGGCCCCCTTATATGAATACTATACCCAGCAACGGACTTTTTCATGCAACGGACAAGTGACGGTCCCATATAGTCCGTTGAACCGAGGGTCGAGTGTACCTAGAATGAGGTGGAGGTATAGATTGGAGAGATGTATGGGGAAGAGGCTGATGGGCTGAGAGGAAGGACGAGTGTTGTCGGGGGACAGGGCAGCCTGTAAGAGATTTGTTTGTGGCCACCCAGTCAGAGATTAGGGCAACTGGCAATAGATAGGAAGAAAGGTATTTATAGAATGCAGAGACATAACAGTTTCATGCTTCTCCATTAAACATAAAAAATAAGCTGCTAAGGGGTTTAAATTTACCAAGCAGATAGAAAATATGACTATAAATAAACAGTACCCTGAGTAGGGGGGTATTACATAGATACTTTTCTTCAGCATTTTATCTAGCCGGCTACCGATGCTGGCTAACCGTTTACATCACATTTCTGCTGATTTTGTCTTCAGATGAAGGTATTGAGGGATAAGCCATTACAACAGCACCTCGTATCTACATTCTACTTTTCCTATTTTTCTGAAGAGTGTAGAGAGGGGAGAGAGAGGAACCTGTTGGAGTGGCTTTGTTATGTGTGTTATTAGTCTGTATACATTGTCGAGGTGTCCCCCCGACTGGGTGCATGCATGTGAAATATGCTAGGACGTACTACAACACCCACTAAATGTCCGCCTGGGCTGGGATCGAACCCAGGTCAAGCAGATTCACACGTGAGCGTGCTCACCACTCGACTGCCGCGGCTCTTCAATTACCTACAGTAATTTATATACAGTTGATAGGAGATGGACCTGTGACAAGTGATATTTATGGGTGAAAGGATTATATGCTCTCACAGATTTATATATAGTTTGATGGTGAGTTTATGAGTTTACCCTTTTGTAATAAGTGTTGTTAAAAGTGGGTAAAACCATATATATGCATTAAAAACATGCATTAACCTGTTATGGTTGTTAAATATGGCTAGCTCTACACATCATTCATCCCAGGTTCATGTCTTGAGAACTGTACGATTATCAACTCCAAGTAGAGTACCAACTTAATACTAGAGTGAATTAAACACCTTGTTTTTATCTTTGTTATTAACCTACTATCAATTCTGGACATCCATTTTTTGTTTCCTCTATATGTGCCCTAGTGGCTCTCATACAAAAAATAGCAGACTTATATTTTTATAAGAAATATATTGTAACTTTTAAACAAAAATAGTTACTATATAGCCTAATTTGTGGGATTTATAACTACATAGCACAAAAAAGAAAGAAAAATACTCTGGCACATTTGTTATATACAATTACAGTAGTCTTGTGACTTATGTAAACAGTGGATTGGTTCCCTCACAAGTTTCCAGCACCACAATCTACTCTCCCTCAAAGCCATTTATAACATAAATTAATTGGGCGGGTGCCAATAGGGGAGCTATCCCCCAGCCAAAGGCGGCTTTCTAGGGCCTTTCCTAGCTGATGCCAAGAGGATTGGGTTCTAGTCATGTGATGATGGGCTGGTCTATCAGAGTAAGAGTTGAGTGTTCTCTGCCATACCCATAGCTTACTCTGACTGTTCCTTTTATTTATATATTTTCTAGATCTCAAGTGGCGGCATCTCTTCCGTGGATTGACCTCTCTACTGCCAACCTAGAAGTTGGCAGACTGGGAGCCAAAGCGTTACATTTTTCCTTTGCCCCTCAACTTTCCCTTCATAATTGTTAAGGAGAACAGGGCCTTGGGTGGGGCTTCGGTGTCCCGGGCGTTTCTGCACCCTCCTCAGCTCCTCGCCTGGGCATTCTTAGTGGTAAAGCAGGGAGGGCTCTGTGAGGGCACTCGGTTATGGCCTTGGCCTTGCTCGGGACCTTGGGACTTTTCGGTCAGACAGCCTGGGGAACAATAACAACAACAATAACATAAATTAAACAATGGCCTCCCTGGTGTAAAGACCTCTATTTTCCTCTGAGGCAGAGTGAAAAAAGAATATTTCCCCCAGATCCAAATGTGTGTTATAAGAGCCGATGAAAATGGGAAAACTATCTGGCTGTGATAATGCCACACTTTTTCCTTACAGCAACTGTAGGTCTTTATCTGTTTGAGTAGTGTCTGTCCTTGCAATACTGTCATGGGCCACACACAGACTCAGCCATACTTTCATAGATGTTAAGTGGTCTTTCAAGTGGCACTGTCCAAGCAGTCTTTCAATCCCAAGTAGTCTCATGTATAGATATACAGTAAAACAATCTATAAGTAGTCTTCCAACGTAATTGTTTAATTATAGGGCCACACAAATTACTAAATAATGACTAATGTAGGCCTATTAGTAATACAACAGCATTGCTCAACCTGTATTACTCCCATGATAGTTCTCCTTTCAGGAACCAGAGTCACTGCTCTAAAGGACAGTCAGCACATGGAGAATTTAGACTTGCCAAAGGCTACCAGTAAAATGAGTCTCACATAATGGCTTTTATTGCCAAGTTTTGATGGTTAAAGATTTACGGTCAGAATTTCTGGAGTCTATTGCGTTAGTATCTGAAAATAGACTGAAGTCTGATTTATTTAGGTGACAGAACTTTCAGAAGAGTTTTCCCCACAAGCTGCAAAACCAGAATTTCCAATAAACATTGAAGGCAAAACCGCATGTGGTATCCTACCAGCTTTAAATTATGGCGTCTGTCATGGTCGAATGCCTTTCAAGTCGCTAACCTGCTTTCAAAGATCCACGTGCAAGGAAATAGTTTTTGTTATGGGGTTTCCTTTCCTTAGGTTATGTAGGGCATAACCTCCTGAATCATTCATATTATTTTAATAATGTATGTCACTAGAATAAGAAAATAAAAAACTTATCTTGAAACAAAAACTATTAAAAAAATCAAGTAAATGTGGAGGGAGGCTTTGAACTAGAAAATAAAAAAATATCATACAAACTCCATAACTGTAATAAGAAAAACATAGTAACATATTATCAAATACCAGTATTTCATGCCAATTCCACTGCAAAATATAAACCCATACCCTAATCTTCTATCATAATATATATAATATACAAAACCAAATATAGAAATGAAGAGGTTCCCCCCACCGACTGTCGACTTGGGCCAGTCACACAAACACTTACAGATGTATTGGTGGCAAAAACCTACTGAATTAATTGTTATCAGATTATAATTTACTTCAAAATATTATTATCCTTAATGTTGTAGTTTACAATCTTGAATAATCAAATTCATGTAAAATCATAAATTTCAAGAAGAGAAGGATTTTGAGCTGCCCCTTACAAGATTCAACAGAAGTTACCTGTCTCATAGATAGTTATAATTGTTTGTATAACCTAGGAGCCATATACAGTAGGACAAGGACCAGAGACAGAACAGAGCTGAACAGCTCCAAAAACTTCTAAACTTCAAAACGCTAAAGTTCCGCACTGCTTAACCAGGGCGACTTTACAATTCGGAAAAATACCAAAGTCCACTAAACATTACGAATCTTAAAATTTATTACAGTATTTGGCAATCATATTTTAATGAATGATGAATATTTTTATTATTTTAGCTCATAATCTTGAATAAAGTACAGTCTGTCCCTGTGATACGTGCCTATATGGGTTAAACATGACCTCGCGTGATACAAATTCGCAGATTAGGAATACATAACCTTATGGGAAAAATTACATATGGTGGACACCCCCTTCAATATTTCCCAGATCTCCCCAATTTTTCTGGTATCTCCCTTAATATTGGACAGAAATAGTAGTAGTGATGGTGGTGGCAACAGTAGTAGTAGTGATGGTGGTGCTGGCAACAGTAGTAGTGATCATGGTGGTGGTGACAGTAGTAGTGATGGTGGTGGTGGTGACAGTAGTAGGCTAGTGATGATGATGGTGGTGACAGTAGTACCTTATGATGTGTTCGCCACTCTTCTAGCGGCACCAAGGAGCGCGACGCCCCTCGTTTTGGGTGGTGATTTGGTGCAGTAGACTGTTTGAAGCGACAGCTCGCTCCCTTGCGAGGATGGGCTCGTCTGGCACCTTTTGCAGTTCGACATCCAGGGCTCTCTTGAAGCTGTCTAACGAGACGTCCCTCATGTCTCTTACTCGCCGTGGGAGTTTGTTGAAGAGACGTGGGCCTCTGTGTGATAACCAATCCTCTCGCAGAGAGCCCATAGCACCCCTGTTATTCATCCGGGGGATTTCGCATTCCCAGCCTCTCCTATCACTGAATTATTTCATAAATGTTTATACATATTTTAATAATGCATCACTTAGCTCTACTCCCACTAGTTCTGTATATTTTGATAGAACTAAACTTAAAGATGCCCTTAAATTCCTCCTTTTCAATACTTATGTTAGATTCGGGCCGTACATTTTCAAACAAATATTAGGAATTCCTATGGGTGGAAATGCTAGCCCTTTAATTGCAGACTTATTCTTGCTTGCTTTAGAATTTAAATATATAAAAGACTTAGTTGACAGTAGCAAGAAAAATAAAATTCCAGAAAAATTAGCACTTGCTAAACTGTTAAGTAATAATAGTAGATATATTGATGATATTCTTGTTTGCAATTTGTTAAATTTTAATCAAGTTGCTAAACTTATTTACCCTAATTCTATTCCCCTCACACAATGTAACGTAAATTATAAAGTTGAAAATTTTCTTGATATAAATAGAGATTGTTAACCTCTGAAGTGCGCATGGGGGTAATTGGAAACGTCCCCCTGTGCTGACGTATTTGAGGTGTTTCCGTCACTAAAATATTCATTGTGCAATTAATAGCATTAATATTTATCCATATGCGCCTATTATGGGTTGATTATAAAGGTATTAACCTGAAACAACAATAAAACGAGTGAAAACAGCGTTTGGATGGTCAAAAATCGGAGATATAGCCCGCGAGTTGTATAATGTATGGGTGAGGCAATCTGCTTTCCCGCCAATTTCCCCAAGGCCACTGAGACACAGTCGATCGATACTCTCTCTCTCTCTCTTGCACTCGCTTGCTATCAGTGATGACCACACCCTCCAATCGGATTTCTAATGTTAGCACGAAAATATACCTCAGAATAAGGGAATAACAGGGAAAATAGGTGATAACTGAAGGAGAGGAGGAAAGTGGGGAAGGAGGGGAGGTAGAGGACTGAGATTTTGCATGGCCCAGGGGCCAAAAAAAAATAAAAAAATAAAAAAAAAAAATATAAAAAAATATTTTTTTTTCGATGTCAAAAGTTGATTTTTATTTTCTCTGACTCTTAAGAGTCTTCCCGCAGTGCGCCGGGGGAACTCTTAAGAGTCTCCCAGCAGCTCCCGGGTTAATGAACAGTGCATACTTAAAGTATATCACAAAGTTGATGATTTTAATTTTAACGTAATAAACTTTCCTTTCCCTAGTAGTAATATCGATAGTAAAATAACTTATAATTGTTTTTATTCCCAATTAATAAGATTTTGTAAAATCTGCACTAAAGTAGATGACTTTTGGGCTAGAGCTAGGTTACTATACAGACTCTTAGTGGACAGAGGTTTTGAGGCAAGTAAATTGTTCCATAAATTTAATCTTTTTAGGGTCAATTATTGTGACTGTATTCTAAAATTTGACATCAATAATTTTAATCAAGCATTTTTAACTTGAAGTTTCTTGTATAACCTCTGCTTACTTTTTGTCTGTATTTATTGTTTATCTTTTTCTTTTTCTATTATTATTATTATTAATATTAATATTGATGATTTTTTAAATTTATTGTTCTTGTTAAAAGAGTACTCTTTGTTTAAATCTGTTGTTACTTCATATTTTGTAATTATTTGTCTTTATATTATATGTATTCATTGTCGATAGTATCAATTGCTTACTTTTGCGATTTCCTTAGTTTAGTTGTGCTATAAATGTAGGTTATTTGTAGGGTAGTTATTGATAGGGGTCACTTGAGGCATGCTATGCTTACAGGTACCTACCCGATAGCACTATCGTTAGTGAGTGCTGTACTGTATTTTATATATTATTTTGTAATAGTATAGATATCTTATCAATATTTGTATTTTGTACTATTTTAATGTCTTGTCATGTTGCAAATTTGATTTTAAATAATATTTTGACATTTAACATATAGTTTCTTTATTCATGCAGAGTTTAGTAAAATTTGCCAGAACGTCCCGGACTTCCCAAACTTGACTACTTCCTTTAACGTGACGATAGTGCGTTGTTATATGTGCGATTAGTTTGCTTGGGAAACAGATTAACTTGCTCATGTAGTAATGTACACCCTATGTGGTGGATTGTGTTCTTTTATTTAATAATTTTCATTTTAGTAAACGTTGTTTCCACATAGCGATTTTGATAATTTAATTTGACTTTATATTGTCCTTGTCCCAATTTTGGTTTGTTTAGTTTGCAAGTTTTACATTTTAATTTCATGACTATCGGAGTATGTAGGTTTGGTACTAAACCCTCTGCGATTTTCCACGTGTATATTATTAGGTAACGTTCTCTTCTACGTTCCAGTGAGTACAGATTCAGTGCTCTTAAACGCTCCCAATAGTGTAGCTGTTTTATCGAACTTATATGCGAAGTGAAATTTCTTTGTACACTCTCTACGTCATTTATTTCACCTGCTTTGTATGGGGATGTTAATACGCTACAATATTCAAGCCGCGGTAGCATACATACATACATACATAAAATTTTAAGACTGAGTGTTCCACACATAAGTGCAGTTTCAGTCTCTTGTCCTAATGGCGGCGTTCCAGGCAACCCTGTTAAGGGCTGCTTCACTTGTCAAGTTCTTGGATTTGAGATCGGCGCGTATAGTCCGATCCCAGGTCTTCCTCGGTCCACCCCTTGGTGCAGCTCCCTCCACAATCACAGACCTGAAATTTTTCACCCAATTTTGTTCATCCATTCTCTCCACATGTCCATACCATCCCAGTCTACTTGTACGCATCACCTCGCTAATACTCTTTATACCTAAACATCTCCTCAGCTCAACATTTGTTATTCTATCCTGTAGCCTGGCCCCACACATCCATCTCACCATTCTCATCTCATTACGCTCCATTATGTTGACATCCTCTACTTTAACGGCCCATGTTTCTGAGGCATACGTCATTGCACTTCTAACACATGAGGCATACACCTTTCCCTTCAGGGGGAGAGGCATTCTTTTCATGGTCAGGATTGGCATCAATTCTCTGAACTTCCCCCAGCCACACCTAATTCTAGCAACAGTGGCAGCCAAGATTGGCACTAGAGATTTGAAGAGCGTTATCATAGGTACTTCACCGCGTGTTTTAAAAGTACGCAGAATCCAACCCGTTAGACGTTTCGCAGCCGCCACTTTGACCTGGTTATGTACTTTGAAACCCATATTTTCAGACATTAATACCCCAAGGTCTTTCACACTGTCTTTCCGTTCTATTATGTGGTTAGATTCTGTTAAGTAATTTGTAATTTCTTTAACACCATTATTATCTCCGTACCGTATTAATTGGAATTTGTCCTCATTGAATTGCATGTTGTTTTCCCTGGTCCACTGGAACACTACATTCATGTCTTCCTGCAGTCGGCCCGTGTCTTCTTGTGTGTTTACTATCTTGCTTAATTTTGTGTCATCAGCAAAAGACGACACCGTACTGTGTCTGGTGTTGGTATCTATGTCGCAAATTAGTATGAGGAACAGAAGGGGCGCTAGCACTGTTCCTTGGGGCACTGGGCTTTTGACATCCGAAGGCTCAGATGTGACTTGGTTTACTGCTACCGATTGTTTTCGGTTTAGAGGAAATTGTATATCCACCGTCCGATTTTCCCAGTTATACCTTTTGCTTTCAGTTTGTGGACTATTAGTGATGGTGGTGGTGACAGTAGTAGTGATGGTGGTGGTGACAGTAGTACTGATGGTGGTGGTGACAGTAGTAGTGATGGTGGTGACAGTAGTAGTGATGATGGTGGTGACAGTAGTAGGCCTAGTGATGATGGTGGTGACAGTAGTAGTGATGGTGGTGGTGGTGGTGACAGTAGTAGTGATGATGAAGAGTTGTAGTGATGGTGGTGGTGGTGACAGTAGTAGTGATGGTGGTGGTGACAGTAGTAGTGATGATGGTGGTGGCAACAGTAGTAGTGATGATAGTGAAGGTGACAGTAGTAGTGATAATGATGGTGGTGACTAGTAGTGATGGTGGTGGTGGTGACAGTAGTAGTAATGGTGGTGACAGTAGTAGTGATGATGATGGTGGTGACAGTAGTATGGTCTATTCAATCGAGAAGTATCTGTAAGCCCCGCCCCATTCCACCAGTGCCGTAGATTACATAAAGGTTATCGTACCGCAGTCTCGGATGTATAACTTGACGTGTTACCATGAAGCTGATAAGGTCTCATTATAACATTCAATGCAGGACAGATCCTGCAGTTATTTTGTATACTGCACAATTTTCCTCTACACCACTATACTGTTGAATGTTTGTGTTATGGAAATTGATTCCCAGAAGGTAAAGAGAAACTACAGTAATAAAATTAGAACAAGAATAAGTGGAAGATTGGTTGAAAAATGTTCATACCACTGTTTATTTACCCTCAATATTTGCACCAACTATTGAATCATTTCATGAAGCAAGTAAACATTCTCAGACGGAAAATTATTGCCAATACCGTGGTCATTTTGTATTGTATGGAAAGTATGGCAGAGTTGAGGTAGATGATGTTATATGCAAAGATTTGCAAGCGCATGGACTTGATTTTGGTGAACTCGACTTCCTCGCTCTCTGTACGTGTCTGTACCTCGATCCTCCTTCCCTCTCTCTCCCTATCTATCTCTCTCTCTCTCTCTCAACCCCTCAGACCCGGTTGGGCTCTGAGGCATCTATAAAAAACACCCCGCAGAACCCAGAAGGGCTCTGAGGCACCGGCAGCTTGAAAGCCTGTAAGCTTGGTGTGCGAGGCGTCCGTCCGACGCATGTAAACAACAGCCAGTTGGACCGACGCCGCGCATCTCCGAGCACAAGAAGGAGAGGCATCCTTGTTCGTGTGTGCATGTATGTTATTGTTAAGTAGTGAAAAGTAGTGTAAAGTGGCTGATATCGCCACAAAGTTATCTCCACGGAAATCGTCATCACAACTGAACCAGTTGACTTAGAGAGCTCTACTCAACGCCATTCTACAGGTACGAAACACATCTACGCTTGGGGATGCGCGGGAATGCGGACGCATTCAAAATAACAAAGATACGCCTAGGCGTAAACGTTTTTCGGCCAAAACCCCCGGGTTTCGGTATAGAATACATAGCCGGGTCTGATGGGTTAATGTAAAGTGGATACAGTGTTAAGATCGTCAACTTGCTAGTCAATACTTTTGGGATCCACTTAGCTGTCAATAATGATAATACATTCTAATTGGTTGACTTTATTTGCTGTCAAAGTATTTGAATACGTAGACTACAATATCCCTGGCTTGACTAAAACGTTGGGGCGCACCAGCAGGTCTGCCACATATATCTATGGTCTGCCAAGGGGAATGGATGAGAGACGGCATCCTTCCCCTTCAGAAGACAGGTGACGACTGAAGTGAACAGCGAGTGTCACTCCGTGTAGAAGACAACAGTGTTGTCAATGTAGCTACCTTCCCGCTAAATCTAGAAGTACTTACTTGATCAAGGGAATAGAGGCATTGAAAATAGGCTCCAGTCTGAATTTTCATCCTGAATTGATAATCTAGAAGGGTTGATAGTTTTGAAAGCCTTTCTTAACAAATATTAATGATAAATACAGTATATAGACGTGCCGTTTTGCCCCAAATCAAAACGGCATACCCAACTCTGCGATGGGTTACTATTATCAATATTATTACCACCATCACCACTACTACTATTATCATCACTACAACTGTCACCATCATCACTACTACTATCATCACCATTACTATCATCATCACTACTACTATTACAATCATTACTACTACTCTCACCATCTTCACTAATACTATCATCACCATTACTATCATCATCACTACTACTATTACAATCATTACTACTACTCTCACCATCTTCACTAATACTGTCACCCTCATCACTACTGTCACCATTATCACTACAACTATCACCATAATCATCAACTCTGCGTAAGCAGAGTTTGGTATTCCCCCCCCCCCCGTATAGTGGGTACCACCCGAAAAAAATGTCTATCGTCGTCGTCGATGTCCGTCTGTCGCTGAACTCCTCCTAGACCTTTGGACGGATTTTCACCAAATTTCACACGAACATTAGTTGGGTGAATGCGAACGTCAGTCAAAAAAGATTGTTTTAATTTGTGCAATAGTTATGATTTTAGATCCAAAATATCCCCCCCCCCCAGCAATGATGGGGAACGCCATCAATCTGGGGCTGAAAACAACTCGCCCGGCATTTGTCGGGTTAAGTTAGTTTAGTTGACATTAGAAGTGATGGTAGTAATAGTGGGGATGATGGTAATAGTAGTGATGATGGTGATAATATTAGTGATGGTTGTAGTTGTAGTGATGATGATGGTAGTAATGATGATGACAGTAGTAGATATGATGGGGACAGTACTAGTAGTATTGATGATGGTCATATACTGTAGGTAGTGATGATGGTGACAAGGAATGATGATAGTTGTAGTGATTATGGTGAAAGTTGTAGTGATGATGACAGTAGTAGTGATTATGGTGAAAGTTGTAGTGATGATGACAGTAGTAGTGATGATGAGAGTAGTAGTGATGATGGTAAGAGTAGTAGTGATGACTATAATAGTAGTAGTGCTGATGATAGTAACTAGTAGTGATGATGGTGACCCATCGCAGAGTTGGGTATGCCGTTTTGATTTTGGGCAAAACGGCACGTCTACTTTATTATTATTATCACCATCATCTTACAATCATCATTACTTGTCACCATTATCACTACTATTATGACCATCATCACTACTACTAGTACTATCGCCATCATATCTACTACTGTCATCCTCACTACAACTTTCACCATAATCACTACTACTCACCATCATCACTAATACTGTCACCATCACACTACTGTCATTATTATTACTACAACTATCATCATTGCTAGTCACCATCATCACTAATATTATGACCATCATCACTACTACTAGTACTGTCACCATCATATCTACTACTGTCATCATCACAACTACAACCATAATCACTACTATTATCACCATTATCACTACAATTACCATCATCACTACTATTATCACCATTATCACTACAATTACCATCATCCCCACTATTACTACCATCACTTCTTATGTCAACTAAACTAACTTAACCCTTACACGCATTTATGACGCAGAGGTTGCCAGATTAGCAATAATAAATAGAGTTCTCTCACTCTTATAATTACCTCTACAAAATTAGTTTTCTGCCCACAGCTAACTCAAAGATAACTGCAGAGGTTGAAGTAACTAAACTAAAGGTTTATAAATACCCCTGATGGTAACAAAGGCTTTAAAGTATCCCCAATAGGCTCAAAATCGTGTCATATGTCGGAGAGGGTTAACCTAACAAATGTGGGGCGAGATGTTTTCGCCCCCAGAACGAAGGCGTTCTGTGTGTGAGCCCCTACGGAGCACACACACACAGAACGCCATCATTGCCGGGGGGGCCCCCCAGGTGGGGGAGGGGGGGAACCATATTTTGGACCTAATATCAACTATTGCATAAATTCAACAAATCTTTTTTGACTGACGTTCGCATTCACCCAACAAATGTTCGTGTGATGTTTGGTGAAAATCTGTCCAACGGTCTAGGAGTTCAGCGACAGACGGACAACGACAGAATTTTTTTTTGGGTGGTACCCACTATATGGGGGGCGATACCAAACTCTGCTTACTCAGAGTTGATAAATGTTTACTTTGATCTAGCGGCAAAGATACCTAGCGATAAGAATTTTCATAGTATTCTAAAACTGAGCCCTTTCTGGTCAACATAGTGGTATTATTCTAGCAATTTTAGGCATCCATTAACTATTGTGTAGCCTTCTAGCAATGTTTGTAAGCTGATTGAGCAGCATTTTTTCTTTGGTTTGGTAACCCTGCTAGACACCGCTACATGATACGTATGATAACGGTTCGGGAAGTGGGCGGGGCTTATAGATATTTCCCGACTGAACAGACTTTAGTGATGGTGGTGGTGGCAACATAGTGATGATGGTGGTGGTGACAGTAGTAGTGATGATGATGGTGGTGACAGTAGTAGTGATGATGATGGTGGTGACGGTAGTAGTGATGATGATGGTGGTGACAGTAGTAGTGATGGTGGTGGTAGCAACAGTAGTAGTGATGGTGGTGGTGGTGACAGTAGTAGTGATGATGGTGGTGGTGACAGTAGTAGTGATGATGGTGTTTTTTGTTTTTGTATTATAATAGTTTAACCAGACCACAGAGTTCAACAAAAGAACTCTCATAGGGCTGGCCTGAAGGATTTGATCAAGATGGACAACTAATCAAGTCAAGATAGATAGGGAAGGGCAGGTGAACAAATCTAGGAAGGTGAAGACATGCAGACATTTCTCGCCATTTCATCAGTTCAGCCGGACCACATGAGCTCCACATCAGAGCTCTTATAGGGCAGGGCCGAAGGATGAGGCAAGAACTGCTATACTGCAGCACCAACCAAGAAGTGATCAAGGGCGAAGAATGAAATAGCAGGACTAAGGTATAAAAAAATCCCAGCAAGATGCAAAAAATGCATTACCGAATAGAATCAAGTCAGCTCGGCTACATCAGCAACCGAAGAGACAAATCAGGTCAGGAGTCTAGGCTACTACCTAGCCAGGCCAGGGAGACATGAGATATAGGTTGCTCGAGGACAACCGAATGGGACAGAATAAGAATAGAAGGGGAAAACATAGAAAGAAATGGAAAAACTACTCAAAATTAGTCCAGCTGACGACGAAAGCTCGAGGGGAGAGAGGAAGGGAAATTACCACAACCATCCCCCATCAAGACCCAGTCGCTGGCCCCGAAGCCCCTCAACCGCGCCAAGGAGAGTAGTAACGGGGGTGATGATGGTGGTGGTGGTGACAGTAGTAGTGATGATGGTGGTGGTGACAGTAGTAGTGATGATGGTGGTGGTGACAGTAGTAGTGATGATGGTGGTGGTGACAGTAGTAGTGATGGTGGTGGTGGTGACAGTAGTAGTGATGATGGTGGTGGTGACTAGTAGTGATGATGGTGGTGGTAACAGTAGTAGTGATGGTGGTGGTGGTGACAGTAGTAATGATGCTGGTGGTGACAGTAGTAGTGATGGTGGTGGTGGTGGTGACAGTAGTAGTAATGATGGTGGGGGTGACAGTAGTAGTGATGGTGGTGACAGCAGTAGTGATGATGGTGGTGGTGACAGTAGTAGTAATGCTGGTGGTGGTGACAGTAGTAGTGATGATGGTGGTGGTGACAGTAGTAGTAATGATGATGGTGGTGACAGTAGTAGTAATGGCGGCATTGTATGTATGTATATAGTCAGGCACATACCCCATTGCTGGGGGTGGCCGACTCGAGACAGAGCACGAACAGAAACAACATTTAAAGTTCCAATTCTTAGGGTCCGGGACCACTTTCGCATTCCCTCGCCCCTTACTCTGTCTCGGCTAGTAGGTGAATTTTAAAAGTAGAGGATTCCTAGCCCCCTGCCCCCAGAAGGAAAAGTAGGACAGTAAAAGACAGACAGAAATGGCTAAGGTTGGGTAGAGGATGCCAAACTTCACTCTGGATAGGTGGTGGAAATAATTGTTGTTTGGTGGTCGCCACCATCATCAGTACAGTACTACTATTTCTGTTCAATACTAAGGGAGATGGGGGGGGGAGATAGGGGAAAAATTGGTACTTCTACCACCATCATTACTACTATACTGTACTGTACGTGGATACTTCCCTCGCTTATTATGGGGAGGAGAGGGCCATATTTGCTTCATTATTTTGCCTCAATTTGCTTTATATGAGGTTAGCTCACATATTACATTTTTTGTTTTTTGTTTTTTTTACCCCCCTTGTGTATTATGGGGTTTGCATATTGCGATTACACGTATTAAAGGGATGGACTGTATTCATATGTAACTCAAAAACGATGCAAATACCTCAAAAGTTATTACAATATCAATTGTAGCAGATTTTAGACACGGATATAATTTGCCCCCATAATTGCTTATGTGACGTTGGCTTTATCAACATAATCAGCACAACCTGACGTGAAGTAGTTCTGAAGTTACTCTCTCTAAACTGGGCGAAATATTGGCATGTCTCTATTTTGATTACTTGGTACTTACAGTACTTGATTTTAATAATGGAAGAAGTTAATTATTTAAACAAATTATAAATACGAAAATAGATGTGAGTGAAGAATTCAGTGCCTTGAACACAAAATGGGAAAACTAAACCCACAAATTTAAAACAGCATATTGTAATGACATCATAAATACATTTTTCAATATGTGGGTTTAGCTTACCAGAGGTGTAGTGGTTTCCCATTCAGCAATTTATTGTCAGCAATTTCACTTACAAAGCATGAAAATTCTCACCCAGTTAATCCCTTCAGAATGACACCTTCATTATATTCTGGCTATCATTAAACACTTGTATTAAGCTTAAGAAGGACCTTTGGGAGTTAAAGGATTAATGAAGACAGTTTCTACCTCCAAGATTCCTAGAGGTCCTTCCTAAGATGAAGGGGAAAATCATTTAGCTATAGCCAAAATATAATTAGCTCCTTTAAGTAAGAAAACAACACATTTGCTGTATTAATGTTATTGCCATATTAATTCATTCAGCTTCAAAAGGACCTCTAGGAAGCAAAAGGTTAAAAATTATCTCTATATTAAACCTTTGTTGAAGTTTGCGTGGAGGGAAGGTAGCGCACATACCTCGCTTGGGGAGCGCCACAAGTTCCTTTCTCGCTGGTTGAATGTCTTTGACACTTATCTCCAGGGCCTCCCAACCCCTCTCTAGAATGGCGGACATCAGCGCAGCAGTTGACCAGTGTCGCATTTATAATGCCAATGCTAGCACCTGATCAGTATGATCGAACTGATTACACTGGTTACAGACTAAATTCACAGCCACAGCCATTCCAACAGTACAATAATACTCCACATTGCAACTCACACATTAAACATAACAATAGGCAATTGGGCCCGCAATCCTCCCTTGATAACAAGCTAAATAATCGAACAATGTCCTCGATGGAGGTGATTCATTCATGGCTACCCCCTCGGGGATTAAGGCAGATGTCAATAGATAGATAGAACCCTCTATTCATATATGTTTCACCAACCTTCCTAAATTAAATTAAATCATCTGCAGGTAGCAAGAATAACAAATATTGGTGTCGTCTGATTGAAAGGGTTAAAACAGAACAACTATACTAAAGAGGCTAGGATAAAGAGTTTAGTTGTTCCTGTTGAACTTGGCCTGGGCCCCTTGTCGCTTGTGGTCGTTCTTGTGGATCATCTTGTTGCGGTACTGGCGACTCTGAGCTTGGCCATGGTTTGTATCCTCCTTGTCTGCAAGGACACATTTAAGGTTAGTTACAAGGAAATATATATGTAAGGCTTACTGTTAGCTATAGCTATTATATATATGGTATGTATGTGTATATATATATATATATATATATATATATATATATATATATATATATATATATATATATGTATATATATAGTAGTCCCTCACACATGGCAAATTTTTGCTTGGCGAAACATAGTATTGGCAAGAATTTGGATAAGGTACGAAAATTTGAGTTTGGTGCTTAAAATACGCCATTGGCGATGACGTCAGTGACCCAGAATGCCTTGCGAGGCGGTGGGCTGGCTGGCGAGCCAGCCAATATATTCCCGCCAACCATCTTGAATACTTGAAAACGTGCGCGTGTGAACTTTTTTGTTTTGCCCTCTCTGTTACTCTGCTACGGACCTATAGCGTTATTCGCCAAAAACTATGGCTTCGATTAGTGGTGGTGGTCCTAGGAAACCAGGTGGAGATGAGGAAAAGAAGGACAAGCAAAGGAAAAAGGTGGTGGGGAAACTTGAATATCGAAAAGGAAAGCACCACAAAGCTTACGCTGTCGAGGACAAACAGAAAATACTGGACATGATAGACGAGGGCACAAGAAATTATGACATTGTGCGAGCTCTAGGGGTAGCCAAGTCGACAGTGAGAAACATTAAAAAGAACAAGAAAGACGTAAAAAATAATCTGGAGTGCGCCAAGAAATACTTTGGAAACGGTGGTGGTGATGCCCAGCGTGCCGTTCGTGAAGTGTCCCAAATTAATCAACTCCTTGTAATAACTGAGCACTATTTGGTGAAGTGGCTAAGTCAGAGATTAAAGGAAAACGTGAGTGTGAATGGTGTAAAGATAAGAGAAAGAGCACGGGAATACTACACGTGGATATGCAAGAAGAAAGGTTGGCTGCAGAAACTTAAGAAAAGGTGTGCTGTGAAACATGCAAGCTATCAGGGCGAATTGGCGTCAGCCGACGATGTGGCAGCCAAAGCATATGTGCCTGTTGCCAAGGAACTCTTTGAGCAGGGTAATTACTGCACTGATCAGATCTTCAATTGTGATGAGACGCATATGTATTGGCGTCGCACACCTAGGTCCACATATGAGCCCAAAGAAATTAAACAGGCTCCAGGAGTAAAGCTCACCAAGGATAGATTTAGTGCTTTATTCACATGTAATGCTACTGGTGATTGTACATTGAAGCCCCTTGTAATTTATAAGTTTGCAAAGTCACACTCATTCCGCATTTGTGACATGCCAAACCTCTCTAACTGTTTCTGGCACAACAAAAAGGGTTACATTACTGCTGCATTATCATTGCAATGGTTTGATGATCATTTTGTGCCAAACGCAAAGGCTTATTGTAAGAAGAAAAACATCGCCTTCAAAGTCATCTTATTTCTTGATAATGCTCCAGGACATGCAAAGCTTTTGATGGGGAGGCACCCTTGTGTGGAGGTTGTCTTCCTCCCACCCAACACCACCTCGTAAGTTGCAACCACTCCATCAAGAGATAATCGCCAATGTTAAGCTCATCTTTTATCGTTATCTGCATCAGCGGCTTAGCAATGAAACTGACTCTCAGGATGAGCTCCGACAGATAAATGAAGAAGTCGGCAACGAAGAAGAAATGGAAGACAACGACGAGTCCAGGGCTGCATCCAGTCAACCCACCCCTTACCCCCTTAACCTCCCATGTGTCCAACGCCGCACCCATCCACCCCAACCCCTCCACCTCCGGCGAGGCACTTTCACTGCCTCCCTCAATAGTCGTATCCATCAAGCAGTTTTGGAAGGGCGGTGGATTTGGTTTGACGTGCATGGCGTGAAATTACTGAAAAAACAATTAAGCACGCCTGGGATCCACTACTTCCTCATCTCAAGTTGCAAGAGAAAGACAGGCAGAGACAAGAAGATTTGTTAAGAACCACCACAGAAGCAATCCACCAAGTCCCTGGATTGTCAAGTGTGGAGGTTGAAAGTGTCCGAGCTATGATCCAGACTGTGCCGGAGGAGAAGAGTTTGGAGGAGATGATGGAGGAGGAAACACCCGCAGAAATTCCCAGTGAATTAACCACCACCAAATTGTCTCGCATGCTGGGGGACTGTGTAATGATTAATGATAAAGTGACCAACAAGTATGGGCACATTGAAAAATATGAAGAAGCACTCCATTTCCTGGATAAATTCACTTCAGTGTTCCGAAGTCTATACCAGGAGCAGATCAGTCAAACACGGCAGACCAAAATCACCCACTTTCCACTTTCTTCATTCTTACAGTTTCTTACAGTTTCTTACAGTAGATTCTCTGGAAAAAGGCAAACTAGGCCTGTGTATCCAGCTCAGTACCAGTACTTGCACTGCTGCGGTCGTTCACGGTGTTGGCGGCGGCGGTAGCAGACGCAACATTTTTACTATTCTGTATTTTTGTTTTATAATCAAACTTCAAATCTTGTCTTCCCCATGCTTTATCAAGATTACTTTCAAACTCACTTATTGATTCGGAATCGACTACATACTGGGGCAGTGCGTTCCACTCATTTACCACTCTATCACAAAATGAGTTCTTTGCCTTCTCAAGCCTATTTCTTTTTTTGTAAATTTTCTTAGAGTGTCCTCTCGTTCTTGTTCCCTCCCGCATCAAGAAGATACCTTCACACACATCCTCATCATACTTTCCTGACACTATCTTAACCCTTTCCGACATATAACGCAATTTTGAGCCTATTAGGGATACAGTGAACCCTCAAATTACGCGCAATTTATCTACGCGAAATAAAACTACGCTCTAACCACAATTGAGGACACAAATACGTAAGTATGCTCAATTATTCGAATGTACGCGCCGAGCGTACGAGCGTGAGTCGATTCGTATATGTTGGAGAGTTTCGGGCGGCCATATTGACGTGACGCCAAGCCCTCCAACGTCGTCACTGTTGACTGTGGAGAGAGACACATCTCCCGTACCAAACTATTATGTAACTATAAAGCACAACAGGATATTATGAATCTATTAAAAGACTGTTCTTCGTTTTACATTGCATGTATCATTTATTGAGCTAACAAAATCGGAAATGGAAAATCTGTTTCTGTTCGGTAGTTGGAGGCGAGATTGTTTACACTTCTTTCGAAAGTCGCTTCAAAGCCCACTGCTCTCCCCTGGCTAAATGATGTGAAGCCAATTCTTTAATATGTATATGAGCTATTGAACTATCTCACTTGACACTATGTAGGCTATATGAAACTATAGGCTATACAGGGTGTATTACTTTTCGACTCAAAACTTTACCAGTAAGCCTAGGCGGCTAGGCCTATTATTTCGGTCGATCCGTTTCGGGCGCAGTGCTATCGATTGATGGCGCAGATCCAGCATTGCTCAACCACTACCAATGTGAGTTCATTTACGTTTGTGTCTTATTTGTATACATTAAATGTATTTTGTGTGGTAGATTAGGTTATGAAAACATATTTGTACAGTAATATGTTATATATTTGTGGATTTTAGGTGATGAAAGGTAGAAATAGTACAACTTTCGGTCGGACCCAGACCAATACCTATTTTCCCCATTTATATTTAACCCTTATTTAGCGGGGTCGGACTTAAGTCCGATACGAGAAAATTGGACTAAATGGCGGGGTCGGACTTAAGTCCGTGGGCGTATTCCCGCCCTAATTTAGGTGGAAAGCGAAACTTGGTGGTCAGGCGGTGTACTACAAGGGCCCACCCACACATCCCCACTGCGTGACCGTGACTAAGTGACCCTCAAGCAGCCATAATGGAAGGTCAAGATTTGCCCGTGTTCGATTCGGTGGCCGCCATCCCTAGTGCGTCGCGCCACCCTACTAACCACGCCCGGCTTACCACCCAGGAACTAGATATCATGCTGAACTCTTCAGAACTTTCTAATAAGCTGTTGGATGAAACCGCCGAAGGTCTGGGTGAGAGTTTTGGTAGTGTGGATGACTCGGAAGACGAAAATAACCCGATCATAGGCTTTCATCCCAAGCATAATTTGCGTGGGGTGGATGTTGTGGTTGATATTGGACAGACCCTTGAGCAAATTGGAGACGTTCCTGACGAAGAACATACTGGTGTGGGTGTTGGTAAGTACAATTTATATTTTATAATTGCTTGAAAATGTGATTGCAAGCATTTTATCACCTTACGAGCGGCTGGTGGAGTATATTTCACTGTGCCGCCCAGCGGGTTTTTTTTTTACCCTAAATGGGGTTGTTCCGTGCTCTTTTTCATGCATAAACAAGACCCAGAGCGTAATACAAGTATGTATCCTGAAAGTGCGTAAATTGAGCTTTCCAATGACACCCGAACCATCCTTTTACGATCACTGGTTGTCTTTCAACGATCGTAAAACACGAGTGCAAAAACCCTAAAATACGGTAATTTCCTTATATAATTCCCTGTGTGGCGAGCGGTCTTGAGGTAATTTATGCTCCTAATCACCGCTCCGCTCTCTCTCAGAGCACATTACGTCCTCAAAATTGCACTCTACAAGAAATTTCCTTTGCATTTTATAGCGTATTATTTGCAGGCGTTCGGTAAATTTCTTACGGTAATACAAACAACGAAAGATTGAATATTTGTGCTTGGCATTATATGATTGTGGAGAACAGATATACGCCTACCGTATATATTATGTTTTCATATATATGATACATGTGTAACATTTTTATATTATCACGACTCTCTCTCTCTCTCTCTGTCTCACTCTCTTTGTTTGTACTCCTTTGTACTCTCTTTGTCTGATGTAGGCCAGGGCACGCCCCTAACTAATCTCTTCCCTCCCAGGGGAAATCACACCTAGCAGATGTTTTTGACTTCCCCTCTCTCTCTGTCTGTCTCTTCCTCTCTGGGTCTACCTATACTGCATGTGACATTGAAATTGCTTGAGAGTTTGATTGCAAGCATTTTATAGCGAATTATTTGCAGGCGTTCGGTAGTAAATTTCTCACGATAACCAGGGTGTATGGTACATTTCTCACGATAATACAAGCAACAACGAAGCTTGGCGAAGATTGTGGTCTACAATATACCTTTTTATAATTGCATGTGACCTTGTAATTGCTTGAAAGTTTGATTGCAAGCATTTTATAGCGTATTATTTTCAGGCGTTCAATAAATTTGATAAATATATCAAAATAAGTCCTGTGGGACTATGAAATAGCTATTATTGGACAAGGAAAATATTTTGTTCATCCCTCCACTGGAACATCAACAACAATGTCAACAACGTATCGCCGTCGGCAATCGTAAGATTCAGAGTCGTAAAGATTCCAGGACGAGCTCAATAGAAAATGAATGAATGAAATGAATGAGTGTGCAGTACTGCCAATACGTATAGCGACTTCCGCTAGATCTAGAGACCTTTACTTCGATCTAGCAGCAATGACTTACACTAGCGGTTTTGTTTTGAAATTTCAGAACAATTTCGAAGTGATATTATATGGATTTTGCCAATTCATATTTCTAGTGGTATTTATCATGTCTTACATCTAACAATATATGCTAGCGGATTTAACTTCAATTGGTAACCCTCCCGCTCGAGTCGGCTCCAAGAAAATCGATAATGGTGGCACTTTAGTAAACAGGTGATAAACAAAACCGCATGCGGATCAGTTTGGTGTATCGGTATTATGGTAAGTTGGCTACCTACTATTGTTTATACGATATAGTAAGTAATGATAAGTAAATTATTATATATTACATATAAAACAAAAACAAAATTCCTGCAAAGCAAGCGAAACAGAGAGAGAGAGAGAGAATGCAGAAACTGAACTGAAGAAAGAGTGAAAAAGATATAATAATACAGAAATATTACAAGCAAATAAATGAAATAGAGGGATTAGTTAGAGAAAATAATAATGAGAAATACATAATACGGATGAGGAAGAGGGAAGCGAGCGAGCCAGAGAGAGAGAGAGAGAGAGAGAGAGAGAGAGAGAGAGAGAGAGTTGAACTGAAGAAAGAGTGAACAAGATATAATAATACAGAAATATTACAAGCAAATAAATGAAATAGATGGATTAGTTAGAGAAAATAATAATGAGAAATACATATACGGATGAGGAAGAGAGAAAGGGAGCACAAGAGAGGGAAAGCGAGCGAGCCAGAGAGACAGACAGACAGGAGGAGTGAGAGACATTAGAGAAAATAATAATGAGAATTACATATACGGATGAGGAAGAGAGAGAGAGACAGACAGACAGACAGACACAGGACACAGACAGACAGACACAGGACACAGAGAGGAGAGTGAGAGAGAGAGAGAGAGAGAGAGAGAGAGAGAGAGAGAGAAAGAAAAAGAAAGAAAGAAAGAAAGAGAGAGAGAGAGAGAGAGAGAGAGAGAGAGAGAGAGAGAGAGAGAGAGAGAGAGAGAGAGAGAGAGAATACAGAAATAAGGAGAAATAAGAGAAAAATAAGACTGATTACCGAAGGAATAGTAGACGGGCGAGAGGCCGAAGTCAGGCCAAAGCGAACGCAACCGAACGCGCCCGGGAAATAGACCAAAAAGTACCTCCACTTCCTCACCTCTTCCCACCCTCCACACTCATTCATAACATCCATTCATAGACTTATATGGGGAGACGAAGAGTTGCTCTTTCCAAATATGATAGTTTCGTTCGCATTGGAGCCATAGTAACGGCGCTAGGGCGAGTGAAATTGAGCGAATATTTCGGGATTATGCCCGCTGAGCGGTACAGTGTAAAATACCTTACCACCCGCTAAATAAGGGTTAACTCCCATGTACGCGCAAACGAACATACGCGCCGACAGCACAGTACGCATCCCACGCGTAGTTTGAGGGTTCACTGTACTTTAAAGCCTTTAATACCATCAGGGGTATTTACAAACCTTTAGTTTAGTTACTTCAACCTCTGCAGTTGTCTTTGAGTTAGCTGTGGGCAGAAAACTAATTTTGGAGAGGTAATTATAAGAGTGAGAGAACTCTATTTCTTATTACTAATCTGGCAACCTCTGCGTCATATGAGTCTGAAAGGGTTAAAAGTCTCTATCATATCCCCTCTCTTTCTCCTATATGCCAGTGTCGGAAGCCCCAGTGTCCTCAACCTCTGCTCATAGCCCGCGTTCTTCAACGTTGGTACCAGCTTGCTAGCTCTCCTCTGCACTTTCTCCACTGCTTCTATATCCTTTACCATATATGGAGCCCGCACCTGGTTCGCATATTCCAGGTGCGGCCTAACCAGCGCTGTATAGAGATTCCTGAAGATTTCTTCGTCAAGTGACATAAATGTCCTCCTTATCAGCCCTACAATTCTATTGGCTTTGTTTATTTTTTCCGTTAAATGTTCTGAGAAATTTAACTTACTGTCTATCACTACTCCTATATCCTTTTCTGCATTCACTTCCTCCATCGCTTCATACATACTGTATCCTACCTTGTCTATCTTGCTTGTCCCAATCCACATGTACTTGCATTTTTCTGGATAAAAAGGCATTAACCAATGCTCAGACCATCCCTTCATGCCCTCCACATCTCCTTGAAGCAAACCCACATCTTCCTTACTCCTCACTCTTCTATACAGCTTAGTGTCATCCGCATACAGGTATACCTCACTTCCATTAGTTATAACTTCAGGTAAGTCGTTGATAAATATAACGAACAACAGTGGTCCCAACACAGATCCCTGAGGTACCCCACTTGTAATTTCCCTCCACCCCGAGCCTATTCCATTCACCAGTACCCTCTGTCTCCGATCTTTCAGGAAGGCTTCTATCCATTTCACACATTTCTCCCCTATATTATAGCTTCTAACTTTCTCTATTAACCTTTTATGTGGGACCTTATCGAAGGCCTTCATAAAATTGCAATATACCACATCTATTACATCACCATCTTCTAGAATTTGCATCCAATCATCTACCACCTTAATTAGCTGTAGTACCGTCGACCTCCCCGGCAAGAATCCGAACTGTCTCCCACTGAAAAGTTGGTTTGACTTCATATGCTCCATTATTCCTTCTCTAATTACCGTTTCCATTAGTTTACACACAACACTTGTCAAACTGACTGGTCTATAATTCCCTGGGTCATTTCTCTTTCCCTTCTTAAATATAGCTGTTATGTTCGCCTCTCTCCAGTCCATCGGGATTTGTCCTGTATTAAACGATACCTCAAATAACATTTTCAATGGCTCTACTAACATCTCACCTCCTTCCTTTATGATTCTTGGGTGTATCCTATCCAGTCCCGGTGACTTACTTCTGTTCATTTTTTCTATAGCCCTTCTTATTCTAGCATGGGAAAACTCTATTAGTTCTAGTGCCGGTGCCTGTTTGATGGGAATAGTAGGCACTGCATCATCCGACTCCACTGTTAGTACCCCCCCCCCCCCCCCCCCCCCCCAAAGTATTTCCCCAGCACCTCTGCTTTCTCCTTATCAGTCTCCACTCTACTTCCATCATCCATCCCCCCTACCAGCTCTGGGATCCCTACTCTTCTTGTTAACTTTTCCTGAATGTACTTCCAGAATATTTTTGGATTATCCTTCACATTTCTAGCAATCTCTCTCTCCCTCTCCTTCACCCCCCTCCTTGTTTCCCACCTTATTTTATTGTTTATTTGTCTGCGTTCGAGATCCACTTATTTAGCTTCTATACTAGACCCCCTGTTCTTGTTTAACAATTTTAGTCTTTCCCACAATCGTTTCTTTCTTCTAATCAATGTCCAAAGCTTTCTTTTCATTGGCAATTCTGGGTTCGTTCTTTTCCTCAATTTTGTTTTATCCTTATATTCCCTTACTGGTACACTTTTGGATACAGCATTCTCCAGTTTGACTCTAATTTTCCTCCACATTCCTTCAGCGTCTTCACCGTTCAAATATTCCCCCCAGTCAATGTCCAAACACCGTCTCAGCAGCTCATAATCTGCTCTATCATACATGTATATTTTTCTATTGCTTCTATTATCCCTCTCTGATTTAATATTGCAACTAAAGCTTATACAGGCATGGTCACTATGACCTATAGGGCTATCCACATTAACATGTTCCACTATATCCTCTTCATTGCTAAAAATCAAATCAAGTACACTCCCCTGCGTCCCATCTCTATATCTTGTCATCTCTATAATATGTTGCGTTAAAAAACAATCTCTCACTTTCTCTATAAACTTATTTTCCAGGCTACCCTGTCCCGCTGGAGTAGTACAATTTGCCCAGTTGATCCTTGGCAAATTGAAATCTCCAATCAAAATTTTATATTTGTTCTCTCTATTATCTATTTCCTCCATTGCTTTCAATAGGTTATCATCCTCTCCCCTACTATTATTTGGGCTTCTATATATAGAAGCAATTAGAATTGATCCTCTTGCATATTTTACTTCAATACACAAATACTCACAATACTGCTGTCACATATCCACCTCATTAACCTTGAGCTCTTTTCTTACATAAATAAACAGTCCTCTTCCGACCTCTGCTCTAATAGCATTTCTCTCATATAACTCAAAACCCTCCAAACTATATTCCACCAGTTCCCTTTCAATTCTAGCATTTTTTGGTCTTACTTCCTGTAGGGCTATGACATCAGGTTTTGCCTCTTCATCCTGCAACCTACAGGCTACATATCAGTTCTCTTTTCTTGTCCTGGGTAAACACATCCACATTACTAAACATAATCCTTAATCCATCTACCATTCCTTCAGCAATTACACCATCCCACTCCTCCTGTCTGTACCCTACTCCCCCGTTAGCACTACTGGGTCTGCCACTTTGTCTCCTGTCTCTCCCTGTGACACCTTCACCCCATTCTCCTCCTCCGTCACAACTCCTATCACATTCTCTTCCCTCCCTGATCTCCCCCTCCCTTCTACTCTTATAAACCACTTCCTCAATTTTCCGTCCCTCACTCTCCAGTAAAAATTTCTCTTATCCTCTTCACCCAACTTTCCATTATTTTCATCAGCCTTTTCTTGTAATTCCTTAATTTTTGTCCTTTGTTCTATACTCAAATCCTTCTTTAGTCTTATGTGTTTCAGTTTTTCATTTGTATTTAGCCTCCAACTAAAATTTGTCACAGTCTCTGCCACTGCCCTAGTTTTAAACTGTACCCTTATAGGTCTCATCTCTCCCCTTTTATATCTACCTATCCTACTGACCTCCTCCACCTGCCCTTCCCATCCATAACCGTCCTCATCCACACCTTTCATGACCTCCTTCACTGTCTCCATATCCCTCACTTTTCTCACTCCATTATCATTCATATGAGTCTCTATATCTCCATTCAAGATTACACCCCTATCCCTGTCCATGGCCTCCCTCACGACACTCTCCTTGTTCTTCATGACCCCTACAACTGCACTCTCAAAACTTTTTTTGGTCATATTAATTTCTTCCTTTTGCTCTTTCATAATATCCTCCAAATCCTTGAATTTTTGTTTACCTACCACCGTCCATGCAGTTGACTCCTTTACTTCCTTGAAACGTCCTTCGTATTCCTTCAGCTGCTCCTTCAATGCCATATTCTCTGCTCCCAGTTCATCTACCCTTTTCAATACCATCTCTAGGCTATCATTAACTGCCGAAATAGGCCTGCATTCACTTCCTTCGCTAGGCCTATTCCCTTCCCCACCTGTCACACCACACATTACACACAGTGCCTTAACTTTCTCACCAATATCCCCCTTCCATTTCTCCGTATCACTCATCCACTTTTCCAAATCCTTCACAACAATAATAACCTCTTCTAACTTCTTATCTGTGCTCTTAAACCCACGAAAACGTTGTAACCTTTCTTCCGCCTCCGTCATACCCGAAATTCCCTCCGCCATGTTTGTTTACAAACTCAACAACTCACAACACTACCGCTGTCCCGTCACTACACACTCTTATTACACTATATATCACCCCTCCACCACACCAATATATCCTCCAAACACTTCACAAATCCTTCCTCTTCTTGGTAGCCCCGTATGCACTCGATATTCCGTGAATTACTTGTCCATTCCCATAACATATGCCGGAGCCTAAAAACTTGCGTCCGCCTTCCGCCATTGTGTGCCGCCAACTCCTTCATGAGAAAGTCAAGAATGAGGAGCGGCAATTGCGACAGGTTATTGCTAACATTGTGGTTGATGATTATGTCCTTGAAATACCTGCAGCAGCTGTGCCCCCCATGGTTCCCGAGGCACCTGCAGCACTTGTGCCCCCTGTTATGGCCCAAATTGCAAATCCAGAGGTTGATGAAGAAAATGCAAACTTCTTAGGTTTCTTCAATGACTTCGAGGCAATCGATGCAGAGGCAACAAGAGTGGTAGAAGAGAGGGGTGATAAGTTGGAGACGGATGATGTTGGTGTGGGTGCTAAAAATTAATACACCTACGCAACCGTCCACCACACTCACGATCGTCTCACCAGGCCTAAAGGGGGTATCACACTGGGCCAATTCTCGCCATTTTACCGCAAAAAATGGAGCTACCGCCATTCTCCAGCACAAATCTCACCATTTGACGGAGTTAGGATTCTTCCCGCAATGGGTGGGAAGCACCGTTTTTTGACGAAGGTAAATTGTCAGCCTCTTTACAGCTCGCATTTAATCTCAATGATATCTCAAGTATATGACATCGAAATATACATTTTGCTACATAATTGTGTGTTTTGATTGTGAGAAGGGCTGCAGATAGACATAAACTAAGTGAATTAATGCTAAAACAGCTACACCACTTGCAGCTAAATAACCACTTCCACTCCCTACCTACGCCACGCCGATTGGTATGAAACGAAACAATTCGGTAAAAGATCCTGTGTAGCAGGAGGAACTGTTTTTCAGATGCCTATTTACTAAGAATCATTGAACAATATATTTAACCTAGCCTAACCTAACCTAACCTAGTATATTAGTGGACTATTTATGAATGTAAAATGTAAAAATATATTGAAATACAGGTCTACCCGCTACACAGGATTATACCAGGCATTCTACCACCTACAAAAAGTTCAAAATAAGTCCTCATATATGCTCCAAATATAAAAAATAATAATGCAAACTTGTAGATTGAGTCATATTGAAATATAATTGTAGATATAAATCCATATTACTCTAAATTATTGGTGAAACAGCACAATATAAACGATCGCTTAGTGCCGAGGTAACGACAGGGGTGCCGTCAGGCTATAGCCTATACAGTATATTGCGAAAAACTTCCTATCTATCTATCTATTGCCTGACGCCGTGATCCCCGCAGGGGTGGCCACGAACGAACCGCCCCCATGCACCTCTGTCCCCATTCAGTCGACACCCCTCCCCCCAACCAGCACCGCCTTCGTTCATATACTTCCTCACTCCATCCTTCCACCTCTCTATCGGTCTACCTCTCCCTCTCTGCCCCTCCAACTCGCTCTCATACACCCTCTTAGTCATTCTCTCGCTTTCCATACGTTCCATATGGCCGAACCATCTCAAGTTGCTCCTTTTCACACTTTCCAGCACATCCACCTCCACACCACACCTCCTTCTTACTTCCTCATTAGTCTGTCCATCCCTCCATGCAACTCCGCATGCACTTCTTAAGTAATTCATTTCCATAGCTACTTATATATGCTTCAAACGCAAAACATAGCAACATTAACGTATAGATTGGGTCCTATTACACAAAGTTTGTCAATATCAATCCATATTATTCTACAGTTTAAGTGAAACACCACAATATAACGATCAAAATATATATTTTACTACAAAATAAGTATTTTGATTGTGAGAAGGGCTGCTGGTAGACATAAACAATTTTCAAGGTTAATTACAAGTGAACCCTCAAATTACGCGCAATTTTTCTACACGTAATCAAAACTACGCTTGAACCACAATTGAGGCAACAAATCGAAAAGTACACTCAATTATTCGAATGTACGCGCCGAGCGTACGAGCGGGAGTCGATTCGTATCTGTGTGGAGAGTTTCGGGCGGCCATATTGACGTGATGCCAAGCCCTCCAACGTCGTCACTGTTGACTGTGGAGAGAGACACATCTCCCGTACCAAACTATTATGTATCTATAAAGCACAACAGGATATTATGAATCTATTAAAAGACTGTTCTTCGTTTTACATTGCATGTATCATTTATTGAGCTAACAAAATCGGAAATGGAAAATCTGTTTCTGTTCGGTAGTTGGAGGCGAGATTGTTTACACTTCTTTCGAAAGTCGCTTCAAAGCCCACTGCTCTCCCCTGGCTAAATGATGTGAAGCCAATTCTTTAATATGTATATGAGCTATTGAACTATCTCACTTGACACTATGTAGGCTATATGAAACTATAGGCTATACAGGGTGTATTACTTTTCGACACAAAACTTTACCAGTAAGCCTAGGCGGCTAGGCCTATTATTTCGGTCGATCCGTTTTGGGCGCAGTGCTATCGATCGATGGTGCAGATCCGGCATTGCTCAACCACTACCAATGTGATGGGCTGGTCTATCAGAGTGAGAACTGAGCAATCTCTGCCATATCCATAGCTTACTCTGACTGTTCCTTTTACTTATATATTTTCTAGATCTCAAGTGACGGCGTCTCTAACGTGGATTGACCTCCCAATCTACCAAGATTGGAAGCCAAAGCGTCACATTTTTCCCTTGCCCCTCAACTTTCTCTTCATAATTGCTGAGGGACACAGGGCCCTGGGTGGGGCTTTGGTTTCCCGGGCATTTCTGCACCCTCCTCAGCTCCCCGCCATGGAGTGGCTTCGGTCACCCAGGCTTTATTGTGGTCGACGGGGAGGGTTCTGTGGGGGCGCTCGGTTGTGGCCTTGGCCTTGCTCGGGGCCTTGGGGCTGTTCGGCCAGGCAGCTTGGGGAACAACAACAACAACAACAACAACTACCAATGTGAGTTAATTTACGTTTGTGTCTTATTTGTATACATTAAATGTATTTTGTGTGGTAGATTAGGTTATGAAAACATATTTGTACAGTAATATGTTATATATTTGTGGATTTTAGGTGATGAAAGGTAGAAATAGTACAACTTTCGGTCGGACCCAGACCAATACCTATTTTCCCCATTTATATACGGTATAACTCCCCTGTACGCGCAAACGAACGTACGCGCCGACAGCACAGTACGCATCCCACGCGTAGTTTGAGGGTTCACTGTAATGCTAAAATAGCTACACCACTTGTAGCTAAATAACCACTGTTCTTTAGCCACGGCAATTGGTATGAATCGAAAACCTCCGAAAAGTTAAAAACATTTCCTCATATAAGCTTCAAATTAAAAAAAATTACACTAATGTGTAGATTGAGTCATATTGCATTATAATTGTAGATGTAAATCCATATTACTATACATTACAGAATAGGTGAAACGGCACAATATAGGCTAAGGTCGGACATTGTTATTGTTGTGTCGGAGACTCACGCAGCCAGGACGCTTGGCGTGTGTGATAGGATTTGCCGGCGCTACTGGCCGGAAACGGAGACTGGAGATCGGAGAATGGCGAGAATTTGGCCCAGTGTGATACCCGCTTAACTCTTACTCATTAGAGGTACAATAAATAAATGCAAAACGCCTAAATTGTTTTTATAAACATCTATTATCTATCATTAATTGAGTTTAGGAGTAAAGTCGGTTGGTGGAGGTAACATAATAAATCTATTGTATTGCTGTGAATGTTAAATGTATAATGTCTTTACTTTTCTGCACTAAAAATACAAAAATTTGGGGCAAATGGGTGACCTTGGGACTCGCCAAAGAATAATTGATAATTTTCGCATTTATAGTATTACTGTACAGTCGGCTCCCTGTATCCGCGCTCCATACATTCGCGATCCTTGCTATACGTGGACACCCCTAAATATCCCATTACTCGTCATCCGCACAAAAAAACAGCAAAATACCAGCTATTCACGGATTTGAATCGGGCGGGTCGGTGCGCATCCCGATTCTTGCTTTGGTCGGCCATCTTGCATTCTTGCGTGACGTCAACACAGCGTCCCAGCTGAGGCAGCAGTTCACAGCCCAGTGTTGGAAAAGTTGAAAACCACCTGTTTACAAGCTTTTTTCTGCACGAACCTCTTATCTCCCGCATTTATTAGGGCCTTTAGAGCATTCAGTGATAGGGACAGTGGGCCTGATGGTAATCATGATGGAAATAAATGCCCGGGACCATCAAAACAGAGAGCAAGCGTACCGACGCTGTCGGACGAAAGCGGGCTAATTATGCCGATGCGTAAGGCTAGCCTACAGTAGGCCTAATGACTGATTTCAAATAAAGTTTGTGTGGTAAGTTATCTCCTCATAATATGTATTAATAAGTATTTTCCTCAAATAATATGTAGGTCAAAATAATGGTTTGAGGGTCCAAGATGGCCGAGTCAGGTGCGAGCTAAGCCTATTTCCCATTGAAACCTATGTTAAACACTGCCCACGTATCCGCGTTTTCAAGTATCCGCGTACCGCAGTCGGTACCAGTTAGGCGCGGATATGGGGAGCCGACTGTATCTGCTTTGGCATATACACTTTTGGCGAAGATTTGGCTTGACTAATGAATTAGCCAAATGTGAGGGAGTACTGTATATATATATATACAGTAAACTCCCTTTTATCCAAAATTTGAATATCCAAAAATTTCAGTTAACCAAAGGTTTTGATATCCATATTTTTCACTAGTTTTCACTTATTTAAGTCTCTCTGGGTGCTTAATTGCATCAATTTAACCCCTCTGAAATAGACATACTGTAGCTTGAATTAGATGATAATTTGTAGTTAAGACAGGCTAGAAATGGTTTTAAATGCATTGAAAACAGTATATTTGGCCATTTGTACACATATTTAGCTCTATTTAGAGAGACTCGTTTATTCGTAAAACTCACTTATCCAAAATGTCAAAAGACTCGTGATTTTAGGATAAAAGGGAGTTTACTGTATATATACTGTATATATATATATATATATATATATATTGTGGATCGTGAAGCAATGTGGAAGGTGTTAAGGATTTATGAAATTGGAGGAAATTTTTTAAAAGCAGTAAAGAGTTTTTGTGAAGAAAGCAGACTGTGTGTTAGAATAGGAAATGGTGAGTTGACTGAATGTTTTTTTGTTTTTTTTTTTAAGAGACAATGAACGGAGGAAGGAAAAACACAGATAAAACAAAAAGGTCCATGTGCCTAAAGGCATCCTCCATTCATAAAATGTTTGTAACAACAGGTAAAGGTAGGTTTGCGACAGGATTGTGTAATGTCACCATGGCTGTTTAATATGTTTATGGATGGTGTGGTGAGGGAGGTGAAAATGAGAACTATGGGAAGAGGATTGGGTTTAGTAGGAAAGCATGGTAGCAATTGGGAGCAGATGACACAGCGTTGGTGGCGGATTCTGAGGAGTAACTGCAGCGGGTAGTCAAAGAGTTTGGTGTGGTTTGTGGGAGAAGGAAACTGAAGGTGAACTTCAATAAAAGTAAAGTAATGGTGTGTAATAGGGGTGATCGTAGGGTGAATCTAGATGTGAGACTGGATGGGGAAATATTGGAACAAGTAGAGTGTTTTAAATATCTAGGAGGAATGATCAGCAGGAGTGGAGGTATGGAAATGGAGGTAAAACAGAGAGTGTGTGAAGGAAGGAAGGTTTTCGGAGCAATGGGAAGTACAGTAGGGTCCCCGCTAACGCGTGAGATTGGTGGATGAAAACCTCCGTGCTACCGGAACAATGCTTTTTTGCGGGGAAATCGTGCATTATAATATTTCATAATAAACTTATATAAATCGAGTTATAAGTTCAAATGAAAAATCAGCGTACCGGTACCATTACCGAAACACGTGTGTGTTATTGTTGTGTGGCTTTGTCAAGTGTACTTACACTAGTTGTATTTGCGGGAGTGAGCATGCTCGTTAATTCCCGCCTCCTAAGATATGTTTGTCATACCGTGCTTTGAAACTATGCACTGATGGTGCAGACACTACTTCGGCTGGCAATTTGTTCCACCCACTAATCGAGTTGGTAGGAAATCTTTTACTTCTCAGATCAGATTTACTATTAGGCACTTTCAGTTTGTAGCTGTGACCTCTTGTTCTCTCACCTCCATCCCTCTCTATGAAGTTTTCTTGGTCGATTTTGTCAATACCTCTAACACATTTGTATATCTGAATTTGCTGTCCTCGTTTCCTTCTCTGTTCCAGTGTAGGTAGATTCAATCTCTCGAGCCTCTCTTGGTACTCCAAATTTTCCAAACCTGGGATCATCCTCGTAGCTGCTCTCTGTACCTTCTCAATTTTGTGGATATGTTTCTTCATGTGAGGGGACCACACTACAGATGCATATTCCATCCTGGGTCTTATTATTGCCGTTATTATTTGATTCATGGTGTTTTCATTAAGATAATTGAAAGACATCCTGATATTTGCCAATAGTGCTAGTGATTCTCTCACCATCTTATTTACGTGGCTTTCTGGAGACATGTTATCCTTAAATTATATCCCCAAGTCTTTTTCTTTTTCTGCTTTGGGAATCACTTAGTTTCCTAGTTTATAATCTTTTCTAGGTCTGTACTTGCTTTTACCCATTTCTAGAGTCTTACATTTCCCTGCATTGAACTCCATATTCCATTTGATGCTCCATTCATGGATCTTTTGCAAATCTGCTTGGAGCTCAAGGCAATCCTCCTGGGTTCTGATCGTTTTAAGCAGCTTAGCATCGTCTGCAAACATGCTCATGTAGCTTGTTAGTCCCTCAGGTAAGTAATTTACAAATATTAGAAACATGATTGGGGCTAGGACAGATCCTTGTGGTACTCCACTCGTAATTTGAGTCCAGTTTGACGATTTCCCCCTTACTGTTGTTCTCATCTGTCTTCTGCTAAGGTAGCTCTCCATCCATTTCAGCAGTTTGTCTCCTACTTTTCCCTCATGTTTTAATTTTCACAGCAATCTCTTGTGTGGAACTTTGTCAAATGTGTGTGTGTGTGTGTGTGTGTGTGTGTGTGTGTTCTTGTGTGGCTATGTCGGCCGTATTGATCAGTCTCTAAACCCGAGTTATTTCTGTATGCAATACAATTTTATTATAATTATACTCTATGGAATTTCATTTCATTTTACCAAAAAATATTTATAATAGTAAAAGCCAAAGAAAATCCATTAACCTTTTCAGTTTGATCAGCTTTACTTAGTGAGCTGTGGACACCCATCGCTAAATTCGAATATTCCCGCCCAAAAATCGTCCAGGTGCGGCCAACATAATAATTTTATCGCTCGTTTTCACCCACAAATATCACCCCAACTGCATTTAAATACACTTCACGAGATAGAGGGAAGTCTATACAACAATATTTCTATCAACAAAAAATAGTGTATCTATAATGGTTATCGTGTAAAATTAATATCCGAAAATATTTCTGCTGCAAATTGTGATTTTGTTCACTTTACTTAAAGATATTTCCGAAACTTACTAAATAACTTATTTTTACTTTCATACTAAATCACAGCTATTTTTCCCGCTGAACATGATGGCGGTGTTTAGAATATTCTATCAACAATATTGGATTCTATAGAAATAAATCTATAACGATAGTTTTTCGCTCTTGTAGAATCCCTGCCGCAACAAAATATTCACTCTCAGTCGGTTTTCACAATTAATAATTGCCTTTTTTATTTGATTTGGTATATTCCTGCGTAACGGTATGCATTATATCTCAAGAACTGGGCAGTGTTATTATGTTATAGCATATTTGTTGTTTGTACATACAGTATACTGTATATGTATTATGTATGTTGCTTCGTAGTATACTATAAATGGAAAATATACTTGGTAAATGAATAATTAGAGAGCATCTGTGGACTCACTTTCTACAATTTCCCAGCTCAGCTGATGGACGACGAGTGGAGGCGAGTCGAGTTGTAAACTGATATTCTATTGGTCAATAAACTGGGTGTGACGTCACGAACGATGTAGGGATATGATTGGCTGTTGCGGGAGTACGTCACTGTACAGGTGTCTAGACGGTGACGTCACAAATGTTCGCGATATTTGAATGGCTATAGAAATACACATCAGTCCATATAATGAGCCTCTTTTGCTTCCCAATCCCTCTATGACGTCACATTAATTCATTTATTATTATCGTCCTTATTATGGTTGTTTACTGTATATATGGATGGAGTTATGAAAGAAATACTATCAAGAGCAGTGGATGTTGGTGTATCGCTGAAAAGGGAGGGAATTGAGTGGAAGCTACCTATACTGCTGTTTGCGGATGATACAGTTCTGATGAGTGATAATGAATGGGAGTTGCAGGGTCTGGTAAATGAGTTTGGAACAGTGTGCGAAAAACGGAATTTGAAGGTAAATGCGGGGAAGAGCAAGGTTATGGTCTTCGAAAGGGGTGAAGTCACAGAGTGTGAGGTGAAGCTGAACGGTCAGGCTATGGAGATCGTCAACTCTTTTAAGTATCTGGGCAGTGTGTTGAGTAAAGATGGGACTATGGATGAAGAGGTGCGGGAGAGGGTACAACAGGGGAAGAGGGTTGTAGGAACGCTAAAAGCAGTAACAAGAAATAGGGTGGTCAGTATGGAAGTGAAGAAGTCCTTGCATGACAGTGTGGTAATCCCGACACTGACTTACGGAAGCGAAGCATGGACGTTGGTTGAGAGACTCAGACCAAGAGTGAGAGCAGTGGAAATGAATTACTTAAGGAGTGCGTGCGGAGTTACATGGAGGGATAGACAGACTAATGAGGAAGTAAGAAGGAGGTGTGGTGTGGAGGTAGATGTGCTGGAAAGTGTGAAAAGGAACAACTTGAGATGGTTCGGCCATATGGAACGTATGGAAAGCGAGAGAATGACTAAGAGGGTGTACGAGAGCGAGGTGGAGGGACAGAGGGGGAGAGGTAGACCGAATGAGAGGTGGAAGGATGGAGTGAGGAAGTACATGAACGAAGGCGGTGCTGGTTGGGGGGAGGGGCGTCGACTGACTGGGGACAGAGGTGCAGGGGGCGGTTCGTTCGTGGCCACCCCTTCGGGGATCACGGCGTCAGGCAATAGATAGATAGATAGATTATCGTCCTTGGTGTTTATAACATCTCAGTGTCGGCCATATTTGAAATTTGGAAGTGTTCTTCAATGAATAGTGAAGTGTTTTTGCTTGATGAAAACACCTACATCATCTATTTAACGGGATTATGAACGGAGCTTCCAGCTGCATTGTGTTAATTTGGCTGCTGACCATTATTCTACACTACACACAGGGTAAGGGTTTTATAGATCGTTATTTGGGTCCAGGGCCTAGGCTACATTTACCACGGAATCTTTAATGTATATCCTCAATACAGACTTATGTCCTTCACTTACCTCGTCAATAATAACCCATATAGGTGCAGAGGGCATGAATTACATCAAAGAAAAAGTGATGTTGAAACATTATCTGCAATTTAGCCATGTTGATCAACTCTTAGCCCACTTAATATTGTGGTAGAGATCTACAGTAGCCTACCGGTATTTAGGTGGTTTCCATTTGTGGATTTGTATTTTATTTCACACGAGTATTATGACATAATTAGTGCACTGTAATTCGCATATTGATATTCAAACAGTAATTGAATGACCGAAGTTGGCCTGATTGATATTGACTAACCTCGGTGTTTTTTTTACCTCTGAGTTTAGTCTAATATGTATTTGCTGACCATGAATCCTCAAGGTTAGTCTAATATTTATTTGCTGACCATTAATCCTCCGAGGTTAGTATAATTTGTATTTTTTAGTTGCTAACAGCGGGGGTGTGGGGGCAGCAGCCCCCACTATAGACACTAGGTTAGGTTAGGTTGGCTTGTTTGGTTAGGTTAATGACAATTTAAGAGCATAAGAACATTGAAAATCTAGTGTAGGGGTTTAGTGTTAGCGGGCTGTTTATCATGAATCCTCCGAGGTTAGGGCCTAGTCTAGTTTGTATTTGCTGACCATGAATCCTCCGAGGTTAGTCTAGATCTAATTATTATCCCTCGATTTATATAACTTAGTTAACGCTTGGTTCAACCAGCGGGGATAGGTAAGGGTGTTAGGTTAGGGTAATATAAAAAAAAAGAATTATTTGCGGACTATGAATCCTCCAAGGTTAGTCTAATTTTGATTTGCTGACCATGAATCCTCCGAGATTAGTCTGATATGTAGTTGCTAACAGCAGGGGTGTGGGGGCGGCAGCCCCCACTACAGACACTAGGTTAGGTTAGGTTGGCTTGTTTGGTTAGGTTAATGACAATTTAAGAGCATAAGAACATTGAAAATCGATAATTATAGGGAATAGGCCCGCAGCCTTATTATACATAATTTATGAGGGACAATGTAGGTGTATGGAATCCTTATACTGTACTCATGTAGAATCCACTGTGGGAGAATAATTTTGATCACATTTATAAAACCCGATATTAATAGAAAAAACGCCCATTCTAATTAATCTCAAAGCTCTTTCGGACATCCTCAGTTTACAAACGCCTTCTTCATGCAGTATAATCGTATTTAACCCCTGCTGGCAACATAGATGACGATTTCAATAATTCATGGGGGGGGTGAGGGGGGGCAATGCCCGCCCTCTACCCATCGTGTATCCAACATTGGCATTATAACTAAGACCATGAAAACACTCATTTCTCAAAATCTGGAGGAAAAAACATGAAAAATAAGGGTGCGAGCCTATTCCCTATAATTACACTCGCAGTTAGGCTAATTAAGTTTGCGTCTTATTTTACTGATACCGCTCACGAGTCTAGTGTCGTAGGGTCCAAATATATCAGTTCATCTTGGGACGATACCGCTCTCGCAGATTAACCTTACCGTTCACGAGCCAAATACGGGGGGAAGGGGGCTTGAATACTTAGTATTGATAAATAGAAACACTTTGAATATCAAGATGCAAATTACACAGTGCACTAATGACATTATAATACACGTTGTGTGAAACATATACACCGCTGATGTAAAATTAAGCGGGTGTAATGACGCCATGTTGGCCGAGCTGGAATGACGTCATCGCTGAGGCCCGCCTTGGCTGATGACGTCACGATAGTCAACAACCAATCACAAGCAAGGATACACAACGTCTTGGCTTTGTTAATCAATATGGCTATATTCTAGTTAATCGCCATGTTTCAACCCCTCTCTTTCCCTGATATATTTCATACCCTCCCCACCTATCGGGATTAGTATTGTTGAGGTAAGTGAAGAAAATAACTAAAAGAGATATGAGGATATAAATAAAGATTCTTAGGTAAATGGGAATATATAATACGGTTCCTCCCGCTACATAGGATCTTACCTTTCATTTTTTATGAACGGGAACAGGAAAGGTTATTCTATAAGATTTCATAAAAAACAAATAATAATATTAATATGTGGAATTTTATCGTAGGTGAAAGCATATCTTCAGTTCGCCCATAGTTGACCTCCCCATTTTCACCGATACATTGTGGGAAAATGGATATTTTTTAAGCGAGCAATATTTAGGATTTTTCATTGGCTTTCGAATGGTATCTATATCATAAATGTACGATCAAAACTTCTATTTTTCCAGAATATTTTCGTCCATGTGCCGCATATTTTTAAACAGTGTTCAGCCCTCGCCGACTGGAATTTTGTTTCGCTTCACTTCACGCTCTACTTGCATATCATTTAAGGATCGATACAGTTTTTAGATATTAATTTCGTATATCGGCAATGCATACAGATTATTATTTTCTTTGAACCAGCTCTGTACGACAAAAACTCTATTTTATATGAATATTTTCATATGCGCTCCATACGTCGATCAAAATGTTCCGTCCGCCCTGATTTTCCCTCCTCAATTCCCCCCCCCCCATTTTCACCGATCACATGTGGGACAATGGATATTTTTCAAATCGCGCTAATTAGGATTTTTCATTAGCTTTTGAATGGTATGTATATCATCAATATACGATCAAAACTTTATTTTTCCAGAATTGATTTTTGTCCGTGCGCCACAATCGCAGACTGGTCAAGATTTTCGCTTCACTTGATGCTCTATTTAAATATCATATAAGGATTGATACAGTTTTTAGATATTAATTTCGCATATCGGCAATGCATACAAATTATTATTTTCTTTGAACCAGCTCTGTACGACAAAAACTCTAGTTTATATGAACATTTTCATATGCCCATACGTTACATCAAAAAATTTGACTGGAACTTACCTTATCCGTCGACCGTTGAACGTAATATGTTAACCCATTATGTATTGATGCTATCCAACCATATTTTAGTCATTTTCAATGCTATACATTATCACTTATATCCAGAGCTGGGCACTTTAGCCAACACTTCCGCAAATAGCCAATTCCGCCATGGCGGAAGTGTAATTTTGTTGGCGGATTAGCGTTGGCGCCAAAATGGCTACCTATTTGCGGGTTTGAAGCTCTGGAAAGTACCTCCATGTTGCAAACCTCGAGTCCGCAAAATTAAAATTCCAGCCGCCAGCCATCCCTGGGCCGCTCCCAGCTCCCGCCAAAAAAAGTCACGTGACCAAGCCAACTACCTGTGTTCTGGAATCTAGGCCTATACATCGGCTCTTCACGTTTGTTCACTTACTTAGTAGCAAGCGTCGAGCTAACACCTACAACACACAGCAGTCCAAGAGTTCCAGCCTGCTAGCACTTCAACTTTGTTTATATTTTCGGCCTATTGAAGTGAACATGGAGTCTACCATCATGCCTACCGCAGCTGCCAACAGCATGGGGAGCAGTTCACCACCATCATCCGACAGTGATGCTGCAGAGCATGCAGAAATCGAGGACCTAAGCCACCCCTGGCCCCACCTAGAAACCTTCTATGGGCCTGTAATTACCAAGAAGATGTCTCTGGAGAAGGGCAGAATAATCTACCCTTGCAAAAACTGCAAGGCTAAATTGGCTTTTAATACGTACAGCGCGTACGCCCTTAAGAGCCATTACCAGCACGTGAGTAAAGTCGAAGTGGTTAATTTTACCTAGCATAACTTTATAATCTAGCCTAATTTAAGATTAGGCCTATAAAGTTAGGCTATCGTTAATTTGATTGATAGCCTGTTAATGTTTTAACCGAAACTAATGTTATTAGGCTACCCTAATCCCATCAAAATGCCTCAAAGCATGTAGGCCTAGGCTAAGTCTAACTTCTATATAGGCTAGGCTATATAGCCTAGGCCTAGGTCTATAATCACTAATCCCATCAAAATGCCTCAAAGCATGTAGCCTAAATATTGCATGTTCTAACTTCTATATATAGCCTAGGCCTATAGGCTAATTACTAATATAAGTAATTTTATTAGGCTAGGCCTAGGCTACCCTAATCCCATCAAAATGCCTCAAAGCATGTAGGCTAAATAATATTGCATGTTCTAACTTCTATATATATAGGCTAGCCTAGGTCTAGGCTATAATCAGTCAATCACTAATTCCATCAAAATGCCTCAAAGCATGTAGGCTAAATATTGCATGTTCTAACTTCTATATATATATATATATATATATAGCCTAGGTCTAGGCTATAATCACTAATTCCATCAAAATGCCTCAAAGCATGTAGGCTAAATATTGCATGTTCTAACTTCTAAATATATAGCCTAGGTCTAGGCTATAATCACTAATTCCATCAAAATGCCTCAAAGCATGTAGGCTAAATATTGCATGTTCTAACTTCTATATATAGCCTAGGTCTAGGCTATAATCACTAATTCCATCAAAATGCCTCAAAGCATGTACAGTAGGCTAAATATTGCATGTTCTAACTTCTATATATAATATATAGCCTAGGTCTAGGCTATAATCAGTCACTAATTCCATCAAAATGCCTCAAAGCATGTAGGCCTAGGCTAAATATTGCATGTTCTAACTTTTATGTATAGGCCTAGGCCTATAATCACACTCAATTTATTAGTGTCAAGTAGAAAGTGTTAATTTTGAAAGTATCATATAGGCCTAGACTAAATTTAGCCTACAATAAAATTTTATTAAATTTTGATCTGAAGCTAGGCCTTTATTCTGAGCATTAAAATTAATAGGCCTAGGCTACTTTCTATTAAATTACTTAATCTATCTAAAGTAGACCTATCTAGGCGTATATAGCCTATTGCCATTCCCAAAGGGGGGACCACGAATGAATCGCCTCCTTGCACCTCTGTGATCCGGCGTACCTCCTCCTGAATGGTGCGGAATTGCGAATACTGATTATTACTGAAGCACTCTCCCCATAAACAAGTTGCCCCAACGTTTTACTGCCCATGTGGACAAACTAAGTGGCCTATGCTATATATATTAACCCTTTCACTGCAGGTGACGTTCTGGAATGTTTTGTCAATTTACAGCAATTTCCAGGCTTTAACCCTTCAAACTCGGATGGTACACGTGTGTACCATTAAGTTTTGCCCCGAGGAACCCGGGTGGTACAACATTGTACCAGTGGTTGAAAGCCTGTGACCTTGGTGTGTGAGACGTCGGTCCGACGCATGTAAACAACAGCCGGCTGGACCGACGCCCCGCATCTCCGGCCTCAAGAAGGAGAGCGTCGCTTGTTCGTGTGTGTCTGTATGTTGTTGTTATGTATCGAAAAGTAGTGTAAAGTGGCTGTTTTGGCCATAAAGTTATCTCCAATGAAATCATCATCACAAATCAACCACTTGATTTAGAGAGCTCTACTTAACTCCATTCTACAGGTAAATAACACAGCTACGCTTGGGGATGCGCGGGAATGCGGGAAGCAGTCAGCATAACAATGATACGGTAGCCTAGCCTAGACGTTTTTCGGCCAAAACACCCGGGTTTCGGGTAATATTTATGTAATGCGTAGCCGGGGCTGGAGGGTTAAAAGCCTGTATGTATATCCTTGAGGTCCATGGAAGTTGGGCAACATTATATTTAAGTAAATATATATATTTATTGATATTAGAGATTGAATTTATTGATTTACCCTTGATTCTGTAGTTTAAATTTAAAATTAATAAAAAACGGTTTGCGTTTGCATATTTGCATTTGAGGACTAGAAATTTCACAAGGTTTGCACATTTGTGTTTGCTGAAGTTATGTTCTGGGTTTGCTGATTTGTGTTTGCTGACTTGACTTTTTGTTTGTGTACAGTGGGTGAGAGAGGAGGGTCACATCCGTTGCGGTCCGGGATTTTTCGATATCCCGCGGGATACTGGTGATTAAACTTTCAAAAAATCACACACAAAAACAAACGTAGTGTCGCGGTTCTGTGAAGTGCAAAATCGAACCGATTGATAAAATATCTGGAGAGATATACGCGTTTTGGAGAAAAAATCCGTTAACTCCTACAGCAGTGCCACGGCGCTGGTCTAGGACAGGCCTAGGGCAGGCCCATAAGGCGGGTGGAAAGAAGAAGGGAAAGAAAAAACCGTTACGTCCCAAAGCAAATTGTTAGCTATATAGTCCTATGAAATCAAACAGGGCTATGGGAAAATAGGAAGCCTAAGTTAAAAGTGATAGTGAACATCGTATATCACGTAAATAAACTAGAAAAGTATAATACAGAGAACTAAAGTCAGGGGAACTTTTAACTTTTAGCTTGGGAACAGGACGTATGCTGTAAACAAAATACCCTCAGTGACCGCAAAGACCATAAACACATATATCCCCTCGCTCTCCTGGACACGTCCCCTCCCCCTATACGATTTTACCAAAAGCGAAACTTAACCTCGACAGGAAAGGGTACCGACAAAACAAATATCGTAAATAATAGCAAACAGAGAAAAACAATATGTAAACAAATTAAATCAGTGCAGATTATTTCTCGACCATATCGTAGGTTAGTAGTGATGTTATTGGAGAGAAAGATCTCCCACGCAACCAAATGTGGTGAAAATTCGAATCTGAGCAGTGTTGAATCAAGGTGATAGGTAAAACATGATAATTAAAATACATAATATATATAGCTAGCCTGGAAAGTTCGTTATTTTCCTAGAGTGCCGTATATTCCGCTAAACAGCCGCCCAAAAACGGGAAAAGTGGTTAGGGCAGTGAGAATTCTGTTTCATAAGATAATTATTGAAAGTGTTACTTAAAGTTATTTAAAGTTTAAACAAACCGAGTGTAAACGAGTGGCACCCCCCCCCCCCCCCCCCCCCCCACACACACACACACACACACTCACCACAAACCGCGCAACAAACACCTCCTTGTCCTCCACGCCCCCCCCCTCTCTCTCTCTCCCTCCCCCATGTAAGGGCGGGTGGAAAAACCAAAACAAAAACAAAAACAAAAAAACAAACAAAAATGTCTACCAGAGACACCTGTACGAGGTGTAACATGAATATACACGTGGATAAAGGCACAGCATGTCAGATATGCAAGCAACCATACCACTGGGTTTGCATAGGACTGATACCAATAAATGAGGCGTACAATACAAGAGGGAAGAACCTCCATTTCTGCGATAGTTGTTTCGATATCACATGGCAAGTCATACAGACTGTAGAAAATACAGAAGTACAAGATAGACCGAAATATAGCCAAGACATAGCTACTTTTCACAGAAACTGGGGAACTATTGGGGCCTCAGGGCCCATACTAATATCACAACCCACACACGCACACCTTCCCATGAAAATGCCCGCATTGCCTCCTGCACATCAACACACATCGCCTGCCGAACAACAACCTTTCGCACCCTACAAATCCACAAACCCAGCCGCACATCTTCCCACACCTCCCCAGACCCAGAAAACACCCACATTAATCCCATCTATGGCCATTGACCACCCTACTGCTGTTGATCAATTACATTTGCAGGATGAACGTAGGATGCAACAAGCCCCCATATCAGGCTCCCCTTCCACATCGCCTCCCCCCTCACCACTGCCACCTGCCCACCTACAACCGACCCGTAACTCCACCCCCCTGCAGGCCCGTAACTCCACCCCCCTGCAGGCCTCACCCACCCATACACCAAGCCCACTATCACCCACAACCACACTTAGCTCACCACATAACCCCTCGCAGCCCCAGCCACACCTACTGGGGTTGTCTACACCAGTGTGCAGATATTATCTGGAAAGAAGGTGCTACTTTGGTTAAAAGGGCGAATATAATGGGAATTCATGTAGATTTGCTCATCCCAAAATTTGCAACAACATAACCAGTCATGGAAAATGTAGATTTGGTGAAACCTGCAAATACCACCACCCATCCCTTTGCAAGACATCACTTGAGTACAAGACCTGCTACAATATGAAATGCCCAGCTTTTCATATTAAAGGGACTTGGAGATATGCTAGACCTAACACGAATGGTAGCCCAAAAAACTCTCTAGCTATGCGAGGACGAGACAGAGGAAAAAGGCAAGGAGGGAAAGGGCAGATGAAGATGAAGAGACTGAGGGAGATGGAAGAGCACATAGAACACCTCGAGCACCTCCTGGCCTCCCAAGAGTGGCAAATACATCCCGAAGACTATTAGGTACACATAGTACTCCAAACAATCCCTCCCCAATCTTGTTTGCAAATATCCAAGGCCTAAAAAATAGAACCACGAACAAAGTACCATTTATTAGGGGCCTGCTAGAAGAAGGAAACGCTATATTTGCGGCTCTCACAGAAACTCACATTAAAGATCAGCAAGATAGTGAGGTATGGATTCCTGGTTACAACCTACATAGGGCGGACAGAACGCATAGATCACATGGAGGTGTAGCCTTGTACATACATGACTCACTGATATGTACTGAATTCCTAAATAACAGTAACGAAGTGGTGGAAATACTTGGAGTTAAAATAGAATCCCTAAATTTAGCAGTTATTGTTACATACAGGCCTCCAGACTCATCCCGAGAAGAATTAAAAACCCAGCTCAACAAAATCAAATCAGAAGTGGAAACCCTGGGGAACCCAACACCAAATATTATATGGCTAGGAGACTTTAACCTACCAAACATTAAATGGAGACAACTAGAAAACCAGTTAGTGGCAAATAACACCGGAGAAGTAAATACTAATACGAGAGAGCTTTTTGAACTTTGTGATTTTTTTAGTCTTACCCAACATATTGCTGAACCCACACGGGAAAACAATATCTTAGACCTGGTCTTCACTAACAACGACTCTCTAGTACACAGCATTAACATATCGGACACAACATACTCAGATCATATATTAATTGAGATCAAAACAACCTTAGAAAGTGTACAGACAACCTCAGAATCGAGAAAAAAAACCGGCCCCTTCAGTAAATTTAACTTCAATAACAAAAACATTAGGTGGGAAGAGGTAAATCAAGAAATGGAGGAAATAGACTGGGAAGATTTAATGGATAACCTGACACCAGCAGAATGTCTAGTCTTAATAACAGAAACCATGACCCAAATCTGTAGCCACCATATACCTGCAAGACAAACAAAACGAAGAAGCAAACAAGATCGGGAAAGGAGGAGGCTGTACAGAAGAAGAAAATTACTCACACAAAGACGCACACATCAAAATCTACAGGATAGGCAAAAGGTCGAAATAGATAGAGAAATTGTGGAAATTGAACAAAGGCTAAGAATATCATATGAACTACAACATATGGAAGAGGAGAGGAAAGCTATTGCAGGTATAAAGGAAAATTCCAAATACTTCTTTTCATACGCCAAACAAAAGGCTAAAACAACATCAAACATCGGCCCACTGAGCAAAGGGGACAAAAAGGAAATGAGCGAACTCTTAAGCAGGCAGTATGAAATGGCATTCAGTGAGCCTGATGAAACAAAAGTCATCAGAGACCAAAATATATTTTTCATGGAAACCTCCCCCACAGAAACCCCTCAGATGCTGGATATTGATTTCGGTCCAAAAGACATAGAAGAGGCCATTTCCAACATGCCATCCCACTCGGCACCAGGCCCGGACTCATGGAATTCAATCCTAATGAAGAAATGTAAGGAAAACCTCTCAAAACCCCTGGCTATAATGTGGAGAAGGAGTCTAGACACTGGTGACATACCAGATAGCTTGAAAAACGCAATAATTGCCCCACTGCATAAAGGAGGGAGTAAAGCACTACCAAAAAACTACCGCCCGGTAGCTCTAACCTCTCACATCATTAAAGTTTTCGAGCGAGTCCTGCGAAGCAAAATTTCAACATTCATGGAGACAAATGAACTACACAACACCGGTCAACATGGGTTCAGAGCGGGAAGATCATGTCTCTCACAACTTTTGGAACACTATGACAAAATTCTTAAAGCGCTAGAAGAAAAGAAAAATGTGGATGTCATTTACACCGATTTTGCTAAGGCATTTGATAAATGTGACCATGGTATAATAGCCCACAAACTGAAAGCAAAAGGTATAACTGGGAAAATCGGACGGTGGATATACAATTTCCTCGTAAACCGAAAACAATCAGTAGCAGTAAACCAAGTCACATCTGAGCCTTCGGATGTCAAAAGCTCAGTGCCCCAAGGAACAGTGCTAGCGCCCCTTCTGTTCCTCATACTAATTTGCGACATAGATACCAACACCAGACACAGTACGGTGTCGTCTTTTGCTGATGACACAAAATTAAGCAAGATAGTAAACACACAAGAGGACACGGGCCGACTGCAGGAAGACATGAATGTAGTGTTCCAGTGGACCAGGGAAAACAACATGCAATTCAATGAGGAAAAATTCCAATTAATACGGTACGGAGATAATAATGGTGTTAAAGAAATTACAAATTACTTAACAGAATCCAACCACATAATAGAACGGAAAGACAGTGTGAAAGACCTTGGGGTATTAATGTCTGAAAATATGGGTTTCAAAGTACATAACCAGGTCAAAGTGGCGGCTGCGAAACGTCTAACGGGTTGGATTCTGCGTACTTTTAAAACACGCGGTGAATTGCCTATGATAACGCTCTTCAAATCTCTAGTGCTACCGCGGCTTGAATACTGTAGCGTATTAACATCCCCATACAAAGCAGGTGAAATAAATTACGTAGAGAGTGTACAAAGAAATTTCACTTCGCATATAAGTTCGATAAAACATCTACACTATTGGGAGCGTTTAAGAGCACTGAATCTGTACTCACTGGAACGTAGAAGAGAACGTTACCTAATAATATACACGTGGAAAATCGAAGAGGGTTTAGTACCAAATCTACATACTCCGATAGTCATGAAATTCAGTGATAGGAGAGGCTGGGAATGCGAAATCCCCCGGATGAATAACAGGGGTGCTATGGGCTCTCTGCGAGAGGGCTGGTTATCACACAGAGGCCCACGTCTCTTCAACAAACTCCCACGGCGAGTAAGAGACATGAGGGACATCTCATTAGACAACTTCAAGAGAGCCCTAGATGTCGAACTGCAAAAAGTGCCAGACGAGCCCATCCTCGCAAGGGAGCGAGCTGTCGCTTCAAACAGTCTACTGCACCAAATCACCACCCATAACGAGGGGCGTCGCGCTCCTTGGTGCCGCTAGAAGAGTGGCGAACACATCAAAAGGTATCAAAAGGTATCAAAAGGTAAGGTGCCCAGCTCTGCTTATATCACAAAGCCACTCTTTGACGATATATCCAGCGGGCGACCATTTTTCTATGTCGCAGGCACGCGACCTCCCAGCATGACTGGCTGAGTCAAACTAAGGAATTTCTACATTCAGAGCTTACTCGTTTAGGGATATTTTTACCTTACAGTGTTGTAAGTTACCTCACATAAATCCTGAGATTTTCAGTGACACGCTGGTGTAAAGATAAACGCGATCGCGTATATAATAACTTTGCTAGGTTTAAATAAGCTTCGCCATGTTTTGCCCGGTATTATATACGCGATCGCGTCAAAATCGGTGTTTGGTCCTACCTACCTTTGTGGACTTCGCCACTCTTGCTAGTGGCACCGAAGAGCGCACCGCCCTTCGTTGTACTTATATACTTATATTTAATAGGGCCCCTTCATCATTGACGACATCGCCTATTACAGTAGTATAATAGCCTCCATTCAACATCCCGCGCCAGCATTTTGAATATCCCGCGCAGATGTTACCATGGAGTACTCGTCATAAGTGCACGCTTAATTCCCTTATGGGATCGTCATTTTGATCGGGTACCCTACAGAAAAAAACTCCGTAAAATATAAAAAAGAAAAATAACTTAATATCTATTATCATATGACTTGCCATATGCGTGGATTTCTCTTGTTTTGCTTCCCCGACACCAGGCCCTCTAGCGGCCATCTTCGACCTCCCAACTTCCGCGGCCATCCTGTCAACAAGGCTTTCGCCGAGCTCCGCTTCATTCGACGTTCCAGAGCTTCTAGTGAGTCCTTACTCATTTGTATATATCTGTGTTGTAGTAACAAGGTTTAGATTAGCTAGCACGGCTGCCAGATTGGTATGTCCGCAGGAAGTATGTGTAATTTTAGGGTACTATTGTAACAGGCGTCTACGGGTCCCAGGATCGTCGTACCGCGTGTGTTTTTATTATTGTTGTGTTACGCCTTTAGCTTTTGTGATACTTTAGCTAGGAGGCTACCACTCTACAAGGCATGATACAGACTGTCAGTATTGAGGAAAGTACATGCCCTACTATTCAAGAATCAGCAAATGCTCTGGTTTAAGGGTGTCTGCACGTGGTGCTCCGCCTTCCAGAGTTCGTGTTTTGCTTGTAGGCCCCTTTGGTGGGCCTCCCCTCGTCTGTGTGCTGCTGCTGGGGCTTCGGAGCGTCATCTACCTGTGATGTTCTTCGGACCTCTTGGTCAGCCTAGTTAGGGGTCTCCGGCGTAGGCTTCAGGTAATTTAGGATGCTAAATTTTCTGTATTTTTATTATATGCCTATGTATACCCCTAGTGATTGAACATGTGTGTTTGCATGTTTAGGGGGTAGGGGAGACGTCCCTATATATATTTTATTATATGTGATGTGTGGGACTTTGGTGAGTGGAGCTGTGCCTTGTCTCCCTCTCCTTTGTTTGGTTGTTTTTTTCCGGCGGCCCCGTGCTGTGGGCCCAGGTTATCCGTCTTCAAAACGGATACGAACAATCAAAGATCCCGGCGTGGTTTGGCTGAACCACAGTCTTTCGGCGGAACTGCATTCCTACGGGAGCTGCTAACTCGCCCTGACTGACCCGGCTACACGACTCGACTTCCTCGCCCTGCGGCGCCACAAGTCGAGTGTACAAAAGTGAAAAGATTAGTTTTGCAAACTGTTCATAGATAATCAGACACTAAAGGTCAAGGGGCCTGTGACACTTGTCACAGATAAGTAGCTAAAGTCAGCTTAGACGAGTCCAGCGGAAGGTTCGAGTAGTCGTGCACTATAGCTAATTTTCCGGCGGATTCGAAATAGGATGTGTAACACCTCGCAGGTTATCCTTATGAGCATTGATTCCTGGAATTTTTTTATTTCCAGGCTCCTGAGTGACAGCTACTCCGGCGGAGTTTGAGCGGCTGATCCCGGCGGGGGGGGGGCCCTTTTGGCACCATGCCGCGGTTTGAACTATGCATTACTACTACCTGCTCTCTGTTGCCTATTTTCGCTCACAAACTATGCATTAAGTGCGTGAAATGCCTAGATCGTTCTAGAGGCTTGTGGTTATCTAAACACTGTTCAATTTGCTTTGATTTGAAAACCGCGTTAGTTACTAAGAAAGACTTATCGTGTTTGGCTGCACTCCAAGAGATAAAATCTATGTTTAATTCTTATGCCAAGGACACGGCCCATAAGGCGCTTCACTGTGATGATGAGGCCCTATGGGACCAACTAATTATAAAGTCACCTCTTGTTAAACCCAGTTCCTCTAAATCTGTCAGACCTAAAGTCAGGTCGAAAGCCCTCAGCAAAGAGGTAGTGAGTAATAGCAGTGGCACTGAGAGTGAGATCACCGAGGTTCCCCCCTCCGACCGTGCTAAGAGAAGATCACCCTCTCCTAAGCGGAAGTCGAGGTCAAGATCTAGATCCCCCCACAAACAGTCTAGAGTCTAGACACTCTTCCGCCGAGTCTTCCCGGTCTGTCAAACGCCGGAGAGAGGACTCTGGGGGATCAACGAGTCAGGCACGCAGTGGCAACCGGAGGGACACCCCTCAGCCACCACCCTCTACCCCGGACATGCCTCGGCACGACTCTGGCGACTCGGAAGTAGGGGCAGACGTACTGGAATCCACACCTAGTCATGATCAATCTTTAAGTGTGCCTACCAATGTTACCTTTGCCATACCAAAATTGAATTTTGTACCCCGTAGTGTTCGATCGACAGGCCCTAGGATAGTCCTGGCCGACCAGTACAAGGGATATCCGTCAGGGTCACAAGTAGATGACAACTCTCAGGTAATACTAGACTCCCAGCCCTTTGTGGCAGGGGGCTACTGGTGTCAGTCTGAGCCATCTCAATCTCTTTATAACGTAAATCAGGAAAGAGCTGCTGACAGTAACATAGACATGTTACCGTCTTCGGTTCCAGATTTAATGTGGCCCCCGGCGGATCATGAATTAGAGGTACAACAGGAGAATTCTGAGTTGAGTAGGGAGCCGGAGGAAGGGCTGTTCTCCCCGGCCCCCCAGTCTATCACAGGTGAGGACTCTGAAGCAAGCTCCCAATCATCCAGGGGCTCTGACAGTAAGTGTGTCACTTCAGATCAAATAAGTGATTTATTGCATAAGGTTATGCAACATTATCAACTCCCTGCCTCCTCTGACCCTCCCGGCTTGTCAACCTGTAGTAGCCCCGAGTCCTTCTGTTGTAAGGCCCCTAGACCCCCCAGGTTTTCTTCCGTCATTTCCTACCCCGGCGGTGGCTGCGGCTCCAGGCACTACAGTGCCGGCTACGCTTACTACCACCAGCCTAAGGGTTATCGCTGATGTCACTCCCCCTCCTTTAGATAAGGCACCACTGAGGAAGGGCCCCATGCCCCTCCTCTATGGCCCTGATTGTTCGTGGATCCCTGCAATACCACAGAACCCACAACTAGCTCAACCTACCGTTTCAGGGGAACTTCCGGTCCCCGGCGGATGGCAGATTGAAGTTAACAGGAGTAGAAAGTTTTGGGCAAAAGATGAGGCAGGGAAAGTTCTTGATGTGTCACTTTAAGCTATTCCAAGTTCTTACAATCCAGATTACTTTCTGTACACAGCTGCCCCGGCAGTCCCTCCCGCCGCTTCTGCACGATTGTTTGCAGACTGGTCAAAAGCTGATGGCGTCAACGATGTCAAAGCTTTAAATGCTCTCACGCCGGAATTGGCTACAATTCCGGTCTTAGACCATACACATACACCAGTCCTGCAGATGGGACAGGTTGGGCTAGGCCCCTGGGTAGATTGGGAGATAGAGGCTCAGGTTTTTGCTGCCACAATTACTTCTAAGTCTTCACATCATGTTCCCCAAGAAAATCATGCTTACTTTTCTTTGCCAGTAGCCAAAGCAGAAGGAGTATCCTCAGAGTTACTTACCTTTCTTGCGGCGTCCAAAGTATCCTTGCACTCCCTAGATGAACCTTTCTCTACTCTCCCTCCTGCTCACCTCGAGCGGGATTTTAAGTTAAGATATAAGGCCTACCGGATGTTCTCTCAGTACTTAGTGAGTCGCCAGATCGCGGCCTCTCTTTCACGTACTATTTCAGCCATAGCTGACCCCCAAATCAGGAAAGCTACTGAGTTGTCTAGGAGACTTTTACTACAAAATTCCATTCAGTCTTTAGGAGACATCAGAATTGCGATCATGGAAGCGGTTCGAGCCCGCCAAGATCTGAGAGTCCATCTGGTCAGGAAGTTGCCGGCGGACATAGGTCGCCGGGTAACTCTCTCGCCGGTCCTTACTGCCCCCCTACTTAACTCAGAAACCTGGAGTCTAGTGTTTAATATGGTTAATGCTTGGAAGCAGGTTACCTCCCAAATTTGGAAGGACCCTGCGAAGAAGCCCTTTCAGAAGTCAAAGGGCGGTAGCAAGCCTTACCAGCCACAAGCTAAACAGTCACCAAGAGACCCCAGACCCCCTCCTCAGTAGGGAGGTAATCTGCACAAATCCAAACAAGGTAAATACTCTGGGTACAAAGGTAAAGCCCCACAAAAGGGTAGTCAGGGGCATTCGTCCACCAAACCTAGCCAGCCGCCAGATACCAAACCACCTCCCCCTCCAAAAAACTAGCCACCCATACTCTCAGTCTCCCAGTACCATGCTTAAGGGCACAGGATTTGAGAGTTGCCTTGAAGGACAGGCCCAGTTTGCACCTGGGTTCGTTCCGTTCATTCCGCTCGGCCTGGCCCAAGAAAACTTGGTCCAGGAAAGTAGTGAGCAAAGGAATCACCTGGCGGTGGCTCCGGCGGCCTCGACTGCGTCAGCCGCTGGAATACAACACTGTGTCTCAGGAGGAGGAGGCTCTAGTCCAAGAAATGATTTCCAAACATGTCCTTATCCCAGTCAATTCCAATCACCTAGTGTTCACCTCAAGACTCTTCTTAGTGCCAAAAAGGGACAGTGTGCAGATGCGACCAGTTCTCGATCTCTCGCACCTGAACACCTTTATAGAGAATTCACCCTTCAGGATGCTTACAGTACAGCAACTCAGACTCTCACTTCCGCCGCAAGGGTGGATGTGCTCAATCGATTGGATGTGCTCAATCGATCTCAAAGATGCCTATTGGCATGTCCCTATAAACAAGAGGTTCCAAAAATTCCTCGCTCTGAGGGTCAGGCAAGAAACTTATGTCTTCCAAAGAATGCCTGTCGGTTTGAACCTGGCACCAAGAATTTTCACAAAACTAGTCCGGCAAGCCCTTTTGCCTTTATTTGTCCAGGGCATACAGGTGTTTTGGTATCTAGACGACTGGCTGGTAGTGGCGAACTCAAAGGAATTATGTCACGATCATGTAAACCAAGTGTTAGCTCATGTGCAAACCCTTGGGTTCAAGGTGAACTTGGTGAAGTCTCTCCTTGTCCCCACAAGGACTATTCAGTGGATAGGGCTGGTCTGGGATACCGCCAATCTGACTCTTACTCAGAGTGTGGACAACCGAAATAGATTTCGCAAGAAACTGTTCCGTTTTCTCCACAGTTTGGATACGACCAGGAAGACGTGGGATTTCCTGATCGGCTCTCTCAACTGGATACAATTAACCTCTGAAGTGCGCATGGGGGGTATGAGACACCACACTCCTGTGCTGACGTATTTGAGCTGTTCCCATCACTAACATCGTTATTTTACCATAAATAGCATTAATACTTATCCATATGCGCCTATTATAGGTTGATTATAAAGGTATTAACCTGTTACAACAATAAAACAAGTGGAAACAGCGTTTGGATGGTCAAAATCGGCGATACAGGCCGGGAGTTACATAATGTATGGCTGAGGCAACCTCACTTCCCACCACTTTTCTCCACCTCTGGAGAGAGACTGTCGATCGATACTCTCTCTCTCTCTCTTGCACTCGCTTGCTAACAGTGATGACAATGCCCTGCTTGCAACTCGCTAATGTTAGCACGAAAATATACCACAGAATTTTTTTTTTGGGGTGTTTTAAATGGATTTTTTTTTTCCCTGACTCTTAAGAGTCTTCCCGCAGTCCGCCGGGGGAACTCTTAAGAGTCTTCCCGCAGTTCCCGGGTTAACTATGAAGTTGGGCCGGTTGAAGGTCAAACGATTAATCCTGGAAGGCAACAAAGTTTTTCCTCTCACCGGAGAAGAATTATGGCCAATTCCTCCATTAATCCACAGCTTACTATCGGTCTGGGCCAAGCGGGAAGTACTCCACTCAATAATGACATGGGTTTCTCCCCCTCCTACGGTATGGGTAGACACAAGACGCCTCAGGGGCACTAGGTTGGGGCTATCAGTCAAACCAGGGCCATCAAGGGCAGGGCACCTGGTCAGACGACACTCACTTGCATATCAACAAGCAAGAGCTGTTAGTTCCTCTCTTTTTTTCTCCAAAATCACGGCATGACTTTGAAAAACAAATCAATAGCGTTCCGCATGGACAACCAAACTGCAGTTCATTGTATTAAAAAACAAGGCTCAGTGAGGTCTCGAGAGTTGCTGAAGGTTTCCGAACAGATTTTTGCCCTGGCCGAATCGCTGGGCATTTGCCTGCATGCAACATATCTCCCCAGTGTGGCGAACGTCTGGGCAGACGCTCTCTCTCGCCGGCGGAGCACTCTAGTAGAATGGACGATCAAACAGGCCATCTTCGACAAGATGATTGCAAAGCCTTACCGTCCACAAGTGGACCTGTTTGCATCCAAATAGAACCACAGACTCCCTCTCTTCCTCACTCGTCAGGATATAACCCCGGCGGGGGGACCCGATGCATTGTTGGTGGATTGGACCAGGTGGACGTCAATCTATCTTTTTCCTCCACCAAATTCTGTGCTAATGTGCAAAGTAATTCACAAGCTGAGGGATTACCGGGGCCGAGTCTCGATGATCGCGCCGCTATGGCCTGCCCAGGTATGGTACCATCAATTGCAACAGTGGTGCAGGATCCCGGTGTCCCTCCCGGTCTCCGCTTTCCACTTGGAAACAATTGGCAACCTTCGGACCTCGCTCAGTTTTGCCTTGTGGACATTTACAATGCCAAATGGTTAGCTCAATTTGGGGAAAGTGTCACTAATAAACTGATGAATCAATACACTATGTCTACCAGGAGACAATATCAATCCCATTGGAAAACTTTCACAACCTGGATTGTTTAGTCAGGGCAAACGGCTGCCTCAGAAGTTTTAATTTTCAAATATTTAGACTACCTATTCGAACAGAAACGATTTTCAGTAACCACTTTAAAAAATCATTTGTCTGCCATTAGAACTCCCTTTTTGATCTCACTGGCCTTTCCATACTGCAGGCGGAGGAGAAAGGGTTTTGAGGGCGTGTTTCAAGCTTCGCCCACCACCCCGTCAGCTCATGCCTACTTGGTCACTTGACAAAGCCTTATCAGTACTTCAATCGCGCAAATATAATAATGCGCCGGATTTTGATTCACTTTTGAAAAAGGCTGTATTCCTCATGGCTCTGGCCACCGGATACAGGGTGTCTGAGCTGGCGGCGATGAGCAACGAACCTAATTGCCTTAGGTTTGGGAGATTGCACGATCAGGTACAAATCGCGCCGTCCCCCACATTTATAGCAAAGAACGAGCATTCTGACCATGTATTTTCTAATTTTCCGTCCCAGCATTGAAGAGGGGCCTTACTCATCACCTATGTCCTGTGCAAGCACTCACTAAGTTTATGAGGGCTGCGCATCCTCGCCAACCAGGTGCATTATGGGTCAACCAGACAGGTAGGCGTGTTACGAGAAGAAAGTTAGCTTCCTTGCTTGTCGACGTTATTAGGGAAAGTAATCCCGGCGTGATAGGCAGGGCTCACGATATCAGGAAATGGGCAGTCTCTCTCAGGTTTCTTCAAAACATTTTGGTAGAGGACATTGCTAATACTCAATTATGGGCTTCCAATCATACTTTCCTAACACGCTACCTGTCTGTCGCCCTAGATAAACCAAAGCGTACCTGTGTAGCTTTACGACAACGGGTACAGCAGGTAATGTTCTATTATATAAGTTTTGTTTTTAAAAAGGGGGGAGGGGGGGGGGGGGGTGCGGAATAGTCCATACCCCACTGTGCCCCTAGAGATTGTGATGAATCACGAGCTGTGATAAGACTGGTTCTACAGTCCATTATTTAATTTTATGATTAATTCTAAGAAGATATCTAGCATAGTTGCAACTATGTACATATTATCAGATGGTACAAATATATTTACTGTACAAATAATTTTAAGATTGGAACAAAAAAACTTCTGCAGAAGTTATAGTTCTAGGGAACACATGCGTGTCCCAATATATCATGCATACGATCTAATGTAAAGATCTGACCATGAGCAAGCAGTTACTTAATGTCACGCACTGCTTGCAAATCTTTTCTATTTTTTATATATTGTTTGCATACAATAAAACTTAATTTTTTTTATACGGATTCCTTTTCCCTGAGGTTGGGATATTGTCACGAATGTCCCGCCTCCAGTCTTGGTAATCAGGCGATGTCGTCAATGATGAAGGGGCCCTATTAAATTAAAGGTTTGATTCCCGAAAGGAAGTAAAGAAAACCTAATATTTAGTAGGGCCCCGTAAACATTGACGAACACTGTCCCTCACAGCCATCCCACTTCCCATTCGTTGATTTCTATAGTTTTATCTTGGTATATCTGTGAAGGTCGAAGATGGCCGCTAGAGGGCCTGGTGTCGGGTAAGCAAAACAAGAGAAATCCACGCATATGGCAAGTCATATGATAACAGATATTAAGTTATTTTCTCTTTTTTATATTTGACGGAGTTTTTTTCTGTAGGGTACCCGATCAAAATGACGATCCAATAAGGGAATTAAGCGTGCACTTATGACGAGTACTCCATGGTAACTTCCGCGCGGGATATTCAAAATGCTGGCGCGGGATGTTGAATGGGGACTATTATACTAATAGGCGATGTCGTCAATTATTACGGGGCCCTACTAAATATTAGGTTTTCTCTACATCCCTTCGGGAATCAAACCTATAATACGCGATCGCGTCATATCAGACGGAGGGGGTTAAACTGTAACTTTATTGAAGGCAGTAGATTGTTGTTGTTGTTGTTGTTGTTGTTGCTGTTGTTCCCTAAGCTGCCTGGCTGAACAGCCCCGAGTCTCTAAGGAAGGCCATGGCCACGGTTGGGGTTTTCCCACAGAGCTCTCAAGGAGTGTAGATTGTGTTGTTGGCGTAAGAGGTTGTGTGAAATGCAGTCTTCTATGATGTGTTTAATGGTATGGGGTGCTGTGTTACAACCCGGGCAGGTGTCGACAACGGAGTCATCCAGTCTCTTCTGATAGCTCAGAAGAGCTGGATGGTGTCCGCATCTCAGCCTGGCCAGGTGGACTCTGGCCAGGTGGACTCTGTCCTCGCGAGGAAGGGAGGATTCCAAGGATGGATTTCGGGAGGTCGTGCCTGCAGCTGCGTGTTGTCTATGAGTGAGTGGATGGAGCAGCGAGAGATATGAGTATGGATGTGCTTCTGGAAGCTGGTTTGGGGTGGGCAGGGAGGGAGAGAAGATAGTATTTGTGTGTGATACCATGTGCTGGGTGTTGTTTTGATATTTCTTGGTGTCTGTGGGTGTTGTTGTTGTTGTTGTTGTTGTTGTTGTTCCCCAAGCTGCCTGGCCGAACAGCCCCAAGGCCCCGAGCAAGGCCAAGGCCATAACCGAGCGCCCCCACAGAACCCTCCCCGCCGACCACAATAAAGCCTGGGTGACCGAAGCCACTCCATGGCGGGGAGCTGAGGAGGGTGCTGAAATGCCCGGGAAACCAAAGCCCCACCCAGGGCCCTGTGCCCCTCAGCAATTATGAAGAGAAAGTTGAGGGGCAAGGGAAAAATGTGACGCTTTGGCTTCCAATCTTGGTAGATTGGGAGGTCAATCCACGGAAGAGACGCCGTCACTTGAGATCTAGAAAATATATAAGTAAAAGGAACAGTCAGAGTAAGCTATGGGTATGGCAGAGATTGCTCAGTTCTCACTCTGATAGACCAGCCCATCACCACATGACTAGAACCCAATCCTCTCCGCATCAGCTAGGAAAGGCCCTAGAAAGCCGCCTTTGGCGGGGGGACAGCTCCCCTATTTCAACCCTTTTCGGGGTTGGGCACCCGCTAGCTGTGGGTGTGGGTGTGTTGCCATGTACAGTAGTGTAGTGGGTGGTGTTGGTTCGTGGAGGCTGCTGCCAGGAATTGAGTGCCTCTCATGTCCAGATGGCCTTTGAATTTGAGGACTTTGGTTTCTTGATGTAGGTGATCTGTAAATGTAGTAGCTGTGCAGCCTGTGATGATTTTTAGGGCTTTATTTTGAATAGTCTGTAAGGTCTTATGATGTGTTTCAAATTCAAATTCAAATTCAAATTCAAATAGTTTATTGTCACCAATGTTAGATACATCATAATTTTACAATTTTATACTTGATATACAGTACATAAGTGACAATGAGGAGTTGATGCCCTATGGCATATATGTCCTCATTTCAGCTAGGTTAGAAGCCCAGGCCGGGCTTGCGTATTCCATCACTGATCTTATGAATTGTTTGTAAACTGTGGTGGTGGTTTCTTTGTTGTGTCCAAATTTTGTGCGGGCAAATGACCTGAGGGCGTTAAGTCTGAGTGTCAGTTTCTTTTTCATGTTTGTGGTGTGCTGTTTGAATGTCATTTGAGTATCATATGTTACTCCTATGATTTTGGGTGAGTGTATGTGTGTTAGGGATGTGTTGTTTATGGTGAGTTGTGGGGTGTATTTGTGATCTCCTGTCCAGCTTGTGAGGAGGGTTGCAGTGGATTTGGCTGCGGCTAAGTTGAGTCTGTTTGTAGTGCACCAGTCATGTAATGTGTTGAGATAGGGTTGAAGGAGACTTGTTGCTGTGTCTGGGTCTTGGTGTGTGCATGTGAGTGTTATGTTGTCTGCGTAGGAGGCTATGTTTATTTGAGGTGTATTGGGTGTATTTATATCATGCATGTACAGATTGAAGAGTGCGGGCGGCAGGACGGATCCTTGCGGGACTCCGTTTGGAAAATTTCTGATGCTAGATGACTGACCGGCAAAAGATACATGTGCACATCTGCCTGCTAGGAAGTTGGCCAGCCACCTTTTTGTGTTGTTGTGCATGTTTGTGTCGTAGATTTTGTTTGTTAGGTTGTGGCGGGGGATGGCATCGAAGGCCTTACTAATGTCGAGTGTGGCGAGTAGTGATCTGTGTGGTGGTCTGGCTGAGTTGATGCCATCAAAAGCTCTTTGTGTAAGGTCTGTAAGAAGAGTGTTTGTGGAGTGCAGTGGCCTGAAGCCATGTGTGTTGGAGCTAGGGGTAAGGCGTGTGTAATCAGTTGTAGTACAAGGCGTTCTATGACTTTGGAGGGGGTGCAGAGGAGTGTGATAGGGCGGTGTGAGGACGGTAACGTGGGGTCTTTGTTGGGTTTGGGGAATGTGATGATGATACCATGCTTCCAGATGTCTGGTATTGTGTTGTGTGAATAACTGTAGTTTGATATGTTAGTGAGTGCTTGTATGCCTTGTGGTCTGAGGTGTATGTTGCTTATGTTGTCTAGGCCACAGGCGGGTGAGTGCTTGAATTTGTTGATGATGTGCTTTGTCTGGTAGTTGGTGAAGGGTGCATAGTCAGGGTCTGTGGGGAATTGTTGGCCAGCCTAGCAACAACAACAACTTGTAGCCACACTTGCAGACGACACGTGTTGTTATTGTTCTACTAAAGAGATGTGCGGCATTGTTTTCATGTAAAATAAATGACATTTCATAGTACCAATGGACTTAATTGGATACATGTATATTATTGATCCCTAGTATGAAGGTATGTTGCCAACGTAATAATACTGACAAATAAATAGATAAATGACTAATAAGTAGATACATATTGAAAGAAGTAAGAGGTGAACTTGGTTAACCTAGCCTATCTGACCATATTATGGGCCTACGTTACGCGCGTTCAGGAGGAAAAATATGCGTTCTTTGGTTTCTCCCCGGATTTGCCTTAGATTGGTACGGGAGGCGCGCTAGTTGAATCGATATCGCTCTAGTCGAACATTTTGGCGCAATATTTTTTATTCTACGCGTTAGCGGTGAAACGCGTTGCTTGAACACGCATTAGACGAGACCCTACTGTATGTGGAAGACGAGAAATCTCAGAATGAAAGTAAAAAGTGCAATGTATCAAGGAATTGTTGCAATAAGAGAAATGAAGCAGTATACTGTAGGTTCATTAACAGGTGTAATCCCCAATCACTTAAGGAATTAGAAGGAAAAGATTGCCACAGCTACTCCCTTAAGCCAGACACCAATGCTGCCAATGTTATATACAGTAGGGTCTCACATAAAACGAGTTTATGGTCGATAAACGAGGGCGTTTTATGTGAATTCGTTTTATGTGAACACAGCATTTTGGTGGCGCAATATCGTCAATGTTCACTGTAAGCGAAAATTTTCGTACAAAGCGAACGATATTTCGTACGTTTTGTACGATATTTCGGCGTTTTATATGAAAGCGTACGATATTTTGTACGTTTTGTACGATATTTCGGCGTTCTATATGAAAACTCCTTGTATTTGCCCCACTTTGGCGGCGGACTCGTTTTATGTGATCACATTCGTTCTGATCGAAAATTAAATATTAATATTTTAGGTCGGTCGTTTTAATCGAGACTCGTTTTATGCGAACACGTTTTATGCGGGACCCTACTGTACCTACAGTACTACAAGTTAACTCACATAAATAATATGAGAACATCCGTCTCCCTGTGTGACGTCACTAATGGCCCAGTAGTGCCATATTTTGTAAACAAACCTGGAGAACCTGGGAGTGTGTGGTTCTGAATAGCTGTGTCTTTCGTTGAAATATATTATGTTCAATTGGGATAAAGACTAATGCGAGTATCTTTGGAGTTTGTCACTACTTCAAGGGGTCATCATTATATAATTTTCAAAACAAAATTGTTGCATGAACATCATAGTATACCAACTGAATGCAGTATTGGCCTGTCATCAACTCATCATGCTAACCTGCTGTTTCAGTAATGAGGATTACCGTGGCAATCTCGATTATATATTATTTCAAGTGGAAATAAAATACTATCTATCTATCTATCTATTGCCTGACGCCGTGATCTCCGAAGGGGTGGCCACGAACGAACCGCCCCCATGCACCTCTGTCCCCAGTCAGTCGACGCCCCTCCCCCCAACCAGCACCGCCTTCGTTCATATACTTCCTCACTCCATCCTTCCACCTCTCTATCGGTCTACCTCTCCCTCTCTGTCCCTCCACCTCGCTCTCATACACCCTCTTAGTCATTCTCTCGCTTTCCATACGTTCCATATGGCCGAACCATCTCAAGTTGTTCCTTTTCACACTTTCCAGCACATCTACCTCCACACCACACCTCCTTCTTACTTCCTCATTAGTCTGTCTATCCCTCCATGTAACTCCGCACGCACTTCTTAATTAATTCATTTCCACTGCTCTCACTCTTGGTCTGAGTCTCTCAACCAACGTCCATGCTTCGCTTCCGTAAGTCAGTGTCGGGATTACCACACTGTCATGCAAGGACTTCTTCACTTCCATACTGACCACCCTATATCTTGTTACTGCTTTCAGCGTTCCTACAACCCTCTTCCCCTGTTGTACCCTCTCCCGAACTTCTTCATCCATAGTCCCATCTTTACTCAACACATTGCCCAGATACTTAAAAGAGTTGACGATCTCCATAGCCTGACCGTTCAGCTTCACCTCACACTCTGTGACTTCACCCCTTTCGAAGACCATAACCTTGCTCTTCCCCGCATTTACCTTCAAATTCCGTTTCTCGCACACTGTTCCAAACTCATTTACCAGACCCTGCAACTCCCATTCATTATCACTCATCAGAACTGTATCATCCGCAAACAGCAGTATAGGTAGCTTCCACTCAATTCCCTCCCTTTTCAGCGATACACCAACATCCACTGCTCTTGATAGTATTTCTTTCATGACTCCATCCATATATACAGTAAACAACCACGGGGACATCACACACCCCTGTTTCAAACCAACATTCAGGTCAAAGAATTCGCTCTGCTCACTCTCCACACGTACTGCCGCCTTTGCACCCTCATACATGCTCTTCACTGCTTTCAGCAACTTGCCATCTACTCCGTATATTCTAAGACATGCTCTTCACTGCTTTCAGCAACTTGCCATCTACTCCGTATATTCTAAGTACTTTCCATAAACCTTCTCTATCCACTCTGTCATAGGCCTTCTCCAAGTCCATAAAGGCAACATACACCTTTTGTTTCTTCTCCAGATATTTCTCCACAACATAATTCAGGGTAAAAATCTGATCTACACATCCTCTTCCCTTCCTAAAACCTCCCTGCTCGTCGCCTATCCATTTCTCCGTTCTCACTCCCACTCTCTCAATCACTACCCTACTGTATACCTTCCCTACTATGCTTAGAAGACATATTCCTCGGTGGTTACCACACACACTCCTCTTCCTCTTTGCATCATCTTTTGTGCATTAAATGTATGTCGTGTTTGGACAGGTCTCGTGGCCGGTGGTTATCCAAATCATGCCCCAAGAGTTCTGTACTACGTAATGCCTACCTCACTCATTCTGATGGACAGTGTACGACAATTTTGCTCCATATTAAGTCAGTATTTGTAACATACTATAAGACAGTTGCTCATAAATCTTGACAGTTGGATGACCAGTTATTAGATGATTTTCTTAAACCAGAGCCTTCCGCCTATGTTTCTAGGCGACATGGGTCCCGCTCTCCCGTAGCTGCTCTCAGGTCCTCTTCGCCCCTTGTTCAACAGGAGCCCAAGAGACACCGCTCTGACTTTTCTGCCGCACTCTCATCAGGCGATGATAGAAAAGACAGAAGGAAGCACTCCAAAAGATCCTCATCCTCGAAGAAGAAGGCGCAGTTGCCGCCACCCAAGCCGGAACGTACTTCTTCGTCGCACCAGGAGGCACCCAGAGACACAGCTAGCAATGTCTCCGGCCAATCACACCGGTTTACGATCCCGCACCGAGTGCAGCCCAAACCTAAAGCCCTTCCGGTATTGGAATCGGAGCGGGGCAGTAGTGTTGTGTCTAGCCGTCAGGAGGATGAGTGCTCCTCTGACCAGCTCGACTCATTTCAGGAACCAATGGACTATGACATACCGGACCTAAACCTGAGGGACCTATCTCAGCTAGGCGTTCCCCTAACACAGACAGAAACGCACGATACCACTGCCCGGGCTGGCGAGTCTCGGTTGGAGGCTTTACCAGCCCCCCCAGCCCGGTCACCGGGATTCACCATACGCCAATAAGGAGTAGACACCGAAGGGTTGCTGCCTGGCCAGCGACCAACCTCTCGGCATTCCGGAACGCAGGGCTCAGATATGTCTAAGTCTGCGTCCCAATCAGACCAGGAAAGTGGAGTGTTTATTTCGAATGAGAAGTTGCAGGAGTGGTTTGACTTTATGAGACAAGTGAAGGGAGAGCGACAGGTTAAAGTATCAGCACCTGTGGCCCCGGCGGTGCGACCTCTAGGCCAAGTGCCGGTTCAGACTCAAGTTGATGTAACTATTCCACCCCCCACTGTCACTCCAGCGGCTACCACTTCGGGAGCCGCAGCAATTTTACCTTCCAATCGGAAGTTGTTCTCAGATCTTATTCCACCTCCCCTTGACCGTTCACTTCCTTTTAAGAAGGGCCCTATGCCTCTGTTATATGGACCTGATATGTCCTGGTCTGTTCTTAACACCATTCACCCCGAGGTCGCGCAGCCCACAGTTACAGGTGAGACACCTGTGCTAGAACATTGGGTTATCGAGGTGAGTGAAGCTAAGAAATTAAGGGCCAAGAACCAACTAGGTGAGGTATTAGATGTGATTGTTAAAGCTATTCCCACCATTTATCATCCTGATTATTTTGTCTACATGCCATCCCCTGCCTTGCCTCCCATGTCATCTGGGAAACTATTTTCAGATTGGACTAAATCAGATGGGTTAAATTATATAAAACTGTTACAGGGAATGACCCTAGAGTTAAAGTCAATACCTTTTCGGGACGACCCTGGTACGTCCGTAGTTCATAATAGTGGTGGGGAGTCAGGGCCGTGGGCGCCATGGGGGCAGGAGGCCCAGCTGTTTGCCAGCACCATTACTAATAAGAGCAGTCATCAGCTCCCGCAAGAGGATCATCATTGGTTCTCTATGCCGGTAGGCAAGGCGGAAGGGATCCCACAACATATTTTTGATTTTTTGGGGGCCCCTAAGTTGTCAATTTGTCAGTTGTCAAGTTGTCAGTTTTGTTCCCCCACACAGGTGCAGATAGATACAGATTTTAAAATGAGGCAGAAGGCCTGGAGGTTAGCGTCCCAATACCTGCTAAGCCGCTAGCTTGCAGCCTCTCTTGCCAGGACGACTGAGTCGGTCACGGACGCTGGCACCCAGAAGGCTCTTTCTCTTACTAGGCACCTCTTACTCCAGAATTCCATTCAGTCCCTTGGTGATATTCGCACGGCTCTCTTTGAGGCGGTGCGAGTTCGTCAAGATCTGAGGGTTTACCTGGTCCGGAGACTCCCTGTAGAGATCGGTAGGAGATTGATTTTTATCTAATGTCTTCACTAAAACCCTTGCCTCTGAGGATGCCTGGTGCACCGTTAACTTCCTGATAGACTCTCAGAATGCCACTGCTTCCAAACCGAATGGTGAGCCAGCATTTAAAACTAAATCTAATCCTAAGAGTTCATTTCGTGGTCAGTCACAGTCATTTCAGTCACCAAAGACTTACACAACCCCTGGAAGCAGTGGTACGTCTCAAGGACGCGGTCAGCCCAGGGGTAGAGGGATATGGTTCAGGGGGCAGTCTAGGGGTAAACCTGGTAGCAATGATAGCAAGGCCTCTCATCCCCCCCAATCCTAAGTCAGAGTCACAACCCTCCAATCCAAAAAACTGAGACACCACGCAACTCTCTCACTCCCAGTGGCAAGGCAAGGCGAGCTGGATCCGAGGGTAGTTCTACCGGACAATACCAGTCATGTGACTGGCAGTTTCCGGGATTGTCACAGGGCATGGCCCCGGCGAACATGGGCAAGGAGAGTGGTCCGGAAGGGCCTCTCATGGCGGTGGTCCCGGCGACCTCGTTTTCGTATCCCCACAGAATTCAATCGTGTTTCTTTAGAGGTGGGATCCGTCGTCAACGAGATGGCCATCAAACAGATCATTATCCCCAGTCCTTTATCTCAACTCGTGTTCACATCCCGGATATTCCTGGTGCCAAAGAGGGACAATGTTCAGATGAGGCCAGTGATCGACCTGTCCTATCTGAACACTCACATTCACAATCAGTCGTTCAGGATGCTGACTGTGAATCAGATCAGATTGAAACTCCCGCCGCAGGGTTGGATGTGTTCCATCGATCTCACAGATGCCTATTGGCATGTCCCTATAAACAAGCGTTTTCAAAAATACCTAGCTTTGCGCAACGGGGATCAAACGTTTGTCTTTCAAGGAATGCCCTTTGGTTTAAATCTAGTACCCCAAATTTTCACAAAATTAGTCCGACAGGCTTTGCTACCATTGCTAAATCAGGGAATCACGGTTCTATGGTATCTCGATGACTGGTTATTAGTAGCTCAATCCAAAATAATTTGCCTCCAACATGTAAATCAGGTATTAACTAATGTAGCTGCCTTGGGATTCAAGGTGAACTTGGCAAAGTCCACCTTGAACCCCATAAGAACGATCCAATGGGTGGGCCATATCTGGGATACCGAGTTACTCACTCTGAGTCAGAGCGAGGACAACCGTCGGAGGTTTCGGAGGAAACTATTTCAGTTTCTTCATGCTCTGACTACCAAAAAGAGAATTTGGGAGTCTCTGGTGGGTTCACTCAATTGGATACAGCTGATGGTCCCGTTAGGTCATCTGAAGGTAAAACAAATTATTTTGGAAGGAAACAGGTGCTTTCCGCTGTTGCCAGCGGAAACACTACGGAAAATTCCAAAGTTAATCCACAACCTACTGGTGGCTTGGGCGAAGCCAGAAGTAATTCACTCCTCCTTGACATGGACAGCTCCTCCTCTGACGGTCTGGATAGATACGGACGCGTCAGGTACCCTGCGTTGGGGGTACCAGTCGAACCTAAGACATCAGGGTCAGGGTCTATGGTCCAAGTTAAGTCATCTTCACATCAATGCCAAGGAGTTGTTAGTCCCTCTATTCTTTCTACAGGAGCATGGCTTGAGCCTGGCGGGAAAGTCCTTAGCCTTCAGAATGGACAATCTGACTGCAGTCACATGCATTCAGAAACAAGGGTCAGCGAGATCTCGAGTGTTAGAAGGGTTGTCGGAAAAGATCTTTCGTCTGGCTGCAAGGCTAGAGATTTATCTTCATGCAACATATCTGCCCGGCGTGGCGAACGTATGGGCAGACGCTCTGTCTCGGAGACAGAGCACTCTAGCAGAATGGGCTCTCAAGCAAACCGTCTTTCAAGAGATGATTGCGGAGCCATACCATCCACAAATGGACTTGTTCGCATCAGAGGCAAATCACAAGTTGCCTCAGTACCTCACACGCCGGAGTCAGACTCCGGCGGGAGGTCCGGACGCATTTCTGGTATACTGGAACAAATGGATCTCCATTTATCTATTTCCACCTCCAGACCACTTCCACCTGATGTGAGTCAGGTACAAGGGGAGATAGAAGGGCAGGAAGACCCCCATTGAGATGGAGAGACTGTGTAAGAAAGGCTTTGGATGATAGAGGAATGACTATAGATCAGGCAGGGGAAGTGGTGGTGGACAGGAGTGAATGGAGAATGCTTGTGAATAGTTGAGTGAACACGTGGTCATTTGGAGTAAGGGGTCGGGCGCAAGTTGGACTAGATAATAGTCCATCAGGCGCCTGGCACGGGGAGATGATTAATATGAAGGGTGCGCCTGGAAGTGTGGTGGGAGGGCTTGTGGCTTTGGCTCCGCTGCATGTCTGCCTGCCGAGATCGGAACCTCTCCGGGTGGTCGGAGGCCGGGGGAGTGCTGGAGCGACCTTGGTGACCCTGGTCTCTGGGTCTTCTCCTGGGTGACCTGGATGTGTGTGAGTTTGTGCTTTTTATCTGTGTTTATATGTTGTTTTATGTTGTTTTTGTGTTTTCCCTGTTCTTGCTCTGTCTTGAGTCGGCTACCCCCAAAATGGGGATTGGGCCTGAGCATATAGATAGATAGATAGATAGACCTCCAGACGCATCCTTAACCCCTCCTGCCCGGTTGTCATTTTAAAATGACACCGCGGCAGATGGGCAGGAGCCCGGGTGTCATTTTAAAATCCGTAAGCTTGAAAACCTATTAAGCTTGGCTTGAAAGCCGTTCGTCGAACCGTATGTAAACAAGCCGGTCGGAGCGATGCGTACCTTCCAAAACAAGAAGGAGAAGTCCGACTTTTGTTGTTATTGTTTTGGAGAACAAGAACAAGTCTTTGTTATTGTGTGATATTGCTAACATCGCATCGAATCTCTTCCCACGGAAATCGTCATCACAACTGAACCAGTTTACCTAGAGAGCTCTACTCAATGCCAGTTTACAGATATGAAACAGGACTATGGTTTGAGATGTGTGCGAATTCTCTAGCAGTTAAAATAACAAAGATAGGGCTAGCCTATTACAACGTTTTTTGGCCATATTCCCCGGGCTCTCGGTGCTGTCATTTAGAAAGGCTGCCCGGGCAGGAAGGGTTAATGTGCAAAGTAGCTCACAAACTACGGAGTTATCGAGGCATGGTCTCGATGATCGCGCCGATGTGGCCGGCCCAAGTTTGGTACAATCAATTGAAGACGTGGTGCGAGAACCCGGTGTCGCTCCCGATCTCGTGCTTCCACTTAGACGCAATTGGAAACCTTAAGACCTCGCTGACTTTTTCCTTGTGGATATTCAGAAGGCCAAGTGGCTAGGCCCGTTTGGGGAAAGCGTGACTCAAAAGTTGATCAATCAGTATACATTATCAACACAAAGACAGTATCAATCTCATTGGAAAGCCTTTACTACCTGGATCGTAGAATCTGACCAACAGCAGTCCTCGGTGGCACTGATATTTAAATACTTAAATTATCTTTTTGAAATGCGAAAGTTGTCAGTTGTCACATTAAGGAATCACCTCACAGCAATTCGGACACCTTTCTTCGATTTAACTGGTCTGTCCGTGCCAGAGGCGGAGGAGAAGGGATTCATGCGGTCTTACTTCCGGCTTCGCCCTCCACCACGTCAACTCACACCCACCTGGTCTCTTGATTTAACCCTTGAAATGCTTCATTCATATTGTCGAAATCCTCCATATGAGTTAAGACTTAAGAAAGCCATTTTTATGATGGCACTGGCCACGGGTGACAGGGTGTCTGATGGTGTGCTTCTGCCAGTGCCATTTTTTTTTTTTTTTTTTTTTTTTTTTTTTGGCTAAATCTATCAAGTTGGGAGAGAAAGGAAGGATAATGGTAAAAAAACACTCCCCTTGTCCATTTTCGCCAGAAATCAGGTCCCCGATGGTCCCCGAAAGTAGCTGAAAAGACACTACCTGTATAGACTACAGAGACTTTTATGGTATCGGAATGTATGGGTAGGAGGGTGGTGGGAGGGTGGTTTGGGGGATGGTGGGGGGAAGGTAGAAGCGTAATTGACTCATGTTACAAATATGAAGCCGATTGGTGAGGTAGTTTCGCCACCACGGATTTTCCTTTTTTTCTTTATCTTCGTATGGATACGCTGGAAGTGGGTGGTGGGAAGCGGTTGGGGGTGTGGTGGGGGGAAGGCAGAAGGATAAGGGACTTGTCACACAAATATGGAACCGATTGGTGCAGTCGTTTCGCTGCCACAGATTTTCCTTTTTTTTCCTTCTGACGGGACCGACAGTCAGCGAGTGGGTGGGAGGAGGGATTTGGGATTTTTGTGGTGGGTAGCCAAAAGGGTAAGGTACATTTGGTAAAAATATGAAAGCCATAGGTGCAGTCGTTTCGCTGCTATGATTTATTTTCGGCGAGGACGTATATATACGTCCCTGGCACTGGGCGTGACAACACCCTAGGACGTATATATACGTCCCTGGCACTCAGCGGGTTAAACCTTAGTAATTTGTTATTGTTTATGATATTCCTGATGAATGTCCTCCTCCAGAATTGAGATATCAGGCGCATCGTCAATGATGAAGGGGCACTAATAAATTATAGGTTTGGGTCCCGAAGGGAAGAAGGAAAACCTAATATTTTTTTCGTAGTGAGAACCCAATTCATAATGACTGAAGCCATGAGTGAGGTCGCGTGCGCTCATGATGAAGGCTCCTCAGTTTTTTAAATGCTCTGCGCGGTAGATTCAAACTACGGCGGATTAGTGTTTGAAGAGGATGCCTTATGTAATAGGCATGTTCGTCAATGATTACGGGGCCACTACTAAATATTAGGTTTTCTTTATCTCCTTACAGGAGTCAAACCTATAATTTAGTAATGGCCCCGGAATCATTGACAATTTTGGCCCTCCCTTCCATCCCCTTCCCATTCATCTGCTGTATTTTGAAAGTCTTGATATATCAGTGAAGGACGAGAGATCGCTTCGATGGGCGGGGCGAAGTGTGCGGAGACAGCAGACGCATGAGAAGCGCAAGGTTAGATCTATCTATTGCCTGACGCCGTGATCCCCGAAGGGGTGGCCACGAACGAACCGCCCCCATGCACCTCTGTCCCCAGTCAGTCGACGCCCCTCCCCCCAACCAGCACCGCCTTTGTTCATGTAGTTCCTCACTCCATCCTTCCACCTCAGATTCGGTCTACCTCTCCCCCTCTGTCCCTCCACCTCGCTCTCGTACACCCTCTTAGTCATTCTCTCGCTTTCCATACGTTCCATATGGCCGAACCATCTCAAGTTGTTCCTTTTCACACTTTCCAGCACATCTACCTCCACACCACACCTCCTTCTTACTTCCTCATTAGTCTGTCTATCCCTCCATGTAACTCCGCACACACTCCTTAAGTAATTCATTTCCACTGTTCTCACTCTTGGTCTGAGTCTCTCAACCAACGTCCATGATTCGCTTCCGTAAGTCAGTGTCGGGATTACCACACTGTCATGCAAGGACTTCTTCACTTCCATACTGACCACCCTATTTCTTGTTGTTGTTGTTGTTGTTTTTCCCCAAGCTGCCTGGCCGAACAGCCCCAAGGCCCCGAGCAAGGCCAAGGCCATAACCGAGCGCCCCCACAGAACCCTCCCTGCCGACCACAATAAAGCCTGGGTGACCGAAGCCACTCCATGGCGGGGAGCTGAGGAGGGCGCGGAAACGCCCGGGAAACCAAAGCCCCACCCAGGGCCCTGTGCCCCTCAGCAATTATGAAGAGAAAGTTGAAGGGAAAAGGAAAGATGTGACGCTTTGGCTTCCAATCTTGGTAGATTAGGAGGTCAATCCACGCAAGAGACGCCGTCACTTGAGATCTAGAAAATATATAAGTAAAAGGGACAGTCAGAGTAAGCTATGGGTATGGCAGAGATCGCTCAGTTCTCACTCTGATAGACCAGCCCATCACCACATGACTAGAACCCAATCCTCTCAGCATCAGCTAGGAAAGGCCCTAGAAAGCTGCCTTTGGCGGGGGGATAGCTCCCCTATTTCAACCCTTTTCGGGGTTGGGCACCCGCCCAATTTCTTGTTACTGCTTTTAGCGTTCCTACAACCCTCCTCCCCTGTTGTACCCTCTCCCGCACCTCTTCATCCATAGTCCCATCTTTACTCAACACACTGCCCAGATACTTAAAAGAGTTGACGATCTCCATAGCCTGACCGTTCAGCTTCACCTCACACTCTGTGACTTCACCCCTTTCGAAGACCATAACCTTGCTCTTCCCCGTATTTACCTTCAAATTCCGTTTTTCGCACACTGTTCCAAACTCATTTACCAGACCCTGCAACTCCCATTCATTATCACTCATCAGAACTGTATCATCCGCAAACAGCAGTATAGGTAGCTTCCACTCAATTCCCTCCCTTTTCAGCGATACACCAACATCCACTGCTCTTGATAGTATTTCTTTCATAACTCCATCCATATATACAGTAAACAACCACGGGGACATCACACACCCCTGTTTCAAACCAACATTCAGGTCAAAGAACTCGCTCTGCTCACTCTCCACACGTACTGCCGCCTTTGCACCCTCATACATGCTCTTCACTGCTTTCAGCAACTTGCCCTCTACTCCGTATATTCTAAGTACTTTCCACAAACCTTCTCTATCCACTCTGTCATAGGCCTTCTCCAAGTCCATAAAGGCAACATTATAGGTTTGACTCCTGTAAGGAGATAAAGAAAACCTAATATTTAGTAGTGGCCCCGTAATCATTGACGAACATGCCTATTACATAAGGCATCCTCTTCAAACACTAATCCGCCGTAGTTTGAATCTACCGCGCAGAGCATTTAAAAACTGAGGAGCCTTCATCATGAGCGCACGCGACCTCACTCATGGCTTCAGTCATTATGAATTGGGTTCTCACTACGAAAAAACTTCGTAAAAAATAAAAACAAAAAGAAAATAAGAATAACTATCCAATAAGCTTTCCATCATATCGTGGATGTACTTGTGTGGATTTCTGACCAGACGCTGAATCAGGCGTCATTCCTCCTTCACTGACATATCAAGTAAACCAAAATCCTTAATACATCAACGAATGGGAAGGGGACGGTCGGGAGGGCCCCAGTCGTCAATGATTACGGGGCCACTACTAAATATTAGGTTTTCTTTATCTCCTTACAGGAGTCAAACCTATAATTTATTAGTGGCCCCTCCATCATTGACGAACATGCCTGATATCTAAGACTGGAGGGGGACATTCGTAATCATATCATAACTCTAGAAAAGCAGATAATAAAAACAACCACATAGTATTCTTACTTTTGAAAAATGTATTTAATACGGCGTAGGCCGGAAATATACAAGAAAAAGGGGGTTCAGGCAGGTGCGTGCTTCAAAGAAGCCTGTCTGACAAAAATAGGTAACCCTGAAGATTCTGAACACAGATCTGTAGTTACAAAAGGCACCCCACTCAACGAGTGGTGACAAATAATAAGTTATAAGTTTATATGTGCACATCATAAACCCCAAAATACATGTGGAGATCAATTGCTAATGAACTCCATTGAACTAATGTTACATTGCTTTCGCAGCTAAAACTACTATAACAACACCGTTGTTTTGTACTAAACTTTGTACTAGCACAAATTCTCTCAGAGAAATTTTCATATCACATTTCAACCTTAAATTGTATCACAGCTCTCATACTCCGGCGGGGTCTAGGGTGTCCTATGTCAACTGACTGCACCCCCCCCCCCCCCCCTTCCTTTAAAATAAACATAAGTGACTGCAGGGCCACCTAGACCCTCTGCCTTAAAGCTATACATGGTAAGGAAGGTTTGTCTAGAGCAACTGACAAGTATCTAGAGAGAAACGTATGATTAGACGCCCACAACTGTGTGGACGCAATATCTTCAACTGAAAAGTTTTTCAGGAAACGTAAAGAGGCCGCCCACTTGCGTAAATCGTGGGCCCTACCCACAACGCCGGGATTACTCTCTTTAATGACTTCTACTAGAAGAGAGGCTAATCGCCGTTTAAGTAAGCGTTTACCCGTACTCGCTACCCATAAAGCACCTTGGGGGTTATGAGGAGCTATTCTTAAATATTTGGTTAGAGCTTGCACTGGACATAAATTATGATGCACCTTTCCCCTTTTTAACGCCGGCACCGTGAATTCAGAAAACACGTGTGCACTATGCTCATTCTTGGCTACAAACGCCGGGGAGGGTGCAATGGAAATTGAATCATTAAGTCTACCAAACCTAAGACAATTAGGTGTGTTGCTCATCGCCGCCAGCTCAGACACTCTGTTTCCGGTGGCCAAAGCCAAAAGGAAAACTGCCTTCTTTAAGATTAAAGCAAAGTCTGCAGTATTTTGATACCGACGAGAATGAAGTAAAGACAAAGCTTTGTCCAGAGACCAAGTAGGCATGAGCTGACGGGGAGGTGGGCGGAGTTTAAAACACGCTCTCATAAATCCTGTTTCCTCCGCCACCGGTATGGATAGACCTGTAAGGTCGAAAAAGGGCACTCTAATCGCAGTTAAGTGATTCTTCAAAGTAACCACAGATAAACGTTTCTGCTCAAACAGATAGTTCAAGTAATTAAAAACCAATGCCACTGAGGGTACAGTTTGTTCCGTTCTAACAATCCAAGAAGTAAAAGCTTTCCAATGAGATTGATATTGTCGCTTAGTAGACTGAGTATATTGATTGAGCAATTTATTGGTCACATCCCTACCGTATGGTGCTAGCCACTTGGCCTCCTGAATGTCCATAATGCAAAAGTCAGCGAGGTCTCTAGGTTGCCAATCGTGTCTAAGTGGAAGTACCCGACCGGGAGCGATACCGGGTCCGGGCACCACATTATTAACTGCTGGCACCACACCTGCGCTGGCCACAGGGGCGCGATTAGCGAGACTAAGCCTCGATAAACTCGTAGTTTGTTCACTACGTGGCACATTAGTGACGCATCTGGCGGCGGAAACAGATAGATGGAGCTCCATCTGTTCCAGTCTGTCACTAGGGCGTCTGGCCCCCCTGCCGGCGTTATCGTCCGGCGGGTGAGGTATAGAGGGAGCTTGTGAGTCTCCTCGGACGCAAAAAGATCCACTTGTGGATGGGAGAGCTCCGCAATCATTAGGTCGAAAATGGGTTGCTTGAGCTCCCATTCTACTGTCGTGCTCTGTCTCCGGGACAGAGCGTCTGCCCAGACGTTCGCTACGCCTGGGAGATAAGATGCGTGAAGATAAATATCTAGACTGGTGGCTAGAACAAAAATCTCTTCCGACACGAGTAGCAACTTCCTTGACCTCGTTGACCCTTGTTTCTGAATACAGTGAACTGCATTCAGATTGTCCATTCTGAAGGCCACTGACTTGCCCCGTAACGCCGGGCCGTGAGCCTGAAGGAAATACAATGGGACTAGTAACTCTTTGACATTTATGTGAGAGATTTCTAAGTGGGACCAAAGTCCCTGACCCTGGTGCCCCTGATTTGACTGAAATCCCCACCCTATGGTGCCTGACGCATCCGTGTCTACCCATACCGTTGGAGGAGGAGAGGTCCATGACATGATTGAGTGCAATGTTTCCCTCTTCGCCCAGACCGCTAGTAAGGTGTGGATTAATTTTGGTATGGGCCATAATTTTCCCGCCGGTAAGAGTGGGAAATATTTGTTGCCCTCCAATATTAATCGTTTTACTTTCAACCGGCCCAACTTGACAGTTAGCTGAATCCAGTTGAGAGAGCCGACCAGAGACTCCCAGACTCTTCGTGTCGTAGTCAGACTGTGAAGAAACCTGAACAGTTTCCTGCGAAACCTGTTGCGATTGTCCACACTCTGACTCAGAGTGAGAGCGGCGGTGTCCCAGACCAGCCCTATCCACTGAATTACTCTTGAGGGAACAAGGTTTGACTTTACCAGATTTACCTTGAAGCCTAGAGTTTTGACATGATTTAAAATGATATTGACATGTTTTATGCATAATTGTTGTGTCTCTGCCACCACCAGCCAGTCGTCTAGATACCACAACACTCTGATTCCCTGTTTTAACAATGGCATCAGGGCTTGCCGGACTAGTTTCGTGAATAATCGAGGTGCTAGGTTCAAACCGAACGGCATCCTCTGAAAAACAAAATTTTGGTGCCTGATCCTCAAGGCCAGAAACCTTTGAAATCTTTTGTTGACCGACACGTGCCAATAGGCGTCTGTCAGGTCTAGGGAACACATCCAGCCACCCGGCGGAAGTGTTAGCCTGATTTGATGAACTGTTAACATTCTGAAAGACTCGTTGTAAATGTGAAGATTCAGATACGACAGGTCTACGACCGGCCTCATCTGAACACTGTCCCGTTTGGGAACCAAAAACAGTTTTGACGTGAATACAGGGTAATCTGGGGGTACCGGGATGATGACATTCTTGGCAATCATCTCCTGGACCAGCAACTCCACCTCTAATGAAACACAATTTGCCGTTGTCGGCTGACGTAAGCGAGGTCGCCGGAGCCACTGCCAAGTGATGCCTTTGCGTGCCACCATCCGTGCCCAGGTTTTTAACGGCCATGCTTGGTGACACGTTCGGAACGACCCAGTTAGCAGACAAGGGTTCGCCGGCTGTACTTCCCTCGGTTCCTCCGGCTCTAAAGTAGGCACTGGGAGTGAGAAAGACTTTAGTTTTTTTATGGTGGGTTTGGTGGTGTTGGACGCTTCGCCGGCTGGCTGGTGTGGGCCGAAGACTGGCCCTGCCCCGGCTTATACTGGCCGCGTCCCCTCTGTCCTGAAAACCCTCTCTGTCTATGCCTGAACTGACCCAGGGGGGATTGGGAGGACTTAGGCGGAAGAAACGGCTTAGAACCCCTTGGCTGAGCTTTAGTAGGAGGCTTAGGTTTGGGGAAGTTAAATGCGGGTTTCTTAGCCTGTGCGGGACTGTGCTTCACGGCCTGTGCCATGTTAAACACTGTTCGCCATATATCAGGGGACATTAAAGAAGGTGTAAGTACTGGGGACATTACCACCTGGTTAGCAATGCGATCAGGCAGCTTGCGAACTAATGACATCCTAAGATCCTGTCGTGCTCGCACCGCCTCAAGTAAGGCTGTGCGTATGTCACCTAAGGATTGAATTGACGACTGAAGAATCAGACGCCGGGATAATTCAACTGATCTTCGAGCATCCGCGTCTGCGATTGCCTGAGTAGACCTGAGTAAAGACTTAGCCACCTGTTGAGAAACTATGTACTGTGAAAACAGGCGGAAAGCTTTTCCCCTTAGCCTAAATTCTCTGTCTAGGTGAGAAGGGGTAGGGGTAATGAATGGTTCCTTTAGTTCACAAAGATTAATCTTAGGGGCAGCTAAAAAGGAAAATAAAGCTGACGGAACTCCGCCGGCAGAACCTACCGGCATTGAGAACCATGAATGTGTATCCTGAGGGATCTGGTGGGAAGATTTAGAAGTGAAAGTGGTTGCAAAGTTTTGAGCCTCTACCTCCCAATCCACCCAAGGTCCTGGTCCTAACTGTCCCACCTTCAACACTGGATTAGCTGTCTCGTCTGTGACGGTCTGTAAATCTAGTTCAGGAGTAATAGCCAACAGAGCCTTAATATCATTAAACCCATCCAGCTTAGACCAGTCTGAAAAAAGTTTTGAAGCTGAGGCAGGGGGTAAAGCAGGCTTAGATGCATAAACAAAATAATCCTGATGATAATAACTAGGTATAGCCTTGATATTTACGTCCAAAACATTACCCAAGGCATCCAATGCCCTTAATTTCTTAGACTTATTTCCCTGGATAAACCACTCACGTGGTACCGGGAGTTCCCCTGACAAGGTAGGCTGGGCAAGCTCTGGCTTAGAGGGGTTCAAAGGGACCCATGACTCGTCTGGCCCATAAAGCAGGGGCATAGCTACCTTTCTAAGAGGCGCTTTGTCTAGAGGGGGTGGATTAACATCCGTAATGACCCTGACATTTGACGTAGTGAATGCCGCCGTAGCTGGCTTAGAGCTCCCTGCCGGTGACAGAGTAGGAGGGTTAGGAATCTTAGATAAATCGATTGACGTTATCAGAGGCCGTACCGCAGAACCTGTCAAGGGAGCCCCCAAGTCCATTGTGGGGTTTTCTCGTTGTTGATTAAAGAATTTTGATAGAGCATGAGTAAGTAACCCATCAATTTCTTGTGCTGTAACAAACTGGTTAGGTGCAGAACTTTCAGGTGAATTAGTATTATCATGGGCGGCGTCCAGGCCTGAGCCTGACCCTTGTCCTTCCCTATCTGAAATTAATGACACTTCATCTTGTTCCTCCCGATCCTCCTGAGAAGACCCCGCCGAGGCAGGGGCACCTTGTTTCCAAGATAAATCAGGGATAGAGGATGGGGTCGCCGCGTCCCTGTGGACATCGGCTACTGTGTGACTCGTATGAGTCGGACGTGGATGGTCAGACCCTGGCTGAGCAAACCGCCAAACACCGAGGCTCTGGCCTACGCTCTCTTGAGAGTCTGAAACATTCTCAATTATTGAATATCCTGAACTCTCCATTTCTAGGGTTAAAATATCAATAGGTAAATCTTGTTTAGGGACAGGCGCTTCACTATACTCTGAGGCTGTAACAGAAACATTGTCAGGTGTAGCGGTACGATGAGATGCACTAGACTTAGTAGAATGTCGAGAGGACTTCTTATGGGAATCCTTTTTGGAGGATTTGTGGCTACGGTGTGACCGCGAACTGGACCTAGGTTTGGAAGAATCACCACCCTGGCCCCTGGGGGAAGCTTCAGTCTTGCACTTCTTACTAGCCGGGGAAGAGGCCCGACTTGAAGACCGTTGTCTGAGGGGTGACCTTGACCTCGATCTCGCCTGCGACGAGGAGGTGGCTGCCGGGGGAGTAGGCTCTCTCGGGCGTTTAAACGTCTCCACAGACGATACAGAATCCTGGCTAGTCTCTGTCGGCTTAAAACCCCTTACTCTAGAGGTACGTTTAGGGGGAGGGTGCTCTGACAGCAACTTATCCCAAAGTGGGACGTTGTCACATTGAAGTGACTTATGTGCGACAATGGTAGTGTAGGCCGACATTTGTTGTCTGACCTCTCTCAACGCTACCGCCGCGGTCTTGTCATTGTCACACAGGACTTTATTGGTTAATTGGGAGCAAAAAGAACAATTACGTGTAACCCAGAGACCCCTTGAACGGTCTAGACATCTAACACACCTTATGCAAAGGGTATGTGCAAAAATTGGGATACCCGCGCAAGTAGGGGTAATGCACAGGGCAAAAACTGGGGTCACATTAGCCATGACAGAGACTGGTGTGAGGAACTACCGCCGGGTCTGTATTGGTCCGCCGGAGCTCAGCTCTGGAAAAATAAAGAAAATTTCCAGGAATTAATGCTCATAAGGTTAACCCAAGTGTTCGCATACAAGTGTTAATAACCCGCCGGGTAACGGGATGCAAAGACACAGCTAACACATCTCGCCACGCGGCTGGGTATAAAGAGGCTAAACAAGTCTTCTTAGCTAAGAACATGAAGAATACCCTCTGATATAATGGTCCAGTATGGCACTAATAGTCTGTAGGAGGTGGTGACTGTCTCAAGATTCAATTTTGTAACAAAGCCCCCCCTCATAAAGACGCCGGCCCTTGAAATATTTTAGTAGAATAGCCCAGGGCAGGAATATACGAGATCTGATTTTTTAACAAATTGTCCCAAACGATCGTCGTAAAAATAGAAGGCGGCGATACTGAAAGTATCACCCAATTAAGGTTAATCGAAATTGAATTTGTTTATAAATTCCTTAGTTCCTTTACTTAGGGGCACCCGCCGGGTGTGGAAATCGATTTGGTTAAACCTCACTGATCCTTCAAATGCCGTAAAAGTAAAGGCAGCGATACACAGAGTATCACTCACATGGATTGGTTAACTATAAGAGACCTAAGTCTTTTTATCCCACCCTGCTCAGGTGCACCCGCCGGGTGAGAAGTCTAAAAGTTAACCCCACAAGTTCCTGACCCCACTACTTTGTAAAAGATCGCCGGGGAGGAACGCCTAAACAACAGCTAGGTTTTCCCCGTGGTTGTCGTAAACCAGGTAGAAAAACCTATAAAAAACGAGTGTTCTCACGAACGTCGTTTCTTTATATATAACTAAATATATATGTAAGGATGGGTACAGCCATCCCGCCGGGAATTATAAAGGAGGCCTGAAACCAGGCACCCACAGATACGCAGTCCTGGAGAGCCACAGACACCTCCCCTCGCCGGGGAACCAGCCAGTGTTAAAAACCACGTGTGGCCTAACACTGCTCATCGGTCAGGATTTTTCACGGTGAAACCGAGAAAAACCCGCCGGAAGGCAAACCCCACCCTGAACAGACACCATCTGAACAATACGACACGACACGAGGAGAGACACGCACGACTAACCAAGGTCACAACATAATCCGTGGAATTAGCCAATACACAACTAAACCAGGAAACAAATATAGTCCGAGGAATTAGCCAATACACAACTAAAACCCGGATACACATGACACAGTAGGGCATATTTATAAAATAAATAATAACACTAGACATGTGGCAAAGCTACGAGCGGCTGGCTAGGCCTAGGTAGACGGCATGAAAATAGTTGAAATAAACACACACTGGAATATCACAACAGGAACCACCGCCAACACACCACCGAAGCGATAACTTCCCAACCCCGGGAAGCCTGACACGGACCCAGAAAAAACTTCACTAAGTGAAGAAAAATACGCTGGGAACGTCAGCAAACACACAGCTTACCTCATCAGAAGGATAAAAGGCAGCAATTATTAACGCGTAATGAAAGCCGCCTGCATCACCAACTAAACCAAACTGTGAAAAGTTCACGTGTCCACAACAGGACCACGAGGGTACATCCGAAATAGATGCCCCATACATACGACTCAAAATACATTGCACTGCGGGCAACCAGCCCAGGACACTCCTGCTACGCCTATCCTAACCTTACTCGATACATCCCAGAGTAAACAAATGAGAAAAAACTCACTAGGGACGCCACGAATGCGGAACCAGCGGAGCCTGAAAGGTACGTCCGGGCAGGCTGAGCGCAGAGCAAAGAAGGAGGAATGACGCCTGATTCAGCGTCTGGTCAGAAATCCACACAAGTACATCCACGATATGATGGAAAGCTTATTGGATAGTTATTCTTATTTTCTTTTTGTTTTTATTTTTTACGAAGTTTTTTCGTAGTGAGAACCCAATTCATAATGACTGAAGCCATGAGTGAGGTCGCGTGCGCTCATGATGAAGGCTCCTCAGTTTTTTAAATGCTCTGCGCGGTAGATTCAAACTACGGCGGATTAGTGTTTGAAGAGGATGCCTTATGTAATAGGCATGTTCGTCAATGATGGAGGGGCCACTAATAAATACACCTTTTGTTTCTTCTCCAGATACTTCTCCACAACACAATTCAGGGTAAAAATCTGATCTACACATCCTCTTCCCTTCCTAAAACCTCCCTGCTCGTCGCCTATCCATTTCTCCGTTCTCACTCTCACTCTCTCAATCACTACCCTACTGTATACCTTCCCTACTACGCTTAGAAGACATATTCCTCGGTGGTTACCACACACTCCTCTTTCCCCTTTGCCCTTATATAGGGGGACTATTATGCCAGTCTTCCAGTCATCAGGTGCACTCCCCTTCTCCCATGCTAGTTTGCACATTTTCCATACCCATTCTATCACTATCTCACCACCATACCTCAACATTTCCCCACACACTCCATCTGTTCCTGGTGCTTTCCCCAACTTCACTCTTTTCATGGCTTCCCACACTTCTGACCTCCTGATCCCCACCTCCTCCTCCACTACTTTTCTTCTTCTCCCTGCCATACCATATCCAGCTATGTTTGCTGGCTCTTCATTCCTTTCATTTAGCAACTCACTGAAGTACTCCCTCCATCTTTCGACTCTCTCTTGCTTCTCGGCTAGCATTCTCCCATTCTTATCTTTCACACCCTTACTGTTTCCCTTGCTACCTTCCCTAACTTTCTTGACTTCTTTCCAGAACAGTTTCTTACTCTCCCTCCATTTTACACTCAGATTCCTTCCAAATTCCTCATCTACTCTTCTCTTACTTTCCTTCACTACTCTCTTCACCACCCTCTTACTCTCCACGTACCTCGCTCGTTTCTGTCTCTCGGAATCTTCATTCCCTCTACTACCCAACCACTCTCTATATGCTTTCTTCTTTTCTTCCACAGCTATTCTTACCTCTTCTGTCCACCATGCTGTACCTTTCACTCCCCTCCCTCTTCTCCTCACTCCACACACCTCCTCACATGCTGCACAGATCTCATCCTTAAACACCTTGCTCATCTCCTCCACTTCCTCCATAACTTCCAGGTCGAACCCACCTAGTCGTCTTTCCACTGCTCTCCTGTACTCCTCCCTGACTTCCTCCTCCTGCAACCTCTCCACCCTCCTCACCATTCCACCCTCCTCTCGCCTCCCTCCCGCTCTCCTCACCCACTTCTTTTGTATCCTAACCTTAGCTACCACTACATAATGATCAGACAGACCCCCTCCAATACCCCTATACACCCTAGCATCCATCACAGATTTCTTCATTCGTTCATCCACACATACATAATCAATCAATGACTTTCGTTCCACCACTGTCTTATCCTTCATCGTCAACATCCGTTTCCACGTGTACCTGTGGATCATTCTGTGTCGGAAGAAGGTGTTGGCTATCCACAGCCTCCTCCCCACACATACGTCCACAAGTGCACTACCATTCCCATTCACCTCTGATGGTACCCTCCACCCTCCCACCACTCCCTCAACTTTCCTATCACCCACCTTACCATTCATATCCCCAATCAGAAATATTCTTTCGTTCTTGTCAAACTTCTCCAGGCACGCCTCCACATTCATCCAGAACTCCTCTTTCTTTCTTTCAAGTATATCCTCTGTCGGGGCATACACGCATACAATCACCCACGTTTGTATTCCTACTTTCATTCTCACCCACACAATCCTTGAACCCACAGACCCATACTCTCTTACACATTCCTTCCATTTGCTACTTACAAACAAACATGCACCTTCTCTCGCTGTTCCTTCACTCACTCCAGCACACACACCCATTCCACACTCCCACTCTCTTACATCTGAACCTTTCCATTTGGTCTCTGTCATTCCACATACATCCAGCCTGGCATTCACTAACACTTCCAGAACCTCTCTCTCTTTTGTGCCATCATTCATGCCACTAACATTCCACGTAGCCATTCTCAGAATGTCCGAAGGCATGTCCTTAGTCGGTCGTGGTTCGTCAACGTTGGTTCCGTCCGCATCCGAGGCTGTTCGTTCGTTTTTCTTTGCTTAGATATTTTTTCCGGGTGGGGGTCGCAAGCCCACCGACCCAACCTCTTTAGTCGCCTCTTACGACACGCAGAAGGCACGTGGGGCATATTCTATTCCCTAACCCCCAGGGGGGGCTAGATCAAGTTTCATTTTAATTTTTCTATTATTTTTTGCTAGTTTTTTCTAGTAGTGGTACCCATATCATATAGGACGAGTGTTTTTTTAGAGCGTTTCGCTCACGATGTGTGGCAATCGTATTTTGTTCTCTCCTGGGCGGGAAGTTTGAAAGGCAAGCTTGAGTTCAAAGATTGGCCATAAACAATGTTAAGGCGCATCGTCAATGATTCCGGGGCCACTACTAAATAATAGGGTTTCCTTCTTCCCTTCGAGACTCAAACCTATAATTGTGAAGTTGTACAACAGGGTTAATGTTGCAATATTTTGTTCAAGGAGGTGTATACTGTGTCATAAGATGGTGAAATGTATGCAGGATACACGTGGTGGTAAGCAGAGATGATGTTGACACACACTAACCCACACAAAACTAACTCAGATAGTTCATACGATAATTTGAGTTTGTTAATTATTTTTTCCCCTTTTTGTTCTCCCAGTACACACACTTACCTGAACAATTTAATTTCCTTTAAAAGTGGTCACCACAATGTACCACAGGCACATATTACAGGTATAACAACCCGAAGGGAAGGAAGGAAACTAAATATTTAGTAATGGTTCCGTAGTAAATGACGTGAGAGCCTTATATATACAGTATAAGGGCTCCCCGGGTCCTCAGGAGAGGGCCCGGAGAATGCTTAACACAACCCGAATACATAAAAAGAACATCCTAGGAGGGTATCCTTTACTTAGTTCCTAGGGAACGTCATCAATTAGGGAACCACCTAGAAAAAAGAAAATAAAGAAAAATGTACTGTACAGTCAGGTCTCGATATACTGTACACGGATAATTCGTGCCGTGTACACACCCTTTATATCAAAACCGTGTTTTAGAAATAACAGGCCTTATGGGAATTAATTAATTCGTTCCAGCCACTTTCCCTAAGTCACCCTTTTGGCCATTTTTGCCTACCTTCAGCCGACTTATATTACATTATTTATTAGTGGCCCCTCCATCATTGACGAACATGCCTATTACATAAGGCATCCTCTTCAAACACTAATCCGCCGTAGTTTGAATCTACCGCGCAGAGCATTTAAAATCTGAGGAGCCTTCATCATGAGCACACGCGACCTCATTCATGGCTTCAGTCATTATGAATTGGGTTCTCACTACGAAAAAAACTTCGTAAAAAATAAAAAACAAAAAGAAAATAAGAATAACTATCCAATAAGCTTTCCATCATATCGTGGATGTACTTGTGTGGATCTTTGACCAGACGCTGATTCAGGCGTCATTCTTCCTTCTCTGCTCTGTGGTCAGGCGGCCCGGACGTGTCTCTCCACGCTCCGCTGGTTCCGCATTTGCTGCGTCCCTAGTGAGTTTTTTCTCATTTGTTTACTCCGGGATGTATCGAGTAAGGTTAGGATATGCGTAGCAGGAGTGTCCTGGGCTGGTTGCCCGCAGTGCAGTGTATTTTGGGTCGTGTGTTTGGGGCATCTATTTCGGATGTACCCTCGTGGTCCGGTTGTGGACAGGTGAACTTTTTCACAGTTAGCTAGCTTTGTGATGCAGGCGGCTTTCATTACGCGTTATTGCTTCCTTTTATCTTTCTGATGAGGTAGCGTATTTTTGCTGACGTTCCCAGCGTATTTTTCTTCACTTAGTGAAGTTTTTTCTGGGTCCCGAGTCAGTTCTTCCCTTGCCGGAAGTATTTGCTACAGTGGTGTGTTGGCGGTGGTTCGTGTTGTGATATAATTCAGTGCTTTTTGTTTATATTCCGACATGTTAATGTTATCCGTCTGCCTAGGCCTAGCCAGCCTCTCGTAGCTTTACCACATATCCAAGTGTTATTGATTTATTTTCTAAATATGTACTACTGTGTCATGTGTGTCCTGGTTTAGTTGTGTATTGGCTAATTCCACGGACTATTTATGTGTCCTAGGTTAGTTGTGTATTGGCTAATTCCACGGACTATGCTGGGCCCGGCGTTAGTTGTGTTTTGGCTACGCCTCGGTCCGGTGGTGCGTTCAGATGGTATCTGGACGGGGTGGGTTTTTTCCGGCGGGTTTTTCTCGGTTTCACCTTGATAACCCCGGCTGGTTGCCGAGTTTTGGCCACGCGTGGTTTAAAAACAGGCTTGTTTCCCCGGCGAGTAGGTGTCTGTGGCTCCCCAGGACTGCGTCTCTGGGGTGCCTGTTTCAGGCTCCTTATGATTCCCGGCGGATTGGCTGTACCCATCTAACAGTGTTCATACGGACACGTGTTGTTTGTAGTTTTTTCGGTTTTGCAAAGCCAATATAAAAGTATGCTGTTGTTGTTTTTCCTCCCCGGCGATCTTTTACAAAGAAGTGGGGTTAGGAACAATTGGGGTTAACTTTTAAACTTTACATCACCCGGCAGGTGCAACCTGGAAGGGTGGGATGCCCGAATTTGCAAAATTCAGTTTAGTTGACCAGACAATTGAGGGATGCATTGTGTATCGCCTCCTTCAACATACGGCACTTTAGGGCACAATTGGGGTTAACGTTTTTTAAACTAATATTCACACCCGGCGGTTGCTCCTTGGAGGGTTGGGAATACCGAATTTACAATTCAGTTAGTTAACCAGACAATTGAGGGATACGTTTTGTATCGCCGCCTTCGACATACGGCGATCTAAAAAGATACTTCGGGAGAAGTTAGATCTCGTATATTTGTCAGGCTTCCCAGTTTTTTATCTACGAGATAATCCAGGGGCCGGCGTCTTTTTTAGTTTTTTTTTTTCTCCAAAATTGAATCTTGAAACAAACACCACCGGAAAGACTTAATCAGTTATAAACGCCATGCTGGTCTTTATATATTATGTCAGAGGGTATTCATAAATCTTTTGGACAAATTAAGATATTCTGAAATCTTTTACTTAGGAAACCCCACCGCGTAGCAAGCTGTAGTCGTTGAGTATTACATCTCGTTACCCGGCGGGTTATTTAACACTTGTGTGCGAACATGTTTGGGTTAACCTTATGAGCATTAATTCTTGGAAATTTTCTTTTTTTCCAGAGCTGGGTCCCGGCGGGTCTATGCAGAACCTGGAGTAAGTATCCCACCAGTCTCTGTCATGGCTACCTTTGCCCCGGTTTTTGCTTTATGCATTACGCCCTCCTGTTCAGGTATCCCTATTTTTGCGCACACCCTTTGTATAAAATTTGTTAAAATGTCTCGTTTGGTTTGGGTTACCTTTCCGGCGCTTTTTCTCGTTGCTCCGAGAACACTGTTTTTGTTTACCGAGTTTTAGTCAGGATGGCTCAAATTAGGTAAGTTACCCCGACGAGTTTGGTCGCTTGAGGGCTCATAAGAAACTGCGTTTCCTGTGGTCGAGCCTGGGATCAGGCTTCCTGTGTTAATCATTGCTTTATGCATTACGCCCTCCTGTAATGTATAGTTTAGTGTGGGTTACCTTTCCGGCGTTTTTCTCGTTGCTCCGAGAACACCGTTTTTGTTTACCGAGTTTTAGTCAGGATGGCTAAAATAGGTAAGTTACCCCGACGAGTTTGGTCGCTTGAGGGCTCATCAGAAACTGCGTTTTCTATGGTCGAGCCTGGGATCAGGCTTCCTGGGTTATTCCCGTCGAGGGGGCTCCACACAGTTTTCTAGGTGATCAGGCTGACACCTGTTGGACTTGGTTTTCTCTGCTTTTCAAAGCCATTGAAACAATGCTGTCTGTTTGTTTGGTCTTTACCTCCCGGCGACCTTTTTTACAGAGAGGTCTGGGGCAGGTATAATTGGTTTGACATTGCATATAAAACCCGGCGGTTGTACCTTCGGGTGGTTATATTAACGGATTTGCGATTCGAGATAATTTGCCAAACAATTGATTGATACAATAGGGTATCACGGCCTTCAAGACGGCGATCTATGACAGCTTCTGGGAGAACCCGGATTAGAGATTAAGATAGGCTTAGACTTTTTATGGGTTAAAAAGATGCCTGAATCTTACTAGTGTTTCAAGTGTAAAGGGATACTTGAAAGACTTCATCTTTAATAAAGATATGCTTCATCTTTATGAGGATTAAGAAGTTATGCTTAATTCTTTTGGACAGGTAAAAGATATGCTGAAATCTTTAATAAGCCATTGAAACAATGCCGTTTGTTTGTTTAGTCTTTCCCTCCCGGCGACCTTTTTACACAGAGGTCTGGGGCAGGTACAATTGGTTTGACATTGCTTATAAAACCCGGCGGTTGTACCTTTGGGTGGTTATATTAACCGATTTGCAATTCGCGATAATTCGCCAAACAATTGATTGATACAATAGGGTATCACGGCCTTCAAGACGGCGATCTATGAGGGCTTCTGGGAGAAGCCAGATTAGAGATTAAGATAGGCTTAGACTTTTTATGGGATAAAAAGATGCCGGAATCTTACTAGTGTTTCAAGTGTAAAGGGATACTTGAAGATTTAGGCTGTATAAAGTTTATGCACCCGAATATCTCTTTTTTACAAAAGTAAGAATACTATGTGGTTGTTTGATTATCTGCTTTTCTAGAGTTATGATATGATTACGAATGTCCCCCTCCAGTCTTAGAAATCAGGCATGTTCGTCAATGATGGAGGGGCCACAAATAACTTCATCTTTAATAAAGATATGCTTCATCTTTATGAGGATTCAGAAGATATGCTTAAAGCTTCTGGACAGGTAAAGATATGCTGAAATCTTTAATATGAAACTAAAGGACAACGAAAAGTAGTGGTGGAGTGCTACGGTTCGTTGACCGGCGGTTTTGAGGCACATATTTTGTCCCATTTTTTGGGTGTAACCCTATGAGCATTAATCCCCGGAAATTTCTCTTTCCAGGGCGGAGTACCGGTGTTGCACCAGGTGACCGGGTAGTTCCCGGGGGCGGGGTAGTTTTCCCCCAGTATCTGTCGTGTCGGCACTTGAACCTCTCATTGATGTATGTTCACCGCCGTTAAGCTCAGGTAGCCGTATCTTATTTTTATTTGTTACAGTAATGAAATAATTTAATAGCTGAATCATAATAAACATATATTTTCTATGATTATATTATGATAATATTGTGTTTATTTATAGTAATTTATTTTAATACAATTAAATATAAATTAAATTAATTAGTATACTTTATGATTTTGCTCACCAGCTCGGCTTTCAATGTGTTAATGAGCTATGGGAGCTTTTAATTATCATAAACCTTTACGGGACTCGGACGAGGGCTCCCATTCAGGGAGTAGACCGAGCTCGCAAGCGAGGGACAGCCACAGCCAAGGTGTATGGCGATACTCACAGTCGTACCTCACCCGCCGGACGATAACGCCGGCGGGCGGACCTGACGCTCTGATGACGGACGAGAACAGGTTGATTTCCATTTATCTATTTTCCGCCGCCAGACGCGTCTCTAATGTGCCACGTAGTCAACAAACTACAGGATTAGCGAGGCGTAGTCTCGCTAATCGCACCCCTGTGGCCGGCGCAGTGTGGTACCAGCATTTGAACACGTGGTGCCCGCACCCAGTGTCACTCCTGGTCGGGTTGTTCCACTTAGAACACAATTGGCGACCTAGAAACCTCGCGGACTTGTTCATTTTGGACATTCAGGAGGCCAAATGACTAGCACCATATGGTAGCGACGTGACCAAGATATTCACGAATCAATATACCCAGTCTACAAAGCGACAGTTTCCATCGCATTGGCAAGCTTTTACGTCTCGGATTCTTAGAACAAAACAAACTGTGCCCTCGGTGGCGTTGGTTGTTTATTCTTTAATTTATCTGTTCATGCAGAAACATTTATCTGAAAGTGATTTATGTGGGCAGGTTTTAAACTCCGCCCACCTCCCCGTCGGCTCAGGCCTACATGGTCTCTGGACAAAGCATCGTCGTTATTCTCGTTCCCGTATGTACCAAAGACTGCAGATTTTACAAAAGGGCAGTATTCCTTATGGCTTTGGCTACCGGGAACAGAGTATCTGAGCTGGCGGCGATGAGCAATGCACCTAATTGCCTCAGGTTTGATAGGATTCATGAGTGTATTCACATTGCACCTTCCCCAGGATTCATAGCCGAGATTGAGCACAGTGAACACGTGTTTTCAGAGTTCACGGTGCCGGCGTTAAACAGGGGTAAGGTGCACCATCTTTTTTGCCCAGTGCAAGCTCTAACCAAATATTTAAGAGTGGCACCTCTAAATCACCAGGGTGCTTTATGGGTCGCAAGTCCGGGTGAACGCTTGATGGAGCGTACACTGGCTTCTCTCTTGGTCGAGGACTTTAAAGAGAAGAATCCCGGCGTTGTGGGTAAGACCCACGATTTACGCAAGGGGACAGCCTCTTTACGTTTCCTTAATAATCTTTCGGTGGAAGTTATTACGTCCACACAGTTGTGGACCTCTAATCAGGAGTTTTTGCCTCGATACCTTTCAGTAGCTCTGGACAAACCTTCCTTGCCATGTATAGCTTTACGGCAGAGGGTCTAGGTGGCCCTTTTAGTCAAGTTTTATTTAATTTCAAGAAAAAGGGGGGGGGGGGGGGAGGGTGCAGTCAGTGTGACATAGGACACCCTAGACCCCTCCGGAGTATGTGTTCGGAACATACGAGCTGTGATACTGGTTGTAGGCATTGTATTATAAAATTTCTCTGTAGTATTCATTGCAGGAAATTGTGCTAAAGGCCAATAGTAGTGTTACAACAATTATTGTTGTAAGTAGCTTTGGCTGTGAAGCAATAGATTTTTGAGAAGTCTCGGTAGTTGCAACTACGACTTTTACTTTTGAAGTAATTACTTCTGCATAAGTACACGAGTTCAGTACTTCTACGAATGTACAAGAATTAATTTATGTTTGGTTATATTTTTAGGAATATATCCACTAGTTAATGGGGTTTATATGTGCACATGTAAACTTATAAGTTTTTAGTTTTCACCACTTACTTTAAGTGGGGTGCCTTCTTAACTAGCAGATCTGTGCACAGAGTCTCAGAGTTAACCCTTTTTCAAGCAGGCTTCTTTGAAGCACGCTCCTGCTTGTACCCCTTTTTGAAGATTTAGGCTGTATAAAGTTTATGCACCCGAATATCTCTTTTTTACAAAAGTAAGAATACTATGTGGTTGTTTGATTATCTGCTTTTCTAGAGTTACGATATGATTACGAATGTCCCCCTCCAGTCTTAGAAATCAGGCATGTTCGCAATGATGGAGGGGCCACTAATAAATTATAGGTTTGACTCCTGTAAGGAGATAAAGAAAACCTAATATTTAGTAGTGGCCCCGTAATCATTGACGACTGGGGCCCTCCCGACCATCCCCTTCCCATTCGTTGATGTATTAAGGATTTTGGTTTACTTGATATGTCAGTGAAGGAAGAATGATGCCTGAATCAGCGTCTGGTCAAAGATCCACACAAGTACATCCACGATATGATGGAAAGCTTATTGGATAGTTATTCTTATTTTCTTTTTTTTGCTTTTATTTTTACGAAGTTTTTTCGTAGTGAGAACCCAATTCATAATGACTGAAGCCATGAGTGAGGTCGCGTGCGCTCATGATGAAGGCTCCTCAGATTTTAAATGCTTTGCGCGGTAGATTCAAACTACGGCGGATTAGTGTTTGAAGAGGATGCCTTATGTAATAGGCATGTTCGTCAATGATTACGGGGCCACTACTAAATATTAGGTTTTCTTTATCTCCTTACAGGAGTCAAACCTATAATACCACCAACATCATATATGACATAACATAGAATACATTAGGCATCAATAAGAACTGTTTTGGACCTGTTACTGACCTATTTGTGTGGATATATGTGTTGACGTTCGGTAGATATTCCCGCCGCTGTACACTCTCCCCGCCCCGTCCCGCCCCCAACCCCGACCCTGTTACTATGATGAAGTTGATAAGCCTTGTGCTACAGCTCGCATATCAGCACCTCCAGGCCCCCCAGCATGTTCATCGTCCTCATCGCAACCAGATAACACAGAAATATTGTCCATCATATCATTATCATCATCAGACTGGTTGTTATTGTCGGGGACGCTCGCTCCCTCCCTCCCTCCCCTCCCCTCCCTCCCCTCTCCTCCCTCCATTATGGTTCAGTAGACCAGAAAGTAGAGAAAAAGTCATGACCCTATTGAGAATGCAAAACTATTGAACAAACTTAGAAGTGTAAATTATTTGGTCTCTATATAATCTGTGAATAATTTCCGATATGATAGAATTCAAGAATACATTTTTCCATCAACTTCTAATCAGTAAAAATTACACAAATGTCAATTAAAAACAAGTTACAATATTTCCCCATCATTTTGTGTCGACACTTTCAAGGTGAAAATATACCGTGGGCAAAAATAAAAATAAATACAGTGGAGCCCCCATCTTCGCTCCTAATTGGTTACGCAGAAATCGAGCTAAGATTGAAACAGCCAAGATCGGGGCACTGTTCTTATGGGGAAAATTCTAATCGGTTCCATGCTCATTCTAAAAGTTGCACTTTTTCCCAGTTTTAGCCTATGAAAACATGCTTTTTGTCTACATAAAGTAGGCCTTGGCCTAAATCTTGTGCATTGTAAAGGCCTAATAATGTAGACATGGCTAAATAACAGTCCTAACCATAAAACTTAGGTGTATTATAAATACTGTACAATAGTACCGGTATCCCATTGTTCATATCATAGGAAAAATGGTAGGCCTAGGTTCTAAATTCGTCCAGTCACCCCTCAAGTACCCATTTCGCCTCAAATACATGCAATAAATACATATTATGACCCTGGTACACAAAGATATAACATATATAGACACTAGTGCACATACCAAATCCCTCCTCCCCCCAAAACAATAACACAACAGAAATACAATAAATTAAAATACGCACTGGCAAAAGCTCCAACATTACCATCATAAACACATACATCCCTCCCCAAACATCCCCTACAGTACCAAATGATTACAGACCACAAATACAACACATCACAAACACCCCACACATCATCCTGGGTGGTGATTTCAATGCAAAGACGTCGGCCTGGTTTGTCGACAACCCCGACAGAGGGCTGGTCCTACAACACCAAACAGACAACCTGTATATCCTCAATAACATTCATCAGCATACCCATACTCCCCACCAAGCCCTCTTCACCCCATCATCTCCTGATATCACCTTTTGCTCCCCTGAACTCGCCCCCACAACAGGCTCAGACCACCTCCCGATCATTATCACCACCAAAACAAGACTCACCCCAGCTAGCCACAGACACACTTACACTAACTATAAAAGAGCTAACTGGGAAGCTTTCACAAATGAGACAAATGAGACAGAACAACACTTTGAAACCTTAAACAGCACACCCATCACTAACATCAACAATGCTGTACACACATTCAACACGACTATCCAAAACGCCGACAAGAAACACATTCCAAGAGGTAACATGCTGTGGAGTGTATAAAGAAGGGTGGAGATGTGATAATAGATTGGTTGGTGAGACTTTTCAATGTGTGCTTTGCTGTGTCAATGGTACCAATAGACTGGAAGAGTGCATGTATTGTGCCGTTGTACAAGGGGAAGGAAGATCGGCAGGAGTGTTCAAGTTATAGAGGTATTAGTTTATTGTCAGTGGTTGGAAAGCTGTATGGCAGGGTGTTGATAGAGAGGATAATAAAGTGTACGGAAGTTGCAATAGGAGAAGAACAGTGCGGTTTTAGGAGGGGAAGAGGGTGCGTGGATCAGATGTTTGCAGTAAGACAGTTATGCGAGAAGTATTTAGAGAAGCATAAAGAGATATTTTGGGCTTTTATGGACTAAAAAAGCGTGTGATTGTGTGGACCGTGAAGCAATGTGGAAGGTGTTAAGGATTTATGAAATAGGAGGAAATTTGTTAGAAGCAGTTAAGAGTTTTTATGAAGGGAGCAGAGCATGTGTGAGAGTAGGAAATGGTGAGTTGAGTGAATGGTTTGAGGTAAAGGTAAGTTTGCGACAGGGTTGTGTAATGTCACCATGGCTGTTTAATATGTTTTATGGTGTGGTGAGGGAGGTGAAAAGGAGAACTATGGGAAGAGGATTGGGTTTAGTAGGAAAGAATGGTAGAGATTGGGAGTTGAATCAGTTGCTGTTCGCTGATGACACAGCATTGGTGGCGGATTCTGATGAGAAACTGCAGCGGGTAGTCAAAGAGTTTGGTGTGGTTTGTGGAAGGAGGAAACTGAAGGTGAACGTCAATAAAAGTAAAGTAATGGTGTGTAATAGGGGAGAGCATAGGGTGAATCTAGCTGTGCGGCTGGATGGGGAAATATTGGAACAAGTAGAGTGTTTTAAATATCTAGGAGGAACGATAAGCAGGAGTGGAGGTATGGAAGTGGAGGTAAAACAGAGAGTGTGTGAAGGAAGGAAGGTTTTCGGAGCAATGGAAAGTATGTGGAAGACGAGAAATCTCGGAGTGAAAGTAAAAAGTGCACTGTATCAAGGAATTGTTGTGCCAACAGTGATGTATGGGGCTGAGACATGGGCTCTGAAGAAAAAGGAGAAAAGAGGGCTGGATGTGATGGAGATGAGCTGCTTGAAGAGTATGTGTGGAGTTACTCGTAGAGACAGATTGAGGAATGAAGAGATACGTAGGAGAGTGGGGCAGCAGGAACATTTGTCAGCCAGAGTGGACAGAAGGGTGCTGAGCTGGTATGGTCATGTTGAACGAATGGGAGATGAAAGGCTTACAAAGAGAATATGTGAGTCAGGTACAAGGGGAGATAGAAGGGCAGGAAGACCCCCATTGAGATGGAGAGACTGTGTAAGAAAGGCTTTGGATGATAGAGGAATGACTATAGATCAGGCAGGGGAAGTGGTGGTGGACAGGAGTGAATGGAGAATGCTTGTGAATAGTTGAGTGAACACGTGGTCATTTGGAGTAAGGGGTCGGGCAAATTGGACTAGATAATAGTCCATCAGACGCCTGGCCCGGGGAGACGATTAATATGAAGGGTGCGCCTGGAAGTGTGGTGGGAGGGCTTGTGGCTTTGGCTCCGCTGCATGTCTGCCTGCCGAGATCGGAACCTCTCCGGGTGGTCGGGGGCCGGGGGAGTGCTGGAGCGACCTTGGTGACCCTGGTCTCTGGGTCTTCTCCTGGGTGACCTGGATGTGTGTGAGTTTGTGCTTTTAATCTGTGTTTATTTGTTGTTTTATGTTGTTTTTGTGTTTTCCCTGTTCTTGCTCTGTCTTGAGTCGGCTACCCCCAAAATGGGGATTGGGCCTGAGCATATAGATAGATAGATAGAACATAAAAAAAAAAAAACCCAACTTCTCACCAGAAATTCAAAACCTCATCATACAACGCGACACACTGAAACATTCCCCAGCACCCCACACACAAGACATCAATCAACAAATTCAAGCACTCAACATCCAGATTAACAACAAAATACAAGAACAACAAACACTAAATTGGAATAACTTCCTACAAACACTCGATCACAAAACAAACCCCCAAAAACTCTACAAAACACTAAACAGCATCACACTTTCCAACAGCAACACAACACAATCACATGCTGCAATCACAACAACAGACTCTACTCCTTCACAACCTAACAAACAAAATCTACAACACAAACATGCTCAACAACACAAAAAGGTGGCTGGCCAACTTCCTAGCAGGCAGATGTGCACACGTATCTTTTGCCGGTCAGTCATCTAAAATCAGAAACTTTCCAAACGGAGTCCCACAAGGATCCGTCCTATCGCCCGCACTCTTCAATCTGTACATGCACGATATAACTACACCCAATACGCCCCAAATAAACTTAGCCTCCTATGCAGATGACATAACACTCACATGCACACACCATGACCCAAAAAGAGCAACAGATCTTCTTCAACCCTATCTCAACACACTACACGGCTGGTGCACTACAAACAGACTTAATCTAGCCCCAGCCAAATCCACCGCAACCCTGCTCACAAGTTGGACAGGAGAACACGAATACATCCCTCAACTCACCATAAACAACACACCCCTAACACATACACACACACCCAAAATCCTAGGAGTAACATATGATACTCATATGACATTCAAACAGCACACCACAAACATTAAAAAGAAACTGACACCCTGACTTAACGCCCTCAGGTCACTTGCTCACACAAAATTTGGACACAACAAAGAAACTACCACCACAGTATATAAACAATACATAAGATCAGTGATGGAATACGCAAGCCCAGCCTGGGCTTCTAACCTAGCTGAAACACATCATAAGACCTTACAGACTATTCAAAACAAAGCCCTGAAGATCATTACAGGCTGCACAGCTACTGCACCCACAGATCACCTACATCAAGAAACCAAAATCCTCAAAGTCAAAGACCATCTGGACATGAGAGGCACTCAATTCCTGGCAGCAGCCTCCACGAACCAAGACCACCCACTAAAATACATGGCAACACACCCACAGACACGAAATATCAAAACAACACCCAGCACACGGTATCACACACAATTATTGTCCTCTCTCCCTCCCTGCCCACCCCGAACCAACTTCCAGAAGCACATCCATACTCATATCTCTCACCGATCCATCCACTCACTCACAGACAACACGCAGCTGCATGCACGATCTCCCAAAATCCATCCTTCCGAATCCTCCCTTCCTCGCGAGGACAGAGTCCACCTGGCCAGGCTGAGATGCGGACACCATCCAGCTCTCCTGAGCTATCAGAAGAGACTGGATGACTCCGTTGTCGACGCCTGCCCGGGATGTAACACAGCACCCCATACCATTAAACACATCATAGAAGACTGCATTTCACACAACCACTTACGCCAACAACACAATCTACACTCAATGAGAGCTCTGTGGGAAAGCCCGATCGTGGCCATGGCCTTTCTCAGGGACTCGGGGCTGTTCGGCCAGGCAGCTTAGGGAACAACAACAACAACAACAACAACAACTCCTTCATGTAAACAACAAGCAAACACTCTCATCACTCACTACTCTCATGTCAGTCACCTAAAACCCCACAAAGACGACCGACGTGTCATCCGACGAAAAAGACAATTCCCCACAGACCCTGAATATACACCCTTCACCAACAACCAGACAAAGCATATCGTCAACAATCTCAAGCTCTCACCCGCCTGTGGCCTAGACAACATAAGCAACATTCACCTCAGACACCTGGGACCACAAGGCATACAAGCACTCACTAACATATCAAACTACAGCTACTCACACACCACAATACCAGACATCTGGAAGCATGGTATCATCATCACATTCCCCAAACCTAACAAAGACCCCACGCTACCCTCCTCACACCGCCCTATCACACTCCTTTGCACCCCCTCCAAAGTCATAGAGCGCCTTGTACTACAACTGATGACACCTGACTTACCCCTTTCTCCACCACAACACGGCTTCAGGCCATTGCACTCCACAAACACTCTTCTTACAGACCTTACACAAAGAGCTTTTGACGGCATCAACTCAGCTAGACCACCACACAGATCAGTACTTGCCACACTCGACATTAGTAAAGCCTTCGATGCCATCCCCCGCCACAACCTAACAAACAAAATCTACAACACAAACATGCACAACAACACAAAAAGATGGCTGGCCAACTTCTTAGCAGGCAGATGTGCACACGTATCTTTTGCCGGTCAATCATCTAGCACTAGAAATTTCCCAAACGGAGTCCCACAAGGATCCGTCCTGTCTCCCGCACTCTTCAATCTGTACATGCATGATATAAATACACCAAATTCACCCCAAATAACCATAGCCTCCTATGCAGACGACATAACACTCACAAGCACGCACCAAAATCCAGACACAGCAACAAGACTCCCTCAAGACTATCTTGACACATTACATGAATGGTGCACTACAAACAGACTCAATCTAGCCCCAGCTAAATCCACTGCAACCCTCCTCACAAGCTGGACAGGAGAGCACGATTACGTCCCGTGACTCAACATAAACAACACACCCCTAACACACACACACACACACACAAAATCCTAGGAGTAACATACGACACCCAAATGACATTCAAACAGCACACCACAAACACGAAAAAGAAACTGACACCCAGACTTAACGCCCTCAGATCACTTGCCCACACAAAATTTGGACACAACAAAGAAACCACCACCACAGTCTACAAACAATACATAAGATCAGTTATGGAATACGCAAGCCCGGCCTGGGCTTCTAACCTAGCTGAAACACATCATAAGACCTTACTGACTATTCAAAATAAAGCCCTGAAAATCATCACAGGATGCACAGCTACTACACCCACAGATCACTTACATCAAGAAACCAAAGTCCTCAAAGTCAAAGATCATCTAGACATGAGAGGCACTCAATTCCTGGCAGCACCCTCCACGAATCAACACCACCCACTACACTACATGGCAACACACCCACAGACACCAAGAAATATCAAAACAACACCCAGCACATGCTATCACACACAAATACTGTCTTCTCTCCCTCCATGCCCACCCCAAACCAACTTCCGGAAGCACATCCATACTCATTATCACTCGCCGTTCCATCCACTCACTCATAGACAACACGCAGCTGCAAGCACGACCTCCCGAAATCCATCCTTCTGAATCCTCCCTTCCTCGCGAGGAGAGAGTCCACCTGGCCAGGCTGAGATGCGGGCACCATCCAGCTCTTCTGAGCTATCAGAAGAGACTGGATGACTCCGTCGTTGACACCTGCCCGGGTTGTAACACAGCACCCCATACCATTAAACACATCATAGAAGACTGCATTTCACACAACCACTTATGCCAACAATACAATTTACACTCTTTGAGAGCTCTGTGGGAAAGCCCGACCGTGGCCATGGCCTTCCTTAACCCTTAAAGATCGGGGGCGGACTTAAGTCCGCCTCCAATTTGCAGCAAGTTAGGAGCATTATTAAGGCTTTTAAAGGGTTAAAATCGAGTGCAAATGGCCGGGAGCGCAGCGGGCCAGACAGCCGACTCCCAGGGCTTACCGCCGCCCATTAACTCATGTTCCCTGTGTTCTCGAGAGGCCGGCAGTGTAGCCAGTAGTGAGCATAGCTGGGAAAAATATGCCGCTATACGCTAAACTCCCATGTTACTGGTACCGCTGTATGAGAACCACGAGTGCTACGTAGCTCGTTCTGGTCTCATTTTGAACCTTCTAGCGCCTATTTTTTTGCTGAATACATTTCTTTTCATGCAGATACTTGATTTATCATTCAGGAGGGCCTGAATATGCCCAAATAAGCCCAAAACCCCCCGCTAGACAAGGGTTAAGGACTCGGGGCTGTTCGGCCAGGCAGCTTAGGGAACAACAACAACAACATATTATGAGGAGAATACAGTACGAATACAGTACCCATTTCGCCCCAAATACATCTAATAAATACATATTATGAGGAGAATACAGTACTGTACGTATAAATACATATTATGACAGGATTACTTACCACACAGACTTTATTATAAATCATTGTCATATTTAGCCTAGCTTACATCGTCTAGGCCTATTTCCGCCGCTTTCGTCCGACATGGACTGGCCTTTGCTCTGTGTTTTGAGCATGAATTTCTTTCACTGCTACCACCAGGCCCACCATCCCTATCACCAGATGTTCTAGAGGTTATAATAAACGTGAGAGATAAGAGGTTCAGGCACAAAAAAGCTTGCACACAGCTGTTTTTTCTACACAAGACGAGTGGACTGTGAGCAACTGCCTAGTGTTGACGTCATACAAAGATGGCGGCAGCATTTTGCGCAATTGACAATCAGATTTCGGATTCACTCGGATATCGTCTCTAAGCAGCAAACACCTTGACAATGGCAGATTCTTTTAGTTCAGTTAACTTTCTATATTGTTTGTGTTTAACCCATACAACACGGAAGGGCTCTTGAACGCCCATAAAAAAGCATAAAACAGGTACCCGGAAGGGCTCTTGAACACCCAGTGGTTGAAAGCCTGTGAGCTTCGTGTGCGAGGCGTCGGTCCGACGCATGTAAACAACAGTCGGCTGGACCGACGCCCCGCATCTCCGGCCACAAGAAGGAGAGCGTCGCTTGTTCGTGTGTGCCTGTATGTTGTTGTTAAGTATCGAAAAGTAGTGTAAAGTGGCTGTTTTGGCCATAAAGTTATCTCCAATGAAATCATCATCACAAATCAACCAGTTGACTTAGAGAGCTCTACATAACGCCATTCTACAGGTAAATAACACAGCTACGCTCGGGGATGCGCGGGAATGCGGGAAGCAGTCAGATTAACAAATATACGGTAGCCTAGCCTAGACGTTTTTCGGCCAAAACACCCGGGTTTCGGGGAATATATATATAATACATAGCCGGGGCTGGAGGGTTAAGTTTCCTAGTTTTATGTTGAGTTTTTCATTATTTTTGCTCTTTTTTCGGGTTTCGACTGGGATTTTGGCGCCAAGATTGAAGCTTTTTCAGCGAACATGGAATTTGGGAATATTTGGTGTTTACCACGAAGATTGAAACAGCGAAGACTGCTGTGGCGAAAATAGGGGCTCCACTGTACATAAAACGCAATCTTCCGACTCTCGGAAGCGGCGCCTGTCTAGAAACGACGGGGGGGAAAATCCTTTGTTGACTTTCTTATTTCTTGTATCTCTGTGCTGGAAGGATATTATATTTTTCAATTCCATCGCATTAGAAATGATTCATAGATTACAAAAATACCAAATAAGACTTAGTTATGTTAATGTATAAGGGAGATAGATAGATGCATTAGATAGATAGATAGAGAGAGTGTTGCTAGGTAAAAACGATCGATAAAATGCGAACATACTGTATATGAGACGGACTTAAGTTTCTGAAAAGACAAAGGATTTTTTTTTAATGACTCTCTTTTTCAGTTTATTATGTGTGTGTTGGAAGGATAATATTTTGTTTAAATTCATCGTACTGTATTAGAAATTATTTATAGATTAAAAAAAGACAAAATAAGACATCTATCTATCTATCTATTGCCTGACGCCGTGATCCCCGAAGGGGTGGCCACGAACGAACCGCCCCCATGCACCTCTGTCCCCAGTCAGTCGACGCCCCTCCCCCCAACCAGCACCACCTTCGTTCATGTACTTCCTCACTCCATCCTTCCACCTCATATTCGGTCTACCTCTCCCCCTCTGTCCCTCCACCTCGCTCTCATACACCCTCTTAGTCATTCTCTCGCTTTCCATACGTTCCATATGGCCGAACCATCTCAAGTTGTTCCTTTTCACACTTTCCAGCACATCTACCTCCACACCACACCTCCTTCTTACTTCCTCATTAGTCTGTCTATCCCTCCATGTAACTCCGCACGCACTCCTTAAGTAATTAATTTCCACTGCTCTCACTCTTGGTCTGAGTCTCTCAACCAACGTCCATGCTTCGCTTCCGTAAGTCAGTGTCGGGATTACCACACTGTCATGCAAGGACTTCTTCACTTCCATACTGACCACCCTATTTCTTGTTACTGCTTTTAGCGTTCCTACAACCCTCTTCCCCTGTTGTACCCTCTCCTGCACCTCTTCATCCATAGTCCCATCTTTACTCAACACACTGCCCAGATACTTAAGAGTTGACGATCTCCATAGCCTGACCGTTCAGCTTCACCTCACACTCTGTGACTTCACCCCTTTCGAAGACCATAACCTTGCTCTTCCCCGTATTTACCTTCAAATTCCGTTTTTCGCACACTGTTCCAAACTCATTTACCAGACCCTGCAACTCCCATTCATTATCACTCATCAGAACTGTATCATCCGCAAACAGCAGTATAGGTAGCTTCCACTCAATTCCCTCCCTTTTCAGCGATACACCAACATCCACTGCTCTTGATAGTATTTCTTTCATAACTCCATCCATATATACAGTAAACAACCACGGGGACATCACACACCCCTGTTTCAAACCAACATTCAGGTCAAAGAACTCGCTCTGCTCACTCTCCACACGTACTGCCGCCTTTGCACCCTCATACATGCTCTTCACTGCTTTCAGCAACTTGCCCTCTACTCCGTATATTCTAAGTACTTTCCACAAACCTTCTCTATCCACTCTGTCATAGGCCTTCTCCAAGTCCATAAAGGCAACATACACCTTTTGTTTCTTCTCCAGATACTTCTCCACAACACAATTCAGGGTAAAAATCTGATCTACACATCCTCTTCCCTTCCTAAAACCTCCCTGCTCGTCGCCTATCCATTTCTCCGTTCTCACTCTCACTCTCTCAATCACTACCCTACTGTATACCTTCCCTACTACGCTTAGAAGACATATTCCTCGGTGGTTACCACACACCTCTTTCCCCTTTGCCCTTATATAGGGGGACTATTATGCCAGTCTTCCAGTCATCGGGTGCACTCCCCTTCTCCCATGCTAGTTTGCACATTTTCCATACCCATTCTATCACTATCTCACCACCATACCTCAACATTTCCCCACACACTCCATCTGTTCCTGGTGCTTTCCCCAACTTCACTCTTTTCATGGCTTCCCACACTTCTGACCTCCTGATCCCCACCTCCTCCTCCACTACTTCTCTTCTTCTCCCTCCCATACCATATCCAGCTATGTTTGCTGGCTCTTCATTCCTTTCATTTAGCAACTCACTGAAGTACTCCCTCCATCTTTCGACTCTCTCTTGCTTCTCGGCTAGCATTCTCCCATTCTTATCTTTCACACCCTTACTGTTTCCCTTGCTACCTTCCCTAACTTTCTTGACTTCTTTCCAGAACAGTTTCTTACTCTCCCTCCATTTTACACTCAGATTCCTTCCAAATTCCTCATCTACTCTTCTCTTACTTTCCTTCACTACTCTCTTCACCACCCTCTTACTCTCCACGTACCTCGCTCGTTTCTGTCTCTCGGAATCTTCATTCCCTCTGCTACCCAACCACTCTCTATATGCTTTCTTCTTCTCTTCCACAGCTATTCGTACCTCTTCTGTCCACCATGCTGTACCTTTCACTCCCCTCCCTCTTCTCCTCACTCCACACACCTCCTCACATGCTGCACAGATCTCATCCCTAAACACCTTGCTCATCTCCTCCACTTCCTCCATAACTTCCAGGTCGAACCCACCTAGTCGTCTTTCCACTGCTCTCCTGTACTCCTCCCTGATTTCCTCCTCCTGCAACCTCTCCACCCTCCTCACCATTCCACCCTCCTCTCGCCTCCCTCCCGCTCTCCTCACCCACTTCTTTTGTATCCTAACCTTAGCTACCACTACATAATGATCAGACAGACCCCCTCCAATACCCCTATACACCCTAGCATCCATCACAGATTTCTTCATTCGTTCATCCACACATACATAATCAATCAATGACTTTCGTTCCACCACTGTCTTATCCTTCATCGTCCACATCCGTTTCCACGTGTACCTGTGGATCATTCTGTGTCGGAAGAAGGTGTTGGCTATCCACAGCCTCCTCCCCACACATACGTCCACAAGTGCACTACCATTCCCATTCACCTCTGATGGTACCCCTCACCCTCCCACCACTCCCTCAACTTTATATAAGACATAGTTATATTTATGTATAAGGGAGATACAGTAGTTGCATTAGATAGATAGACAGACAGACATTTGATGCATAAATAACATTCCTAGCCCTCCAGCCCCGGCTACGCATTACATAAATATTGCCCGAAACCCGGGTGTTTTGGCCGAAAAACGTCTAGGCTAGGCTACCGTATCATTGTTATGCTGACTGCTTCCCGCATTCCTGCACATCCCCAAGCGTAGCTGTGTTATTTACCTGTAGAATGGCGTTAAGTAGAGCTCTCTAAGTCAAGTGGTTGATTTGTGATGATGATTTCATTGGAGATAACTTTATGGCCAAAACAGCCACTTTACACTACTTTTCGATACTTAACAACAACATACAGGCACACACGAACAAGCGACGCTCTCCTTCTTGTGGCCGGAGATGCGGGGCGTCGGTCCAGCCGGCTGTTGTTTACATGCGTCGGACCGACGCCTCGCACAAGACGCTCACAGGCTTTCAACCACTGGTACAATGTTGTACCACCCGGGTTCCTCGGGGCAAAACTTAATGGTACACACGTGTACCATCCGGGTTTGAAGGGTTAATATATATATAGACCTAGGCTTGGGCCGCCACCCGTGCATGATCCCGACTTTCCGTGTTGTGGCCGACTTTGGAACTTTTGGGGTTACCGTGTCCAAACGAATCTGTGTACAGTATATAAAATGCGTGTATATCGAGACCTGACTGTATTAGGAATTCAAAGCACGTGCCACAATATAGGCTTCCCTGTGCATGTCCGCTAGTGCCCTCTCGCGGCTGGTTTCGTTCTTCATAATACAAAATTGTGCATGTGCACAACCCCCCCTGAGGGTTAGGGAATAGAATATGCCCCACGCGCCTTCTGCGTGTCGTAAGAGGCGACTAAAGAGGTTGGGTCGGTGGGCTTGCGACCCCCACCCGGAAAAAATATCTAAGCAAAGAAAAACGAACGAACAGCCTCGGATGCGGACGGAACCTACGTTGACGAACCACGACCGACTAAGGACATGCCTTCGGACATTCTGAGAATGGCTACGTGGAATGTTAGTGGCATGAATTATGGCACAAAAGAGAGAGAGGTTCTGGAAGTGTTAGTGAATGCCAGGCTGGATGTATGTGGAATGACAGAGACCAAATGGAAAGGTTCAGATGTGAGAGAGTGGGAGTGTGGAATGGGTGTGTGTGCTGGAGTGAGTGAAGGAACAGCGAGAGAAGGTGCATGTTTGTTTGTAAGTAGCAAATGGAAGGAATGTGTAAGAGAGTAATTCAAGGATTGTGTGGGTGAGAATGAAAGTAGGAATACAAACGTGGGTGATTGTATGCGTGTATGCCCCGACAGAGGATATACTTGAAAGAAAGAAAGAGGAGTTCTGGATGAATGTGGAGGCGTGCCTTGAGAAGTTTGACAAGAACAAAAGAATATTTCTGATTGGGGATATGAATGGTAAGGTAGGTGATAGGAAAGTTGGGGGAGTGGTGGGACAGTGGGGGGTACCATCAGAGGTGAATGGGAAAGGTAGTGCACTTGTGGATGTATGTGTGGGGAGGAGGCTGTGGATAGCCAACACCTTCTTCCGACACAGAATGATCCACAGGTACACGTGGAAACGGATGTTGACGATGAAGAATAAGACAGTGGTGGAACGAAAGTCATTGATTGATTATGTATGTGTGGATGAATGAAGAAATCTGTGATGGATGCTAGGGTGTATAGGGGTATTGGGGGGGGTCTGTCTGATCATTATGTAGTGGTAGCTAAGGTAAGGATACAAAAGAAGTGGGTGAGGAGAGCTGGAGGGAGGCAAGAGGAGGGTGGAATGGTGAGGAGGGTGGAGAGGTTGCAGGAGGAGGAAGTCAGGGAGGAGTACAGGAGAGCAGTGGAAAGACGACTAGGTGGGTTCGACCTGGAAGTTATGGAGGAAGTGGAGGAGATGAGCAAGGTGTTTAAGGATGAGATATGTGCAGCATGTGAGGAGGTGTGTGGAGTGAGGAGAAGAGAGGGGAGTGAAAGGTACAGCATGGTGGAGAGAAGAGGTAAGAATAGCTGTGGAAGAAAAGAAGAAAGCATATAGAGAGTGGTTGGGTAGTAGAGGGAATGAAGATTTCGGGAGACAGAAACGAGCGAGGTACGTGGAGAGTATGAGGGTGGTGAAGAGAGTAGTGAAGAAAAGTAAGAGAAGAGTAGATGAGGAATTTGGAAGGAATCTGAGTGTAAAATGGAGGGAGAGTAAGAAACTGTTCTGGAAAGAAGTCAAGAAAGTTAGGGAAGGTAGCAGGGGAAGCAGTAAGGGTGTGAAAGATAAGAATGGGAGAATGCTAGCCGAGAAGCAAGAGAGAGTCGAAAGATGGAGGGAGTACTTCAAGTGAGTTGCTAATTGTAAGGAATGAAGAGCCAGTAAACATAGCTGGATATGGTATGGGAGGGAGAAGAGAAGTAGTGGAGGAGGAGGTGGGGATCAGGAGGTCAGAAGTGTGGGAAGCCATGAAAAGAGTGAAGTTGGGGAAAGCACCAGGAACAGATGGAGTGTGTGGGAAAATGTTGAGGTATGGTGGTGAGATAGTGATAGAATGGGTATGGAAAATGTGCAAACTAGCATGGGAGAAGGGGAGTGCACCCGATGACTGGAAGACTGGCATAATAGTCCCCCTATATAAGGGCAAAGGGGAAAGAGGAGTGTGTGGTAACCACCGAGGAATATGTCTTCTAAGCGTAGAAGGGAAGGTATACAGTAGGGTAGTGATTGAGAGAGTGAGAGTGAGAACGGAGAAATGGATAGGCGACGAGCAGGGAGGTTTTAGGAAGGGAAGAGGATGTGTAGATCAGATTTTTACCCTGAATTGTGTTGTGGAGAAATATCTGGAGAAAAAACAAAAGGTGTATGTTGCCTTTATGGACTTGGAGAAGGCCTATGACAGAGTGGATAGAGAAGGTTTGTGGAAAGTATACGGAGTAGAGGGCAAGTTGCTGAAAGCAGTGAAGAGCATGTATGAGGGTGCAAAGCCGGCAGTATGTGTGGAGAGTGAGCAGAGCGAGTTCTTTGACCTGAATGTTGGTTTGAAACAGGGGTGTGTGATGTCCCCGTGGTTGTTTACTGTATATATGGATGGAGTCATGAAAGAAATACTATCAAGAGCAGTGGATGTTGGTGTATCGCTGAAAAGGGAGGGAATTGAGTGGAAGCTACCTATACTGCTGTTTGCGGATGATACAGTTCTGATGAGTGATAATGAATGGGAGTTGCAGGGTCTGGTAAATGAGTTTGGAACAGTGTGCGAAAAACGGAATTTGAAGGTAAATGCGGGGAAGAGCAAGGTTATGGTCTTCGAAAGGGGTGAAGTCACAGAGTGTGAGGTGAAGCTGAACGGTCAGGCTATGGAGATCGTCAACTCTTTTAAGTATCTGGGCAGTGTGTTGAGTAAAGATGGGACTATGGATGAAGAAGTTCGGGAGAGGGTACAACAGGGGAAGAGGGTTGTAGGAACGCTAAAAGCAGTAACAAGAAATAGGGTGGTCAGTATGGAAGTGAAGAAGTCCTTGCATGACAGTGTGGTAATCCCGACACTGACTTACGGAAGCGAAGCATGGACGTTGGTTGAGAGACTCAGACCAAGAGTGAGAGCAGTGGAAATGAATTACTTAAGGAGTGCGTGCGGAGTTACATGGAGGGATAGACAGACTAATGAGGAAGTAAGAAGGTGGTGTGGTGTGGAGGTAGATGTGCTGGAAAGTGTGAAAAGGAACAACTTGAGATGGTTCGGCCATATAGAACGTATGGAAAGCGAGAGAATGACTAAGAGGGTGTACGAGAGCGAGGTGGAGGGACAGAGAGGGAGAGGTAGACCGAATGAGAGGTGGAAGGATGGAGTGAGGAAGTACATGAACGAAGGCGGTGCTGGTTGTTGTTGTTGTTGTTGTTCCCCAAGCTGCCTGGCCGAACAGCCCCAAGGTCCCGAGCAAGGCCAAGGCCATAACCGAGCGCCCCCACAGAACCCTCCCTGCCGACCACAATAAAGCCTGGGTGACCGAAGCCACTCCATGGCGGGGAGCTGAGGAGGGTGCGGAAACGCCCGGGAAACCAAAGACCCACCCAGGGCTCTGTGCCCCTCAGCAATTATGAAGAGAGAGTTGAGGGGCAAAGGAAAAAAAATGTGACGCTTTGGCTTCCAATCTTGGTAGATTGGGAGGTCAATCCACGGAAGAGACACCGTCACTTGAGATCTAGAAAATATATAAGTAAAAAGAACAGTCAGACTAAGCTATGGGTTTGGCAGAGGTCGCTCAGTTCTCACTCTGATAGACCAGCCCATCACCACATGACTAGAATCCAATCCTCTCAGCATCAGCTAGGAAAGGCCCTAGAAAGCTGCCTTTGGCGGGGGGATAGCTCCCCTATTTCAACCCCTTTCGGGGTTGGGCATCCGCCCTGGCGGATGCTGGTTGGGGGGAGGGGTGTCGACTGACTGGGGACAGAGGTGCATAGGGGCAGTTCGTTCGTGGCCACCCCTTCGGGGATCACGGCGTCAGACAATAGATAGATAGATAGATGTGCATGGGAAGTGGGAAGAGGGAGGGCCGTTTACGTCATTGACTACGGAACCATTACTAAATATTTAGTTTTCCTTCCTTCCCTTCAGGTTGTCAAACCCGTAGTTTAGTAATGGTTCTCTAAAAAATTTGCTTGGGTTATATGTCCCCTGCAGGGTGACACTTACTTAACCTATTCTACTTAGTAATAATATACATCACCTGGGTGAGATTCTCCACCAAGATGAACACTCCCCCCCCCCCCCCCTCCCCCCATTTTCTCTTAAAATAAATAAACAATAAGGAACACAACTGGTGAACCTCACGCAATCAATGTATGGCCATTAACAAAAGAAATAAAATGGTAATAATCCATCAATTAGGGTTTAACATACAAGCCACGGTGACCGTCATATGACGGGCGAGAGATAAATGGACTATCCTCCGGTACCTGTCATAAGACGGGGGGGCATTCTGAGCACATTAGGGGCTCTGAGAGAGAGTCTGCGCATTGGGAGGACGATAGGCGAGCTCTGACCGCTCGGCACCACCAGTGGGTCGGTTGTGGGACCACCGCCGCCTCCCTACACACTCAGCCTCGCGTGACAAGGAAAAAAACAAGGAAATTACCTTATTTAGGGTATTTTCACCTCCGCTGCGCGATCGCTACAGGATAACCTGTGGTCGTACAAGGATGATTCAGGTGTCATTGGAAAGCTCTATCATCGCCCTTTCACGGATACATAATTGTATTACGCTCTGGCTCTTGTTTATGCATGAAGAAGAGCATGGAATGAAGCTCGTTTTCGGTAAATATGCCCGCCTGGCAGGTAGTTGTTACAAACGGCCCCATTTTTGGGGGGTTAAGATGTAGTCTCAAGGCTACACATGGCACTGTGGGTCTCTTCAAGTGAATTGACAGGTAACGAGATAAAAATATATGATGAGAAGCAATGAGCCCTAGCAACTGCTTCGGGCTCAGCCAATTTAATAACATCAACTAAAATTGAAGCAAGATGTCGTTTACGCAATCTTGATTGTTCCTGAGAGAGATCCATAAATGAGAGGGGTGTAAAGATGAAGTCGCTTTAATATAAACGGATAAAGCTAGGATTGGACACAAATCGTGATGAATGGTGTCTTTCTATCAAGCGTTGATAGTACACTACAGTATACACTAATTGGAGAAAAACATGGTTTTTCCGTTCATTTTAGCCATGATTTTAGGGCAGGAGCAAGGGTGACTGAGCAATTAGCACGGTGAAACTGAAGACAGTTAGAGGATCTAGTCATAGCTGCCAGTACAGAAACCCGATAGGCTGTCTTAACCCCTCTGGACCGGTCTTGCCTTGTAAAGGACAGCCCTGAAACCCGGGGGATCTGGCCAAAAAAACATCGTAATAGGCTAGCCCTATCTTTGTTATTTTAACTGCTAGAGAATTCACACACATCTCAAAACGTAGCACTGTTTCGTATCTGTAGACTGGCATTAAGTAGAGCTCTCTAGGTTAACTGGTTCAGTTGTGATGACGATTTCCGTGGAGAGAGTTTTGATGCGATGTTAGCAATATCGGACATTTATACAGTAGACGCTAATTTCGCCTTAGCAGACAACATCAACAAACCTCCGACTTCTCATTCTTGATTTTAAAGGTGCGCTTCGCTCCGACCGGCTTTGTTTACATACGGTTCGACGCACGGTTTTCAAACCACGCTTTATAGGCTTTCAAGCATATGGAATTCAGAAGCCCATCCGGGACCCACAGCGCGAGTTTGTTATGGGCTGCTGGAAGCTCAACCGGGTACTGAGGGTTAAGAGACATAAAAAGATGCATATATGTAACACCTTATCCATAGAAGGATTAATAGTGTAAGAAATGCTTATTTAAAAAGATAACACTTTGTCTAGAGACCATTGAGAAAGCAGTTATCTTGATTAAGCTCTAAGCAAAAGCAAGCTTTAAGAAACCCAGTCTCATTCTTCATTGGGAGTTAGAGGCCCGTTAGGCCAAAGAAGGGTCTTTTAATAGCTGTTAATTGAATATGTGAGGTTTTAACCGACAATTGTCTGTCTTCAGATAATTAATTTATGTAATCTAGGAGTAGTCCAAATGACGTCGCTTGTTGGTTAGATTACACTAACCAAGTGGTAAAAACCTTCCAGTGTGACTGATACTGATGAAGAATACCCCCACGCATCCTACTGCGTGTCGTACAAGGTGACTAATAGGGGGGATGAAGTTAGACTTGTGGACCAACAGCCATTACTATACAGCAAAACCTCGCCCATCCAGACTAATTGGGGGAGAACCCTGTCTGGATCTGCCAAAAGTCCGGATCTGCCGAAAGTCCGGACATATATTCAGCCATCCAGACAAATCCGAATGGCTGAAACATGAGTCCGGATATCTAACTTAAACAACCAGACTTAGGTTTCAGCCATCCAGACAAATCTGGATGGCTGACATACAAGTCTGGATATCTAATACTGGATGTAAATAGTATGTGTGGAAACTTGTATTCGTCTCGTTCGTTTCCGGAGTGATTTATATTTTTCCCAAGCCATCCAGACAAGTCTGGTTGGCTGAAACATGAGTCTGGATCGAAATGCCTGTCTGGATCTCTTGGATTTCCGGATCTGAGAGCACCGGATGGCAGGGATTCTCACAGCAAAAAGCTACCAATAGCGTGCCGCAGGGTCAACGTAGTATTCCTCCACGGTACATGGGATGCTCACATCTGCCACCCTGTGCGACGGGGTGAGGCCCAGCAGAGGAGAACATGGCCCTCCCATAACCCCTACGATACGCTGGGACAGCTGAAGGCCAGAGGGTTTCGAGGCTTGCGAACATGGGCCTACGATAATAAGCTTCACATGTGTGATTGCAATGAAGACACCGAGACCACAGCCTCGGCCAACATCTCACGACGACGGCAGGAGAGCAGTGGAAATGGAAGGACAGACCCCCTGCACCATCCGGGTACCAACCCACTGCAGAGGCCATGGGACATCTTGCCCCAGAGAAAAAATGGGCTCCCCAGTAAAAGACGCCCACAGGGCATACCGTTACCGGGCCCCCGTAGAGGGTTACACACAGCCGGAGGGGCACCGAAGGCAGAGGAAAAACAAATCAGCGCCGCTAGCCGACGCCAGCTGAGCCACACCAGGAAGGAGGAGCATACCCAGGACACCCCGTCAGGGTAAGACAGGGGAAACCAGAAAGGCGGGCACATCTTCGGGCCAGCGTGGGAGCATGAGAACCCACTGAAGCCGGAGGAAAGTCCAAAGACCCCCTCACACACACAAGGACTTGTAAGCCCACCGAGGAGCCGTGGCATGCGGATGTGTGGACACAACATCGGATGCGAGCCACAAACTCATGCAGGAAAGGAGAGGCAATCAACCTGCCAAGACACCATACTGAGGAAGGAAAGGGCAGGCGAGGAACGAGAGCAAGAATCAGCCCTGGGAGGGTATGGCAGAGCTGAAGGGGGCACTTCAAGCAAACCCCAAACGCGGCATGTGACGGAAGAGCCAAACTGAAACTATAGGAAACACATGGAGGCAACACATGCGCAGCTTAAGTTCAACTCAGAGGAGCATGGCAACCAGTCCACGACCAGCACGGAGGCGGCACTCAAGTGTCTGTATCGATGACAGACACGTACCACAGAGGCGGGGTCGCACAGACCCCAATTGGAAGCAGGTGGAGTGGAGCCAACACCCGCTGCGAGTCTGCCTGAGGTCGACCAGGCAGGAACGCCGGAAGCAACCACTGAAGCCCTGAAGAACCCAGGGAAGACGACACCGCCAACCAGCAGCAAAGCCAGCAGGGGCACGGAACATTGAGGACCCAGAACCCTGCCAGGGGAAGCGGTCCATAGCCATCGGGGCGGTAGAGCAGGAACATCGGGCTGCAGAAGGGGAGGGGAAGCAGGAGAGACGACAGTCCGTCGTGGACAGGCCAGTGTCGGTCGACACCAGACTTACCCGATGCTGGAACACAAGTCTTCAAGTGAGCAGAAAAACTACACTGGGAACCGGCACTGGAGAGTGCGACACCGCTGACCTAGATGACAGGCAACGACCAAATGGTGAAGGAACGGGGAGCCTCAGCAAAATCCATACACTGACGTCCCGGAAAACAGCGGTATGGAGTAGCACCCATAACACAGTGAGAGATCCTTGCCTAGGCGTCATGAAGTACAGGCAAGGCAGAAGCCACCTCCGCAGAGTACAGCGAGGCTATAGCCCAATGTGGCTATAAAACTCATAGCAGGAGGATAGCCCAGTCAAGCGAAAGAGTCCAAGGTGGTGTACAGTCCAGGCCAGCCACAAAGGCTGGGAAGGCCAAAAATTCCAGAGTGGCACTATAGCCCAGGCCAGCTAGATAGACCAGAGTGGCCCACAGAGCAGAGCCACATTCTGCCGAAGTGCGGACACAACAACGGATGCGAGCCACACACCCTATGCGGGCAAGTATAGGCAAGCATCACGCCCAACTACCAGATCATGGAAGGGACGGGCATGAGGAAACAGTCATGTGTGCACTGCCCAGCGTAAAGGGGGGCACAAGTGAACTCGCCAAAAACAGCATGGGATGTAAGAGAATAAGAGACAGTGTGCCTTAAGACTCAGAACATGGTAAACCAAAGGAAGCCACACACACACAGATCAAGGCAAACCCCAGAGGCCCACACAGGGAGAGAAGCCAAACAAGTCATGGGACAGGAGACAACACTGTCCCGAAGCCCGGACGGGGTATCGGCGCCAAGGCAACCATCCGAAGAGCAGAGCAGAGCAGGGAAAGGATGGCAGGACTTTGATAACACATAGTGAAAACAGGGCCTAGGGGTGGGGTAGCGAGAAATCCACAGGGAAAGCCCCCCCTGAAATAGTTGGATTCCAGTACAGGCACCAATGATTCATGTCTGAACATCGATGAAAAGACCCCACCTAGGGGTAAGGCCTGCCAGTATAACAGAGAAGGTAGAACATGAAGTGGGACAGGAGCAGGCAGAAAGGAAGCAGGGAAAGAGCATGCATGAGACATCCAAAATCCCCAAGCAAACCACAGGCACAAGGGCCAGAAATCGCACCTTACCGAAAACCAGCCCTTGAGACAGGGGTTTATCCCCCCATACAAAATGTGAAGGCATCGATGAAATCTAATTTATTTATTTCACACCAAACACCTCCCAATGAAATTAATGAAAGCATATGATCCTAAGCAAAGAAAAACGAACGAACAGCCTCGGATGCGGACGGAACCAACGTTGACGAACCACGACCGACTAAGGACATGCCTTCGGACATTCTGAGAATGGCTACGTGGAATGTTAGTGGCATGAATGATGGCACAAAAGAGAGAGAGGTTCTGGAAGTGTTAGTGAATGCCAGGCTGGATGTATGTGGAATGACAGAGACCAAATGGAAAGGTTCAGATGTGAGAGAGTGGGAGTGTGGAATGGGTGTGTGTGCTGGAGTGAGTGAAGGAACAGCGAGAGAAGGTGCATGTTTGTTTGTAAGTAGCAAATGGAAGGAATGTGTAAGAGAGTATGGGTCTGTGGGTTCAAGGATTGTGTGGGTGAGAATGAAAGTAGGAATACAAACGTGGGTGATTGTATGCGTGTATGCCCCGACAGAGGATATACTTGAAAGAAAGAAAGAGGAGTTCTGGATGAATGTGGAGGCGTGCCTGGAGAAGTTTGACAAGAACGAAAGAATATTTCTGATTGGGGATATGAATGGTAAGGTGGGTGATAGGAAAGTTGAGGGAGTGGTGGGAGGGTGGGGGGTACCATCAGAGGTGAATGGGAATGGTAGTGCACTTGTGGACGTATGTGTGGGGAGGAGGCTGTGGATAGCCAACACCTTCTTCCGACACAGAATGATCCACAGGTACACGTGGAAACGGATGTTGACGATGAAGGATAAGACAGTGGTGGAACGAAAGTCATTGATTGATTATGTATGTGTGGATGAACGAATGAAGAAATCTGTGATGGATGCTAGGGTGTATAGGGGTATTGGAGGGGGTCTGTCTGATCATTATGTAGTGGTAGCTAAGGTTAGGATACAAAAGAAGTGGGTGAGGAGAGCAGGAGGGAGGCGAGAGGAGGGTGGAATGGTGAGGAGGGTGGAGAGGTTGCAGGAGGAGGAAGTCAGGGAGGAGTACAGGAGAGCAGTGGAAAGACGACTAGGTGGGTTCGACCTGGAAGTTATGGAGGAAGTGGAGGAGATGAGCAAGGTGTTTAAGGATGAGATCTGTGCAGCATGTGAGGAGGTGTGTGGAGTGAGGAGAAGAGGGAGGGGAGTGAAAGGTACAGCATGGTGGACAGAAGAGGTAAGAATAGCTGTGGAAGAAAAGAAGAAAGCATATAGAGAGTGGTTGGGTAGTAGAGGGAATGAAGATTCCGAGAGACAGAAATGAGCGAGGTACGTGGAGAGTAAGAGGGTGGTGAAGAGAGTAGTGAAGGAAAGTAAGAGAAGAGTAGATGAGGAATTTGGAAGGAATCTGAGTGTAAAATGGAGGGAGAGTAAGAAACTGTTCTGGAAAGAAGTCAAGAAAGTTAGGGAAGGTAGCAAGGGAAACAGTAAGGGTGTGAAAGATAAGAATGGGAGAATGCTAGCCGAGAAGCAAGAGAGAGTCGAAAGATGGAGGGAGTACTTCAGTGAGTTGCTAAATGAAAGGAATGAAGAGCCAGCAAACATAGCTGGATATGGTATGGGAGGGAGAAGAAGAGAAGTAGTGGAGGAGGAGGTGGGGATCAGGAGGTCAGAAGTGTGGGAAGCCATGAAAAGAGTGAAGTTGGGGATAGCACCAGGAACAGATGGAGTGTGTGGGAAATGTTGAGGTATGGTGGTGAGATAGTGATAGAATGGGTATGGAAAATGTGCAAACTAGCATGGGAGAAGGGGAGTGCACCCGATGACTGGAAGACTGGCATAATAGTCCCCCTATATAAGGGCAAAGGGGAAAGAGGAGTGTGTGGTAACCACCGAGGAATATGTCTTCTAAGCGTAGTAGGGAAGGTATACAGTAGGGTAGTGATTGAGAGAGTAAGAGTGAGAACGGAGAAATGGATAGGCGACGAGCAGGGAGGTTTTAGGAAGGGAAGAGGATGTGTAGATCAGATTTTTACCCTGAATTGTGTTGTGGAGAAGTATCTGGAGAAGAAACAAAAGGTGTATGTTGCCTTTATGGACTTGGAGAAGGCCTATGACAGAGTGGATAGAGAAGGTTTGTGGAAAGTACTTAGAATATACGGAGTAGAGGGCAAGTTGCTGAAAGCAGTGAAGAGCATGATGAGGGTGCAAAGGCGGCAGTACGTGTGGAGAGTGAGCAGAGCGAGTTCTTTGACCTGAATGTTGGTTTGAAACAGGGGTGTGTGATGTCCCCGTGGTTGTTTACTGTATATATGGATGGAGTTATGAAAGAAATACTATCAAGAGCAGTGGATGTTGGTGTATCGCTGAAAAGGGAGGGAATTGAGTGGAAGCTACCTATACAAATGAGTTTGGAACAGTGTGCGAAAAACGGAATTTGAAGGTAAATACGGGGAAGAGCAAGGTTATGGTCTTCGAAAGGGGTGAAGTCACAGAGTGTGAGGTGAAGCTGAACGGTCAGGCTATGGAGATCGTCAACTCTTTTAAGTATCTGGGCAGTGTGTTGAGTAAAGATGGGACTATGGATGAAGAGGTGCGGGAGACGGTACAACAGGGGAAGAGGGTTGTAGGAACGCTAAAAGCAGTAACAAGAAATAGGGTGGTCAGTATGGAAGTGAAGAAGTCCTTGCATGACAGTGTGGTAATCCCGACACTGACTTACGGAAGCGAAGCATGGACGTTGGTTGAGAGACTCAGACCAAGAGTGAGAGCAGTGGAAATGAATTACTTAAGGAGTGCGTGCGGAGTTACATGGAGGGATAGACAGACTAATGAGGAAGTAAGAAGGAGGTGTGGTGTGGAGGTAGATGTGCTGGAAAGTGTGAAAAGGAACAACTTGAGATGGTTCGGCCATATGGAACGTATGGAAAGCGAGAGAATGGCTAAGAGGGTGTACGAGAGCGAGGTGGAGGGACAGAGGGGGAGAGGTAGACCGAATATGAGGTGGAAGGATGGAGTGAGGAACTACATGAACAAAGGCGGTGCTGGTTGGGGGGAGGGGCGTCGACTGACTGGGGACAGAGGTGCATGGGGGCGGTTCGTTCGTGGCCACCCCTTCGGGGATCACGGCGTCAGGCAATAGATAGATAGATAGATATGATCCTACCGGGATTCGAACCTGGGTTACCACATACAGATCTTAAACACTCTAAACATTACACTATCAAGACAGTTATAAGTACAGTACAGCACATGACCACGATTTATATCCATTTATCAAATACAGTCAGGTCTCGATATACACGGTTAAATTGTACCGTGTACGTACCGTTTATATCAAAACCGCCTTTTAGAAATAACAGGCCTTATGGGAATTAATTAATTCGTTCCAGCCACTTTCCCAAAGTCACCCTTTTGGCCCTTTTTGCCTACCTTCAGCCGACTTATATTACATTATACCACCAACATCATGTATGACATAACATAGAATACATTAAGCATCAATATGAACTGTTTTGGACCTGTTACTGACTTATTTGTTGGATAGATGTGTTGACGTTCAGTAGATATTCCCGCCGCTGTACTCCCTCGGACCCTCCCCCTGCCCCGTCCCGGCACTAACCCTGACCCCGTTACAGTGATGAACTTGATAAGCCTTGTGCTGCAAGCTCGCATATCGGCCCCTCAATGTTTCCCAGCATGTTCATCGTCCTTATCAAAACCAGAGAACACAGAAATATTGTTCATCATATCTTTATCATCATCAGACTGGTTGTCACTGTCGGGGGCGCTCCCTCCCTTCCCCTCTCTTTATTATGGTTCAATAGACCAGAAAGTTGAGAAGATATTATGACTCTATTGATAATGCAAAACTATTGATGAACACACTTAAAAGTGAATGTTATTTGGTCTCTATATAATCTGTGAATTATTTCCGATATGATGGAATTAAAGAAAAAAAAAATCCACCAACTCATAATCAGCAAAAATTACAAATGTCAGTACAGTGGAGCCCCCATCTTCGCCACATCAGTCTTAGTTGTAGACACCAAATATTCCCAATTTCCATGTTCGCTCAAAAAGCTTCCATCTTGGCACACAAATGTTCCAGTCAAAACCCGAAAAAAAACAAAAATAATTAACAAAATTGACATAAAACTAGAAAACATAAACAAAAACAATAAAAAAAAAAGTTAACTGAAGTAATAGAATCTGCCACTGTCAAGGTGTTTGCCGCTTAGAGACGAAATCCAAGATCCAATCGTCATTGCGCAAGATGCCGCCATCTTCGTATGAGGTCAACACTAGCTCACAGTCCATTCGTTTCTATGTTGAAAAACCAGCTGTTTGCAAGCTTTTTTTGTGCCTGAACCTCGTATCTCTCGTGTTTATTATAACCTCTAGTACATCTGGTGATAGGGATGGTGGGCCTGGTGGTAGTAATGAAGGAAATTCATGCTCAAAACACAGAACAAAGGCCAGTCGGACGAAAGCGGTTAGAATAGCCTAGATGATGTTAGGCTAGGCAATGATTTAAATAAAGTCTGTGTGATAAGTAATCTTCTCATAATATGTATTTATACATATTCTCATATGTATTTATTGGATGTATTTGGGGCGAAATGGGTACTTGAGGGGTGACTGGACGAATTTAGAACATAGGCTAGGCCTAGGCCTAGCTGTGTGGTAAGTAATCTTCTCATAATATGTATTTATACATATTCTCATATGTATTTATTGGATGTATTGGGGCAAAATGGATACTTGAGGGGCGACTGGACGAATTTAGAACATAGGCTAGGCCTAGGCCTAGCTGTGTGGTAAGTAATCTTCTCATAATATGTATTTATACATATTCTCATATGTATTTATTGGATGTATTGGGGCAAAATGGATACTTGAGGGGTGACTGGACGAATTTAGAACCTAGGCTAGGCATAGCCTAGGCCTACCATTTTTCCCATATGAATAATGCCCCAATGTACAGTACAGTATTTATAATGCACCAAAGTTGTTATGGTTAGGACTGTTATTTAGCCATGTCTACATTATTATTTACAATGCATAAGATTTACTTTATGTAGACAAAAAACATGTTTTCATAGGCTAAAACTGGAAAAAAGTGCAACTTTTAGAATGAGCACGGAACCGATTAGAATTTTCCCCATAAGAACAGTGCCCCGATCTTGGCTGTTTCAATCTTAGCTTGATTTCTGCGGAACCGATTAAGAGCGAAGATGTGGGTTCCACTGTAGACACTTTCAAGGCGAAATATACCATGGGAGAAAACAATAAATAAATAAAACTCAAATCTTCCGGCGTCGGAAGATTGGCGCCAGCCTGTCTGGTGAAAGACGAGGGGGATATTTTTTTGTTGACTTTCTTAATTCTTGCTTATCTATGTGCTGGAAGGATATTATATTTTTCAATTCCATCGCATTAGAAATTATTCATAGATTACAAAAAGTCCAAATAAGACATAGTTATGTTAATGTATAAGGGAGATAGATGCATTAGAGAGATAGATAGATAGAGAAAGAGAGAGTTGCTAGGGGCAAGTGGTGATCTATAACATACAAACTATTATGAGACGGACTTAAGTTTCTGAAAAGATGAAGGAAACATTTTTATTGACTCTTTTTCATTTTATTATTTGTGTGTTGGAAGGATAATTGGGTCGGTGGGCTTGCGACCCCCACCCGGAAAAAATATCTAAGCAAAGAAAAATGAACGAACAGCCTCGGATGCGGACGGAACCTACGTTGACGAACCACGACCGACTAAGGACATACCTTCGGACATTCTGAGAATGGCTACGTGGAATGTTAGTGGCATGAATTATGGCACAAAAGAGAGAGAGGTTCTGGAAGTGTTAGTGAATGCCAGGCTGGATGTATGTGGAATGACAGAGACCAAATGGAAAGGTTCAGATGTGAGAGAGTGGGAGTGTGGTATGGGTGTGTGTGCTGGAGTGAGTGAAGGAACAGTGAGAGAAGGTGCATGTTTGTTTGTAAGTAGCAAATGGAAGGAATGTGTAAGAGAGTATGGGTCTGTGGGTTCAAGGATTGTGGGGGTGAGAATGAAAGTAGGAATACAAATGTGGGTGATTGTATGCGTGTATGCCCCGACAGAGGATATACTTGAAAGAAAGAAAGAGGAATTCTGGATGAATGTGGAGGCGTGCCTGGAGAAGTTTGACAAGAACGAAAGAATATTTCTGATTGGGGATATGAATGGTAAGGTGGGTGATAGGAAAGTTGAGGGAGTGGTGGGAGGGTGGGGGCAGAGCTGCTGGGCACCACAAACAAAAAGTCAAGTCAGCAAACACAAATCAGCAAACCTAGAACATAACTTCAGCAAACACAAATGTGCAAACCTTGTGAAATTTCTAGTCCTCATATGCAAATATGCAAACGCAAACCGTTTTTTATTAATTTTAAATTTAAACTACAGAATCAAGGGTAAATCAATAAATTCAATCTCTAATGTCAATAAATATATATATTTACTTAAATATATATATTTACTTAAATATATATATTTACTTAAATATATATATTTACTTAAATATAATGTTGCCCAACTTCCATGGACCTAAGGATATACATACAGGCTTTTAAAGCTTGGAAATTGCTGTAAATTGCCAAAACATTCCAGAATGTCACCCGCAGTGAAAGGGTTAATATATATAGCATAGGCCACTTAGTTTGTCCACATGGGCAGTAAAACGTTGGGGCAACTTGTTTATGGGGAGAGTGCTTCAGTAATAATCAGTATTCACAATTCCGCACCATTCAGGAGGAGGTACGCCGGATCACAGAGGTGCAAGGAAGCGATTTATTCGTGGTCCCCCCTTTGGGAATGGCAATAGGCTATATATGCCTAGATAGGTCTACTTTAGATAGATTAAGTAAATTAATAGAAAGTAGCCTAGGCCTATTAATTTTAATGCTCAGAATAAAGGCCTAGCTTCAGATCAAAATTTAATAAAATTTTATTGTAGGCTAAATTTAGTCTAGGCCTATATGATACTTTCAAAATTAACACTTTCTACTTGACACTAATAAAATTAGTGTGATTATAGGCCTAGGCCTATACAATACATAGAAGTTAGAACATGCAATATTTAGCCTAGGCCTACATGCTTTGAGGCATTTTGATGGAATTAGTGACTGATTATAGCCTAGACCTAGGCTATTTGTTAGTAGTCTTGGCAAATCCAACGTCAAGGCTATTAACCTAATTGCAATGACGACTTGTCTATTTTGACTGCTATGTCGTCATTCCAACCGCGGTTAAAAAGAAAACGTCTAGAGTCTACTCCTTATCTTGCTCTAGGAGACGTTGTACATTAACCAAAACTACCACCGAAGGTGAAAAAAGCATAGAAGAGAAGAAAAAGGGGTTTACCTTAGTTACCGCTTAAGGCCCATCCCGTGTTCCGTCATGTGCAGATCCCTGTTGAACGTGCGCATGAGCGACCCTCTCTTGTCATCATTTTTTCACGCGCTCCATTGAATGAAGTCGCTTTTGTTGTGCTCCTTTAATTCACCCTGTTTAGGTTCGTTTCGGCTTATCTGGCCTTCTTTTTTGTTAGACAGATGTTACGTGATCTAGGGCACACGTAAATGGGCTCCTCAGTGTGTTTAATGGAGACGCGTGTGAAAATAGCTACCGAAGGTATGGGGGCGCCTGGCGTTCCTCGTGTGTGTTTTTCATTCCTTTCTCTTTTCATATTCTTTTTTTCCTGTTAGTCTGGGCATAGTTTAGCTTTTAGCTTATTTTAGCCTAGCTTGTTTCTCATTCAGGAATTGCTATGCCCCTATGAGTTTTCATATTTTCATAGCCTAGGTGTACAGTTGGTTCACAATCTGAGATTTCGTGGTGGCGGTGCTGTTTGTAGGGTTTGTGTCGGCCGCATTATTAGCGTTATTCCCGAGTCCCCCCTTTCGAGCCTTCACTGTGTCTCAAGGGCCTGGGCGCTTGGTGGTTCGTGATATCCAGGGGTACCCCACGGGGGCCCCTCCCTCACACCACAGGGTTTTTCGCCCCTGACACATTCTCTCCTCACGGCTAGGCCACCCTTTTTCTCGCCAGTTTCATTTCCTGGTTTTTGTGTTCCCTTACTGTTTTCACCTCCATCCTTTCATACCCTTTTGCCCAATCCTGGGGTACCCTACGGGGGCCCCTGTTTGTGCCAAACCACCCTTCCTGCCACTTCTCCTCATGGGCTTTGCTCTATCTCTGTGGGTTGGGTGGTTCCTGGGGGATGTGCCTCCTCTCCCCTGGTGTGTCTTCCTTGCCTCTCCCTTGACCGGTTGAGTCAGGATATTATCAAGGAAGACACTGCTCAGCTTGATGGCCATCGTCGCTTGGAGTTCATAAGGAGATGACGCTTTTTTCTGGGCCTTTTTTGGTATTCCCTAGACGCTCCTCTCGCTTTTTCGGCGCCAGACCATCTCGGCCGGTCCCGCAAATTTGCGGGAGCTCGATTCGGTCCTCTGGGACGTATCGGCTCCCCTCAAATTTGCGGAGATCGTGGGGGGGTCCCGCGAAATTGCGGGAGGGTGGTGTCGGTACGGTTATGCCTCCATTGGCCCGCAAATTTGCGGTAATAGTTGGCTTTCACTATTGACTTTTGTTTATGTCATCTTGTTGCCTGATACTATCTTGGTGTATGCACTTTACTGGTGTTATAGGCCTTGCATGTAAGATGTTGAGTGGTGGTTAACACTTTCTCCATCTTTGCAGGTTCTGCTAGTGCTCTTCCGCCTCGGCCGCCCTCCTCACCTACCTCTGTGCCCCCAGTTTAGGGTGAGTACGGATACCTGTTTGCATGTGTGTTCCTGTTTCCCCATGCTCCTTCCCTGGTTCTTCTTGGACATTCTCTCCACTTACTCCTTCGACGTGCTGCTTATGGTGTGTGTTCTTCTAGTGCAGGTAGGCTGCCTTGCTTTCGCCTTGGTTGTCGCTCCCCGTGCTTGGAGAGCCACAAGTCCTGCTTGCGCCACTCGCTCTGTGTGTCCTCTACGGCCTACATCCCTGCTCTGTGTGGCCCGTGTCTGGCCCTGGTGGATGTGCTGCACCATGGCCCTGGTTCCTCGGCGGCGGCTGTGGCCTCTGCTTCCCTTCCGTCGGTGTGGATGATGGTCTCCCGCCGCATTAGGACTGTGGGCCACCGTTCCCCGGCCTTTGTTGCCGACCGGATCCGCGTCGCCCTGGTTATCCCTGACCCGACTGAAGGCCGTTCACCTGGCCCTCTCCCTGCTCGGGCCCTCTCCCCTGGGTCCCGCAGCCGGTCGTCCCATCGTCGGGGGGTTCCCCAGCTCCGTCCACGCTCTCGCTCGCCTCGTCGTCCGTCCTCTACTGCCCCTCGTCGTCCTCCTGATCGCCTTGACGACGCCCATCGCCCTCGTCATGGTTCTCGCCCTGAGGCCGGGGTTAGCGGCTCTGCCCCTGTGCGCCCTCCCCTGGCCTCTACGGATAGGGGCTCTACTCCCTTCCGTCCGCTTCCCCAGCCCGGACGACTTCCTCTTCCGTTGTCCTCTCCGCGCGCGGTTGTTCATGCTGTAGCTGGCCCTCTGCTCCCTCCTCCTACACTGTCCAGGAGGGTCCGCCTGGATGTCGTTGCTTCTCCTACTTCACCTGCTTCAGTGCCTATTCTTCCTTCACGGTCTCGTCCCACGGTGGTGGTCCCTCCCTCCGCCGCCTCGGTGTCGGGCCGCCCTGTTATCTCAGCCCCGGGGATCCTTGCTCTGTTTCCCCCCGCGGCTCCTTCTGGCCTCCTTTCACCCGGCCAGCCTTCCCACTCCCGTCGTCCTGCTCCTCCTCATTCTTCTCTTCCTGACCTTCACTTACCGTCTCGCCAGGGGGGTACCCCTCCTCTTGCCTCGGTGGGGTTTCGCGAGGTTTCGGGGTCCCCTTTCTCAGGTGCTGACGTGTCGCTGGAAGAGGGGGTTGGTGCTGTTTCCCCCTCGGCCGTTCGTGTTCGGGGACGAGTCCCTCAACGGCGACACAACCGTCGTCGCTCGCCTTCCTTGGGCCGCGACGCTGCTGGTTCGTGTCGTGGGTCTCGCCCCCGCTCGCCCCTGCAGGCCGACCAATCTGGGGGGGGGGGGGTCGCCTCTCTCGGATCGATTGTCGGCTATGCAGGGCTGGGTTGTGTCACGCTTCGACGGGCGCTTGGAGTCGATGGAAGACTCCCTCTTCTCGCGCTTCTTGGCGGTGACTCACCCTCAGCGCCTCACCCTACCTACCCCTGCTACGGTCCCCCTCCCTTCTGCAGGCCTACGCTCTGGTCAGACTTCAGCCGCCCTGACATCCTTCCGGCTGTTCAGTCCCTGGCTGTGTTGACGGGTCTGTCCTCCTATGGGACAGGTTTGTGCGCCGCCGGTACGCCTGGCTTAGCCATCATGCTCGGTCACCCTCTCCCATTGGAGGCCTGGTTTGCTGAGTCCTTCGACTTCACACACCGATCCGTCGACGGCTCTCCTTCCGTCCCTCCCCCAGAGTCTTCACTGATTTTGCCTCCTCTTGTGTCTGTCGGCGGGTTGGACGGCGCGTTCTGGTCCTGGATGAACGCTCCCGTTCTTGGACTTTGTTCTATTGCTACCCCGTTCTTCTCTCCCCCGGATCAGCCCTCTGTCGCCAAGGTTTTTCCCTTGCAACAGAGGGTGACGGACTTATTGTCTTGTCTTTAGGTTCCCTCCAGACGTCTGTTCACCACCTGCGACTTTTCGAGGCGTCTGCGCCAGGCGATCTTCGCGAGGGTTTGGACCGCGTTCAGCGGGTCCACCTTCGGCTCTCGGTGTCTTTGGTTCCCGAGCTGCAGGCGGTTTTGTGCGCGGCAACTCGGCAACGCCCGACGGTACGGTCCTCGTTCTGCCGGCCGGCCCCCTTGGATATTCGTCAGGGTTTGTTGTACTCTGCGCTATATACGTCGGTTTTTTTTAAGCAGGATGCTTGGGAATGCTACGCCTCTCTGTCGTTGCGGACCCTGCTTACGTCACGCACCGACACGCTGTGTCGCGCGCAGGGTATTCTCAGTCCCGTCCTTCTGCCGGTCCTCTTCGGGGTGCTGCTGCAAGTGCTGCCGCCTTGCACGGGCGCAGGACTGGGACGTTGCAGGCCAGTGCGTCGGTTCCGCCTCGCACTTCTGTTCTTGCCCCTTTCATCCCCGCCGTGTCGGGGCTGGCCGGCCTTCCACTTCCAGCCGCCCTTCGACGGGGTCAGCCCCGCGCCGGCCTGGGGTTGGGGTGGCCCGCCCTTTTCGACGAGGTTGGGGGGGGGGGTAGAGGAGGTCAACGTGGCGCTCATGCCCGCACGGCCCGTACCGGGGGTTCCTCCACGTCAACACAATGTGTAGTTCTCTGGGTCGGCCTCCTTGTTCTCCTTCTCGCCTGGCCGACCGGGTCGCTCCCCTCCTCTCGGGTGCTCCCTCGGGTTGTTTTCGCCCTTGCGCCCCTCGGTAGCCGCGAGGGACGTTGGGGGCGGCGGGTTGCGCGGAGGGGTCTCACCTGGAGGTGGTCGTCCAGACCCCCACTCCGCTCTTGTCACCGACGCCGGCCCATCTCTTCAGAGGTGGCCCACATGTTCACTTCCATGCCCGAGCTGGGTAGCGTCGAGGGAGTTGACCGCCGGTCACCCGGTTTTCCTCTCCCGTGTCTTTCTGGTACCGTCGCCGAACTGCGACGCGATGCGACCGGTGGTGGATCTGTCGGCCCTCAACGGGCACATCGTGCACACACGGTTTCGGATGATGCCGGTACCCCTGGTACGCCTGGCCCTGTGCCCTCTGTCGTGGGTAGTGTCGCTGGCCCTCCAGGATGCGTCTTGGCTCGTTCCTCTCCATCCTCGCTTCCAGCTATTCTTGGCCGTTCGGACTTCCGATCGTGTGTTCCTGTTCGACGGCCTTCCCTTCGGTCTCCACATCGCGCCGCAGATCTTCTCCGCACTGGTGGGGCAGGCTCTGGGTCCTCTCCTCAGGAGCGGGCTCCAGATCCTGTTTTCCTTGGCCGATTGGTTGGTAGTTTCCGACGCCCTAGGACTGTGCATTGGCGACGCCCTCACTGTCGTTCGCACCGTCGCACGGTTAGGGTTCCCTTTCGATGTTCCCAAGTCACGCTTGACCCCGTCGCGTGTCGTGCCATGGGTCGGTCTCGCATGCACCTTCGGTGGAAGGTCTTCGCCGTGTTGCACTCGGTCTCCCTCTCGGGGTGGCTCTGGGACTCGTTCGTGGGTTCGCTGCATTGGGCCGCTCTGCCCCTTCCCTTAGGGAGCCTCTGGCTACGCCGCCTCCTCCTCATGGGCACCGCGGTGTTTCCGTTGCCCCTATGGGTCGGCTCCTGCCGCTCCCGCGTACCGTTCGCAGACACTTCGGTCGCTGGGTTGCTCGGGGCTCGCTCTCTGTGGCTGTGCCCTGGACCGCCCCCCCCGCCGACGGTCTGGGTAGCCCCAGATACGTCGAGCGAGGTTGGGTGAGGTTCCCGTTCGAACCTGGGACGTCCGCTTCCCGGCCGATGGGTGGGTCTCCCTCCACTTACCCGTCTATGCCCTCGGACTGTTGGTTCCTTTGTTCTTCCTGCGGGACCACGCGCTGGCCCTTCGGGGTAAGTCGGTGGCCTTCGGGTTGGACACTCAGACAAGCTGTCCCCTGTTTCCTTATGCGGGGGTCCTCCAGGTCGTTGACTCTATTGGGGGTCTCGGTGGAGTTGTTCTTCCTCGCGGACCTACACCCCTTCTCCTTGCTTGCCTCCTCCCTGCCCGGGCCTGCCACCCTGTGGGCGGCCGCCCAGTCGAGAGGGGCGTTCTTGTAGAATGGGCGATGAAACGGACTGTGTTCGCCGACCTCGCGGCTTCCTGAGGTGTTCCGGAGGTCGCCTTGTTCGCATCGGGGGTGCCGCGCCAGTTGCCTCTGGACCTCTCCCTCCGGCCTCGCGCTCCGGGGGGGGTCCGGACGCTTTTCTGGTAGCCTGGTACAGGTGGCGGTCGATATACATCTTTCCGCCACCAGACGCGCTGTTGATGTGCCCAGTCCTCGCGAAGCTGCGGCTGTACCACGGCTGCGTCTGGCTCCTCGCGCCTCTGTGGCCGGCACAGACTTGGTCCGCCCGGTTGCCGCGGTGGTGCCCGAGTCCGGTCCCTCTACCTGTCTCCGGCTTCCACTTGGGCTAGGTTGGGGACCTGCGGACCTCGTTGGCCTTCGCATCGTGCTTGTTCATGAGGCCCGGTGGCTCCCGGTCCCCGGCCGGGCCCTGACTGGCTTCCTGCAGCGTTCCTGGCCGTCTTCTCCTTGGGGGACTTACGGGTCCCGCTGGAGGTCTTTTACTAGGTGGCTACAGGCCACTCGCCTGCCGGTTGGCTCTCCTTCCCTCGTCCTACGCTCCTTGTTTCACCTCTTCCGTACACGTCGCTTTCAAGTCGACGCTATACGTACCCACTTGTCTGCCGTCCGGGGGGTCTTTGGGTCCGACGCTGGGCTGGTCGTTCCGCCACAGGAGCTGGATTCCTTCCTGACGGCTGCCTTCCAGGTTCGACCGCCTCCGCGCCAGGTCCCTCCGCAGTGGGATCTGGGGCGGGCTCTGGTCCTTCTGGCTTCACCCACGTATACAAGGGCCGCTACGCCGGTTCCGTTGCTCGGGCGTCCACTCTTCCTTGTCGCTCTGGCCACTGGGGTTCGGGTGTCTGCACTAGCGGCGTTGTCACGGCCCCGGGACTGCGTGCGATTCTCCCCGTCCTTGCATGGCGTCTCGTTCGCCTCCTCCCCTCCTTTTGTTACCACGCATGGGAGGGAGGCCCCCGCTTTCCAGCCTTTCGCCGTCCAGGCTTTACGGCGTGGGCATCCTCGCCATGTGTTGTGCCCGGTGTCAGCCTTGCACTCCTCTGTTGCGTCTGTGGCGCCGCCTTCGGGTACTGCTGTGTGGGTGTCTCCTCGGACAGGTGGGAGGCTCTCGCCGGTGCGGATGGGCCGCCACGTTTGTCGGACCGTTCGTGCCCGTCACCCTGTTTGTAGGGGTTCTGCGCACGATGTCAGATCCTTTGCTGCCTCCTTCCGGTTCCTGCCACGTCGATCCTTACCTGCCATCGCCTCAGCGGTTTTGTGGTCTTCTATCAATTCCTTCTTCTCCTCCTACCTCTCCGTGTCCAGTGTTCGACCCCCTCGGCCGGTGATTGCTCTCGGGGGTCGTGTTTCCTGGTGCTCTGGCGAAGATCCCTGGTCTTCCCCCCTTGTCCCTCGTTCTTTTCCTTTGTTTTATTTGACCAAGGGGGGGGGGGGGTGTACGGGTTTGCAACACTGGATTGCAAGTTTGGGATTATGTATTGTTCCAGTACATAAGTGTTTTTGCCACATTGAAAATTGTGTTTTGTTCTTGTGTTCAGTGTTTTTGTTGGTTTTTGAAGAAAAGGGATTTTGGGTACAGTACCTTTTTGGTTTCTGACAAGTCTATGTTTTTGCATTACTATGAATGATGGGCATGTGTTAAAACTGTTCTTTTTAGCTACTCCTCAGTTTTTCACTCTTTTATTAATATAGGTTTGACTCCTGTAAGGAGATAAAGAAAACCTAATATTTAGTAGTGGCCCCGTAATCATTGACGAACATGCCTATTACATAAGGCATCCTCTTCAAACACTAATCCGCCGTAGTTTTGAATCTACCGAGCAGAGCATTTAAAAACTGAGGAGCCTTCATCATGAGCGCACGCGACCTCACTCATGGCTTCAGTCATTATGAATTGGGTTCTCACTACGAAAAAACTTCGTAAAAAATAAAAACAAAAAGAAAATAAGAATAAACTATCCAATAAGCTTTCCATCATATCGTGGATGTACTTGTGTGGATTTCAGACCAGACGCTGATTCAGGCGTCATTCTTCCTTCACTGACATATCAAGTAAACCAAAATCCTTAATACATCAACGAATGGGAAGGGGACGGTCGGGAGGGCCCCAGTCGTCAATGATTACGGGGCCACTACTAAATATTAGGTTTTCTTTATCTCCTTACAGGAGTCAAACCTATAATTTATTAGTGGCCCCTTCATCATTGACGAACATGCCTGATTTCTAAGACTGGAGGGGGACATTCGTAATCATATCATAACTCTAGAAAAGCAGATAATAAAAACAACCACATAGTATTCTTACTTTTGAAAAATATATTTAAATGTGGCGTAGGCCAAAAATATACAAGAAAAAAGGGGTTCAGGCAGGTGTGTGCTTCAAAGAAGCCTGTCTGACAAAAAATTGGTAACCCTGAAGATTCTGAACACAGATCTGTAGTTACAAAGGCACCCCACTCAACGAGTGGTGACAAAAAATAACAAGTTATAAGTTTACATGTGCACATAATAAACCCCAACATAAACTTGGAGATAAATTGCAAAGGAACTCCAATAATCTAAAACTAAATTGCTTTCGCAGCTAAACTACTCTAACAACACCGTTGTTTTGTACTTAACATTGTACTAGCACAATTTCTCACTGAGAAATTTTCATAACACATTTTAACCTTAAATTGTATCACAGCTCTCATACTCCGGCGGGGTCTAGGGTGTCCTGTGTCAACTGACTGCACCCCCCCCCCCCCCCCCTTTCCCATGAAAGTAAACAAAAGTGACTGCAGGGCCGCCTAGACCCTCTGCCTTAAAGCTATACATGGTAAGGAAGGTTTGTCTAGAGCAACTGACAAGTATCTAGACAGAAACGTATGATTAGACGCCCACAACTGCGTGGACGCTATGTCTTCAACTGAAATTTTTTTTCAGGAAACGTAAAGAGGCTGCCGATTTGCGTAAATCGTGGGCCCGACCCACAACGCCGGGATTACTTTCTTTAATGACTTCTACCAGAAGAGAGGCTAATCGCCGTTTAAGTAAGCGTTTACCCGTACTTGCTACCCATAAAGCACCTTGGGGGTTGTGAGGAGCTACTCTCAAATATTTGGTTAGAGCTTGTACTGGACATAAATTATGATGCACCTTTCCCCTTTTTAACGCCGGCACCGTGAACTCAGAAAACACGTGTGCACTATGCTCATTCTTGGCTACAAAACCTGGGGAGGGTGCAATGGAAATACATTCATTAAGTCTACCAAACCTAAGACAATTAGGTGTGTTGCTCATCGCCGCCAGCTCAGACACTCTGTTTCCGGTGGCTAAAGCCAAAAGGAAAACCGCCTTTTTTAAGATTAATGCAAAGTCTGCAGTATTTTGGTACAGACGAGAGTGAAGCAAAGACAAAGCTTTGTCCAGAGACCAAGTAGGCATGAGCTGACGGGGAGGTGGGCGGAGTTTAAAACATGCTCTCATAAAACCTGTTTCCTCCGCTACCGGTATGGAGAGACCTGTAAGGTCTAAAAAGGGCACTCTAATCGCAGTTAAGTGATTTTTTAATGTTACCACAGATAAACGTTTCTGCTCAAACAGATAATTTAAATAATTAAAAACTAATGCCACTGAGGGTACAGTTTGTTCTGTCCTAACGATCCAAGAAGTAAAGGCTTGCCAATGTGATTGATACTGTCGTTTTGTAGACTGAGTATATTGATTAAGTAATTTATTTGTCACATCTCTACCGTATGGTGCTAGCCACTTGCCCTGAATGTCCATAATGCAAAAGTCAGCGAGGTCGCGAGGTTGCCAATCGCGTCTAAGTGGAAATACCCGACCGGGAGCGATACCGGGTATTTTCAATTGCTGGTACCACAACTGCGCCGGCCACAGTGGCGCGATTATCGAGACTAAGCCTCGATAATCTCGTAGTTTGTTCACTACGTGGCACATTAGTGACGCATCTGGCGGCGGAAACAGATAGATGGAGCTCCATCTGTTCCAGTCTGTCACTAGGGCGTCTGGCCCCCCTGCCGGCGTTTTCGCCCGGCGGGTGAGGTATAGATGGAGTTTGTGAGTCTCCTCGGACGCAAAAAGATCCACTTGTGGATGGGAGAGCTCTGCAATCATTAGGTTGAAAATGGGTTGCTTGAGCTCCCATTCTACTGTCGTGCTCTGTCGCCGGGATAGAGCGTCTGCCCAGACGTTCGCTACGCCTGGGAGATAAGAAGCGTGCAGATAAATATCTAGACTGTTGGCTAGAGCAAAAATCTCTTCTGACACGTTTAGCAACTTCCTTGACCTCGCTGACCCTTGTTTCTGAATACAGTGGACTGCATTGAGATTGTCCATTCTGAAGGCCACCGACTTTGTCCCGTAACGCCGGGCCGTGAGCCTGAAGGAAATATAAGGGGACTCGTAATTCTTTGACATTGATGTGCGAGATTTCTAAGTGGGGACCAAAGCCCCTGACCCTGGTGCCCCTGATTTGACTGAAATCCCCAACCTATTGTGCCTGACGCATCCGTGTCTACCCATACGTTGGTGGAGGAGAGGTCCATGACATTATTGAGTGCAATGTTTCCCTCTTCGCCCAGACCGCTAGCAAGGTGTGGATTAATTTCGGGATGGGCCATAATTTTCCCGCCGGTAAGAGCGGGAAATATTTGTTGCCTTCCAATATTAATCGTTTTACTTTCAACCGGCCTAACTTGACAGTTAGTTGAATCCAGTTGAGAGAGCCGACCAGAGACTCCCAGACCCTCCGTGTCGGTAGTCAGACTGTGAAGAAAACCCTGAACAGTTTCCTGCGAAACCTGTGCGATTGTCCACACTCTGACTCAGAGTGAGAGCGGCGGTGTCCCAGACCAGCCCTATCCACTGAATTACTCGTGAGGGAACAAGGTTTGACTTTACCAGATTTACCTTGAAGCCTAGAATTTTGACATGATTTCAAATGATATTGACATGTTTTATGCATAATTGTTGTGTTCTCTGCCACCACCAGCCAGTCGTCCAGATACCACAACACTCTGATCCCTTGTTTTAACAATGGCATCAGGGCTTGCCGGACTAGTTTTGTGAATAATCGAGGTGCTAGGTTCAAACCGAACGGCAGCCTCTGAAAAAACAAAATTTTGGTGCCTGATCCGTAAGGCCAAAAACCTTTGAAATCTTTTGTTGGACCGATACGTGCCAATAGGCGTCTGTCAGGTCTAGTGAACACATCCAACCTCCCGGCGGAAGTGTTAGCCTGATTTGGTGTACTGTTAACATTCTGAAAGATTCGTTGTGAATTGTTGAAGATTCAGATAAGACAGGTCTACGGACCGGCCTAATCTGAACACTGTCCCTTTTGGGAACCAAAAATAGTTTGGACGTGAATACAGGGTAATTTTGGGGGACCGGGATGATGACATTCTTGGCAATCATTTCCTGGGCTAGTGACTCCACCTCTAAAGAGACAAAATTCGCCGTTGTTGGCTGACGTAATCGAGGTCGCCGGAGCCACTGCCAAGTGATGCCTTTGCGTGCCACCATCCGTGCCCAAGTGTTTAACGGCCATGCTTGGTGACACGTTCGGAACGACCCAGTTAGCAGACAAGGGTTCGCCGGCTGTACTACCCTCGGTTCCTCCGGCCTTAAGGTAGGCGCCGGGAGTGAGAGAGACTTTAGTTTTTTTATGGTGGGATTGGTGCTGGCCGCTTCGCCGGCTGGCTGGG
>CM064550.1:26735422-27016230 GCA_032716605.1 Paralithodes platypus
CATCCTAAGATCTTGTCGTGCTCGCACCGCCTCAAGCAAGGCGGTGCGTATGTCACCTAAGGATTGGATTGACGACTGAAGAATCAGTCGCCGGGATAACTCAACCGATCTTCGAGCATCCGCGTCTGCGATTGCCTGAGTAGATCGTAGTAAAGACTTAGCCACCTGCTGAGATACTATGTACTGTGAAAACAGGCGAAAAGCTTTTCCTCGTAGCCTAAATTCTCTGTCTAGGTGAGTAGGGGTAGGGGTAGTGAACGGGTCCTTCAGTTCACAAAGATTAATCTTAGGGGCAGCTAGGAATGCAAACAAAGCCGCCGGGACTCCGCCGGCAGAACCCACCGGCATGGAAAACCATGAATGTGAGTCCTGAGGGATCTGGTGGGAAGATTTAGAAGTGAAAGTGGTTGCAAAGTTTTGAGCCTCTACCTCCCAATCCACCCAAGGTCCTGGACCCAACTGTCCCACCTTCAAAACTGGATTAGCTGCGTCGTCTGTGACGGTCCGTAAATCTAGTTCAGGAGTAAGAGCTGACAGGGTCTTAATATCATTAAACCCATCCAGCTTAGACCAGTCTGAAAATAGTTTTAAAGCTGAGGCAGGGGGTAAAGCAGGCTTAGAAGCATACACAAAATAATCCTGGTGATAATAACTAGGTATAGCCTTAATGTTTACGTCCAGAACATTACCTAAGGCATCCATGGCCCTTAATTTCTTTGACTTGTTGCCCTGGATAAACCACTCACGCGGTACCGGGAGTTCCCCTGACAAGGCAGGTTGGGCAAGCTCTGGTTTAGAGGGGTTCAAAAGAACCCATGACTCGTCTGGCCCATAAAGGAGGGGCATAGCTACCTTTCTAAGAGGTGCTTTGTCTAGAGGGGGTGGATTAACATCCGTTATGACCCTGACATTTGAAGTTGTCAATGCCGCCGTGGCAGGCTTAGTGCTCCTTGCAGGTGACAGAGTAGGAGGGTTAGGAATCTTAGATAAATCAATTGACGTCATCAGAGGCCGTACCGTAGAGCTTGTCGAGGGAGCCCCCAAGTCCATTGTGGGGTTTTCTTGTTGCTGACCAAAAAATTTAGATAAAGCATGAGTAAGCAACCCATCAATTTCTTGTGCTGTAACAAACTGGTTAGATGAAGAACTTATAGGAGAATCATTATTATCTCTTGCGGCATCCAAGCCTGAGCCTGACCCTTGTCCTTCCATATCCGAAATTATTGAAACTTCGTCTTTTTCCTCCCGATCCTCCTGAGAAGACCCCGCCGAGGCAGGGGTACCTTGTTTCCAAGATAAGTCTGGGATAGAGGATGGGGTCGCCGCGTCCCTGTGGACGTCGGCTACTGTGTGACTCGTATGAGTCGGACGTGGGTGGTCAGACCGTGGTTGGGCAAACCGCCAAACACCAAGGCCCTGGCCTACGCTCTCTTGAGAGTCTGAAACATTCTCAATTATTGACCCTCCTGAACTTTCCATTTCCAGGGTTAAAATATTAATTGGCAACTCCTCTTTAGGGACAGGTGCTGCACTGGACTCAGAGGCCCTAACACAAACTCTGTCAGGTGTAGAGGTACGATGAGATGCACTAGACTTAGGGGAATGTCGAGAGGACTTCCAATGTGAATCCTTTTTGAGGATTTATGGCTGCGGTGTGACCGCGAACTAGTCTTAGATCTGGAAGAATCTCCGCCGTGACCACTGGTGGAATCTTCCGTCTTACTCTTCTTACTCTCCGGCGAAGAGGCCCGACTAGAAGACTGTTGTCTGAGAGGTGACCTTGACCTAGATCTCGCCTGCGACGAGGAGGCGGATGCCGGGGGTGTAGGCTCTCTCGGGCGTTTAGTTGTAGTCGCAGACGATACAGAACCCTGACTAGTCTCCGTCGGCTTAACACTCGTGACTCTAGAGGAACGTTTAGGGGGAGGGTGTTCTGACAGCAATCTATCCCAAAGTGGGACATTGTCACATTGAAGTGACTTATGCGCGACAATGGTAGTGTAGGCCGACATTTGTTGTCGAACCTCTCTCAACGCTACCGCCGCGGTCTTATCATTATCACAAAGGACTTTAACAGCTAATTGAGAACAAAAGGAACAATTATGCATCACCCAAAGACCCCTTGAACGGTCTAGACATTTAACACACCTTATGCAAAGGGTGTGTGCAAAAATAGGGATACCAGCACAAGTAGGGTAATGCACAGGGCAAAAACTGGGGCCACGGTAGCCATGACAGAGACTGGTGGGTGAAAACTACCGCCGGGTCTGTATTGGTCCGCCGGAGCTCAGCTCTGGAAAAAACAAGAAAATTTCCAGGAATTAATGCTCATAAGGGTAATCCAACATGATCGCACACCAGTGTTAATAACCCGCCGGGTAACGAGATGCAAAGACACAACTAACACATCTCGCTACGCGGCGGGGTGTAAAGTCTAAACAAATCTTTTGCTAAAGAAAGTGAAGAATACCCTCTGATATAATGGTCCAGCATGGCACTTATAGTCTCTCGGAGGAGGTGACTGTCTCAAGATTCAATTTTGTAACAAAGCAACCCCCCAAAAAGACGCCGGCCCTTGAATTATTATAGTAGAATAGCCCAGGGCAGGATGATACGAGATTTAATGTTTAACGAATTGTCCCAAAAGATCGCCATAAGATCGAAGGCGGCGATACCTGATAGTATCACTAAATTAAATAGGTTAAAATGAATTTTGTAAAATTCCTTAATTCCTCCACCTAGGAGCACCCGCCGGGTGTGAGAATCGATATATAACCTAATTGAACCTTCAATCGCCGTAAATAGTAAAGGCAGCGATACACAGAGTATCACTATAATGGATCGGTTAACTAACTGGAAGACCTAAGTCGTTCATCTCACCCTACCCATGTGCACCCGCCGGGTGAGAAGTTTTAAAAGTTAACCCCATAAGTTCCTGTCCCCGCTTCTTTGTAAAAGATCGCCGGGGAGGAAAGCCTAAACAACAGCTAGGTTTTTTCATGTGGTTGTCGTAAAACCAGGTAGAAAAAACTCCTAAAACGTATGTCCACAAGGACGCCGTTTTATATGGATGGGTACAGCCATCCCGCCGGGAATCAAAGGAGGCCTGAAACCAGGCACCCACAGAGACGCAGTCCTGGAGAGCCACAGACACCCCACCCGCCGGGGATACAAGCCAGTGTCAACAACCACGTGTGGCCCAACACTGCTCTCGGCCAGGATTTTTTCACGGTGAAACCGAGAAAAAACCCGCCGGAAGGAAACCCACCCTGAACAGATACCATCTGAACAACACACGACACGAGGATAGCCACGCACGGCTAACCCAAGGTCACAGCATAATCCGTGGAATTAGCCAATACACAACTAAACCAGGAAACAATTATAGTCCGAGGAATTAGCCAATACACAACTAAAACCCGGATACACATGACACAGTAGGGCATATTTATAAATAATAAATAATAACACTAGTACATGTGGCAAAGCTACGAGCGGCTGGCTAGGCCTAGGCAGACGGCATAAAAACAGTTGAAATATACACACACTGGAAATATCACAACAGGAACCACCGCCAACACACCACCGAGCAACAACTTCCAACCCAGGGAAGACTGACTCGGGACCCAGAAAAAACTTCACTAAGTGAAGAAAAATACGGTGGGAACGTCAGAAAACACAGCTTACCTCATCAGAAAGATAAAAGGCAGCAATAATTAACGCGTAGTGAAAGCCGCCTGCATCACAAACTAACTCAACTGTGAAAAGTTCACATGTCCACAACGTGACCACGAGGGTACATCCGAAATAGATGCCCCATACACTCGACCCAAAATACACTGCACTGCGGGCAACCAGCCCAGGACACTCCTGCTACGCCTATCCTAACCTTACTCGATACATCCTGGAGTAAACAAATGAGAAAAAAACTCACTAGGGACGCAACGAATGCGGAACCAGCGGAGCGTGGGGAGGCACGTCCGGGCGGGCTGAGCGCAGAGCAGAGAAGGAAGAATGACGCCTGAATCAGCGTCTGGTCAGAAATCCACACAAGTACATCCACGATATGATGGAAAGCTTATTGGATAGTTATTCTTATTTTCTTTTTGTTTTTATTTTTTACGAAGTTTTTTCGTAGTGAGAACCCAATTCATAATGACTGAAGCCATGAGTGAGGTCACGTGCACTCATGATGAAGGCTCCTCAGTTTTTAAATGCTCTGCGCGGTAGATTCAAAACTACGGCGGATTAGTGTTTGAAGAGGATGCCTTATGTAATAGGCATGTTCGTCAATGATGGAGGGGCCACTAATAAATACTCTCTTGTTTAAATTGTGTCTTTGTCATTCGTAATTTTGTTTTATGCATTGGTTTTTTTGGTAGGTTGGGCTTGGATGTCCTCCTCCTATTTGTTATGCAGCCTTGACGTTGGATTTGCCAAGACTACTAACAAATTGGGAGGTTTGACGTACCTCCCAACCTACCAAATAGGAAAACCTACTATTTGGTAGTAGTCTTGGAAAATCCAACGTACATAATACCCTCCCTCACGCCGGACACCTGCCCATCCGCGTTCTTCTGCTGACGTGAGATGTGATGACAAGAGAGGGTCGCTCATGCGCACGTTCGACAGGGATCTGCACATGACGGAACACGGGATGGGCCTTAAGCGGTAACTAAGGTAAACCCCTTTTTCTTCTCTTCTATGCTTTTTTCACCTTCGGTGGTAGTTTTGGTTAATGTACAACGTCTCCTAGAGCAAGATAAGGAGTAGACTCTAGACGTTTTCTTTTTAACCGCGGTTGGAATGACGACATAGCAGTCAAAATAGACAAGTCGTCATTGCAATTAGGTTAATAGCCTTGACGTTGGATTTTCCAAGACTACTACCAAATAGTAGGTTTTCCTATTTGGTAGGTTGGGAGGTACGTCAAACCTCCCAATATATTAAAGTTAGAACAGGCAATATTTAGCCTACATGCTTTGAGGCATTTTGATGGAATTAGTGATTATAGCCTAGACCTAGGCTATATATATATAGAAGTTAGAACATGCAATATTTAGCCTACATGCTTTAACCCTTGTCTAGCGGGCCCTCTGTGGCCGTTTTGGGCCTTTTCAGGCCGTTCTGACTGCTATATCAACCATCAGTATGAAAGGAACTGTATTGCGCCGAAAACTAGGTGGAAATCGCTACACAATGACGCCACATAAAGCTACGTAGCACTCGTGGAGCACTGACAGTGTTACCTCGAAGATGGAAGTTTAGCTGATTTTGCTACCTTGCTCACTTTTAGAGAACTATTGGTTACACTGTCATCCTCCCGCGCGGTGGGGGAACTGGAGTTAGTGTGGGCCGGGAGGCCACAGATGTCGGACGTATGGATCATTACTATCCCACCCATTTTCACTCGATTTCCACCCTTTTTTCACCCGTTTTTTCAACTCGACTTATGTGGTGAGCCGCTTTTTAAGGGTTAAGGCATTTTGATGGAATTAGTGATTGACTGATTATAGCCTAGACCTAGGCTAGCCTATATATATAGAAGTTAGAATATGCAATATTATTTAGCCTACATGCTTTGAGGCATTTTGATAGGATTAGGGTAGCCTAGGTCTAGCCTAATAACATTACTTATATTAGTAATTAGCCTATAGGCCTAGGCTATATTTAGAAGTTAGAACATGCAATATTTAGCCTACATGCTTTGAGGATAGCCTAGCCTATATAGAAGTTAGACTTAGCCTAGGCCTACATGCTTTGAGGCATTTTGATGGGATTAGGGTAGCCTAATAACATTAGTTTAGGTTAAAAATTAACAGGCTATCAATCAAATTAACGATAGCCTAACTTTATAATCTTAAATTAGGCTAGATTATAAAGTTATAAAGCCCTTCTCCAGAGACATCTTCTTGGTAATTACAGGCCCATAGAAGGTTTCTAGGTGGGGCCAGGGGTGGCTTAGGTCCTCGATTTCTGCATGCTCTGCAGCATCACTGTCGGATGATGGTGGTGAACTGCTCCCCATGCTGTTGGCAGCTGCGGTAGGCATGATGGTAGACTCCATGTTCACTTCAATAGGCCGAAAATATAAACAAAGTTGAAGTGCTAGCAGGTTGGAACTCTTGGACTGCTGTGTGTTGTAGATGTTAGCTCGACGCTTGCTACTAAGTAAGTGAACAAACGTGAAGAGCCGATGTATAGGCCTAGATTCCAGAACACAGGTAGTTGGCTTGGTCACATGACTTTTTTTGGCTGGAGCTGCAGGAGCGGCCCAGGGCTGGCTGGCGGCTGGAATTTTTATTTTGCGGACTCGAGGTTTGCAACATGGAGGTACTTTCTAGAGCTTCAAACCCGCAAATAGGCAGCCATTTTGGCGCCAACGCTAATTCGCCAACAAAATGACACTTCCGCCATGGCGGAATTGGCTATTTGCGGAAGTGTTGGCTAAAGTGCCCAGCTCTGGGTGGGGGGTACCATCAGAGGTGAATGGGAATGGTAGTGTACTTGTGGACGTATGTGTGGGGAGGAGGCTGTGGATAGCCAACACCTTCTTCCGACACAGAATGAATCACAGGTACACGTGGAAACGGACGTTGACGATGATGAAGGATAAGACAGTGGTGGAACGAAAGTCATTGATTGATTATGTATGTGTGGATGAACGAATGAAGACATCTGTGATGGATGCTAGGGTGTATAGGGGTATTGGAGGGGGTCTGTCTGATCATTATGTAGTGGTAGCTAAGGTTAGGATACAAAAGAAGTGGGTGAGGAGAGCTGGAGGGAGGCGAGAGGAGGGTGGAATGGTGAGGAGGGTGGAGAGGTTGCAGGAGGAGGAAGTCAGGGAGGAGTACAGGAGAGAAGTGGAAAGACGACTAGGTGGGTTCGACCTGAAAGTTATGGAGGAAGTGGAGGAGATGAGCAAGGTGTTTAAGGATGAGATCTGTGCAGCATGTGAGGAGGTGTGTGGAGTGAGGAGAAGAGGGAGGGGAGTGAAAGGTACAGCATGGTGGAGAGAAGAGGTAAGAATAGCTGTGGAAGAAAAGAAGAAAGCATATAGAGAGTGGTTGGGTAGTAGAGGGAATGAAGATTCCGAGAGACAGAAACGAGCGAGGTACGTGGAGAGTAAGAGGGTGGTGAAGAGAGTAGTGAAGGAAAGTAAGAGAAGAGTAGATGAGGAATTTGGAAGGAATCTGAGTGTAAAATGGAGGGAGAGTAAGAAACTGTTCTGGAAAGAAGTCAAGAAAGTTAGGGAAGGTAGCAAGGGAAACAGTAAGGGTGTGAAAGATAAGAATGGGAGAATGCTAGCCGAGAAGCAAGAGAGAGTCGAAATATGGAGGGAGTACTTCAGTGAGTTGCTAAATGTAAGGAATGAAGAGCCAGTAAACATAGCTGGATATGGTATGGGAGGGAGAAGAAGAGAAGTAGTGGAGGAGGAGGTGGGGATCAGGAGGTCAGAAGTGTGGGAAGCCATGAAAAGAGTGAAGTTGGGGAAAGCACCAGGAACAGATGGAGTGTGTGGGGAAATGTTGAGGTATGGTGGTGAGATAGTGATAGAATGGGTATGGAAAATGTGCAAACTAGCATGGGAGAAGGGGAGTGCACCCGATGACTGGAAGACTGGCATAATAGTCCCCCTATATAAGGGCAAAGGGGAAAGAGAAGTGTGTGGTAACCACCGAGGAATATGTCTTCTAAGCGTAGTAGGGAAGGTATACAGTAGGGTAGTGATTGAGAGAGTGAGAGTGAGAGTGAGAACGGAGAAATGGATAGGCGACGAGCAGGGAGGTTTTAGGAAGGGAAGAGGATGTGTAGATCAGATTTTTACCCTGAATTGTGTTGTGGAGAAGTATCTGGAGAAGAAACCAAAGGTGTATGTTGCCTTTATGGACTTGGAGAAGGCCTATGACAGAGTGGATAGAGAAGGTTTGTGGAAAGTACTTAGAATATACGGAGTAGAGGGCAAGTTGCTGAAAGCAGTGAAGAGCATGAGGGTGCAAAGGCGGCAGTACGTGTGGAGAGTGAGCAGAGCGAGTTCTTTGACCTGAATGTTGGTTTGAAACAGGGGTGTGTGATGTTCCCGTGGTTGTTTACTGTATATATGGATGGAGTCATGAAAGAAATACTATCAAGAGCAGTGGATGTTGGTGTATCGCTGAAAAGGGAGGGAAATGAGTGGAAGCTACCTATACTGCTGTTTGCGGATGATACAGTTCTGATGAGTGATAATGAATGGGAGTTGCAGGGTCTGGTAAATGAGTTTGGAACAGTGTGCGAAAAACGGAATTTGAAGGTAAATGCGGGGAAGAGCAAGGTTATGGTCTTCGAAAGGGGTGAAGTCACAGAGTGTGAGGTGAAGCTGAACAGTCAGGCTATGGAGATCGTCAACTCTTTTAAGTATCTGGGCAGTGTGTTGAGTAAAGATGGGACTATGGATGAAGAAGTGTGGGAGAGGGTACAACAGGGGAAGAGGGTTGTAGGAATGCTAAAAGCAGTAACAAGAAATAGGGTGGTCAGTATGGAAGTGAAGAAGTCCTTGCATGACAGTGTGGTAATCCCGACACTGACTTACGGAAGCGAAGCATGGACGTTGGTTGAGAGACTCAGACCAAGAGTGAGAGCAGTGGAAATGAATTACTTAAGGAGTGCGTGCGGAGTTACATGGAGGGATAGACAGACTAATGAGGAAGTAAGAAGGAGGTGTGGTGTGGAGGTAGATGTGCTGGAAAGTGTGAAAAGGAACAACTTGAGATGGTTCGGCCATATGGAACGTATGGAAAGCGAGAGAATGACTAAGAGGGTGTACGAGAGCGAGGTGGAGGGACAGAGAGGGAGAGGTAGACCAAATGAGAGGTGGAAGGATGGAGTGAGGAAGTACATGAACGAAGGCGGTGCTGGTTGGGGGGAGGGGCGTCGACTGACTGGGGACAGATGTGCATGGGGGCGGTTCGTTCGTGGCCACCCCTTCGGGGATCACGGCGTCAGGCAATAGATAGATAGATAGAAGGATAATATTGTTTTCAATTCCATCGCATTAGAAATGATTCATAGATTACAAAAAAGTCCAAATAAGACATAGTTATGTTAATGTATAAAGGAGATAGATAGATAGAGAGAGAGTTAGATAGATAGAGAGAGAGAGTTGCTAGGGGCAAGTGATCGATATCATACAAACTATTATGAAACAAACTTAAGTTTCTGAAAAGATAAAGGAGACATTTTTATTGACTCTTTTTCATTTCATTATTTGTGTGTTGGAGAGATAATATTGTTTTCAATTCTATCGTATTAGAAATGATTCATAGATTAAAAAAAGACCAAATAAGACGTAGTTATATTTATGTACAGTATAAGGGAGATAGATGCATTAAATAGATAGACAGACAGACATTTTATGCATAAATATCATTCTTAATCATTTATATATACAGTAAACCCTCGCTATCTCGGACTAATTGGGGGGAGACCTAGTCCGAGATGACTGAAAATCCGAGATGTCCGAAGTCCGACTTATGTCCGACTTAAGAGAGGGAAAATTCCGAATTAGAAGAGGAAAGTCCGCGTCACCAGAGAAATTGAGATTTTTTTTTTTTTTTTTTATATATCTATTTAATGCATCTATCTCCCTTATACATATATATAACTATGTCTTATTTGGTCTTTTTTTAATCTATGAATCAATTCTAATACGATGGAATTGAAAACAATATTACCCTTCTAACACACAAATAATAAAATGAAAAAGAGAGTAAATAAAAATGTCTCCTTTGTCTTTCAGAAACATAAGTCCGTCTCGTATATGTTAGTATTTTATCGCTCGCTCGCCCCTAGCCACTCCTTCTCTATCTATTTATCTCTCTAATGCATCTAACTAACTCCCTTATACATTAACATAACTATGTCTTATTTGGACTTTTTGTAATCTATAAATAATTTCTAATGCGATGGAATTGAAAACAATATTATCCTTCTAGCACATAAATAATAACATGAAAAAGAGTCAATAAAAATGTCTCCTTTGTCTTTTCAGAACCAATTAAGTCCGTCTCATAATAGTTTGTGTTTATCGCTCACTCCCCCTCTGTAACTCTCTTTCTATCTATCTATCTCTCTAATGCATCTACGTAACTCCCTTATACATTAACATAACTATGTCTGATTTGGACTTTTTGTAATCTTTGAATCATTTCTAATGCAATGGAATTGAAAACAATATTATCCTTCTAGCACACAAATAATAACATGGAAAAGAGTCAATATAAAAGTCTCCTTTGTCTTTTCAGAACCAATTAAGTCCGTCTCATAATAGTTCGTGTTTATCGCTCACTCCCCCTCTGTAACTCTCTTTCTATCTATCTATCTCTCTAATGCATCTATGTAACTCCCTTATACATTAACATAACTATGTCTTATTTGGACTTCTTGTAATCTTTGAAACATTTCTAATGCAATGGAATTGAAAAATATAATATCGGACATTTTCCGAATACTTATATAAAGTCCGACAACGTCAGAGACTGTCGGAACGATGACGGAAATGTCCGAAATACGGAAGTGCATGTCCGAGAGGCCGTAGCCAGTCCGACTAGTACAGGTTTCCGACTTCTAGAGGTCCGAGATGGCGAGGGTTTACTGTACCTAGGCTTGGGCCACCACCCGTGTATGATCCCGACTTTTCCGTGTTGTGGCCGACTTTGGAACTTTTAAGGTTACTGTGTCCAAACAAAACCGTGTATAAAAAATGCGTGTATATCGAGACCTGACTGTACTGTACTGGATAATTGTCGGAACCCGACAATTGGGCAGTAAATATTTCTGTCAATTGAGCGGAAACATCCATGTAAAGGACGCTCAATAGGCGAGGCCACTGGGGCCACGCATGCAGCTGCTAGAACGGCCAGGGTAAGCAAGAATCTGACATTAGAGAGCAGAAACCAACACACAGGCGGAGATCTCCACCGGGCGGAAATGCCCAGCAATTGGGTGGAAAAGTCTGTGTAAAGGTCGCTCAATAGACGAAGCCACTGGGGCCACGCATTCATCTGCCAGATCAGTCAGGTGAGGCACAAATCTGACACCAGAGAAAGCAGAAAAGATCAAATGGGTGGAGATCTCCGCCGAGTGGGCAGAAACGTCCGTGACCACCCTTGCCACTCCAGACAGCCCAAGGATAGTAGGAAGCTGACACAGGCACCGTTGTGTGTCCAGAGCAGGAAAAAGGGGACAAAGCCGTGTAAGTGTTGTCAGAAAAGGTCATAGGGTACACCAGACAGAAGCAGAAGACCACCGAAAAGGCAGACATATACGACAGACGCCTTGTAAGCCGAGTCAGGGAAGGTCAGAGGGTATGCCACGCAGTAGCAGAAGACCGCCGAAAGAGCGGAGATGTCCGACTAACGCCTTGTAAGCGGAGGCAGGAAAGGACAGAGGGTACACCAGGCATTAGCAGAAGATCGCCGAAAGGGCGGAAAGGACGGAAATTGATGATAAACACCAAGTAAGCGGAGTCAGAGAAGGTAAGAGGTTACACCAGGGATGACCACACAACCGCAAAAATAAGCGGAAGTGCCTAGACAAACCGCCGTGTAAGCGGAGTCACGTCAAAGGGTACAAAAACACTCCAAGACTACGACTGCCTAGTAAGCGGAGCCGTGAAAAGGAGCAGGCTAAAAATAAAACAAAGCCGAACAGACAACCGCCGTGTAAGCAGAGTCCACAGGGAGCCAAAGTATAGCAGACAGTAAGGGGCCACACCCTGCTAAGAGGAGCAGAGAAAAAGTACAAGACAGACCGACCCGCCCATGGTTAGGGCAGAACGGAACGAGAGCACTGACACTTTTGCCAGATCCCTCAGGAAAACACAAGAGGTCGGGAAGAAACTTGGGATATTTGACAGCCGTAGTTGGCAACAGTGTGCAAGTGAAACAAAACAGACGAGAGCATGTAACCAGTCGGTGTAAGACATGGAACGGACTTTAAGTAGGAGTTGACCCACAAAAAGAGGCATGCAAGCAGAGAATAAAAGAGGAGAGGGAGCCTCAGACACAAAATTGAGGGACCAGACTACCTCACATGCCTAACTCAAGTCCACCCTACTTAGCATAGTCACACACTCGTGTATAAAATATAGAGGAAAAGATATTAAGGCTGTGAAATTCCCCAAGTGAAAAAGAAACCTAGTTAAACTATGCTAAAGCACAAAGCCTTCATCATGAAAACAGACGTTAAGGGTATGAGAAATGAAAACGTACGAAAAAACAAAAAAGTTAGGCTAAGAATGCCCCCCAGTGACGGTGCACCGCAAGCAAAACAAACGCCAAATAGCAGTCACCAAACCCCACACAACCTCCAACCACACACATTAGAGCCCCTTACGTGTGTAGCTACATCACGGAACATCTTTCTAAAACTCCAGAAGCCATAAAACGGTCCATAACTCACATAATCCGAAGCGAAACGGGTGAAAGGCATATTCGATCGGAAGACACAAAAAAGAAGGGTGTGGACACGTTGGTGGTTGCGCGAGTAATGATACCGTCTATAAGGTAGGCGCATGTACCATGGGGGTTCACGCATGCGCCAAGAGGGCGCAAAGACGGCAGTACGTGTGGAGAGTGAGCAGAGCGAGTTCTTTGACCTGAATGTTGGTTTGAAACAGGGGTGTGTGATGTCCCCGTGGTTGTTTACTGTATATATGGATGGAGTCATGAAAGAAATACTATCAAGAGCAGTGGATGTTGGTGTATCGCTGAAAAGGGAGGGAATTGAGTGGAAGCTACCTATACTGCTGTTTGCGGATGATACAGTTCTGATGAGTAATAATGAATGGGAGTTGCAGGGTCTGGTAAATGAGTTTGGAACAGTGTGCGAAAAACGGAATTTGAAGGTAAATGCGGGGAAGAGCAAGGTTATGGTCTTCGAAAGGGGTGAAGTCACAGAGTGTGAGGTGAAGCTGAACGGTCAGGCTATGGAGATCGTCAACTCTTTTAAGTATCTGGGCAGTGTGTTGAGTAAAGATGGGACTATGGATGAAGAGGTGCGGGAAAGGGTACAACAGGGGAAGAGGGTTGTAGGAACGCTAAAAGCAGTAACAAGAAATAGGGTGGTCAGTATGGAAGTGAAGAAGTCCTTGCATGACAGTGTGGTAATCCCGACACTGACTTACGGAAGCGAAGCATGGACGTTGGTTGAGAGACTCAGACCAAGAGTGAGAGCAGTGGAAATGAATTACTTAAGGAGTGCGTGCGGAGTTACATGGAGGGATAGACAGACTAATGAGGAAGTAAGAAGGAGGTGTGGTGTGGAGGTAGATGTGCTGGAAAGTGTGAAAAGGAATAACTTGAGATGGTTCGGCCATATGGAACGTATGAAAAGCGAGAGAATGACTAAGAGGGTGTACGAGAGCGAGGTGGAGGGACAGAGAGGGAGACCGAAAGAGAGGTGGAAGGATGGAGTGAGGAAGTATATGAACGAAGGCGGTGCTGGTTGGGGGGAGGGGCGTCGACTGACTGGGGACAGAGGTGCATGGGGGCGGTTCGTTCGTGGCCACCCCTTCGGGGATCACGGCGTCAGGCAATAGATAGATAGATAGATAGTATTATAAACTATTTCTATTCTACCTTATACCGGTCTCAGAGTGTGTACAACGTATCTAGTAGAGAATGGAGGTGCATCAATAGAAGATATTGGATAATCGGGCAAGGGATTTCTGATAAATCGGCTGCTCCTGGAGTGGACGAGATTATACAGTGTATAAGCACTACGTTAGATACTCTGAGGGTACTACTCAATCTATCCATTAAAATACAACCTACTCTACTGCACTGTACAGTGAACCCTCAAAATACGCGCAATTTATCTACCTACGCTTGAACCATAATTGAGGCAACAAATCGAAAAATACGCTCAATTATTCAAAAGTAGGCCTACGCGCCGAGCGAGAGTCGATTCGTATCTGTTGGAGAGTTTCGGGCGGCCATATTGGCGTGACGCCGGGCCCTCTGACGTCGTCACCGTTGACTGTGGAGAGAGACACATCTCCCGTACCAAAATATTATGTATCTATAAAGCACAACAGTGTATTATGAATCTATTAAAAGACTGTTCATCGTTTTTCATTGCATGTATCATTTATTGAGCAAACAAAATCTGGATTGGAAAATCTGTTTCTGTTCAGGAGTTGGTGAGATCGTTTACACTTCTGTCGAGAGCAGATAGCGACATAATAAATAAAGAAATATCATATAGTGATTAGGAATAACTTAAGAAGAGAATATTGAATAAAGTATAGAATAAGAGAGAAGGACCGTCCCCTTTTCTCCCATATTTAGTGTTTATAAGTGTTTATACAGCCCGAGGGGAGGGCGAAGGGAAGGTTTGACAAATGGATTTGTAGATGTATGTTTATAAACTAGATATATACCAACCAGTATATTGTAGTAGTTGATTTGATGTGAAATAGGTTAGATAGTAGTTTAATAACTTATTGTTAAGATGTACTTAGATATATCTACTGTGTACGTACTTTAAATCAGCCCTATACAGTACATATTATATAAACAAAGTAGGAGCTGTCAGTTCCACATATATACATACATACATACTATCGTATAAATACGATAGAATATGACTCTTTTGTGATCTCTTATGTCTCTGTGACGTCATAATCTCTCCTACAGAACGACGTAGGACGAGTAGATCGTATATTATAAGATTGTAAATAAGTTAAGTTATAAAAGGCCTAATATGCTATTAAGCAATATTGCCATGGTCTTATGTAGTATATATGAATTTATCGTATATATTAATATAATTTATCGTATAGAGCTACCTAAATGCGGTACGATAATTTGGGCTCCTGGCGGTTTGCCAAGGCAGCAAGGTGTGCTTTTGAGGTACGTCAGAGCCTTCACGAACACCAACCAGTTAACATCTAATTTTCCGCCCTCAGTTGATCGTGCTTTTGTGCCTCTAATCACAATACACATACAGCAATACACACAGCTACACCATCACGACGCTCTCATCGACATCATGACTGACTGATAGATAAGCATAATATTCATGTCCATTCCCATGTAATCATTTATTCTTTCTTTAACTTGACTCGTGTCTCGGGACCGAAGTCTCGTTCCCCATTGTCCACCACCATATTGGGTAAAACGTTCTCCCTTGCCTCATTGCCACGTGGAACTATGGTGAGTTAATTCCTGGCTAATATTAACCCTTATAACCTTACCCTATAATTATATACATTTATTATGTGAGACCTTTGGATATAAATTAGCTTGTTTCAGATTGAATTCAATTTAGATATAGAGTATTCATTTAGATTGATTTTATTTGATTCATTATAGCTTAGTAATATTTAACTTCCATTGATAGTTTACCACATTGGTGCCCAGACCCGGGAATTAGCTACCAGTAAGGGATTATAAGGCAATGAACAAGGGGACATATAACAGGATGCAGGAACAACTCTATGATAAACTGGCAAGGCTAGCCAAGCGATGGTTAGAGCCGGAATGCAGGGTCACATCGTTGTGCCTGCCTAAGTCCTGCATCCCACCCATCGTCTTTCCCCAGTAATGTTCTTTTCAGTTTCAGACTTCCTGTGACATATGACCTGACCTAACATTTTTTCTTGTTCAATATGATCCATTAGTAGGTATTGCTATTTAGTGTACTATTTTTCCTCCATAACATAGAAGTCCGCCGGTTGGCGTCTCTTAAGTAGCCTATTATTTGGCCGTTGTTTTTGTAACGTGATATTTAGATACGTAGCCTATAGGCTCGCAAGCAAAATGGATAAAAACGGTAAAGAGACACCGTCTAGTGGGGTGCTGAACAAAGCCCCTAAAAATCAAAGGGCGGGACTTCGGGGAGTAATGAATAGGCTAATAGTGGACGTCAACACTTTCATCACTACTGCTGAACTAGAGGAATTGGAGGCTAGATTAGAAAACGTCCAGGTTACCCACGGTCGTATTACGGCTCTGAGTGAGGTGATTGTGGCTGCCATGACAGAGGAGGAAGAGATTGTTACAGAGTGTGATAATCGCGCCCTCTATGACGAACCTGTCTTTAGAGCGAAGTACCTATTACAGCGTGCAATCGCGAGTAAGAAGGGAGGCGATAATGAGGCCCATAGAAGGGCTGACCCAAAACATACTGTACACCTCCCAAAGCTCAATCTTCCTACATTTGGGGGCAAGTTGACCGAGTGGTTAGCTTTCTGGGACGTATTTCGATCTACGGTTCATGAATCCTCTTTGGATAATGTCCGCAAGTTTCACTATCTGAAGGGACAAATGGAAGGAGAGGCCTTACATTTAATAGAGGGTTTTGCAGTAGTAGGTGGTAGTTATCTTGAAGCGGTACACTTATTAGAGTCCACATACGGGGATAGAGAGCAGTTGAAGATGGCCCATGTCGTTGCCTTGTTGGGGCTCGCAGAACCACAGTATAAGGTTGATGAGTTGACAAACTTCAGGGCAAATATGGAGTGCCATACTCGATCGCTAGATACCCTAGGGCTTACCACGCAGGAAATGATAGTCATTATCTTGCGTCAGAAGCTTCCTATGGCAATACTTGATAAGGTAAGATCATTTGAGCTGGGGGAATTCAAAACTCAGTTCAGTAAGGAGATCAATAATCTACAGTTGAACAAAGGGAGAATGTATGAGTCGGGAGGGAGTGAGAATGTGGAGAAGAGGGGAACAGTAAGCATGACAGTGGGGACTAAAGTAAAGAAAGAGGGTGTGTATCAGAAACCTGCTCAGATTCTATGTAAGCTATGTAACAACAAACATAAATGGAGTTTCTGCGTAAAATACCCGACAAATGAGACAAAACTAGCACAGGCGAGAAGATTGAAGCTATGTGTAGGTTGTCTAAGTGGGGAACATGGTAAGCAGGGACAATGTACTGCTACATACTTAAGGCCCTGTCGCCACTGCAAAGGACATCACTTTGATAAGTTGTGTCCTACAGCAGATAAAGTCAAAGACGTCAAAAATGAGGGTACTACAACTGTGACACTAGGTAGCACGCAAGACACCACTATATTGCCCACAATACAGATTCCCATGGAAGGTAATGACAGTAACAAAGTTTGTCGGGTACTTCTAGATCAAGGGTCTCAACGTTCCTTTATAAAGAGGTCCGTACTAGTGGGACTGAAGCACCGAATCGTAGGGGCTGAGACTCTTCGATTACAGGGCTTCACAGGGGTTACTGATAAACAAGACTACGAGATAGCGGAGATTTCATATTTCTATCGTAAAAACCGGTACTTATGACTTGTATCGTAGTAGACACCCTACCAGAATATGTATCTGTGGGTGTGAAGAAGGTGGAACACGCATTACGTAGCAAAGGGGTTAACTTGTCAGATCCCATGGGAAATCAGAGTGAGGTGCATGTTCTACTTGGTGTGGATCATTATTATGAAGTAGTATACCCTGGATTTAAAAAGATGTGTGGTGTAATTTTAATCCCCACTAAATTTGGATACTGCATGAGCGGAAAGGTTCATACTACACAGTCAAAGGTCCTGGTCGACACGGTCTCGATATATAGAGTCAATGTAACCGCGGCAGAGGAGTTGGGAAGGGAGGATTCCCAACCTAGTGACCCTAAGATGTCTGCCGAGTTCGACCTGGAACGACTGTGGAGATTGGATCACATAGGCATTAATCCTATGGAGACTGATTATGACTCGGAAGTTGCGCTACAAAGGTTTGACGAGTCTGTGTGCTACTGTGCCTCAGACAAGCAATATAAAGTTAGTTTACCCTGGAAGAACAGTGAGATAAGCTGCCTACCAACTATGGTTTGGCATTAGGTCGCTTGCGCGCATTGCAGCGGAAATTGTCTAACGAACCGAGCACGCGCCAGGCGTATGACGATGTATTTCGGAGTTATGAGGATAGGGGCTTTATAGAGAGAGTCGATGTCAAGGAACCGTGTAAGAAGGGTAGGGTTCACTATCTGGCCCATCATGGGGTAAAGAAAGACAGCATCACCACACCAATACGGGTGGTGTATGACTGTTCTGCCCACCAAGGTCAACAACCCAGTCTGAATGACTGCCTGTTGACAGGTCCGTCCATGGTGTCGGACCTGTCCCAACATCTATTGCGGTTTAGGCTGGGAAAGTACGCCTATACCAGTGACATCGAGAAAGCATTCTTGATGGTCAAGCTAAAGGAGGAAGATAGAGATGTTACCCGCTTTCTTTGGTTCAGCGACATTAGCGACTCTGAAAGTCCCATCATAATATACCGTTTTCGGGTTGTACTCTTTGGGGCCACTTGCTCGCAGTTTTTGTTAAATGCCACAATCAGAAAACATCTAGCTGACACTCATGAGGACACAAGTAAACTATCTCGCGGATTATACATTGACAATTTGCAGGGTACTAGCGATAGTCAAGATGATTTGTGGTATGCATACTGGCAAGCACGCAGACTGTTTGCGGATGCACATCTATTTCTCCGCGAGTGGGTTACTAATAGTGAAGATCTTCAGAGTTTAATACAGGTGGATGGTACGGCATCTCTTAACCAGGAAAAGTCCAGAAATTTGGGGATGATCTGGCAACCTAAACATGACATACTAACTTTTCAAACAAGGTCTTTTGCTCAGCAGACAGGAGCGCACACAAAAAGAAGTCTGTTGAGCAAAGTTGCGCAATTTTTGATCCTTTGGGTCTAGCATTACCTGTTACCATAAGAGCTAGGATTCTAATGCAGGAAGTTTGGAGACGTAAAATAGGATGGGATGACAGTTTGCCCGAGGACCTGAATGACCAAGGGACATTGTTGTTGAATGAATATGCCATCCTATGTACTAAACCTATACCTCGTAAAGTGGCGGCGTTCGGTGACGTTACGTTACACACGTTTTGCGATGCTAGCGCCACGGCATACGGGGTAGCCATATATGTTGTTACTTCATTTGGGGCACATTTAGTTACAGCCCGGGCCAAAGTAGCCCCGGTTAAGAAGGTAACTATCCCTAAAATGGAATTGACTGCCATGCTGCTATTAGCACGTCTGGTGCAACATGTACGCGCAGCATACGAGAGCGAATTAAATATTGAAATCGTTCACGTATGGTGCGATAGTCAGGTCGCACTCAACTGGATACATAGCAAGAAGTCTCTGCCAGTTTATGTGCGGAATAGGGTAGATGAGATTAGAGCCCTTTTGCCAGACGTTGCTTATCATTATGTAAATACAAAGGAAAACCCTAGTGATCTCATAACTAGGGGTATAACGGCTAGCCAGTTAACGAAGTCCGAATTGTGGTGGCATGGTCCAAAGTGGCTGCTCCATGAAAGTGAATGGACGATATGGCATGCTGTTGGTGAGGGACTTCTGCCACTGGAAACAGTGGCAGTTACAGCCCAACCAAATGAGCCACCGGGTCCTATCATGAAGTGGGCAAGATTCGGTGACTATAATAAACTAGTCAGGGTTGTAGCTTGGGTGTTGCGATATGTATCCAATCTCAAGCTTAAAGTAACGGGCCAACTCTGCAACAGGGGTCACAACATTGATGCTCGTGAATTTAAAGCAGCTGAAGTAACTTTGATCAAATGGGTTCAAGTAGAAACCTTTTCCAATGAATTAGAATCCTTGAAGGCTCGAATAAGACATTAATGCCTAATATAGTGCGTCAACTAAGGTTGCACCTAGACAATGGCCTCATCAGGTGTGAGGGTCGCCTGAAGTGGTCGGGTGTACCAGACGGCACAAACCGACCTATACTTATGCCAACAAGACATCACGTTACTGATCTATTGATCATACGTGCACATAGGGAAGTAAAACACTACGGGGTATGTCATATTATATCAATTTTACGTCTCACATGGTGGATACCCAGAGTTCGACAAGTAGCTCGACGCGTAGTGAGAAAGTGTGTAATATGCCAGAGACTAAAGGGTAAACCATATGCAACTGGACCAGCTCCACCCCTACCTGAATGCCGTGTAAAGCACGTAGAACCTTTCCAAGCGGTAGGATTAGATTACACAGGGGCATTGAAGACGAGGGAGCATGAGAAAGTTTATATATTATTGTTTACCTGTGCGACGTCTCGAGCGGTACACCTAGAACTATGTGATAATATGTCTAGCGAGGAATTTATGCTGGCGTTCAGACGGTTTTGTGCCCGTCGTTCATTCCCTCAACTCATTCTTAGCGACAATGCTCCCACTTATGTCCAAGCATCAAAATATCTAAAGGATATGAGTAGTGATCCTACTATCATCACTTTTTTGGGAGAGAAAAAGTGCGAATGGAGGTTCATTCCAGTTAAGGCACCTTGGTTTGGTGGAATGTGGGAACGGTGTGTCGGCATAGTAAAGTCAGGACTAAGAGCGGTTGTAGGACGTGCTCTATTTAATAAGAGTGAGTTGACGACAGTCCTCACAGAGATAGAGGCAGTCGTGAATGATCGCCCGCTTACATATGTGTACACCGACCTGCATGAACCACTACCATTAACGCCAGCTCACTTGCTATATGGAAAACCATTGACTGCGTTTCCATCTGATTTTCAGTCCATAGTAGAGTTAGAGGATCCCTCCGTAGCGGTGTCTAAGAGATACCAGTATATATCCAGGATAATCGAGGATTTTAGGAAACGGTGGATTAGTGAATATCTGCTAGCATTGAGGGAAAGGAGTGTTACTCCCTCTGGTAGACCAACGGCCCCTACAGTTGGTGACGTTGTTTTAATTAAAGAAGATAGTCCTCGTTTATACTGGAAATTAGGCCGCGTATTGGAGGTATACAAGGGGGCAGACTCTGTAGAGCGGGTGGCGCTTTTAAAGACAGCCACTGGAACTACTGTTCGTCCTATCGCACGTTTGTACGCTTTGGAGCTCGATTCGGCATTGCAATCTGAGGCTCCACCTGTTATTGCTGGGTCCGAGAATTCTCAAGGAACGACTCGCCTCTTACTGATGGTGATCATTCTCGGACCGGGACGCGTCCCAGACGCGCTGCTGCTGGCGCCGTCGACTTGTGGCGTCAGAAGATAGCCTCTGGGCAACTTTAGGTTTAAGGTGGGGTTCAGGTCTTTTTTGTGGGGGGAGTGTATCGTATAAATACGATAGAATATGACTCTTTTGTGATCTCTTATGTCTCTGTGACGTCATAATCTCTCCTACAGAACGACGTAGGACGAGTAGATCGTATATTATAAGATTGTAAATAAGTTAAGTTATAAAAGGCCTAATATGCTATTAAGCAATATTGCCATGGTCTTATGTAGTATATATGAATTTATCGTATATATTAATATAATTTATCGTATAGAGCTACCTAAATGCGGTACGATAATTTGGGCTCCTGGCGGTTTGCCAAGGCAGCAAGGTGTGCTTTTGAGGTACGTCAGAGCCTTCACGAACACCAACCAGTTAACATCTAATTTTCCGCCCTCAGTTGATCGTGCTTTTGTGCCTCTAATCACAATACACATACAGCAATACACACAGCTACACCATCACGACGCTCTCATCGACATCATGACTGACTGATAGATAAGCATAATATTCATGTCCATTCCCATGTAATCATTTATTCTTTCTTTAACTTGACTCGTGTCGGGACCGAAGTCTCGTTCCCCATTGTCCACCACCATATTGGGTAAAACGTTCTCCCTTGCCTCATTGCCACGTGGAACTATTGGTGAGTTAATTCCTGGCTAATATTAACCCTTATAACCTTACCCTATAATTATATACATTTATTATGTGAGACCTTTGGATATAAATTAGCTTGTTTCAGATTGAATTCAATTTAGATATAGAGTATTCATTTAGATTGATTTTATTTGATTCATTATAGCTTAGTAATATTTAACTTCCATTGATAGTTTACCACACATACATACATACATACATGGATAGGCGACGAGCAGGGAGGTTTTAGGAAGGGAAGAGGATGTGTAGATCAGATTTTTACCCTGAATTGTGTTGTGGAGAAGTATCTGGAGAAGAAACAAAAGGTGTATGTTGCCTTTATGGACTTGGAGAAGGCCTATGACAGAGTGGATAGAGAAGGTTTGTGGAAAGTACTTAGAATATACGGAGTAGAGGGCAAGTTGCTGAAAGCAGTGAAGAGCATGTATGAGGGTGCAAAGGCGGCAGTACGTGTGGAGAGTGAGCAGAGCGAGTTCTTTGACCTGAATGTTGGTTTGAAACAGGGGTGTGTGATGTCCCCGTGGTTGTTTACTGTATATATGGATGGAGTCATGAAAGAAATACTATCAAGAGCAGTGAATGTTGGTGTATCGCTGAAAAGGGAGGGAATTGAGTGGAAGCTACCTATACTGCTGTTTGCGGATGATACAGTTCTGATGAGTGATAATGAATGGGAGTTGCAGGGTCTGGTAAATGAGTTTGGAACAGTGTGCGAAAAACGGAATTTGAAGGTAAATACGGGGAAGAGCAAGGTTATGGTCTTCGAAAGGGGTGAAGTCACAGAGTGTGAGGTGAAGCTGAACGGTCAGGCTATGGAGATCGTCAACTCTTTTAAGTATCTGGGCAGTGTGTTGAGTAAAGATGGGACTATGGATGAAGAGGTGCGGGAGAGGGTACAACAGGGGAAGAGGGTTGTAGGAACGCTAAAAGCAGTAACAAGAAATAGGGTGGTCAGTATGGAAGTGAAGAAGTCCTTGCATGACAGTGTGGTAATCCCGACACTGACTTACGGAAGCGAAGCATGGACGTTGGTTGAGAGACTCAGACCAAGAGTGAGAGCAGTGGAAATGAATTACTTAAGGAGTGCGTGCGGAGTTACATGGAGGGATAGACAGACTAATGAGGAAGTAAGAAGGAGGTGTGGTGTGGAGGTAGATGTGCTGGAAAGTGTGAAAAGGAACAACTTGAGATGGTTCGGCCATATGGAACGTATGGAAAGCGAGAGAATGACTAAGAGGGTGTACGAGAGCGAGGTGGAGGGACAGAGGGGGAGAGGTAGACCGAATATGAGGTGGAAGGATGGAGTGAGGAACTACATGAACGAAGGCGGTGCTGGTTGGGGGGAGGGGCGTCGACTGACTGGGGACAGAGGTGCATGGGGGCGGTTCGTTCGTGGCCACCCCTTCGGGGATCACGGCGTCAGGCAATAGATAGATAGATAGACATACATAACATTTTAAGACTGAGTGTTCCACACATAAGTGCAGTTTCAGTCTCTTGTCCTAATGGCGGCGTTCCAGGCAACCCTGTTAAGGGCTGCTTCACTTGTCAAGTTCTTGGACTTGAGATCGGCGCGTATAGTCCGATCCCAGGTCTTCTTCGGTCCACCCCTTGATGCAGCTCCCTCCACAATCACAGACCTGCATTTTTTCACCCAATTTTGTTCATCCATTCTCTCCACATGTCCATACCATCCCAGACTACTTGTACGCACTCTTCAATCTGTACATGCACGATATAACTACACCCAATACGCCCCAAATAAACTTAGCCTCCTATGCAGATGACATAACACTCACATGCACACACCATGACCCAAAAAGAGCAACAGATCTCCTTCAACCCTATCTCAACACACTACATGGCTGGTGCACTACAAACAGACTTAATCTAGCCCCAGCCAAATCCACCGCAACCCTGCTCACAAGTTGGACAGGAGAACACGAATACATCCCTCAACTCACCATAAACAACACACCCCTAACACATACACACACACCCAAAATCCTAGGAGTAACATATGATACTCATATGACATTCAAACAGCACACCACAAACATTAAAAAGAAACTGACACCCAGACTTAACGCCCTCAGGTCACTTGCTCACACAAAATTTGGACACAACAAAGAAACTACCACCACAGTATATAAACAATACATAAGATCAGTGATGGAATACGCAAGCCCAGCCTGGGCTTCTAACCTAGCTGAAACACATCATAAGACCTTACAGACTATTCAAAACAAAGCCCTGAAGATCATTACAGGCTGCACAGCTACTGCACCCACAGATCACCTACATCAAGAAACCAAAATCCTCAAAGTCAAAGACCATCTGGACATGAGAGGCACTCAATTCCTGGCAGCAGCCTCCACGAACCAAGACCACCCACTAAACTACATGGCAACACACCCACAGACACCAAGAAATATCAAAACAACACCCAGCACACGGTATCACACACAATTATTGTCCTCTCTCCCTCCCTGCCCACCCCGAACCAACATCCAGAAGCACATCCATACTCATATCTCTCACCGATCCATCCACTCACTCACAGACAACACACAGCTGCATGCACGACCTCCCGAAATCCATCCTTCCGAATCCTCCCTTCCTCGCGAGGACAGAGTCCACCTGGCCAGGCTGAGATGCGGACACCATCCAGCTCTCCTGAGCTATCAGAAGAGACTGGATGACTCCGTTGTCGACGCCTGCCCGGGATGTAACACAGCACCCCATACCATTAAACACATCATAGAAGACTGCATTTCACACAACCACTTACGCCAACAACACAATCTACACTCAATGAGAGCTCTGTGGGAAAGCCCGATCGTGGCCATGGCCTTTCTCAGGGACTCGGGGCTGTTCGGCCAGGCAGCTTAGGGAACAACAACAACAACAACAACAACTTGTACGCATCACCTCGCTAATACTCTTTATACCTAAACGTCTCCTCAGCTCAACATTTGTTATTCTATCCTGTAGCCTGGCCCCACACATCCATCTCACCATTCACATCTCATTACGCTTCATTCTGTTGACATCCTTTACTTTAACGGCCCATGTTTCTGAGGCATACATCATTGCACTTCTAACACATGAGGCATACACCTTTCCCTTCAGGGGGAGAGGCATTCTTTTCATGGTCAGGATTGGCATCAATTCTCTGAACAGTCATTTATCAGTCTCTCTGTACAGTGTGAGAGCATGACTCACAAGGCCTAACAAATTTCATAGAATTACATAGAGTGTGTGTTCGTGAAACATTACCAAAAATGGTATTGAAGAAATACACAGGCTACGATAATAAAGTGTTGTAGGATCTCCACTGAGATATTGAGTTTAGATCCAGTTTATACCTCAGCCAGAGAACACCACCTCTCCCAGCTTTAACAAGTCTGGCATACCAATAAGCCCAGCAGAGCAACTAAACAACATGGAGAACCAGATTTCTAGGAACGAGATAGTCCCTAGAAAAACACCACTCAAAATCATTGTAAGTACAATTTAAATATTAATAATTGAAGTGTTAGCCTTGGTTGGAAACAGACTAGGGAAACGGTATTATTCAGTCTTATACAACATGTGTTAGTTAACCCTTCCCGCACGGGCTCGCTATCCTAAGGACGTTGTTGAGATCCTCCTGTCCATGGCCTCCCTCATGACACTCTCCTTGTTCTTCATGACCCCTACGACTGCACTCTCAAAACTTTGTTTTGTCTTATTCATTTCCTCCTTTTGTTCTTTCACAATTTCCTACAAATCCTTAACTTTCTGTTCACCTACCACCGTCCATGCAGTTGACTCCTTCACTTCCTTGAATCGTCCTTCATATTCCTTCAGCTGCTCCTTTAATACCATATTCTCTGCTCCTAATTCCTCTACCCTTTTTAATACCATCTCTAGGTTCCCATTAGCTTCCGAAATAGGCCCACATTCGCTTCCTTCACTAAGCCTAGGCCTATTCCCTGCCCCACCCGACGCACCACATAGTTCGCACAATACCTTGATTTTCTCACCAATGTCCCCCTTCCATTTCTCCGTTTCACTCTTCCAGATCCTTCACAACATTAATAATCTCTTCTACCTTCTTATCTGTACTCCTAAACCCACGAAACCGTTCTAACCTTTCTTCCGCCTCCGAAATTTCCGCCGTTCCATATGTTTATCTATCTACCGAGTATGGAGTATGGTTATCAAATTATATATATATATATATATATAAAGTAGTTCAAGAGATCCTTTATAATCTCGGGATTACTTAAACTCGAATTCTCTATACCGCTCTTATAACCTCTTGGTCAGCAATATTAGCGTCACAACATTGATGATACCAATGAATAGATATACAATAAAGAGCGAAAAAGTAAAATTTGACACTTCTCTCAAAAGTCGCTTCAAAGCTTACTGCTCTCCCCTGGCTAAATGATGTGAAGCCAATTCCATAATATGTATATGAGCTATTGAACTATCTCACTTGACACTATGTATATGAAACTATATACAGGGTGTAATTTATTAGTGGCCCCTCCATCATTGACGATTATGCCTATTACATAAGGCCTCCTCTTCAAACGCTCGTTTACCGTAGTTTGAATCTACCGCGCAGAGCATAAAAAATATGAGGAGCCTTCATCATGAGTGCACGCAACCTCACTCATGGTTCTGTCATTATGAAATTGGGTTCTCACTACGAAAAAACTTCGTAACAAATAATAAATAAAAAGAAAATAAGAATAACTATTCATAAGCTTCTCATATACTCGTGGATGTACTTGTGTGGATATTTGACCAGACGCTGACTTCAGGCGTCATACTTCCTTCTCTGCTCTCAGCCTGCCCTGACGTGTCTCCCCACGCTCCGCTGGTTCCGCATTTGGTGCGTCCCTAGTGAGTTTTTTCTCATTTGTTTACTCTGGGATGTATCGAGTAAGGTTAGGATATGCGTAGCAGGAGTGTCAGGGACAGGTTTCCCGCAGTTCAGTGTATTTGGGTCGTGTGTTTGGGACACCTATTTCGGGTGTACCCTCGTGGTCCCGTGGTGGACGCGTGTTACATTTTTCGCGGCTAGCTAGCCTAGTTATTTAGTTGGCTTTAACTACACGTTATCAGGCTTCTTCTTATCTTTCTGATGAAGTTGCCTTATTGTTTATTTACTGACGTTCCTAGCGTATTTTTCTAGGTCCCGAGTCAGTGCTTCCCTCTCCCGGGAATTTTTCTACGATGAGGTGATGGCGGTTGTTCCTGTTGTGATATGTTACAGTGCTTTTTGTTTATATTACGACGTGATTAAGTGTTATTTCCGTCTGCTTAGGCCTAGCCAGCCTCTCGTAGATTTTTACATGTACAAGTGTTATTGATTTATGGATTAAATATGTAATACCGTGTCATGTGTGTCCTGGATTGGTTGTGTTTTGGCTTTATCCAGGGCCTATTTGTGTTTATCAGATTGCGTCTGGTTAGTGTGGGTTGCCTTTTCCGGCGGGTTTTCTCGATTGCTCCGAGAAAATCCAGCTGGTTGCCTTTTCCGGCGGGTTTTTTCGATTGCACCGAGAAAATCCGGCTGGTTGCCGAGTTTTATATCACGCGTGGTTAAAATAGGCTAGTTACCCCGGCGAGTGGTGGCCTGAGGGCTCTCCAGGACTGCGTCTCTGTGGTGGAGCCTGTGTTCAGGCTTACTGTGTGTTCCCCGGCGGGATGGCTATACCCGTTTAACTAGGTGTTCATGCGGACACCGGTCGAGTATAGTTTTTCCCGGTTTTTGCAAAGCCATTGAAAAACTAGGCTGTTTTGTTTGTTTGGTCTTTCCACCCCGGCGATCTTTTGCAAAGAAGTGGGGATAGGAACAATTGGGGTTAACATTTAAATTACTTTCACACCCGGCGGTTGAACCTTAGGGAGGTGGGATTAACGAATTTGCAATTCGGTATAGTTAGCCAGACAATTGAGGGATACAATTGGGTATCGCGGCCTTCAAAATACGGCGATCTATGAAGGCTTCGAGAGAAGTCAGATCTAAAAAAGTTTAAGATAGGCTTACCCCTTTTTAACGGCGATATAATAAGGAGGCCGGCGTCTTAATATGGGTTTCCGGTGGACAAAAAACCACTGGGAAGACTGCGTCATTTATAAAAGATATGCTCGTCTTTATATCATGTCAGAGGATATGCTTAAATCTTTTGGACTAGTAAAGATATTCTAAAATATTTACATAGGAACCTACAGGGTAACAAGAGGTAATAGTGGTGTATTACGTCTTGTTTCCCGGCGGTTCATTAACACTTGTGTTAGCACATTTTGGGGTAACCTTATGAGCATTAATTCCTGGAAATTTTCTTTTTCCAGGGCGGAGTTCCGGCGGGTCAACAGAGGACCAGAAGGAGCCCGGGGGTGGGTTAGCTCTTCCCAGTCTCTGTCATGGCGCCACTAGCCCCTGTTTTTGCCCTGTGCTTAACACCCTCCTGTTCAGGGATCCCTATTTTTGCGCATACTCTATGCATCAGATGCGTCAAATGCTTGGACCGGTCAAGGGGTCTGTGGGTGACTAAGAATTGTACTTTTTGTAGTCAGTTGAGTATCAAAGTCTTACACCAAGATAATTTGGCCGCGGCGGTTGCATTGTGCGAGGTCAAACAAATCCTATCTACTTATGCTACTTCAGTGGCTCATAAAGCCCTTCAGTGCGATAACGTAGTTCTGTGGGAAAGATTGATTGCTCAGTATCCCCCACTTAAACGTCCCCCTTCTAGAAGTAAAGTAAATGAGCGTAAGTCGGCTGAGACTGGCCAGGGTACAGTGCTTATTCCCTCCCCTGGCACATCTAAGAGACCTCGAGAGCCGACACCCCCGGCGACAACTTCCAAGTCAAAATCGAGGTCCAGGTCACGGTCTCCCCTCCGCCAGCAGACTCATAGTCACTCTACTTCACCTTCGAGGAAGAAGAGCAAGGAGGAGAAGACCAAGGACAGTCCTAGTGTAAAGTCAAAGTCAAGGCGGAGTCAAAAGTCTTCAAAAAGGGATACTCATGTACGAAAGTCCTCCCGGCGTTCGCCGGAGCCTCGTGCCTCGCTTTCTGCCTCTACTCCCGACATGTCTCAGGTCCAATCTGACAGGTCGGGAGTGGAGTCAGAGACTGTGGTGGGGGATATACCGGCGGACAAGTTGTCACCTATTATTATTCCCAGTTCACATGCACCAGCTATAGAGAGTTCTACCAGTAGTTATAACCCTCAAGAGGGCCTGGTTTGTCGACAACCCCGACACAGACAGAGGGCTGGTACTACAAAACCAAACCGATAACCTCATCATCCTTAACGACATCCATCAACATACCCATATTCCTCACCAAGCCCTCTATAACCCATCATCTCCAGACATCACCTTTTGCTCCCCAGAACTCGCCCCCACAACATCCTGGAGGGTGGTCAGAACCTTAGGCTCTGACCACCTCCCGATCATTATCACCACCAAAACCAGACTCACCCCAGCTAGCCACAAACACACATACACCAATTATAAAAGAGCTAACTGGGAAGCATTCACAAATGAGACAGAACAACACTTCACAACTCTAAACAGTACACCCATCACTAACATCAACAATGCTGTACACATACTCAATAAAACTGTCCAAAACGCTGACAAGAAACACATTCCAAGAGGTAACAGAAAAAGACACAACCCCAACTTCACACCAGAAATTCAAAACCTCATCAGACAACGCGACATACTGAAACACTCCCCAGCACCCCACACACAAGACATCACACAACAAATTCAAGTACTCAACACCCAAACTAACAACAAAATACAAGAACAACAAAAACTAAATTGGAATAACTTCCTACAAACACTTGATCACAAAAAAAAACTAAAAAAACTCTACAAAACACTAAACAGCATCACACTTTCCAACAGCAACACAACACAATCACATGCTGCAATCACAACAACAGACTCTACTCCTTCATGTAAACAACAAGCAAACACTCTCATCAATCACTTCTCACATGTCAGCCACCTAAAACCTCACAAAGACGACCGACGTGTCATCCGACGTAAGAGACAATTCCCCACAGACCCTGACTATACACCCTTCACCAATCACCAGACAAAGCATATCATCAACAATCTCAAGCAGTCACCCGCCTGTGGCCTAGACAACATAAGCAACATACACCTCAGACACCTGGGACCACAAGGCATACAAGCACTCACTAACATATCAAACTACAGCTATTCACACAACACAATACCATTCCTTTGCCCCTCAACTTTCTCTTCATAATTGCTGAGGGGCACAGGGCCCTGGGTGGGACTTTGGTTTCCCGGGCGTTTACGCACCCTCTCAGCTCCCCGCCATGGAGTGGCTTCGGTCACCCAGGCTTTATTGTGGTCGGCAGGGAGGGTTCTGTGAGGGCGCTCGTTTATGGCCTTGGCCTTACTCGGGGCCTTGGGGCTGTTCGGCCAGGCAGCTTGGGGAACAACAACAACAACAACACAATACCAGACATTTGGAAGCATGGTATCATCATCACATTCCCCAAACCCAACAAAGACCCCACGCTACCCTCCTCGCACCGCCCCATCACACTCCTTTGCTCCCCCTCCAAAGTCATGGAACGCCTAGTATTACAACTAATTACACCTGACCTACCCCTAGCTCCAACACAACATGGCTTTAGGCCACTGCACTCCACAAACACTCTTCTCACAGACCTTACACAAAGAGCTTTCGACGGCATCAACTCAGCTAGACCACCACACAGATCACTATTAGCCACACTCGACATTAGTAAAGCCTTCGATGCCATCACCCGCCACAACCTAACAAACAAAATCTACAACACAAACATGCACAACAACACAAAAAGGTGGCTGGCCAACTTCCTAGCAGGCAGATGTGCACACGTATCTTTTGCCGGTCAGTCATCTAAAATCAGAAACTTTCCAAACGGAGTCCCACAAGGATCCGTCCTATCGCCCGCACTCTTCAATCTGTACATGCACGATATAACTACACCCAATACGCCCCAAATAAACTTAGCCTCCTATGCAGATGACATAACACTCACATGCACACACCATGACCCAAAAAGAGCAACAGATCTACTTCAACCCTATCTCAACACACTACATGGCTGGTGCACTACAAACAGACTTAATCTAGCCCCAGCCAAATCCACCGCAACCCTGCTCACAAGTTGGACAGGAGAACACGAATACATCCCTCAACTCACCATAAACAACACACCCCTAACACATACACACACACCCAAAATCCGAGGAGTAACATATGATTCTCATATGACATTCAAACAGCACACCACAAACATTAAAAAGAAACTGACACCCAGACTTAACGCCCTCAGGTCACTTGCTCACACAAAATTTGGACACAACAAAGAAACTACCACCACAGTATATAAACAATACATAAGATCAGTGATGGAATACGCAAGCCCAGCCTGGGCTTCTAACCTAGCTGAAACACATCATAAGACCTTACAGACTATTCAAAACAAAGCCTTGAAGATCATTACAGGCTGCACAGCTACTGCACCCACAGATCACCTACATCAAGAAACCAAAATCCTCAAAGTCAAAGACCATCTGGACATGAGAGGCACTCAATTCCTGGCAGCAGCCTCCACGAACCAAGACCACCCACTAAACTACATGGCAGCACACCCACAGACACCAAGAAATATCAAAACAACACCCAGCACACGGTATCACACACAATTATTGTCCTCTCTCCCTCCCTGCCCACCCCGAACCAACTTCCAGAAGCACATCCATACTCATATCTCTCACCGATCCATCCACTCACTCACAGACAACACGCAGCTGCATGCACGATCTCCCGAAATCCATCCTTCCGAATCCTTCCGAGTCCACCTGGCCAGGCTGAGATGCGGACACCATCCAGCTCTCCTGAGCTATCAGAAGAGACTGGATGACTCCGTTGTCGACGCCTGCCCGGGATGTAACACAGCACCCCATACCATTAAACACATCATAGAAGACTGCATTTCACACAACCACTTACGCCAACAACACAATCTACACTCAATGAGAGCTCTGTGGGAAAGCCCGATCGTGGCCATGGCCTTTCTCAGGGACTCGGGGCTGTTCGGCCAGGCAGCTTAGGGAACAACAACAACAACCCTCAAGAGGGCTCGAGTGAGGGCTCAGTAATTGGTGTGGTACCTAGCTCACAAGTGAGTTCCGGCCAAGACCGGGGAGTTTGGAGGTACTCCCAGCCATGGTGTGACGGCTCACATCATTCTCATGCACCAAAGGTAGTGGAAGACGTCCACCGGGACGCTGAGATCCCATCGTCCATCCCGGACTTAACATGGCAGCATGAGGGGGTCCCGGCTTCGGCAGAATCCTCTCCTGAGAGGCCGGGGGAAAGGGATGAGGGTTCTATAATTTCTGAGATGGAGATTCAAGTCAGGTTCATTGATAGACGACTCTCAGAGTAGGAATGATTCGCCACATAGTTCATCCTCGGCTAAATTTGTCACAGCTGATGAAATTAATGGGTTACTAGCGAATGCACTAACTAATTTTTTTGGTCAGCAGCCGGAGACTCCTACAGTTGGTTTGGGAGCTTCCACGACAGCATCGAATGTCCGATCTCTGGCTACTTCCATTGCTTTGACACAAATTCCGCACCCTCCCCCTGTATCACCTACTATGGTTACTAGGCCAACTTCGCCGGCACTGACTACTTCCAATGTGAGAGTAGTAGCAGATGTAAATCCTCCCCCTTTAGACAAAGCGCCGGTCCGAAAGGGAGCTATGCCCCTCCTATATGGGCCGGATGATTCATGGATAAAAATGTTCACAGCAAAGCCAGAGGTAGCACAGTCCACTATGTCGGGGGAGCTTCCGGTACCACGTGAGTGGGTAATCCAAGGGAATAAATCTAGGAAGTTACGTGCTTTAGATATTCTAGGGAATGTACTTGATGTTAATATTAAGGCCATTCCTAACTATTATCACCATAATTATTTTGTGTATACTTCTACACCTGCCCTACCCCCTGCGTCAGCTTCAAAACTGTTTTCGGACTGGACCAAGCATGACGGTTTCAATGATATAAAAGCACTGTCAGCTCTAACACCAGAGTTAGGTTTAAAGACGTTCACAGACACAGCCGCAAATCCAGTTTTGAAGGTGGAGCAGTTGGGTCCGGGACCTTGGGTGGAATGGGAAGTGGAGGCTCAGAACTTTGCAACGACTTTTACCTCTAAATCTTCGCACCAAATTCCACAAGAAAGCCATTCTTGGTTCTCTATGCCGGTATTCTCTGCCGGCGGAGTTCCCTCTGCTTTATTTGCATTTTTAGCTGCCCCTAAAATTAATCTATGCGAGCTTAAAGATCCCTTTTCCACACCGTCCACTGCTCACCTAGACCGGGAGTTTAGGCTACGTGGGAAAGCATATAGACTGTTTTCCCAGTACAGTATATTGTCACACAACAGGTAGCAAAGTCAATGCTAAGATCTGCTCAGGCAATCGCGGACGCGGAAGTCCGAAAGGCTATCGAACTATCTAGACGCTTGCTACTCCAGACTTCTATACAGTCACTGGGTGATATCCGTACAGCCTTGCTAGAGGCGGTGCGGGCAAGACAAGATCTAAGGATGTCTCTCGTGAGGAAGCTCCCGGATAGGATTGCAAATCAAGTGGTTATGTCCCCTGTTCTAACTGCCTCTTTAATGTCCCCGGAGGTGTGGAAAACAGTGTTCAACATGGCTCAGGCCTTTAAGCACAGTCCCGCCCCATCTAAGAAACCTGCTTTCAATTTTTCCAAGCCCAAACCAGTCGCAAAAGCTCAGCCTGGTGGGGCAAAGCCTTTTCATCTGCCTAAATCCTCTTCCACCCATGGTCAGGCTCAGTACAGATACAAGCAAAGAAAGTTTTCAGGTAATCATAAAGGACAGAAGTATCAACGACCGGGCCAGGGCCCGTCTCCTGCCAAACCCGGCCAGTCATCGAAGCATACACCACCACCACCAAAAAACTAGGGTCTCTCTCACTCCCAGGGCCAGTCTTACGTCGGGTGGATCAGAGGGTAGTCCAGCCGGCGAACCCTTGTCTGCTAACTGGGTCATTCCGGGCGTGTCGTCGCGCATGGCCATTAAACACATGGGCGAGGATGGTGGCACGCAAAGGCATCACCTGGCAGTGGCTCCGGCGACCTCGCTTACGTCAGCCGACAAAGGCAAATTTTGTTTCATTAGAGGTGGAGTCACTGATCCAGGAGATGATCACCAAGAATGTCATCATCCCGGTCCCTCAAGATTACCCAGTATTTACGTCCAAACTCTTTCTAGTGCCCAAAAGGGACAGTGTTCAGATGAGGCCAGTCGTAGACCTGTCTTATCTGAACATCCACATTCACAACGTTTCCTTCAGGATGCTGACAGTGAATCAAATCAGGCTAACACTTCCGCCGGAAGGGTGGATGTGTTCTTTAGACCTGACAGACGCGTATTGGCACGTCCCGGTAAACAAACGGTTTCAATTATTTCTGGCCTTACGGATAATGCATCAGAACTATGTCTTTCAGAGGATGCCGTTCGGATTGAACCTAGCACCTCGCTTATTCACGAAATTAGTCCGGCAAGCCTTGATGGCCATGTCAGAACGAGGGATCAGGATTTTGTGGTATCTAGACGACTGGCTGGTGGTGGCAGACGGAACAGTTATGCATCAAACATGTCAACATAACATTAAATCATGTAAAATCTCTAGGGTTCAAGGTAAACCCGGTAAAGTCAAACCTTGTTCCCTCACGAGTGGTCCAGTGGATAGGGCTGGTCTGGGACACAGCTGCTCTCACTCTGAGTCAGAGTGTGGACAATCAGAACAGGTTTCGCAAGAAACTGTTTATGTTTCTTCACAGTCTGACTACGACACGGAGAGTCTGGGAATCTCTGGTCGGCTCTCTCAACTGGATTCAACTAACTGTAAAGTTGGGCCGGTTGAAAGTCAAACGTTTAATATTGGAGGGCAACAAATTTTTTCCACTATTGCCGGCGGAAACATTATGGCCCATCCCAAAATTAATACACAGCTTACTAGCAGTCTGGGCGAAGAGGGAAACATTGCACTCGGTCATGTCATGGACCTCTCCTCTGCCGACGGTATGGGTAGACACGGATGCGTCAGGGACGATAGGTTGGGGTTTTCAGTCAAACCACGGCCATCAGGGTCAAGGGCTTTGGTCCCATTCAGAAACCTCCCACATCAATGTCAAAGAGTTACTAGTCCCCTTGTATTTCCTTCAGGCTCACGGCTCTACTTTACGGGACAAATCGGTGGCCTTCAGGATGGACAATCTGAATGCGGTTCACTGCATTCAGAAAAAGGGTCAACGAGATCTCGGAAGTTGCTAAACGTGTCAGAAAAGATTTTTGTTCTAGCCGGCAAGCTGAACATTCATCTTCACGCATCTTATCTCCCAGGCGTAGCAAACGTCTGGGCAGACGCTCTGTCTCGGAGACAGAGCACAACAGTAGAATGGGCGCTCAAGCAAACCATTTTCGACCAAATGATTGCGGAGCCTTACCGTCCACAAGTGGATCTGTTTGTGTCCGAGGAGACTCACAAACTCCCTCTGTACCTCAACCGCCGGACAATAACGCCGGCGGGAGGACCCGACGCACTGGTGACGGACTGGAACATGTGGAGTTCCGTTTATCTGTTTCCGCCACCAGACGCTTCTCTAATGGGCCACGTAGTAAACAAACTACGGGATTATCGGGGCGTAGTCTCGTTGATCGCGCCCCTGTGGCCGGCGCAGTTGTGGTACCAGCAATTGAAAACGTGGTGCCCGAACCCGGTGTTGCTCCCGGTCGGGTATTTCCACTTAGACACGATTGGCAACCTAGAGACCTCGCTGACTTTTGCATTATGGACATTCAGGAGGCCAAGTGGCTAACACCGTATGGTAGAAACGTGACCGATAAATTCAGGAGTCAATATACCCAATCTACAAAGAGACAGTATCAATCGCACTGGCGGTCCTTTACTTCTTAGATACTTAGGACAGAACAAACCGTACCTTCGGTGGCTTTGGTTTTTAATTATTTAAACTATCTGTTCGAGCAGAAACGTCTATCTGTAGTAACGTTAAAAAATCATTTAACAGCGATTAGGATGCCATTCTTTGACCTTACAGGTCTAACCATACCACTAGCGGAGGAAACAGGTTTCATGAGAGCATGTTTTAAACTCCGCCCACCTCCCCGTCAGCTCATGCCTACCTGGTCTCTGGACAAAGCGTTGTCTTTACTTCATTCCCGTTGGTACCAAAATACTGCAGATTTTGACTTACTTTTAAAAAGGGCAGTATTCCTTATGGCTTTGGCTACCGGGAACAGGGTATCTGAGCTGGCGGCGATGAGCAACACACCTAATTGCATAAGGTTTGGTAGGCTCAATGAGTGTATTCACATTGCACCTTCCCCAGGGATCATCGCCAAAAATGAGCACAGTGAACACGTGTTTTAAGAGTTCACGGTGCCGGCGTTGAAAAGGGGAAAAGTGCACTATAATTTATGTCCAGTGCAAGCTCTAACCAAATATTTGAGAGTAGCACCTCTGAATCAACAGGGTGCTTTATGGGTAACAAGTACGGGCACACGCTTAATGAAACGTAAAATAGCTTCTCTCCTAGTAGAGGTCATTAAAGAGAGTAATCCCGGCGTCGTGGGAAAAGCCCACGATTTACGTAAATGGGCGGCCTCTTTGCGTTTCCTTAAGAATTTTTTTGGACATAGCGTCCACGCACCTATGGTCCTCTAATCATACGTTTTTTACTCGATACCTTTCAGTAGCTCTAGACAGACCTTCCATGTCATGTATAGCTTTAAGGCAGAGGGTCTAGGTGGCCTCTAAGTCACTTATTGTTTAGATTAAGAAAAGAGGGGGGGGGGGTGCAGTCAGTGTAACATAGGACACCCTAGACCCCGCCGGAGTATGTGTACGGAGCATACGAGCTGTGATACTGTTTGTAGGTGTTGTGATATAAAATTAAGTACTTCTGCATAAGTACAGGAGTTCGGTACTTCTGCGAAAGTGCAAGAATTCATTTTATGTTTGGGTATATTTTTAGGAATATATCCACTAGTTTAATGGGGTTTATATGTGCACATGTAGACTTATAAGTTTTTATTTTTCACCACTTACTTTAAGTGGGGTGCCTTCTTAACTAGCGGATCTGTGTACAGAGTCTCAGAGTTAACTCTTTTTTTCAAGCAGGCTTCTTCGAAGCACGCTCCTGCTTGTACCCCTTTTTGTATATATATGCTGTATAAAGTTTATGCGCAACAATATATCTTTTTTACAAAGTAAGAATACTATGTGGTTGTTTGATTATCTACTTTTGTTAGAGTTATGATATGATTACGAATGTCCCCCTCCAGTCTTAGATATCAGGCATAATCGTCAATGATGGAGGGGCCACTAATAAATTATAGGTTTGACTCCTGCAAGGAGATAAAGAAAACCTAATATTTAGTAGTGGCCCCGTAATCATTGACGACTGGGGCCCTCCCGACCATCCCCTTCCCATTCGTTGATGTATTAAGGATTTTGGTTTACTTGATATGTCAGTGAAGGAAGTATGACGCCTGAAGTCAGCGTCTGGTCAAATATCCACACAAGTACATCCACGAGTATATGGGAAGCTTATGATTAGTTATTCTTATTTTCTTTTTATTTATTATTTGTTACGAAGTTTTTTCGTAGTGAGAACCCAATTTCATAATGACAGAACCATGAGTGAGGTTGCGTGCGCTCATGATGAAGGCTCCTCATATTTTTTATGCTCTGCGCGGTAGATTCAAACTACGGTAAACGAGCGTTTGAAGAGGAGGCCTTATGTAATAGGCATAATCGTCAATGATTACGGGGCCACTACTAAATATTAGGTTTTCTTTATCTCCTTGCAGGAGTCAAACCTATATTACTTTTCGATTCAAAACTTTAACCACTAGGCCTACAGTACGCCTATTATTTCGGTCGATCCGTTTCGGGTGCAATGCTATCGATCGATGGCGCAGATCCATAACATCGGCGTTGCTGAGCCACTACCAATGTGAGTTAATGTACATTTGTGGCTTATTTTTATACATTAAATGTATTTTGTGTGGTAGTTTAGGTTATAAAAACATATTTGTACAGTAATATGTTATACATTTGTGGTTTTTAGGTGATAAAATGTAGTAATATTTTTGGTCGGAGCCAGACCAATACCTATTTTCCCCATTTATACTGTAGTTAACTTCCATGTACGCTCAAACGAAGGTACGCGCCAACAGCACAGTACGCATCCCCCGCGTAATTTGAGGGTTCACTGTACAGTATTATGCAATGAAGAAATATTTGATAACAGGCATGTTAAGTCCATGACAAGTTGGTGAGTTGTTGAACTCACTTTGTATTCACCTTACCTCGCTGTATCACCGGCAGAGTTCCATATGCTGAGTATTGCAGGCAGAGTTGGCGGATAATACTTGATTCATTGTCCAGGGCGGGGTGAGCAGATTATATTCCAGTGCACTAATAAGCTTTGAGTGCTGACTCATTTCTTGTTGCCTGGCCAGGACTTGACTCCACTGTCAGCACTTCCATCCGCTATCGTTACTCACGGTCAACTGTCTTCTGACACCATGACTCAGTTACTCATCGCCCTGCTCATGACGTCACAACATCGACGCTCCATATACGCACTAGTTTCCGTGCCCCACTTGAATTCATTTGTTTTTTATCTTTCTTTCCTTTTCCGATTACGTATCTTTTAGGCAATATATATTGTATTTATTCCACATTATTCTTATTGTACTTTCCCACTTATGTTGTGTGTTTTCTCACAACATAATTACTTAATACCCATTTATCTACTTATTCTTATTGTACTTTTTCCACTTATGTATATTGTCATAACATATTCACTTTAATACCCAAGTTTCTGATTACTAAGACTAACACATTCCCCTCTTTTTCTTTTTCTTTTTTATTCTTTTTTCTTTTCTTTACTCTGCTTTGCTCAACTCCTTTAGTAATAACATAGGAGAGGCTCCTTTCTTCGTGAGACAGTCTGCTATCTGCTTCGTTGTTTCTATCCCCTTCACTTCTTGGATTTCTTTTCTTGCTATCATGTCTCGCAACACAGCTATTTATTAGTGGCCCCTCCATCATTGACGAACATGCCTATTACATAAGGCATCCTCTTCAAACACTAATCCGCCGTAGTTTGAATCTACCGCGCAGAGCATTTAAAAACTGAGGAGCCTTCATCATGAGTGCACGCGACCTCACTCATGGCTTCAGTCATTATGAATTGGGTTCTCACTACGAAAAAACTTCGTAAAAAATAAAAATAAAAAGAAAATAAGAATAACTATCTAATAAGCTTTCCATCATATCGTGGATGTACTTGTGTGGATTTCTGACCAGACGCTGATTCAGGCGTCATTCCTCCTTCTCTGCTCTGCGTTCAGCCTGCCCGGACGTGTCTCCCCACGCTCCGCTGATTCCGCATTTGTTGCGTCCCTAGTGAGTTTTTTCTCATTTGTTTACTCCAGGATGTATCGAGTAAGGTTAGGATATGCGTAGCAGGAGTGTCCTGGGCTGGTTGCCCGCAGTGCAGTGTATTTTGGGTCGTGTGTTTGGGGCATCTATTTCGGATGTTCCCTCGTGGTCCTGTTGTGGACATGTGAACTTTTCACAGTTAGTTAGTTTGTGTTGCAGGCGGCTTTCATTACGCGTTAGTTATTGCTGCCTTTTATCTGTCTGATGAGGTAAGCTTTGCTTACTGACATTCCCAGCGTATTTTTCTTCACTTAGTGAAGTTTTTTCTGGGTCCCGAGTCAGTCTTCCCTTTGCCGGAAGTATTTGCTACAGTGGTGTGTTGGCGGTGGTTCCTGTTGTGATATTTCCAGTGTTTTGTGTATATTTCAACATTTATTATGCCATCTACTTAGGCCTAGCCAGCCACGCGTAGCTTTTGCCACATGTACAAGTGTTATTGTTTATTATTTATAAATATGCCCTACTGTGTCATGTGTATCCGGGTTTTAGTTGTGTATTGGCTAAATTCCTCGGACTATGTGTGTTCCTGGTTTAGTTGTGTATTGGCTAATTCCACGGATTATTGTGTGGACTTAGGTTAGTCGTGCGTGGCTTCCTTCGTGTCCGTTGTACGATCAGATGGTGTCTGTTCGGGGTGGGTTTCCTTCCGGCGGGTTTTTTCTCGGTTTCACCATGAAAAAAACCCGGCCGAGAGCCGTGTTGGGCCACACGTGGTTTTCACACAGGCTGGTATTCCCGGCGATGAGGTGTCTGTGGCTCTCCAGGACTGCGTCTCTGTTGGTACCTGGTTTCAGGCACCCTTTGATTCCCGGCGGAATGACTGTACCCATCTATAAAACGCTGTTCATACGAACATACGTTATGTAGTTTTTCTACCAGGTTTTACAAAAAACCACATGAAAAACCTAGCTGTGTTAAGGGCTTTCCTCCCCGGCGATCTTTTACAAAGAAGTGGGGACAGGAACTTATGGGGTTAACTTTTTGACATCTCACCCGGCGGGTGTACCTTGGTAGGGTGGGATGAACAACTAAGTCAATTAGTTCATTAACCATTCCATTTTAAGTGATACTATATGTATCGCCGCCTTTATACTTACGGCGATTGAAGGTTCAATTAGGGTTAACATCGTTTTTCACACCCGGGGGTGCTCCTAGGTGGAGGAAATAAGGAATTTACAATTCAATTTCTAGTTAACCACTTAATTTAGTGATACAATTAGGTATCGCCGCCTTCAACCTTACGGCGATCTTTTTGTGACAATTCGTTAGGAATCAGATCTCGTGTCAGCCCGCCCTGTGTTATTCTACTAAAATATTTCAAGGGCCGGCGTCTTTATGGGGGGTTGTTTTGGTTCCAAATATTGAATCTTAAGACAGTCACCACCAGAAAGACTATAATCGCCATGCTGGACAGTTATATTATGTCAGAGGGTATTCTTCACTTTCTTCAAAAGATTTGTTTAGATATTCTGAACCCCGCCGCGTAACGAGCTGTGATCATTGTGTCATTACATCTAGTTATCCGGTGGGTTATTAACACTTGTGTGCGAACATGTTGGGTTAACCTTATGAGCATTAATTCCTGGAAATTTTCTTTTTTTCCAGAGCTGGGCTCCGGCGGACCAATACAGACCCGGCGGTAGTTTCCCCACCAGTCTCTGTCATGGCTACCTCAGCCCCAGTCTTTGCTTTATGCACTACCCCTGATTGTTCCGGTATCCCTATTTTTGCGCATACCCGTTGCATAAGGTGTGTTAAATGTCTAGACCGTTCAAGGGGTCTCTGGGTTATGCGTAATTGTTCTTTTTGCTCCCAATTAGCTATCAAGGTCCTTTGCGATAATGATAAGACCGCGGCAGTAGCTTTAAGAGAAGTACGGCAGCAGATGGCAGCTTACACTACGATTGTTGCGCATAAATCACTTCAATGTGACAACGTTCCTCTTTGGGATCGATTGCTGTTTGAACACCCTCCCCCCCCTAAACGTTCCTCTAGAGTCACGAGTTATAAGCCGGCGGAGACTGGTCAGGGTTCTGTATCTTCGGCTACTACACCAAAACGTCCAAGAGAGCCTACACCCCCGGCGTCCGCCTCATCGTCTCGGGAGAGATCTCGGTCTCGGTCACCTCTCCGACGCCAGTCTTCTAGTCTTGCCTCTTCACCAGCGAGTAAGAAGAGTAGGACGGAAAGTTCCACCAGTGGTCACGGCGAGGATTCCTCCAAATCTAAGAGTAGTTCTCGGTCACACCGTAGCCATAAATCCTCCAAAAAGGATTCCCATAAGAGACAGTCCTCCCTACATTCACCAGCTTCTAGTGCCTCTCATAGTACCTCTACCTCAGGCAAAGTTTGTGTTAGGCCTCAAGGGTCCAGTGCGGTGCCGGTCCCTAAAGAGGATTTACCTAGTAATATTCTAACCCTGGAATTGGAAAGTTCAGGTGGTTCAATAATTGAGAATGTTTCAGACTCCCAAGAGAGTGTAGGCCAGGGCCTCGGTGTTTGGCGGTTTGCTCAACCAGGGTCTGACCACCCACGTCCGACTCAAACGAGTCACACAGTAGCTGATGTCCACAGGGACGCGGCGATCCCATCCTCTATTCCTGACTTATCTTGGCAACAAGGTACCCCAGCTTCGGCGGGGTCTTCTCAGGAGGATCAGGAGGAAAAAGACGAGGTTTCTATAATTTCGGAGATGGAAGGGCAAGAGTCAGGCTCAGGCTTAGACGCCGCGCAGGATAGTAATGATTCACCTGTAAGTTCATCATCTAACCAATTTGTTACTGCGCAAGAAATTAATGGGCTACTTACTGATGCTTTATCTAAATTTGTTGGCCAACAACAGGAAACCCCCACTATGGACTTGGGGGCTCCCACGACAAGTTCTACGGTACGGCCTCTGATGACTTCGATTGCTTTATCTAAGATCCCTAACCCTCCCACTCTGTCACCATCAGGGGTTACTAAGCCTGCTACGGCGGCATTGACAACTTCAAATGTCAGGGTCATCACGGACGTCAATCCACCCCCTCTAGACAAGGCGCCTCTCAGAAAGGTAGCTATGCCCTTGCTTTATGGACCAGACGAGTCATGGGTCCTTTTGACCCCCACTAACCCAGAGCTCGCCCAACCTACCTTGTCAGGGGAACTCCCGGTACCGCGTGAGTGGGTCATCCAGGGCAATAAATCAAAGAAATTGAGGGCCTTGGATATTTTGGGGAATGTACTAGACGTAAACATCAAGGCTATACCTAGTTATTATCACCAAGACTATTTTGTGTATGCTACTAAACCAGCTTTACCCCCTGCCTCAGCTTCAAACTATTTTCAGACTGGTCTAAGCTGGATGGGTTTAATGATATTAAGACTCTGTCAGCTCTTACTCCTGAACTTGATTTACAGACCGTCACAGACGAAGCAGCTAATCCAGTTTTGAAGGTGGGGCAGTTGGGGCCAGGACCTTGGGTAGATTGGGAGATAGAGGCTCAAAACTTTGCAACCACATTCACTTCTAAATCTTCCCACCAGATCCCTCAGGACACTCATTCTTGGTTCTCCATGCCGGTAGGTTCTGCCGGCGGAGTCCCAGCAGCCTTGTTTTCTTTCCTAGCTGCCCCTAAGATTAATCTTTGTGAGCTAAAAGACCCCTTCACTACCCCTACCCCTACTCACCTAGACAGAGAATTTAGGCTAAGGGGGAAAGCTTTTCGCCTGTTCTCTCAGTACATAGTGTCTCAACAGGTGGCTAAGTCTTTACTACGGTCCACTCAGGCAATCGCAGACGCGGATGCCAGAAGATCGGTTGAATTATCCCGGCGACTGCTCCTCCAGTCGTCAATCCAATCCTTGGGTGACATACGCACCGCCTTGCTTGAGGCGGTACGAGCAAGACAAGATCTCAGAATGTCTTTAGTTCGCAAGCTACCTGATCGCATTGCGAATCAGGTGATCATGTCACCAGTGCTTACTCCCTCTTTAATGTCCCCTGAAGTGTGGCGAACGGTGTTCAATATGGCACAGGCCGTTAAGCACAGTCCCACTCCAGCTAAGAAACCTGTATTTAACTTCCCCAAACCTAGGCCAACTGCTAAAGCTCAGCCAGGGGGATCTAAACCCTTTCTTCTGCCTAAGTCCTCCCACTCCCCCCAAGGTCAGTACAGGCATAGACAGAGTCGGTTTTCAGGTCAGAGAGGACGCGGCCAGCATAAGCCAGGTCAGGGCCAGTCTTCGGCCAACACCAGCCAGCCGGCAAAGCGTCCAGCACCACCAACCCCACCATCAAAAAACTAAAGTCTCTCTCACTCCCGGTGCCAACCTTAAGGCCGGAGGACCCGAGGGTAGTACAGCCGGCGAACCCTTGTCTGCTAACTGGGTCGTTCCGAACGTGTCACCAAGCATGGCCTTTAAACACTTGGGCACGGATGGTGGCACGTAAGGGCATCACTTGGCAGTGGCTCCGGCGACCTCGCTTACATCAGCCGACAACGGCGAATTTTGTGTCTTTAGAGGTGGAGTCACTGGTCCAGGAAATGATTGCCAAGAATGTTATCATCCCGGTCCCCCCAAATTACCCTGTATTCACGTCCAAACTATTTTTGGTTCCCAAAAGGGACAGTGTTCAGATGAGGCCGGTCGTAGACCTGTCTTATCTGAACCTTCACATTCACAACGAATCTTTCAGAATGTTAACAGTACACCAAATCAGGCTAACACTTCCGCCGGGAGGTTGGATGTGTTCACTAGACCTGACAGACGCCTATTGGCACGTCTCGGTCAACAAAAGATTTCAAAGGTTTTTGGCCTTACGGATCAGGCACCAAAATTTTGTTTTTCAAAGGATGCCGTTCGGCTTGAACCTAGCACCTCGATTATTCACGAAATTAGTCCGGCAAGCCCTGATACCATTGTTAAAACAGGGGATCAGAGTGTTGTGGTATCTAGACGACTGGCTGGTAGTGGCAGAGACACAACACTTATGCATAAAACATGTCAATATTATTTTAAATCATGTCAAAACTCTAGGCTTCAAGGTAAATCTGGTAAAGTCAAACCTTGTTCCCTCACGAGTAATTCAGTGGATAGGGCTGGTCTGGGACACGGCCGCTCTCACTCTGAGTCAGAGTGTGGACAATCGCAACAGGTTTCGCAGGAAACTGTTCATGTTTCTTCACAGTCTGACTACGACGCAGAGGGTCTGGGAGTCTCTGGTAGGCTCTCTCAACTGGATTCAACTAACTGTCAAGTTGGGCCGGTTGAAAGTAAAACGATTAATATTGGAAGGCAACAAATATTTCCCGCTCTTACCGGCGGAAAAATTATGGCCCATCCCGAAATTAATCCACACCTTGCTAGCGGTCTGGGCGAAGAGGGAAACGTTGCATTCAATAATGTCATGGACCTCTCCTCCACCAACGGTATGGGTAGACACGGATGCGTCAGGCACAATAGGGTGGGGATTTCAGTCAAATCAGGGGCACCAGGGTCAGGGGCTTTGGTCCCACTTAGAAATCTCTCACATCAATGTCAAAGAATTACTAGTCCCCTTGTATTTCCTTCAGGCTCACGGGCCGGCGTTACAGGGCAAGTCGGTGGCCTTCAGGATGGACAATCTGAATGCAGTTCACTGTATTCAGAAACAAGGATCAACGAGGTCAAGGAGGTTGCTAAACGTGTCGGAAGAGATTTTTACTCTCGCCAACAGACTAGACATTTACATTCACGCATCTTATCTCCCAGGCGTAGCGAACGTCTGGGCAGACGCTCTGTCCCGGAGACAGAGCACGACAGTAGAATGGGAGCTCAAGCAACCCATTTTCAACCTAATGATTGCAGAGCTCTCCCATCCACAAGTGGATCTTTTTGCGTCCGAGGAGACTCACAAACTCCCTCTATACCTCACCCGCCGGGCGAAAACGCCGGCAGGGGGGCCAGACGCCCTAGTGACAGACTGGAACAGATGGAGCTCCATCTATCTGTTTCCGCCGCCAGATGCGTCACTAATGTGCCACGTAGTGAACAAACTACGAGATTATCGAGGCTTAGTCTCGCTAATCGCGCCCCTGTGGCCGGTGCAGTTGTGGTACCAGCAATTGAAAACGTGGTGCCCGGACCCGGTGTCGCTCCCGGTCGGGTATTTCCACTTAGACACGATTGGCAACCTAGCGACCTCGCTGACTTTTGCATTATGGACATTCAGGAGGCCAAGTGGCTAGCACCATACGGTAGAGATGTGACCAATAAATTAATCAATCAATATACTCAGTCTACGAAACGACAGTATCACTCACATTGGCAAGCTTTTACTTCCTGGATCATCAGAACGGAACAGAATGTGCCGTCAGTGGCTTTAGTTTTCAATTATTTAAATTATCTGTTTGAGCAGAAACATTTATCTGTGGTAACATTAAAAAATCACTTAACTGCGATTAGAGTGCCCTTTTTAGACCTGACAGGTCTCTCCATACCGGTGGCGGAGGAAACAGGTTTTATGAGAGCTTGTTTTAAACTTCGCCCACCTCCCCGTCAGCTCATGCCTACTTGGTCTCTCGACAAAGCCTTGTCGTTACTTCACTCTCGTCTGTACCATAATACTGCAGACTTTGCATTACTCTTAAAAAAGGCGGTTTTCCTTATGGCTTTGGCCACCGGGAACAGAGTGTCTGAGCTGGCGGCGATGAGCAACACACCTAATTGCCTTAGGTTTGGCAGACTTAATGAATGTATTTTCATTGCACCTTCCCCAGGTTTTGTAGCCAAGAATGAGCACAGTGCACACGTGTTTTCTGAGTTCACGGTGCCGGCGTTAAAAAGGGGTAAGGTGCATCATAATCTATGTCCAGTGCAAGCTCTAACCAAATATTTGAGAGTAGCTCCTTTTAACCCCCAAGGTGCTTTATGGGTAGCAAGTACGGGTAAACGCTTACTTAAACGACGATTAGCCTCTCTTCTGGTCGAAGTCATTAAAGAGAGTAATCCCGGCGTTGTGGGTAGGGCCCACGATTTACGCAAATGGGCAGCTTCTTTACGTTTCCTGAAAAAAAATTCAGTAGAAGATATCGCGCCCACTCAGTTGTGGGCGTCTAATCATACGTTTTTGTCTAGATACTTGTCAGTTGCTCTAGACAAGCCTTCCTTACCATGTATAGCTTTAAGGCAGAGGGTCTAGGTGACCCTGTAGTCACTTTTGTGTATTTTCACGAGAAGGGGGGGGGGGTGCAGTCAGCTGACATAGGACACCCTAGACCCCGCCGGAGTATAAGAGCTGTGATACAATTTAAGGTTAATGTGATATGAAAATTTCTCAGCGAGAAATTGTGCTAGTACAATGTTAGTACAAAACAACGGTGTTGTTATAGTAGTTTTAGCTGCGAAAGCAATCTAATATTAAAATAGTGGAGATCCTTTGCAATTTACCTCCAAGATTATTTTGGGGTTTATTATGTGCACATATAAACTTATAACTTGTTATTTTTGTCACCACTCGTTGAGTGGGGTGCCTTTGTACCTGCAGATCTGTGTTCAGAATCTTCAGGGTTACCAATTTTTTGTCAGACAGGCTTCTTTGAAGCACACACCTGCCTGAACCCCTTTTTTCTTGTATATTTTTGGCCTACGCCACATTTAAATATATTTTTCAAAAGTAAGAATACTATGTGGTTGTTTTTATTATCTGCTTTTATAGAGTTATGATATGATTACGAATGTCCCCCTCCAGTCTTAGAAATCAGGCATGTTCGTCAATGATGGAGGGGCCACTAATAAATTATAGGTTTGACTCCTGTAAGGAGATAAAGAAAACCTAATATTTAGTAGTGGCCCCGTAATCATTGACGACTGGGGCCCTCCCGACCGTCCCCTTCCCATTCGTTGATGTATTAAGGATTTTGGTTTACTTGATATGTCAGTGAAGGAGGAATGACGCCTGAATCAGCGTCTGGTCAGAAATCCACACAAGTACATCCACGATATGATGGAAAGCTTATTAGATAGTTATTCTTATTTTCTTTTTGTTTTTGTTTTTTCGTAGTGAGAACCCAATTCATAATGACTGAAGCCATGAGTGAGGTCGCGTGCGCTCATGATGAAGGCTCCTCAGTTTTTAAATGCTCTGCGCGGTAGATTCAAACTACGGCGGATTAGTGTTTGAAGAGGATGCCTTATGTAATAGGCATGTTCGTCAATGATTACGGGGCCACTACTAAATATTAGGTTTTCTTTATCTCCTTACAGGAGTCAAACCTATAATATTTATCCTTAGGCTTCTGTCATCTACCAACTTGGTAGACTGCAAACAATCCACCAAAGATTTGTTGTCTGAAAAACATTTTACCGGAATTGTGTGCTGATTTCCGAGGATTGTTCTCAGCATATGTGCCAAATATATCCCATTCTCTGCTGCATCTAATAGACTAAGGGATTCTGCTGCCAAAGTCGATTTCACCACCCGTCTCACCTTTCTTGATCTCCACGCAATGGGGCAGCTATTTCCCTCTCTGTCTCTCACAAATATGATGTGACCACCCTGAGACCCAAGGTCTGTCAAATTGCCAAAAGACGCGTCACTGTAGCATTCAAGTGTACACTCGTCCAGGTCCACTTTCCCAAACCAAATTGACAGTGGGTTATCCTTGACCTTCTTGACGGCTTTGTTGGCTCTGATTACATCTCCGACAGTTGTCCGATTGAATGCCGTACTCAGTTCACATACATCATATCCCTGCCGATAGGGAGTCACCGTGTCGCGGTGGCGGGGCTTGAAGCTTGGCCGGTGGACTCTGTTCATAGGGGGGACAGACCTTCTTATGTTCGAGGCTCTGCCGCCCTAGTGGACCAAGACCTCCCTCCTCGTAGGTTTCCAGAGGCCTGCAAGGTACCACTTTTCTGTCTTTTTCCCTCTCTAACTTTGTCCTTTTCTTTGCTTCCCCTTCTTCTATCATTGACGACTGGACTACTCTATATAATTGATGGAGGGTGGGTGTGGACGGCGTTCCCTTCCACCCGTAGAACTGGAGTACCTGACGTGCATGCACGAGGGGAACCTTTTATCGTCAAATCTCGCTCTCTGTGCTGGACCCGAAGCTGACGAGTTGACCGTCTATAAGCACAGGGGGTAGGGATGTATATCAGGGTTTGACTCCTAGGGCAAATACCAAGTCCTCTAATTATAGGCTCCGTGGTGGGTATGGAGCTTATCCCGGACGAATCATAATACCTTCGTCATATGGAGACTTCCTCTGAACCCTTGATCACCGGCACTGGCATGGATATGGATATTGAGACTGATTCACCTTCCTTGACCGTCATCCTCTCGGATGGTGGTGGCACTATGCCGGATTCTTTACCGGCCCCTGCACCGTCCTTGGACTCACCCCTCTCTATGGACCCCCCCTATATCCCTGACCTTGGCAAGCCTTCTACTGATAATGTGACGAATTCTCCATCGTCGGATAGAGAGATCGATCAGTTGGTCCCCCGGCATCAATTCCAATGCAAAGTACTGCCGCTGTGACCAAGATTAGCGATGACAACCCCACGGTCTCAACCTTAACTTCTAAATTACCAGATCATGATCCTAGCCTTAGACTCCCTATTCATTCAGTCGAGGACCTTAATGATGAAGCTCGGATGCCCTCCGCTGACACCCTTACGGATACTTCGTGTATCCCTGACCAGTCTGCGACTACATCTGTTACCATCTTACCTCAGGATGCTGGATCTGCTACCTCCAACAAACCTGCTTATGTACCTCCAATATCTCAAAGGCCTACTGTCACATTAACTAACCCTCGGCCGTTGCATACCTTGAGTACCGGTACTGAAGGGAATTCAACTGCCCATACTGTGCATCCTGCCCCAACGACCACTGATTCAACTCTGACCTCACAATCTACCGACACATCCACTCCTCATTCCTCTCATAAAGGATCTACATCTACTGTGCAAACCCTCAAGCCGCATGTTCCTCAGCGCACACGGAACAAAGGTCGTCGTACCACATATACCCCAGTCCCAAAACCAACCCTAGACGCCATGTTTCGTCCCCCTGATTGGCCTCGATTCTTCGAGGTCACTGGTGACCCCATGGACGATCTTGATCTTTATGATTCTCTTGCTTCGACCTTCGGTGACTTCACCGTACACACTGTCGGGAAAGGAAAACGCATGATTGAGGCTGCCACACAAGAACAATCAGAATCCTTACAAGACCATTTTCTCACCCACGTTGGCAGGTATACAGGCAAGGAAGACGAATACCTTAATCAGCGCATAGGTACAGTGGCCCTCCCCTCGGACTTTGAAATTGCTGATCAAGGCTTTCAAGACTCGGCCCCACGCATCTTGAAATTATTGAAAAATACAGACCCCTCCATCGTCAAAGTCGACACTTATGTTGTGCCCCAACGCTATAATCGACCCAGTTTGCGTATTGTCAAGGTATTCTTTAAGAGGCACGTCCTCCCCATGCATGTCAAACTAGCTGGACGACAACTGCCAGTACGTCGCTACGTTTATAGACCTAGACAATGTACAGAATGCTGGCATTTTGGTCACACTACTGCATGGTGCAGAGCACGCTGTCCTCGTTGCCAATATTGCGGCTCTGAGCTCCATGATCTGGAACACTGCCAGTCAAAGGAGGCCAGATGCGCAAATTGTGACGGATGCCATGAAGCTAACAATAGGGACTGCCCACATTACAAATTCCAACGGGAGATACTACACCTACAGGCCTCGACGGGTCTCCCACTCAGGGCGGCCGAAACGCAACTCAGGGACGAAGGCAAAGCTCCTCCCTACCGGAGATATGGGCCTCCCGCAACAGCTGCTACTCTCCGTCCGAAGGGACCATCTACATCACAAAACAGTCCTCGACGTTCTCCCTCCAGTGAAACATTTCGCCTCGCTAATCTCTCTTCTCCTGGGTTGTCCACTTCCAATAGATTCGAGGGCTTTACCAGCATCTCGGAAGATATGGAATTTTGGTCAATGCCTACGGAGGAGGAGGTCGTGCGACGTACCCCTGACCACGTAAATGCTCCTTCGCCACAACCTCAACTACTAAGGACACAGGCTTCTAAAAAAACGCAGGATTGCCATACCAGTTAGGCCCCTTTCTCGTGATTCGGACAACGACTCACCCATCCAACTGTGGACTACGCCTAATCACGATCCAGACTGTGGATGTCACGACTGCGGCAAATACTTTCTCCTCCGGCACAATACCTCCAATCCTAGAGCCTTCGAAGACCATTTAAGGAACTTTGTATCCTCTCGTAGTCCAATAAACAATAAGCAACATCACAAACCCCCTTGCTATTGTGTCTCTCATATCCAACACCCTGACCTTCCACCCACAGACGTAATGACACAATTCCTGAAGGACAATAATCTCATTGACTCCGATCTGACCGAAATGGTACTCACACGGTCTGCATTTGATGTCCATCAATCGACGACACCCGTTACCCCAACTCCTCACGAAAAGTGTGGTACTCGTAAACGTCTACTCACAAAGGACACTCCCTGTGATTCAGACCCTGATGAACACCCCCCAATTCCAAATACTCCGCTTCCTCTTGCCACTCATACGGAAAGCACGACTGAAGAACTTATGCATCTGGATACCCCTGTGCCACCCTCCTCTGATAACCCCCATTTGATCTGCAGCAAGGGTATTCCCCCTGGTGCCTGCGGATGCTCTGGATGTTTTCGGGAGTACATCACCCCACATCTCTCTGAGCCAGATTCTCAAATGCTTGCACGAGCAAACGCCTTCATCATTGCACGTACTCTCCCCCCTAACACAGATACTGCCACTACTTCGCCGCAGAACTTTATACATACATTACAGCTAAAGCTCCTTCACTCTCCAACACTTGTTCCCAAACTCGTAAAACAATTCTCTGCAATAAATGACGATGAATTACCCAATTCATCTGCCCCTACGTCTCAAATCCCGCAAGCAACTATCCCTCCCCGTTCTTCGCCTGACTCCTTAAATGACATCACACCCAATACAGATGTGTCCCCCTCTGTACACAATGCCTCATAATATTGTCCAGTGGAACATTAACGGATACCAAGTTCGCCTTCATATGGGAGAATTACAAAGACTCATTCGCTTATACTCTCCAATCTGCATATGCCTACAGCATGTAGGCAATATTGTGATCCCCCCAGACATTACTCTGTCGCTGTTAGTTCTCCGATTACCCCCACACACTATCGTACAGCAATTCTTGTTCATTACCAATATCCTTTTCTTCCCGTCACCCTCAATCCCAATCCATTTCAAACTTCTGCAGTTACCATCTCCCTCCCACAGCTTCCATCCCTCACTATTTGTTCGTCCTACAATCAACCCTCTTGTAAAGATGACACAGCTGATCTTCTCCATATCACACAACAACTAACTCCTCCTTACCTCATTCTTGGTGACTTCAATGCACATTCCCCACTATGGGGAAGCCCGTTTACAGACACCCCGGGTAAACATATCGAAAACCTTCTGATTGACTCACAACTCTGCTGTTTGAACCTAGATTCCCCTACGTTTTGGTCTGCAGCACACAACTCGTTCTCTGCGATAGACCTTTCACTTGCTTCGACTGACGCCGCCCCTTTATTTGAGTGGTCGGTTCTGCAGGAAAGATTCTCCAGCGACCACTACCCGATTCTTTTAAACTACTTATCCCCTGAACCCTTTACACAACTACCTCAATATAATCTCTCCAAAGCTAATTGGCTGACATACACAGAATCCACAGCTGATATTGAAGATTTCTCAGATATGATCACCCCCAAAGTTAACTTTGAATATTTCATGTCTTTCTTAACCTCTACTGCACAGCATCACATACCATTCACCTCCTCCTTGCAACATCCTCGACGGGTCCCTTGGTGGTCACCCAAACTGGCTAGCATGATCAAATTCAAACACAGGGTAGAGCGCCTTCTCACCAGGGTGGGTGATAAGCAACGGAGAATTAAAACCTCCCTCTCCAATCTTGCTACTCATCCTCAATGATTCCGTTTCATCACCATCACCATTGAAAAACTTGCCCTCAAAACTTTCTATAATAAAGTCTGCGCTATTGTCAAACGCAATATCATCCGAAGTAAAGTGCTTTCGTGGCGCTCATACATCTCGTCCTTCACTAGTCGCACCCCTATCTCTACTCTGTGGAGAAAATTTTGTAGTGTTGACGGGCGAACTGTCCGTCCCCAACTCTCTCCATTACGGGACACTGATTCGGACTCTTTAACCCATGATCCCCACGTCATCACTGCTATGCATGCAAACCATTTCAGTGAAGTTAGCTCTAACCTATCTTTACCTCAACAATTCCTCCGCTTGAAACAAGAGACGGAGTCCCACCCGATCACGTTTTCCGGAGGTCGCACTCATGACTATAACGCTCCTTTCTCATTACCTGAACTTCAACATGCCATTGACCACTGCTCGGATTCCACCCCGGGTCCTGATGCCATTCCCTATGCATTCATTCGTCATCTTCATCCACGTGCACTAAATTATCTTTTGCAACTTTATAATCAATTATGGGATAGACATTATTTCCCACCAAATTGGCGACATGCGTATACCATACCCGTCCCAAAACCAGGCAAAGATCATAGTTTTCCGACAAACTATAGGCCCATAGTGCTCACCTCATGTTTATGTAAACTTATGGAAAATATGATCAATCCACACCTTCTTCATTATGCAGAGGCGCATGACTTATTATCCCCGTATCAACATGGTTCACGTCCCGGCCACTCTACATTACACTCTCTCATCCACCTGGAGCACCAAATACGTGAAGGATTTTCGAAGAAACAACCCACAGTGGCAGTTTTCTTCGACATTGCGAAGGCTTATGATACCACTTGGCGTTATCGCATTCTAAAAATCCTCCATAGCTCTGGTATGCGGGGCTCCCTTCCCCAATTCCTCCAGAACTTTCTATCTAACCGCACATTTCAGGTTAAAAACAACGGTATATTATCTGCAATAAAACCTCAAACTAATGGAATACCCCAAGGCTGTTCCCTAAGTAGTGTACTCTATGATATTGCAATAAATAGTGTTACAAAATGCCTCCCTCCAGATATCTCTCATAGCCTCTATGTGGATGACTTAGCCATTTATTATACGTCTCCTAGTTTAACACACATTCAACGTCGTCTAAACACTGCTCTTCATTCCATACAAGCTTGGGCGTCCTCAACTGGTTTCCGCTTCTCGACTGAAAAAACCAATGCTGTCGTTTTCTATCGTGACCTTAGACACTTGCGTAAGCAGTCCATCACCCTCTCTATGGGTTCTTCCAAGATTAAATTCCTTGCCTCCACTAAATTCCTTGGCCTTATCTTTGATACCCACCTAAATTGGAAATCCCATGTTGCCACTCTGAAGGCTCGGTGCCTTCAGCGCATGAATGTCCTCAAGTCTGTGGCACGTGTTCATTGGGGTGCTGACCGATCTACGTTACTGCTCTTTTATAGATCCACCATTCTATCTGCCCTGGATTATGGTTGCCCGGTATATGGCACTGCCTCGGCATCCACATTGCAGACACTTAACTCCGTTCATCACCTTGGCATACGTATTAGCTCAGGAGCTTTCCGGTCCTCTCGTGTGTACAGTGTGCTCAGTGAGGCTGGGGTCCTGCCATTAACGTATCATCGTCAGCTGGTTCAGCTGCGAACTGCCATCCGTCTCCAACAGGATCCCACATTGAAGGACATTTTCCGTTCCCAAGATTTTTGTGTTACTCCTACTACTACCTTGCCTTTTACCCTCCTATCCCGCCAATTACTTACATCTTACAATATTCCAACACCTCATTCGCCCCTCCCCTGTATTTCAATTACCCCCTGGATCCTTAAACACCCTGAAGTTATTTCCATTTGACTGACCAAGTAGAGGCTGTGACTCCAGTCCAACGCCGTACCTTAGCATTACAACATCTTGATAGTCATGTTCCAGCTGCCTTCATCTACACTGATGGTTCGAAGGTTCCGGATGCCGTAGGTAGTGCAGCGGTTTCTGACCATGGTATCCATCAAAGCTCCCTACTATAGGTTTGACTCCTGTAAGGAGATTAGGAAAACCTAATATTTAGTAGTGGCCCCGTAATCATTGACGAACATGCCTATTACATAAGGCATCCTCTTCAAACACTAATCCGCCGTAGTTTGAATCTACCGCGCAGAGCATTTAAAAAACTGAGGAGCCTTCATCATGAGCGCACGCGACCTCACTCATGGCTTCAGTCATAATGAATTGGGTTCTCACTACGAAAAAACTTCGTAAAAAATAAAAACAAAAAGAAAATAAGAATAACTATCCAATAAGCTTTCCATCATATCGTGGATGTACTTGTGTGGATTTCTGACCAGACGCTGAATCAGGCGTCATTCCTCCTTCACTGACATATCAAGTAAACCAAAATCCTTAATACATCAACGAATGGGAAGGGGACGGTCGGGAGGGCCCCAGTCGTCAATGATTACGGGGCCACTACTAAATATTAGGTTTTCCTAATCTCCTTACAGGAGTCAAACCTATAATTTATTAGTGGCCCCTCCATCATTGACGAACATGCCTGATATCTAAGACTGGAGGGGGACATTCGTAATCATATCATAACTCTAGAAAAGCAGATAATAAAAACAACCACATAGTATTCTTACTTTTGAAAAATGTATTTAATACGGCGTAGGCCGGAAATATACAAGAAAAAGGGGGTTCAGGCAGGTGCGTGCTTCAAAGAAGCCTGCCTGACAAAAATAGGTAACCCTGAAGATTCTGAACACAGATCTGTAGTTACAAAAGGCACCCCACTCAACGAGTGGTGACAAATAATAAGTTATAAGTTTATATGTGCACATCATAAACCCCAAAATACATGTGGAGATCAATTGCTAATGAACTCCATTGAACTAATGTTACATTGCTTTCGCAGCTAAAACTACTATAACAACACCGTTGTTTGTACTAAACTTTGTACTAGCACAAATTCTCTCAGAGAAATTTTCATATCACATTTCAACCTTAAATTGTATCACAGTTCTCATACTCCGGCGGGGTCTAGGGTGTCCTATGTCAACTGACTGCACCCCCCCCCCCCCCTTTCCTTGAAAATAAACATAAGTGACTGCAGGGACACCTAGACCCTCTGCCTTAAAGCTATACATGGTAAGGAAGGTTTGTCTAGAGCAACTGACAAGTATCTAGAGAGAAACGTATGATTAGACGCCCACAACTGTGTGGACGCAATATCTTCAACTGAAAAGTTTTTCAGGAAACGTAAAGAGGCCGCCCACTTGCGTAAATCGTGGGCCCTACCCACAACGCCGGGATTACTCTCTTTAATGACTTCTACTAGAAGAGAGGCTAATCGCCGTTTAAGTAAGCGTTTACCCGTACTCGCTACCCATAAAGCACCTTGGGGGTTATGAGGAGCTATTCTTAAATATTTGGTTAGAGCTTGCACTGGACATAAATTATGATGCACCTTTCCCCTTTTTAACGCCGGCACCGTGAATTCAGAAAACACGGGTGCACTATGCTCGTTCTTGGCTACAAACGCCGGGGAGGGTGCAATGGAAATTGAATCATTAAGTCTACCAAACCTAAGACAATTAGGTGTGTTGCTCATCGCCGCCAGCTCAGGACACTCTGTTTCCGGTGGCCAAAGCCAAAAGGAAAACTGCCTTCTTTAAGATTAAAGCAAAGTCTGCAGTATTTTGATACAGACGAGAATGAAGTAAAGACAAAGCTTTGACCAGAGACCAAGTAGGCATGAGCTGACGGGGAGGTGGGCGGAGTTTAAAACACGCTCTCATAAATCCTGTTTCCTCCGCCACCGGTATGGATAGACCTGTAAGGTCGAAAAAGGGCACTCTAATCGCAGTTAAGTGATTCTTCAAAGTAACCACAGATAAACGTTTCTGCTCAAACAGATAGTTCAAGTAATTAAAAACCAATGCCACTGAGGGTACAGTTTGTTCCGTTCTAACAATCCAAGAAGTAAAAGCTTTCCAATGAGATTGATATTGTCGCTTAGTAGACTGAGTATATTGATTGAGCAATTTATTGGTCACATCCCTACCGTATGGTGCTAGCCACTTGGCCTCCTGAATGTCCATAATGCAAAAGTCAGCGAGGTCTCTAGGTTGCCAATCGTGTCTAAGTGGAAGTACCCGACCGGGAGCGATACCGGGTCCGGGCACCACATTTACTGCTGGCACCACACCTGCGCTGGCCACAGGGGCGCGATTAGCGAGACTAAGCCTCGATAAACTCGTAGTTTGTTCACTACGTGGCACATTAGTGACGCATCTGGCGGTGGAAACAGATAGATGGAGCTCCATCTGTTCCAGTCTGTCACTAGGGCGTCTGGCCCCCCTGCCGGCGTTATCGTCCGGCGGGTGAGGTATAGAGGGAGCTTGTGAGTCTCCTCGGACGCAAAAAGATCCACTTGTGGATGGGAGAGCTCCGCAATCATTAGGTCGAAAATGGGTTGCTTGAGCTCCCATTCTACTGTCGTGCTCTGTCTCCGGGACAGAGCGTCTGCCCAGACGTTCGCTACGCCTGGGAGATAAGATGCGTGAAGATAAATATCTAGACTGGTGGCTAGAACAAAAATCTCTTCCGACACGAGTAGCAACTTCCTTGACCTCGTTGACCCTTGTTTCTGAATACAGTGAACTGCATTCAGATTGTCCATTCTGAAGGCCACTGACTTGCCCCGTAACGCCGGGCCGTGAGCCTGAAGGAAATACAATGGAACTAGTAACTCTTTGACATTTATGTGAGAGATTTCTAAGTGGGACCAAAGTCCCTGACCCTGGTGCCCCTGATTTGACTGAAATCCCCACCCTATGGTGCCTGACGCATCCGTGTCTACCCATACCGTTGGAGGAGGAGAGGTCCATGACATGATTGAGTGCAATGTTTCCCTCTTCGCCCAGACCGCTAGTAAGGTGTGGATTAATTTTGGTATGGGCCATAATTTTCCCGCCGGTAAGAGTGGGAAATATTTGTTGCCCTCCAATATTAATCGTTTTACTTTCAACCGGCCCAACTTGACAGTTAGCTGAATCCAGTTGAGAGAGCCGACCAGAGACTCCCAGACTCTTCGTGTCGTAGTCAGACTGTGAAGAAACCTGAACAGTTTTCCTGCGAAACCTGTTGCGATTGTCCACACTCTGACTCAGAGTGAGAGCGGCGGTGTCCCAGACCAGCCCTATCCACTGAATTACTCTTGAGGGAACAAGGTTTGACTTTACCAGATTTACCTTGAAGCCTAGAGTTTTGACATGATTTAAAATGATATTGACATGTTCTTAGCCTGTGCGGGACTGTGCTTCACGGCCTGTGCCATGTTAAACACTGTTCGCCATACATCAGGGGACATTAAAGAAGGTGTAAGTACTGGGGACATTACCACCTGGTTAGCAATGCGATCAGGCAGCTTGCGAACTAATGACATTCTAAGATCCTGTCGTGCTCGCACCGCCTCAAGTAAGGCTGTGCGTATGTCACCTAAGGATTGAATTGACGACTGAAGAATCAGACGCCGGGATAATTCAACTGATCTTCGAGCATCCGCGTCTGCGATTGCCTGAGTAGACCTGAGTAAAGACTTAGCCACCTGTTGAGAAACTATGTACTGTGAAAACAGGCGGAAAGCTTTTCCCCTTAGCCTAAATTCTCTGTCTAGGTGAGAAGGGGTAGGGGTAATGAATGGTTCCTTTAGTTCACAAAGATTAATCTTAGGGGCAGCTAAAAGGGAAAATAAAGCTGACGGAACTCCGCCGGCAGAACCTACCGGCATTGAGAACCATGAATGTGTATCCTGAGGGATCTGGTGGGAAGATTTAGAAGTGAAAGTGGTTGCAAAGTTTTGAGCCTCTACCTCCCAATCCACCCAAGGTCCTGGTCCTAACTGTCCCACCTTCAACACTGGATTAGCTGTCTCGTCTGTGACGGTCTGTAAATCTAGTTCAGGAGTAATAGCCAACAGAGCCTTAATATCATTAAACCCATCCAGCTTAGACCAGTCTGAAAAAAGTTTTGAAGCTGAGGCAGGGGGTAAAGCAGGCTTAGATGCATAAACAAAATAATCCTGATAATAATAACTAGGTATAGCCTTGATATTTACGTCCAAAACATTACCCAAGGCATCCAATGCCCTTAATTTCTTAGACTTATTTCCCTGGATAAACCACTCACGTGGTACCGGGAGTTCCCCTGACAAGGTAGGCTGGGCAAGCTCTGGCTTAGAGGGGTTCAAAGGGACCCATGACTCGTCTGGCCCATAAAGCAGGGGCATAGCTACCTTTCTAAGAGGCGCTTTGTCTAGAGGGGGTGGATTAACATCCGTAATGACCCTGACATTTGACGTAGTGAATGCCGCCGTAGCTGGCTTAGAGCTCCCTGCCGGTGACAGAGTAGGAGGGTTAGGAATCTTAGATAAATCGATTGACGTTATCAGAGGCCGTACCGCAGAACCTGTCAAGGGAGCCCCCAAGTCCATTGTGGGGTTTTCTCGTTGTTGATTAAAGAATTTTGATAGAGCATGAGTAAGTAACCCATCAATTTCTTGTGCTGTAACAAACTGGTTAGTTGCAGAACTTTCAGGTGAATTAGTATTATCATGGGCGGCGTCCAGGCCTGAGCCTGACCCTTGTCCTTCCCTATCTGAAATTAATGACACTTCATCTTGTTCCTCCCGATCCTCCTGAGAAGACCCCGCCGAGGCAGGGGCACCTTGTTTCCAAGATAAATCAGGGATAGAGGATGGGGTCGCCGCGTCCCTGTGGACATCGGCTACTGTGTGACTCGTATGAGTCGGACGTGGATGGACAGACCCTGGCTGAGCAAATCGCCAAACACCGAGGCTCTGGCCTACGCTCTCTTGAGAGTCTGAAACATTCTCAATTATTGAATATCCTGAACTCTCCATTTCTAGGGTTAAAATATCAATAGGTAAATCTTGTTTAGGGACAGGCGCTTCACTATACTCTGAGGCTGTAACAGAAACATTGTCAGGTGTAGAGGTACGATGAGATGCACTAGACTTAGAAGAATGTCGAGAGGACTTCTTATGGGAATCCTTTTTGGAGGATTTGTGGCTACGGTGTGACCGCGAACTGGACCTAGGTTTGGAAGAATCACCACCATGGCCCCTGGGGGAAGCTTCAGTCTTGCACTTCTTACTAGCCGGGGAAGAGGCCCGACTTGAAGACCGTTGTCTGAGGGGTGACCTTGACCTCGATCTCGCCTGCGACGAGGAGGTGGCTGCCGGGGGAGTAGGCTCTCTCGGGCGTTTAAACGTCTCCACAGACGATACAGAACCCCGGCTAGTCTCTGTCGGCTTAAAACCCCTTACTCTAGAGGTACGTTTAGGGGGAGGGTGCTCTGACAGCAACTTATCCCAAAGTGGGACGTTGTCACATTGAAGTGACTTATGTGCGACAATGGTAGTGTAGGCCGACATTTGTTGTCTGACCTCTCTCAACGCTACCGCCGCGGTCTTGTCATTGTCACACAGGACTTTATTGGTTAATTGGGAGCAAAAAGAACAATTACGTGTAACCCAGAGACCCCTTGAACGGTCTAGACATCTAACACACCTTATGCAAAGGGTATGTGCAAAAATTGGGATACCCGCGCAAGTAGGGGTAATGCACAGGGCAAAAACTGGGGTCACATTAGCCATGACAGAGACTGGTGAGAGGAACTACCGCCGGGTCTGTATTGGTCCGCCGGAGCTCAGCTCTGGAAAAATAAAGAAATTTCCAGGAATTAATGCTCAAAAGGGTTACCCCAGTGTTCGCATACAAGTGTTAATAACCCGCCGGGTAACGGGATGCAAAGACACAGCTAACACATCTCGCCACGCGGCTGGGTATAAAGAGGCTAAACAAGTCTTCTTAGCTAAGAACATGAAGAATACCCTCTGATATAATGGTCCAGTATGGCACTAATAGTCTGTAGGAGGTGGTGACTGTCTCAAGATTCAATTTTGTAACAAAGCCCCCCTCATAAAGACGCCGGCCCTTGAAATATTTAGTAGAATAGCCCAGGGCAGGAATATACGAGATCTGATTTTTTAACGAATTGTCCCAAACGATCGTCGTAAAATTAGAAGGCGGCGATACTGAAAGTATCACCCAATTAAGGTTAATCGAAATTGAATTTGTTTATAAATTCCTTAGTTCCTTTACTTAGGGACACCCGCCGGGTGTGGAAATCGATTTGGTTAAACCTCACTGATCCTTCAAATGCCGTAAGAGTAAAGGCAGCGATACACAGAGTATCACTCACATGGATTGGTTAACTATAAGAGACCTAAGTCGTTTTATCCCACCCTGCTAAGGTGCACCCGCCGGGTGAGAAGTCTAAAAGTTAACCCCACAAGTTCCTGACCCCACTACTTTGTAAAAGATCGCCGGGGAGGAACGCCTAAACAACAGCTAGGTTTTCCCCGTGGTTTGTCGTAAACCAGGTAGAAAAACCTATAAAAAACGAGTGTTCTCACGAACGTCGTTTCTTTATATATAACTAAATATATATGTAAGGATGGGTACAGCCATCCCGCCGGGAATTAAAGGAGGCCTGAAACCAGGCACCCACAGATACGCAGTCCTGGAGAGCCACAGACACCTCCCCTCGCCGGGGAACCAGCCAGTGTTAACAACCACGTGTGGCCTAACACTGCTCATCGGTCAGGATTTTTCACGGTGAAACCGAGAAAAACCCGCCGGAAGGCAAACCCCACCCTGAACAGACACCATCTGAACAATACGACACGAGGAGAGACACGCACGACTAACCAAGGTCACAACATAATCCGTGGAATTAGCCAATACACAACTAAACCAGGAAACAAATATAGTCCGAGGAATTAGCCAATACACAACTAAAACCCGGATACACATGACACAGTAGGGCATATTTATAAAATAAATAATAACACTAGACATGTGGCAAAGCTACGAGCGGCTGGCTAGGCCTAGGTAGACGGCATGAAAATAGTTGAAATATAAACACACACTGGAATATCACAACAGGAACCACCGCCAACACACCACCGAAGCGATAACTTCCCAACCCCGGGAAGCCTGACACGGACCCAGAAAAAACTTCACTAAGTGAAGAAAAATACGCTGGGAACGTCAGCAAACACACAGCTCACCTCATCACAAGGATAAAAGGCAGCAATTATTAACGCGTAATGAAAGCCGCCTGCAACACCAACTAAACCAAACTGTGAAAAGTTCACGTGTCCACAACAGGACCACGAGGGTACATCCGAAATAGATGCCCCATACATACGACCCAAAATACATTGCACTGCGGGCAACCAGCCCAGGACACTCCTGCTACGCCTATCCTAACCTTACTCGATACATCCCAGAGTAAACAAATGAGAAAAAACTCACTAGGGACGCCACGAATGCGGAACCAGCGGAGCCTGAAAGGAACGTCCGGGCAGGCTGAGCGCAGAGCAAAGAAGGAGGAATGACGCCTGATTCAGCGTCTGGTCAGAAATCCACACAAGTACATCCACGATATGATGGAAAGCTTATTGGATAGTTATTCTTATTTTCTTTTTGTTTTTATTTTTTACGAAGTTTTTTCGTAGTGAGAACCCAATTCATTATGACTGAAGCCATGAGTGAGGTCGCGTGCGCTCATGATGAAGGCTCCTCAGTTTTTTAAATGCTCTGCGCGGTAGATTCAAACTACGGCGGATTAGTGTTTGAAGAGGATGCCTTATGTAATAGGCATGTTCGTCAATGATGGAGGGGCCACTAATAAATATCCTTGTTCCACCGTTTTCACTGCAGAGTTGTGGGCTATTCATGGTGCCCTGACCCTCATCTCTGCACTTCCAAACAATCCTCCTCACGTAGTTATCTGCAGTGACTCAAAAAGTGTGTTGCAAGCATTGGGAGAGTACGCCCCACGTGACCCATTGATCATCGATGTTATCCTGAAAATCCACGAATTAAAATGCAGCTCTCGATCCATCACCCTCTGTTGGATCCCCGCCCATGTAGACATTGCGGGAAATGAACGTGCTGACGCCCTTGCTAAACAGGCCTGTCTAGGTGCTCCGGCATCCACTGTCCTCAGATCGGATAACCTAATTCCTGTAGTTCGACGGCATATTCATGAAAGTGGCGCTCAGAATGGAGGGATCAACCTTTGGGAGGTCACCTTCGTTCCATCAAAGACGACATTCACATGTGGCCCTCTTCACTCAGCCCCTGTCGCGCTGACCAAACCCTCTTAACTCGATTACGCATAGGACACACGAGACTCACTCATGGATATCTAATGACCACTCCCCGTAGTCCTCCGCCGGAATGTCACCATTGTCGCACAGTTCTTACTATCCCTCACATTTTATGCGTTTGTCCCATGTACGGCCCTGAAAGACGTCGCTTCTTGCGACACACCTCTTTAACAGACATCCTTTCTGACTCAGATTCATTCTCGTTCATAGCCATCCGCCATTTCTTAGCAGCTCTTAATCTCTACGATGAAATCTGACCAGTGACCTATATGACTTGACTTACTATCCCCCCGCCGACCACTAGCCTTATGAGGGCCTCGGCCCAGAGGGCTAGTTTAAATTAAACACGTCTTCAACAACAACAACATACATCATATGATATATCTGGCCTCGTTTGTGTGGCTACCCAGTTTAGTTGGCCCATAACAGATCAGTATTTTGTTCTCTCCTCTTGACTGACTTCATCATTTCTTCTGTCCTTATAAGATTTGATCATGTTCATCTCTTGGAGTCCATGTCTAATGTAATTGTCTTGATTGATCATAATGCCATCCTCTGCTTGTTCTATTGTGATACCCAGGTACTGGAAACGAGTCTTCTCTTCAGAACCAATCAGAAATAATGTTTCCAACTGGGACATTACAGATATCTTGAATGCATTTGACCCGCTCCAATAGAAGTCATCTACATGGATGCAAATGATCCCTTCTAATCTTCCATCATTATGCCAGAAGAACAGTGCTGGTTCTAAACCACACATGGACATACCCAATGTAAGCAATTCATGCTTCACCCTCTCGTACCATGCTCTGGCCGCATCATTGAGACCATATACTGTCTTCTTTAATCTCCATAGATATCCATTGTAGAATTCTTCAGGGGGCAACACGAAAATCTCTCTATTAATAGGATGCCCCTGTAAGAAAGCGGCTTTCACATCCAGTGCATGGCAGTCCCAATTCTTGGCGGACACAATACTTAAAGCCAGTCTAAAAGCTTCCTTTGAACACGTAGGAGAATCAATGGGAACATCCTTTAATTCTTCCTCAAAGCCACGTGCCACTAAACGGGCCTTAATAACCTGAGTGCCAGATTTTATTTTCTGTGTCATTATCCACCTTGTTGATATGGCCTTCTGACCTTGGTCCTCAACTTCCTCAAACACATCATTGTCAATCCAATTCTTCATTTCTGCCCTTTTTGCCTCTGTGCATGCATCATTGGAATATGTTATCATGACTTCCTCTGTATCGTTCACAATCCGCCAATTATAGATGTCTTTATCTACATCAATCCATTTTGTCACATTACTTGTTTCGTCTCTGATGTTGAAACATGTTTTGTACTTGCCAGTTGCTTTACCGGCTCTACTTAAGATTGTGATAATTACTTTTTCCTTGTTTTCCACCATGTATCCTTCTATTCTATCCCCCACTCTAGGCATTCTAGGCACTCTAGCTTCAGCGGCTACACTGTTTCCGTCTCCGGACTCCTGTTCACCACTGCATTTCTCATTATCATCCATTTCAGCATCCTCAGGCTCATTCTCTGTTTCGTTTTCTATGTTAATGTCGTTTGATTCGTCTTCAACTGGAACATGCAATCCTGTCTCCGTTGTTTTGCCACTACTGATATCGTCCATGTCTTGCATCTTGCAACTGGCATTCTGCAACCTACAAGTGTGCATTCGCACATATGTTCCTCCATGTTTCACAAGAACTTGTTTACCATCCTTTCCAATCACTATACCTGGGCCTTTCCATTGGTTTTCACTGTTTCGTTTGTAATATACTCTGTCTCCATTTTGCAAGCATACCATGTTGTCTGCTCTTACGTTATGCAGTAGTGCCTTACGTATTTTCTCATTGGACTAATTTTTGATGAACACTTCTCTGGCCACACGCATAGCATTAAGGTTTTCAGCCACGATTTCCGATGATGTCCTGTTTTCAAGAGCAGGAATCTTATTATTCAGCACACTAGGTATACTTGGGTTGAATCCATACACCAGCTGGTTTGGGGAAAAGCCATTGTTGTTCTTGAGTGCATTACGTGCTGATACAGACAATGCCAGTGCTGTAGATACGCCACACTTTGCATCCAACACAATCTTTGCCACATTATCACCAAGTACGGCATTCAGCCGCTCACATACGCCATTGCTCCATGGGCTTTCAGCGGCTGTGCACATCACTTGAATATTATAATTTTCGGCCATGCTCCGAAAATCACTGTTATTGAACTCTCCACCATTGTCGGTCAAGAACTTGTCAGGTGCTCCCAACCGGCTGATCCACTGAATCACTACCTCTCTTATAATGGTCTCAGGTTTCTTATTGTGGATGACGGTAGTCACACAATATCTTGTTGCCAAGTCAACCAAGACAAGAAAATAGTCACTCTTCCATGCCTTCAGATCCATTCCTACTGCCTCATTGAACGTCTTACCAATGGGGAGTCCCACCACAGGACGGGGAGGCACTTTCTTAAATTTTCTACAAATATCACAACTATCACTCACTTTATTTATTTCCAGTTTCCATTGTTCATTGAGTATCCCTGCCTCTTTGATTAATCTCGTTAACTTCTCTGCAGTGGGATGTGAGAATTGCCGATGTAACTTCACCACCTTCTTGGAAATGTCTTCATGATCTTCTGTGGCCAATACCCAGTCTACCATTTGCTTACATGGTGTATTCACTATGGGAAGTGTATAATGCCCTGTAGAGGTGATATGCAGCTTACTTTCTCTGCCAAACATACGCACTGTATCCTTTCTGAAGTTCAATATCATGCCTCCACGTTTCATGGCTGACCTGCTCATTAGTAGTGGAATTCTACAATCCACCACATCGGTGCGAATCATGATTTTTATCCCATGTATATAACAGGGAATATGCACAATATCTGTTGATGTCACCTGTCTTCCATCTCCGAATTTAAATTATGTCTCTGATCTCTCTCTTTTTATCAACTGTACGTCTTCTGATGATACTGTATCCACATAAGCCTGTAACCAGTCTTCTCCACACACCGTTGTAGAACATCCTGAATCAAGAACCAGGGCTCCCAAAGCTCCGACATTAATTTTTCTCTCTTATCAACCCCGTCTGATAGCAATGTCAGCTGCACTTCGCCAGTATCTTCCATCACAACCTTATTTTCCATATCCCTATCCTCTCTCTTAGGACAATTTCGGACCCAGTGGTCAACAGATCCGCACACGAAACATTTTGTGAGCTCACCATTTGGTCCTGTCGGGTTTTTGGCATCACCACCAACACCTCTAGGACTCCAGTACCTGTTACGTGTTCCACGTCTATACCCACGTCTATATCTGCCTCCGGTGCCTCGAAATGGAGCTCTACTGACTTCCAAAATGGGCTCAGACTTCACCTGCACCTGCACTGTGTCATTATGTGCATCTCCACTTAAATTGTGGTCTACAATTCCACCTCCAAACATTCTATTTAACCCCTTCAGACATATATGACGCAGAGGTTGCCAGATTAGCAATAAGAAATAGAGTTCTCTCACTCTTATAATTACCTCTCCAAAATTAGTTTTCTGCCCACATCTAACTCAAAGACAACTGCAGAGGTTGAAGTAACTAAAATAAAGGTTTGTAAAAAACCCTGATGGTAATAAAGGCTTTAAAGTATCCCTAAGAGGCTCAAAATTGCGTCATATGTCGGAGAGGGTTAATGTCTTTTTCATCTCCTCGAATGTGATGGTAGTCGTAGTTGACATCGCTAATTGGAAGTGAATATCTGACAAATCACAACTTTTCAATAACCGAAACGCCAACACCTGATCTGGCAGTTCCATACCATGTTTCTTGAATCTATAATATCTTCTACCAAATTCCACCAAATAGTCAGTTATCGTCATCTCAGCGGGGCGCTTGAACGATTCAAATTCAGAATAAGCCATAAAGGCCCGTCTATTTGTATCTAGCATAAAAACAGAGTCTAATCTTGTCAGCAAATGTTCCATTCCTTTGTCACTCGCCAAGACTGTTGTATCTATTTCGCTGCTGACATCTCTAGCCCTGCCAGTCAATGTCACATGAACCGCCAATGCTTGCTTCTCCGGTGTCACACTCGTTAGTTTCTGCCATATTTCGATATCTTTCTTCCACCTCTCATAGTCTTTTTCCGATGTCATTTGTGGAGGATTTTAATCACTGACGCCATATTTCGGTAAAACTGCGAACTACGCTCTGCTACCACTGTTGAACTCACTTTGTATTCACCTTACCTCGCTGTATCACCGGCAGAGTTCCATATGCTGAGTATTGCAGGCAGAGTTGCCAGATAATACTTGGTTCATTGTCCAGGGCGGAGTGAGCAGATTATATTCCAGTGCACTAATAAGCTTTGAGTGCTGACTCATTTCTTGTTGTCTGGCCAGGACTTGACTCCACTGTCAGCACTTCCATCCGCTATCGTCAACTGTCTTCCGACGCCATGACTCAGTTACTCATCGCCCTGCTCATGACGTCACAACATCGACGCTCCACATACGCACTAGTTTCCGTGCCCCACTTGAATTCATTTGTTTTTTATCTTTCTTTCCTTTTCCGATTACGTATCTTTTAGGCAATATATATTGTATTTATTCCACATAATTCTTATTGTACTTTCCCACTTATGTTGTGTGTTTTCTCACAACATAATTACTTAATACCCATTTATCTACTTATTCTTATTGTACTTTTTCCACTTATGTATATTGTCATAACATATTCACTTTAATACCCAAGTTTCTGATTACTAAGACTAACAACACAATCCGGAATGGATAGCAAGAGTGTCATTACTGCACTAGATCTGTTACATAACAATATCTATACGTTATTGCAACTATAAATGTGTAACTTTATTTTTTAATTTTAATTTTGTGATATACAATTATCAGTATTCACACCTCAGTAGTTCTGTCTTTCTGAGATAAGGCTTCTTTAATGGTACCCGCCTTATACATCTTTTTCTTACAACTATACTCTTATATTTAGACACATGTCACAGTTTTCATTTTGATCTTCCTAATAGATTCTCGCGATTTAGTTTGATGAGCATATGAAGGTCCCTCCACCGGTCGTGATATTCTAGGCTCTTACGTCATTGACGTAAGGAGCCACCAATAAATTACGGTTTTGACAACCCGTAAGGGAAGGAAGGAAAAACTAATATTTATTGGTGGCTCCTGGAGTCAATGACGAAAAGTGCCCTCCCACCATCCCCTTCCCATACACATGCTCAACTTGATATTACATTAGAGGAATCCCCTGCAGGCAATAGCAAGGTGTGGGAAGCAAAGGAAGATCTGAGCGCACGTGGGCGCGGTGTTCAAACTGTGCTAATTCTTTTCTTTTTTATTTCCTACTTTTCAATGGCTCCGACCCAATGACGTACCGTAGGAATGATTAAGGGGTACCCCCTATGATGATCTTGGTTCTCGACCGTCGTGATCTAGGTTAACCAGGGCTCAGAGGAGCCCGTAACGAGGCCATATTAACATAGGGTCTTACGTCATTGACGTAAGGAGCCACCAATAAATATTAGTTTTTCCTTCCTTCTCTTACGGGTTGTCAAAACCGTATTATTGCACCATAACATCTGCTTTAATTTATTATGCAAAACCTTTGAAGATGAAGAACAGAACAGAACAGATAAGAATTAAATGGGGAAAAAAATTCTGAGTTTATACTTGTAAGAAAGAAAAAAAAAAAAAAAAAAAAAAAAAAAAAAAAAAAAAAAAAAAGGGTGGGTACCCGGGCAGCTCCCCAGGACATCCCTGGATCATTGTTGGTTGTTGTTGTTGATGATGCTTTTATTTTATGCTAGCCCGGATCGTTGTTGGACTTAGTCAACATACAGTAGTTAGCTTTCAATTTCACTTGAGAATGCGACTCAAAACATGGAACAGCTGAGGTACTCCACTGGTGTGGCCGAAACTTACTAATAGTGGTAGCCAAGTAACAAATAAACACTTACATTTGCCTCCTCGGTATCCTCGTTCTTCATCCCCCCCTCCTCCTCCTCCTCCTCCTCCTCCACCACCACCACCACCACCACCACCACCACCACCACTACCAGCACCGTCGCTCTGCCTCCAACTCTTGCCGCTGTGTTTGGTTGACGAGTGAGAGACTCTGGGCCGTCCTCCTCCCTCTACCCCATTACTCATTTGTCCACCTCCTCCACCTCCTCCATCTCCACCACCACCACCACCACCTCCTCCACCACCACCACCTCCACGTCGCCACCCGCTGTAAATACACTTACAGTAAATACATGACAAAAACAAGAGCAAGTCCTAGTAATAAGAGCACGCCCTAGCCCTGTCAATCAAGGGAGTGAATCAGTATCGAATGCAAACAAGGCAAACAACCTTTTTTTTATAGCTCAGATGCTTCTAAACTTGACCTTAAGGGTTCAAAGATTCAAATTGGTGTAATCTTATGTATGCTCACGACTGTACCTACACCTACTTAACCTATTGAGCACTATCTGATTTAATGAAAAAACACACTCCAGACCCAGCCACTTGTCAATTTTGTTTGTTTTCCATGAAAACACATGGAATGGGTTTGTAATGAAGGAAAAACAACATATAACCGCTCACATAGATCATTTAGGGGTCCAGGGGGGTGGCGGAAAGTCGCAATTAACATGGGGTGATGGGTAGGCAATATACTGGAAAATCACTCCCGCGCGAGCCCACACGCACACGGCTGGACTTGGGGGTTGCCAACCATCGGTATTGTTCCGTGGGATCCTAAAGCAGTTCCCATACAAATCTGAACCCTCTACGAGCCTTATATCAATGGTCAATAAGGGCCGTCGACTATAGCCGACGCTGGTACTGGCAGCGCTTTACAATGCCATCGGACATGAGTCGACACTGGAGCTCACCGGGTTAACTCTGAGTTAGTGGGTGATATGGAAAGAGTCCACTAAGTCTTCTACCTCAGTCTACCTTGAATCTGTAAATTTAAGGCTGCAAAGTGACTGCACTGGTATGCCCATCCACCCACCCACAGGCTTACCATAATCAGTACAGTATATATAAGAGGAGAAAATCCCCGAGGATTGGCACAAAAGTGTAATAGTAAATATATACAACAACAAAATGGGGTGCGCTAGATAGAGGTAATTATAGGGGCCTGAAAATGCTTGACTATATCATGAAGGTCTGTGAGAGAGTCTTTGAGGGTTTGATCAGGCAAAGCATCTCCATTGATGATATGCAGTTTGGTTTTATACCAGGGCATGGTACAATCGATGCTATCTTCATAGTCAGGCAAATACAGGAAAAATACTTACTAAAAGGCAGGAATCTTTACTTTGTGTTTGTAGACCTGGAGAAGGCCTTTGACAGGGTGCCTAGAGATGTTGTGCAGTGGGCTATGAGGAAACTTGGTGTGGAAGAGTGGCTGGTGCGTGTGATAATGAAGATGTATGAGGATTCGCAAACTGTGGTGAGGGTGAAAGGTGTACTGAGTGAGGAGTTCACAGTCCGTGTTGGAGTTTATCAGGGTTCAGTGTTAAGCCCCCTCCTCTTTATAATGGTCCTGGAGGCACTGTCTAGCGATTTTAGATCAGGACTCCCATGGGAACTGTTTTATACAGACGATTTAGTCCTAATACCTGACAATGTGCAAGATGCTGAGGCCAAATTCAGAAGATGGAGAGAGGGCATGGCGAGCAACGGCTTAAGAGTCACTATTAACAAAACCAAGGTTATGCATTGGAGATTGAGACGAGGCAATGTGGAAAAGAGCGGTGCATACCCATGTGCAGTGTGTGGAAAGGGTGTGGGCGCTAACTCGATTCGATGTTGTGTGCACCATGGGAGTAAGCACTGTAGTAGAATAAAAGGACCCCTGCAGAAGGATAAGTCAGAAATCGAGAAATTCGAGTGCATAGTGTGCATGGGCGAGCTTGTGTTTAATGATGATCCTGTGGCTATGAATTTTGGAAATGAGTCATTGGAGCTGGTGGACAAGTTTTGTTACCTAGGAGATACCATCTCTGCCGGTGGTGAGGCCGAGGCTGCATCTGTCGCTAGAATTAGATGTGGCTGGGGGAAGTTCAGAGAACTGCTGCCAATTCTGACCATGAAAAGAATGCCTCTCCCCTTGAAGGGAAAGGTGTATGCCTCATGTGTTAAAAGTGCAATGACGTATGCCTCAGAAACATGGGTCGTTAAAGAAGCGGATGTCAACAGAATGGAACATAATGAGATGAGAATGGTGAGATGGAAGTGTGGGGCCAAACTACAGGATAGAATAACAAATGATGAGCTGAGGAGACGCTTAGGTATAAAGAGTATTAGTGAGGAGATGCGTACAAGTAGACTGGGATGGTATGGGCATGTGAAGAGAATGGATGAACAAAATTGGGTGAAAAGATGCAGGTCTGTGATTGTAGAGGGAGCTGCACCAAGGAAGACCTGTGATCGTACTATACATGCCGATCTCGAATTCTAAAACTTGACAAGTGAAGCCGCCCTTAACAGGGTTGCCTGGAACGCCGCCATTAGGACAAGAGACTGAAACTGTACGAATGTGTGGAGCACTCAGTCTTAAAATGTTATGTATGTACGACCAAAAGGGAGGTTATATAGTACAGTAGGGTCTCGCATAAAACGAGTTTATGGTCGATAAATGAGGGCGTTTTATGCGATTTTGTTTTATGTGAACACAGCATTTTGATGGCCCAATATCGTCAATGTTCACTGGAAGCGTAAATTTCCGTCAGGAGCGTACAATATTTTGTACGTTTTGTACGATATTTCGGCGTTCTATATGAAAGCGTACGATATTTCGTACGTTTTGTACAATATTTCGGCGCTCTATATGAAAACTCCTCGGATTTGCCCCACTTTGGCGGCGGACTCGTTTTATGTGATCACATTCGTTCTGATCGAAAATTAAATATTAATATTTTAGGTCGGTCGTTTTAATCGAGACTCGTTTTATTCGAACACGTTTTATGCGGGACCCTACTGTACTTGTGTTAGAAGTGTGAGGGTGTATGCTAGCAAAACCTGACCAGTGAAGATGGAAGTTAAAAAGAGGATGGAACAAAATGAAGTGAGGATGGTGAGATGGATATGTGGGTCTGCTATGAAAGACAGATCCCCCAGAGGGAGTCGCAAGGAGAGATAGACCAAGAAAGATATGTGGGATCAGGTAGTACAAATTGATTTCGCAGCCAAAGGGCTAACTATGAGGGATGCCAAAGACCGAACTGCCTGGACCACTGCTATTAGGTGAAAATAAAAAAAAAACCTGACCTATTCATTTGTAAATCTATCTATCTATCTATTCCTGGACGCTGTGATCCCCGAAGGGGTGGCCACTTGTAGATCATAGTCTTTAATGTATGTGTGTAAACATGTTTATAAAATATTGTATTAAATCATTAATAATGGTGTTTATCATATCAGTGACTAAGCTGACACCAGTCTCCATTGAGGCTTTTATCATCTCAGGGACAATGTCAGAGCACCCTGGAGCTTTACCGTCCTTCATTTTATTGATAGCGTCGCTCACTACAGCTGGTGCTATCAAAGGAGGGGGTCCAGATATTGCTTTTTCGATACTAAGCTGTTTTTTATCACATTCAAACTCTACATTTAGCAATCATTTATAGTGTGACTTCCATGCTTCTCTGATTTTATCTTCTGCATACACAAACATACATACATACATACAATTTTAAGACTGAGTGTTCCACACATAAGTGCAGTTTCAGTCTCTTGTCCTAATGGCGGCGTTCCAGGCAACCCTGTTAAGGGCTGCTTCACTTGTCAAGTACTTGGATTTGAGATCGGCGCGTATAGTCCGATCCCAGGTCTTCCTCGGTCCACCCCTTGGTGCAGCTCCCTCCACAATCACAGACCTACATTTTTTCACCCAATTTTGTTCATCCATTCTCTCCACATGTCCATACCATCCCAGTCTACTTGTACGCATCACCTCGCTAATAATCTTTATACCTAAACGTCTCCTCAGCTCAACATTTGTTATTCTATCCTGTAGCCTGGCCCCACACATCCATCTCACCATTCTCATCTCATTATGTTCCATTCTGTTGACATCCTCTACTTTAATGGCCCATGTTTCTGAGGCATACGTCATTGCACTTCTAACACATGAGGCATATACCTTTCCCTTCAGGGGGAGAGGCATTCTTTTCATGGTCAGGATTGGCAGCAGTTCTCTGAACTTCCCCCAGCCACACCTAATTCTAGCAACAGTGGCAGCCTCGGCCCCACCACCGGCAGAAATGGTATCTCCTAGGTAACAAAACTTGTTCACCAGCTCCAATGACTCATTTCCAAAATTCACAGCCACAGGATCATCACTTAACACAAGCTCGCCTTTGCACACTACGCACTCAAATTTCTCTATTTCTGACTTATCCTTCGGCAGGGGTCCCTTTATTCTACTACAGCGCTTACTCCCATGGTGTACCCAACATCGACAGATGCTACATTGAATTGAGTTAACGTCCACATACTTTCCACACACTGCACATGGGTATGCACCGCTCTTTTCCAGATTGCCTCGTCTCAATGTACAATGCATAACCTTGGTTTTATTAATATTGACTCTTAAACCTTGTTCGCCATGACCCTCTCTCCATTCTCTGAATTTGGCCTCAGCATCTTGCATACTGTCAGCTATTAGGACTAAATCATCTGCATAAAACATTTCCAACGGGAGTCCGCCTCTAAAAACTCTAGACAGTGCCTCCAAGACCATAATAAAGAGGAGGGGGCTTAACACTGAACCCTCATGGACTCCAACACGGACTGCGAACTCGTCACTCAGTACACCCTTCACCCTAACCGCACTTCGCGAATCCTCATACATCTTCATTATCACACGCACCAGCCACTCTTCCACACCAAGTTTCCTCATAGCCCACTGCACATCTCTAGGCACCCTATCAAAGGCCTTCTCCAGGTCTACACACACAAAGTAAAGATCCCTGCCTTTTAGTAAGTATCTTTCCTGTATCTGCCTGACTATGAAGATAGCATCAGTTGTACCCCATCCTGGCATAAAACCAAACTGCATATCATCAATGGAGATGCTTTACCTGATCAAACCCTCAAAGACTCTCTTAGAGACCTTCATGATTTGGTCAAGCATTTTCAGGCCCCTATAATTTCCTCTATCTAGCGCATCCCCTTTTCCTTTGTATGTATTTACTATTACACTTTTGAGCCAATCCTCTGGGATTTTCTCATCTTTAATAATAGTGTTTATCAACTCAGTGACTAAATTGACACCAGTCTCCCCTGAGGCTTTTATCATCTCAGCGACAATGTCAGAGCAACGTGGAGCTTTACCGTCCTTCATTTTATTGATTGCGTCGCTCACTACAGCTGGTGCTATCAAAGAAGGGGGTCCAGATATTGGTTTTTCGATACTAAGCTGTTCCTTATCCCATTCAAACTCTACATTTAGCAATCGTTCATAGTGTGCCTTCCATGCTTCTCCGATTTCATTTTCTGCATACACAATCTTCTCATTATTGTTTCTAACACACCACCATACCTCAACATTTCCCCACACACTCCATCTGTTCCTGGTGCTTTCCCCAACTTCACTCTTTTCATGGCCTCCCACACTTCTGACCTCCTGATCCCCACCTCTCCTCCTCCACTACTTTTCTTCTCCCTCCCATACCTCATCCAACTACAGTAACCCCTCGCTATTTCGGACTAATTGGGGGGACACCCAGTCCGAAATGTCCTATTATCCGAGATGTCCGAACTCCGGCTGTGTCCGATCTAAAAGAGGACAAAAAACCGACCTGAAAGAGAAAAATCGAATGAATATTGAATATTGAATAGTGAAACGGGAACAGACTTCACCAGGAGCCGAGCTGGCCGTTAACCAGAAAACGGAAAACGGGAGCAAACTTCATGCAACCATGACAACGTAATAAATGCGACCAAGAAAACGGAGGCTACCCTATTCATACCCTAGATTTATAATGTAAAACTTGCAAAATAAACAAACCAAAATGTATACGAACACAGTAAAAAGACAAAATAACTAATCAAAATCGCTATGTGGAAAAAACGCTCAAGTAAAATAATATTTTATAAATAAAAGAACACAATCCACCACATAGGGTGTACATTACTACATGCGCAAGTTAATCTGGTTCCCAAGCAAACTAATCGCACACATAACGCACTGTCGTCACGTTCAAGGAATTAGTCAATTTGGGAAGTCGGGGACGTTCTGGTAAAATTGACTAAACTCTGCATGAATAAAGAAACTACATTAAGTGTCAAAATGTTCTATTAAAATCAAATTTGCAGCTTGACAAGATAATAACAATAGTACAAAATACAAATATCACTCACTAACGATAGTGCTATCGGGTAGGTACCTGTAAGCATAGCATGCTTCAAGTGACCCCTAACAATTACTACCCTACTAATAACCTACATTTATTGTAAAATAAACTAAGGAAATCGCAAAAGCAAGCAATTGATCCTATCGACAATGAATAGATACAGTAAAATAAATAACAATATTTGAAAATATGAAGAAGGCACAATAGATTTAAACAAAAGAGTACTCTTTTAACAAGAACAATTACAGTCGACGCTCGATTTAACGGACCCCGATACAACGGATTTCGGATTTAACGGACTCTGTCCGTAGCCGGACAATGGACCCAGGAACGGACAAAGTCTGTTGCTCGTAAAAAAGTTGGAGCAAAGTCCGTTGCTCTATCTATTTAGCTCTCTAATGCACCTACCTAAATCCCTTATACATTAACATAACTATGTCTTATTTGGACTTTTGGTAATCTTTGAATCATTTCTAATGTGATGGAATTGAAAAATATAATATCCTTCCAGCACATAGATAAATAATAAATAAGATAGTCAACAAAATATTTCAACTCTCCCCTCCGTGCAAGCAGAGACAGAAGATTTACGTTTGATAGATTTTTTGTTTTGTTTTTTTCCCTCGACATACACTCTCTTTCTATCTATCTATCTCTCTAATTCATCTACCTAAATCCCTTATACATTAACATAACTATGTCTTATTTGGACTTTTTGTAATCTTTGAATAATTTCTAATGCGATGGAATTGAAAAATATAATATCCTTCCAGCACATAGATAAACAATAAATAAGATAGTCAAAAATATAGTTCAACCCTCCCCTCCGTCTAGGCGCCGAGCTTCCGAGACGGGAGATTTACGTTTGATAGATTTTTGTTTTTTTTTTGGTTCCCACGGTATACACAAAATGATGGGGAAATATTATAACATGTTTTTAATTGACATTTGTGTCGTTTTTGCTGATTATGAGTTAGTGGAAAAAAATGTCTTTAATTCTATCATATCGGAAATGATTCACAGATTATATAGAGACCAAATAACATACACTTTTAAGTGTGTTCAATAGTTTTGCATTATCAATAGGGTGTAGCACAAGGCTTATCAACATTATCACAGTAACGGGGTCTGGGTTGAGGCCGGGACGGGGAGGGGAGGGAGTAGGCCTACAGGGCGGGGATATCTATCTATCTATCTATTGCCTGATGCCGTGATCCCCGAAGGGGTGGCCACGAACGAACCGCCCCCATGCACCTCTGTCCCCAGTCAGTCGACGCCCCTCCCCCCAACCAGCACCGCCTTCGTTCATGTAGTTCCTCACTCCATCCTTCCACCTCATATTCGGTCTACCTCTCCCCCTCTACCTCGCTCTCGTACACCCTCTTAGTCATTCTCTCGCTTTCCATACGTTCCATATGGCCGAACCATCTCAAGTTGTTCCTTTTCACACTTTCCAGCACATCTACCTCCACACCACACCTCCTTCTTACTTCCTCATTAGTCTGTCTATCCCTCCATGTAACTCCGCACGCACTCCTTAAGTAATTCATTTCCACTGCTCTCACTCTTGGTCTGAGTCTCTCAACCAACGTCCATGCTTCGCTTCCGTAAGTCAGTGTCGGGATTACCACACTGTCATGCAAGGACTTCTTCACTTCCATACTGACCACCCTATTTCTTGTTACTGCTTTTAGCGTTCCTACAACCCTCTTCCCCTGTTGTACCCTCTCCCGCACCTCTTCATCCATAGTCCCATCTTTACTCAACACACTGCCCAGATACTTAAAAGAGTTGACGATCTCCATAGCCTGACCGTTCAGCTTCACCTCACACTCTGTGACTTCACCCCTTTCGAAGACCATAACCTTGCGGGGATATCCTTCCTTTTTTTTTTTTTTTTTTTCCCATGTGAAATTTATCATATTAATGACAAATAAGATCTTTATTATGTTTTCAGGGACAGTACAGCACAACGTGTCCCTCAATCACAAAAAAGAAAAAAAAAGGCAAAATACGAAGGCAATTTTCCAGCTACGGACTTTTTCCAGCAACGGACTCGGTCTCCCCCCTATTAGTCCGTTAAATCGAGCGTCGACTGTAATTATAAAGAATAATAATAATAACAATAGAAAAATTTAAATATTAACCCGAGAACGGCAGAAAAGCTCTTAAGAAGTTTTACTGGGCAACGGCGGCAAAGCTCTTAAGAGAGAAGGCCTAAAAAAAACATTTTAACCCGTGGAGCCCCGGCTAGTTTTGTATTGTTTGTTCACCAGAACCCGGCCGGTTTTCAAAAAATTGTTTTATTCCAGAAACAATAGCGAATGGGTTAGGAATGAAGGAAAAACCACGAAAAACCGCTCAAAAAGCTTAAAGAATGGTCCTACAGAGCCCCCAAAAACGTATTTTACAAGAGTAAAAAATTGAAGGCAATTACCCCAAAAAACCAGGTTATTGCGCGCTCACGCGCACGCACGTGGACTTTGAGAGTTTTCAACCATCGGCACGGTTGCGTGGGATACGTACATAGTTCCCATACAAATCTGAGCCCTCTCGAGTGGCTACACCTGAGGTTACGGTCGGAGCAATTAGGGTGACTCGTCAGACGCGTCGCTGGGGCTGTGCGTTACATACATCGCCGACGCGCCAGACGCGTCGCTGGTGCTGGACGGGTTAAAAGGCCCCAGTAGCACTTTTTTTTTTTTTTTTTCCCTATAAGAGCTGTGGTGGTCAAGTGGTGAGCACGCTCGCGTGTGAATCTGAAAGACCCGGGATCGAATCCCTGCCACGGCGGACATTTAGTGGGTGCGGTAGTACGTCCTAGCATGTTTCACATGCTTGCACCCAGTCAGGGGACATCCTGACGACGTATACAGACTAAACACACATAACAAAGCCACTCCAACACCTTCCTCTCTCTCCAACACCCCTTCTCCCCTCTCAACACTCTTCTCTGAGCTAGTGCCGATAAAAATGGCATGGTCAGTCCTGTAAAGAATCATAAGATTCAGAGTCGTAAAGATTCCAGGACGAGCTCATTAGTGGCGGATCCCCAGATCGACCGTGTTGATTGTCACCTAAACATCTACCGGTACAAAAGTACAAAAGTACAAAGTACCTCATATCACTCCTCCACATCCCCTCCTTCCCCCCTTTCCCCTTCCCCTTCAATTTTCACCTATTTTCCCTGTTATTCCCTAATTCGTTGGTATATTTTTGTGCTAACATTAGAAAACTGTGTGAAGGATGTGCTTATGTGCCTAGCGAGTGTTGCACAAGGGAGAGTGTGAATGAGTGAGGCAGTCAGGCTTGAGGCCTCGTGAAGGGAGGGGTTGCCTCAATTTGCTCCATAATTCATGAATGGGCTGCTGCATGTTAATTCGCGATTTTGACCAGAAAAATTATATTTCCACTCGTTTTATTGTTGTTACAGGTTACTATCTTCATAGTGAAGGTAAAATAGGCGCATATGAATAAGTAATAACGATATTTATAGTAAAATGACGATTATAAGCATGAATGGAGCCTAATATGCTCGCCCAGAACAGTGGTGTTCAATACACCCAGCTCGCCATTTATAGGTTAATACATACAGAGAAAAAGTAAGCAGAGGTTATAATAGAAACTTCAAGTTAATAATGCTTGATTAAAATTATTGATATCAAATTTTAAAATACAGTCACAATAATTGACCTTAAAAAGATTAAATTCATTAGTGGCCCCTCCATCATTGACGATTATGCCTATTACATAAGGCCTCCTCTTCAAACGCTCATTTACCGTAGTTTGAATCTACCGCGCAGAGCATAAAAAAATGAGGAGCCTTCATCATGAGCGCACGCAACCTCACTCATGGTTCTGTCATTATGAAATTGGGTTCTCACTACGAAAAAACTTTGTAACATATAATAAATAAAAAGAAAATAAGAATAACTATTCATAAGCTTTCCATATACTCGTGGATGTACTTGTGTGGATATTTGACCAGACGCTGACTTCAGGCGTCATACTTCCTTCACTGACATATCAAGTAAACCAAAATCCTTAATACATCAACGAATGGGAAGGGGATGGTCGGGAGGGCCCCAGTCGTCAACGATTACGGGGCCACTACTAAATATTAGGTTTTCTTTATCTCCTTGCAGGAGTCAAACCTATAATTTATTAGTGGCCCCTCCATCATTGACGATTATGCCTGATATCTAAGACTGGAGGGGGACATTCGTAATCATATCATAACTCTATCAAAAGCAGATAATCAAACAACCACATAGTATTCTTACTTTGTAAAAAAGATATATTTTGCACATAAACTTTATACAGCATATATATTCAAAAAGGGGTACAAGCAGGAGCGTGCTTCGAAGAAGCCTGCTTGAATAAAAAGGGTTAACTCTGAGACTCTGTACACAGATCTACTAGTTAAGAAGGCACCCCACTTAAAGTAAGTGGTGAAAAATAAAAACTTATAAGTCTACATGTGCACATATAAACCCCATTAAACTAGTGGAAATATTCCCAAAAATATACCCAAACATAAAATGAACTCTTGTACTTTCGCAGAAGTACTGAACTCTTGTACTTATGCAGAAGTACTTACATCAAAAATAAAATTCGTAGTCGCAACTACTGAGATTTTCTTAAAATTATATTGCTTCACAGCCAAAACTACTTACAACAAGAATTGTTGTTTTACTACTATTGTACTTTAGCACAATTTCCTGTAATGCATACTACAGAGAAATTTTATATCACAACACCTATATACAGTATCACAGCTCGTATGCTCCGTACACATACTCCGGCGGGGTCTAGGGTGTCCTATGTTACACTGACTGCACCCCCCCCCCCACTCTTTTCTTAACCTAAACAATAAGTGACTTAGAGGCCACCTAGACCCTCTGCCTTAAAGCTATACATGGCATGGAAGGTCTGTCTAGAGCTACTGAAAGGTATAGAGTCAAAAACGTATGATTAGAGGACCATAGGTGCGTGGACGCTATGTCCTCAACAGAAAAATTCTTAAGGAAACGCAAAGAGGCCGCCCATTTGCGTAAATCGTGGGCTCTTCCCACGACGCCGGGATTACTCTCTTTAATGACTTCGACTAGGAGAGAAGCTAGTTTTCGTTTCATTAAGCGTTGGCCCGTACTTGCTACCCATAAAGCACCCTGTTGATTCAGAGGTGCTACTCTCAAATATTTGGTTAGAGCTTGCACTGGACATAAATTATGGTGCACTTTTCCCCTTTTTAACGCCGGCACCGTGAACTCTGAAAAAACGTGTTCACTGTGTTCATTTTTGGCGATGAACGCCGGGGAAGGTGCAAAGTGAATACACTCATTGAGCCTACCAAACCATATGCAATTAGGTGTGTTGCTCATCGCCGCCAGCTCAGATACCCTGTGCCCGGTAGCCAACGCCATAAGGAATACTGCCCTTTTTAAAAGTAAGTCAAAATCTGCAGTATTTTGGTACAGACGGGAATGAAGTAAAGACAACGCCTTGTCCAGAGACCAGGTAGGCATGAGCTGACGGGGAGGTGGGCGGAGTTTAAAACATGCTCTCATGAAACCTTTTTCCTCCGCTAGTGGTATGGTTAGACCTGTAAGGTCTAAGGTAGAATGGCATCCTAATTGCTGTTAAGTGATTTTTTAACGTTACTACAGATAGACGTTTCTGCTCGAACAGATAGATTAAGTAATGAAAAACCAAAGCCACCGAAGGTACGGTTTGTTCTGTTCTAATTATCCAAGAAGTAAAGGACTGCCAGTGCGATTGATACTGTCTCTTTGTAGATTGGGTATATTGATTCATGAATTTATCGGTCACGTTTCTACCATACGGTGTTAACCACTTGGCCTCCTGAATGTCCATAATGCAAAAGTCAGCGAGGTCTCTAGGTTGCCAATCGTGTCTAAGTGGAAATACCCGACCGGGAGCAACACCGGGTTCGGGCACCACGTTTTCAATTGCTGGTACCACAACTGCGCCGGCCACAGGGGCGCGATTAACGAGACTACGCCCCGATAATCCCGTAGTTTGTTTACTACGTGGCACATTAGAGAAGCGTCTGGTGGCGGAAACAGATAAACGGAACTCCACATGTTCCAGTCCGTCACCAGAGCGTCGGGTCCTCCCGCCGGCGTTATTGTCCGGCGGGTGAGGTACAGCGGGAGTTTGTGAGTCTCCTCGGACGCAAACAGATCCACTTGTGGACGGTAAGGCTCCGCAATCATTTGGTCGAAAATGGTTTGCTTGAGCGCCCATGCTACTGTTGTGCTCTGTCTCCGAGACAGAGCGTCTGCCCAGACGTTTGCTACGCCTGGGAGATAAGATGCGTGAAGATGAATGTTTAGCTTGTCGGCTAGAACAAAAATCTTTTCTGACATGTTTAGCAACTTCCGAGATCTCGTTGACCCCTGTTTCTGAATGCAGTGAACCGCATTCAGATTGTCCATCCTGAAGGCCACCGATTTGTCCCGTAAAGTAGAGCCGTGAGCCTGAAGGAAATACAAGGGGACTAGTAACTCTTTGACATTGATGTGGGAGGTTTCTGAATAGGACCAAAGCCCTTGACCCTGATGGCCGTGGTTTGACTGAAAGCCCCAACCTATCGTTCCTGACGCATCCGTGTCTACCCATACCGTCGGTGAAGGAGAGGTCCATGACATGACCGAGTGCAATGTTTCCCTCTTCGCCCAGACCGCTAGTAAGCTGTGTATTAATTTTGGGATGGGCCATAATGTTTCCGCTGGCAATAGTGGAAAAAATTTGTTGCCCTCCAATATTAAACGTTTGACTTTCAGCCGGCCCAACTTTACAGTTAGTTGAATCCAGTTGAAAGAGCCGACCAGAGATTCCCAGACTCTCCGTGTCGTAGTCAGACTGTGAATAAACAGTTTCTTGCGAAACCTGTTCCGATTGTCCACACTCTGACTCAGAGTGAGAGCAGCTGTGTCCCAGACCAGCCCTATCCACTGGACCACTCGTGAGGGAACAAAGTTTGACTTTACCGGGTTTACCTTGAACCCTAGAGATTTTACATGATTTAATGTTATGTTGACATGATTGATGCATAACTTTTCCGTCTCTGCCACCACCAGCCAGTCGTCTAGATACCACAAAATCCTGATCCCTTGTTCTAACATGGGCATCAGGGCTTGCCGGACTAATTTCGTGAATAAGCGAGGTGCTAGGTTCAATCCGAACGGCATCCTCTGAAAGACATAAGTCACTGGTGATGGGCTGGTCTATCAGAGTGAGAGCTGAGCAATCTCTGCCATACCCATAGCTTACTCTGACTGTTCCTTTAACTTATATACTTTCTAGATCTCAAGTGACGGCGTCTCTTCCGTGGATTGACCTCCCAATCTACCAAGATTGGAAGCCAAGGTGTCACATTTTTCCCTTGCCCCTCAACTTTCTCTTCATAATTGCTGAGGGGCACAGGGCCCTGGGTGGGGCTTTGGTTTCCCGGGCGTTTCCGCACCCTCCTCAGCTCCCCGCCATGGAGTGGCTTCGGTCACCCAGGCTTTATTGTGGTCGGCGGGGAGGGTTCTGTGGGGGCACTCGGTTATGGCCTTGGAATTGCTCGGGGCCTTGGGGCTGTTCGGCCAGGCAGCTTGGGGAACAACAACAACAAGACATAAGTCTGATGCATTATTCGTAAGGCCAAAAATCGTTGAAACCTTTTGTTTACCGGGACGTGCCAATACGCGTCTGTCAGGTCTAAAGAACACATCCACCCTTCCGGCGGAAGTGTTAGCCTGATTTGATTCACTGTCAGCATCCTGAAGGAAACGTTGTGAATGTGGATGTTCAGATAAGACAAGTCTACGACCGGCCTCATCTGAACACTGTCCCTTTTGGGCACTAGAAAGAGTTTGGACGTAAATACTGGGTAATTTTGAGGGACCGGGATGATGACATTCTTGGCGATCATCTCTTGGATCAGTGACTCCACCTCTAATGAAACAAAATTTGCCTTTGTCGGCTGACGTAAGCGAGGTCGCCGGAGCCACTGCCAGGTGATGCCTTTGCGTGCCACCATCCTCGCCCATGTGTTTAATGGCCATGCGCGATGACACGCCCGGAACGACCCAGTTAGCAGACAAGGGTTCGCTGGCTGGATTACCCTCTGATCCACCCGCCGTAAGAGTGGCCCTGGGAGTGAGAGAGACCCTAGTTTTTTGGTGGTGGTGGTGGTGTATGCTTTGATGACTGGCCGGGTTTGGCAGGAGATGGGCCCTGGCCCGTATGTGCGAATATTTGCTATGTTTTTCAATATTCGTATTCGTATTCGCATTTCCATTCATAACTATTTGAAAATATGCGAATATTTTCACGAAACCAATAGAAGATATACAAAAATGTAAAATATTAAATCTTAACCCTTCCTGCCCGGTTGTCATTTTAAAATGACACCACGAAATAAGGGCAGGTGCCCGGATGTCCTTTCAGGATTTTAAAGCTTGAAAGCCTATTCAGCTTGGTCTGAACGCCGTGCGTCCGACGCATGTAAACAAAGCCGATCGTTGAGTCACCACACCTCCGAAAACAAGAAGGAGAAGACTCGTTTGTTATTGTATGTCTGTATGTCGTTGTTTCAGTAGTGAAAAGATCGTCGTATTGCTAACATCGCCTGAAAATGCTCTCCACTGAAATCGTCATCACAACTGAACCAGTTGACTTAGAGAGCTCTACTCAACGCCAGTCTACAGATTGGAAACCGCACTACATTTATAGATGCGTGGGAAATTTCTAGCAGTTAAAATTAACAAAAATACGGTAGCCTAGGCCTAGACGTTTTTCGGCCAAATCGCCCGGGTAGCCCACCCTGTCCTTTGGAGATACAGCCCGGGCCAGGAGGGTTAAAGTTAACACAAACGAGTAAATAACAATGTGGATGTGCGTTGGGGCCGCTAAAGTGGAATGAAGGAGGACTGAGCAGTGTTGCTACTTAACTTTATTTAATAGTACCAGATCGAACCAGTGAAAAGTACCAAATTATTCTAAAACGACATCACTGCCCGGTAAGCGAATGTGTGCTGGACCTAGACAGTTGAACCGTCACAATATTGCCATTTCAGACATATCCAATGTAATAGCATGTCACTAACAAATATTCCATCATATTTCCTCATTGATTTCGTATTTAGTACCAGATATTGACTATTTTATTGGAAGATGTATAAAATGTACTTGAGAGAGTCAAATGTACCAAATGTGGTACTTTAGTACCAAAAAGCGGCAACACCGGGACTGAGGAAGTGTAGAGATGTTGGTAAGGGTAACTCTATGTCCCTCTGCCTCCATCCCCAAGCAAAGTCGCCAACTTAGCGCCTATAGCGCTAGATTTAGAGATGTTTAATCACCAATAAACATTAATTGAATTACTATGAAATATATAAATGGAAGTCAATGACATGGCATAATATTCAGAGGGATAACCGTTATAAACACATATTTTATTTCAATCCAACTTAAGCAATTTTTTAGTGCTTTTTCATAGTGAATCTAGCGTCAGAGGAAATTTTTAATTGGCAACTCTGGGTCACCACCAGTGGGCCTCATAGCTTAAGCGCTTATTGCTGCGAGAGCCATACTCGAGGTGGGAAGTATTTGCCTCTCTCACCCTCGACTGCAACCAACTTCCCTTGAAAGAGAACAGAATTGTAGCTATTGCACAATGGCGTCCTGTCACACCAGTGTAGCTTGGGATTACTTTGAGTTAATCACAGTTAGTGACATGGCAAAGTGTAAGCTTTGCAATAATAAATTTTCTCGGAAAGGAAAATTCACATCGGGGTTGAAAAACCATCTTAGCAACAAGCACCCAGAACTCTTACAATATAGTCAAAATAAATTCATACAGTTCATTCATGATAGTTAAGAAATTACACATTCACATCGTCATTAACCCCTCAGACCCGTTTGGGCTCTGAGGCATCCATAAAAAAACACCCCCGCGGAACCCGGAAGGGCTCTGAGGCACCGGCAGCTTGAAAGCCTGTAAGCTTGGTGTGCGAGGCGTCCGTCCGACGCATGTAAACAACAGACGGTTGGACCGACGCCGCGCATCTCCGACCACAAGAAGGAGAGGCGTCCTTGTTCGTGTGTGCCTGTATGTTATTGTTAAGTGGTGAAAAGTAGTGTAAAGTGGCTGATATCGCCACAAAGTTATCTCCTCGGAAATTGTCATCACAACTGAACCAGTTGACTTAGAGAGCTTGCGGGTGCCCAACCCCGAAAGGGGTTGAAATAGGGGAGCTATCCCCCCCCCGCCAAAGGCGGCTTTCTAGGGCCTTTCCTAGCTGATGCCGAGAGGTTTGGGTTCTAGTCATGTGGTGATGGGCTGGTCTATCAGAGTGAGAACTGAGCGATCTCTGCCATACCCATAGCTTACTCTGACTGTTTCTTTTACTTATTTGTTTTCTAGATCTCAAGTGACGGCATCTTTTCCGTGGATTGACCTCCCAATATACCAAGATTGGAAGCCAAAGCGTCACATTTTTCCTTTGCCCCTCAACTTTCTCTTCATAATTGCTGAGGGGCACAGGGTCCTGGGTAGGCCTTTGGTTTCCCGGGCGTTTCCGCACCCTCCTAGCTCCCCGCCATGGAGTAGCTTCGGTCACCCAGGCTTTATTGTGGTCGGCAGGGAGGGTTCCGTGGGGGCGCTCGGTTATGGCCTCGGCCTTGCTCGGGGCCTTGGGGAACAACAACAACAACAACAACAACAACAACAACAACAACTTAGAGAGCTCTACTCAACGCCATTCTACAGGTACGAAACACATCTACGCTTGGGGATGTGCGGGAATGCGGAAGCAGTCAAAATAACAAAGATACGGTAGCCTAGGCATAGACGTTTTTCGGCCAAAACCCCTGGGTTTCAGTATGGAATACATAGCCGGGTCTGATGGGTTAACTTCCAGTAATTAATTTCATAGTACTGTACTGTAATTTAATTAACGTTTGTTGGTGATATACAAAGAATTACCAGTTCTTTTTGAAGGATGAAATAAAGATTGAAATATTCGCAATTCGTATTCATATTTGTCATCAACCCTTCCAGCCGGGGTGTCCTTTTAAAAGGACGGCGCGGCAGATGGGCTGGTACCCGGGTGTCCTTTTAAAATCCCTATGCTTGAAAGCGTGCTTTGAAAAGCGAGCGGCCAAAATTTACTTTGTAGGGGCGATCGCAGCGCCACCAAGCCTCAACTACTACCGTTATCAGTTCCTACGTGGCCGCCATGGCGAGTTATAGTGAAATCATGAATTCCGACGCGTCCGATTCTGTGCAACCTCCCGCGCGCCCCACTGCTACCCCGCTCGCAACTTCGACGCCTGTTGCAGCCAAGAAGAAAGCTCAACGAAAGAAAGTGAAACGTTTGTTGAGTGATAGTGCTATACAGCGAGAACTTTTTGACACTGAATTGAGCAGTGGCGAAAGCTTGGTGGACAAAGAACAATTTATAAGTGCAAGCGAAGATGACGATTTCGTTGGTTTTGGAGACGACGACAATGTGGATTTATTTGAGGGGGGAAACAGTAGTGATGATCCTGATGTGGAAGTGTTTCAGGAAGGTGCTATTGAACTTCCAAGTGTGCTAGAACCTAGGCCTACCCCCTCGCCAAACACCCAAATCACAAACACCCCACACACCCCACACATCATCCTGGGTGGTGACTTCAACGCCAAGACGTCGGCCTGGTTTGTCGACAACCCTGACACAGACAGAGGGCTGGTACTACAAAACCAAACCGATAACCTCATCATCCTTAACGACATCCATCAACATACCCATATTCCTCACCAAGCCCTCTATAACCCATCATCTCCAGACATCACCTTTTGCTCCCCAGAACTCGCCCCCACAACATCCTGGAGGGTGGTCAGAACCTTAGGCTCTGACCACCTCCCGATCATTATCACCACCAAAACCAGACTCACCCCAGCTAGCCACAAACACACATACACCAATTATAAAAGAGCTAACTGGGAAGCATTCACAAATGAGACAGAACAACACTTCACAACTCTAAACAGTACACCCATCACTAACATCAACAATGCTGTACACATACTCAATAAAACTATCCAAAATGCTGACAAGAAACACATTCCAAGAGGTAACAGAAAAAGACACAACCCCAACTTCACACCAGAAATTCAAAACCTCATCAGACAACGCGACATACTGAAACACTCCCCAGCACCCCACACACAAGACATCACACAACAAATTCAAGCACTCAACACCCAAACTAACAACAAAATACAAGAACAACAAAAACTAAATTGGAATAACTTCCTACAAACACTTGATCACAAAACAAACCCCAAAAAACTATACAAAACACTAAACAGCATCACACTTTCCAACAGCAACACAACACAATCACATGCTGCAATCACAACAACAGACTCTACTCCTTCATGTAAACAACAAGCAAACACTCTCATCAATCACTTTTCACATGTCAGCCACCTAAAACCTCACAAAGACGACCGACGTGTCATCCGACGTAAGAGACAATTCCCCACAGACCCTGACTATACACCCTTCACCAATCACCAGACAAAGCATATCATCAACAATCTCAAGCACTCACCCGCCTGTGGCCTAGACAACATAAGCAACATACACCTCAGACACCTGGGACCACAAGGCATACAAGCACTCACTAACATATCAAACTACAGCTATTCACACAACACAATACCAGACATTTGGAAGCATGGTATCATCATCACTTTCCCCAAACCCAACAAAGACCCCACGCTACCCTCCTCGCACCGCCCCATCACACTCCTTTGCTCCCCCTCCAAAGTCATGGAACGCCTAGTATTACAACTAATTACACCTGACCTACCCCTAGCTCCAACACAACATGGCTTTAGGCCACTGCACTCCACAAACACTCTTCTCACAGACCTTACACAAAGAGCTTTCGACGGCATCAATTCAGCTAGACCACCACACAGATCACTATTAGCCACACTCGACATTAGTAAAGCCTTCGATGCCATCCCCCGCCACAACCTAACAAACAAAATCTACAACACAAACATGCACAACAACACAAAACGGTGGCTGGCCAACTTCCTAGCAGGCAGATGTGCACACGTATCTTTTGCCGGTCAGTCATCTAAAATCAGAAACTTTCCAAACGGAGTCCCACAAGGATCCGTCCTATCGCCCGCACTCTTCAATCTGTACATGCACGATATAACTACACCCAATACGCCCCAAATAAACTTAGCCTCCTATGCAGATGACATAACACTCACATGCACACACCATGACCCAAAAAGAGCAACAGATCTCCTTCAACCCTATCTCAACACACTACATGGCTGGTGCACTACAAACAGACTTAATCTAGCCCCAGCCAAATCCACCGCAACCCTGCTCACAAGTTGGACAGGAGAACACGAATACATCCCTCAACTCACCATAAACAACACACCCCTAACACATACACACACACCCAAAATCCTAGGAGTAACATATGATACTCATATGACATTCAAACAGCACACCACAAACATTAAAAAGAAACTGACACCCAGACTTAACGCCCTCAGGTCACTTGCTCACACAAAATTTGGACACAACAAAGAAACTACCACCACAGTATATAAACAATACATAAGATCAGTGATGGAATACGCAAGCCCAGCCTGGGCTTCTAACCTAGCTGAAACACATCATAAGACCTTACAGACTATTCAAAACAAAGCCCTGAAGATCATTACAGGCTGCACAGCTACTGCACCCACAGATCACCTACATCAAGAAACCAAAATCCTCAAAGTCAAAGACCATCTGGACATGAGAGGCACTCAATTCCTGGCAGCAGCCTCCACGAACCAAGACCACCCACTAAACTACATGGCAACACACCCACAGACACCAAGAAATATCAAAACAACACCCAGCACACGGTATCACACACAATTATTGTCCTCTCTCCCTCCCTGCCCACCCCGAACCAACTTCCAGAAGCACATCCATACTCATATCTCTCACCGATCCATCCACTCACTCACAGACAACACACAGCTGCATGCACGACCTCCCGAAATCCATCCTTCCGAATCCTCCCTTCCTCGCGAGGACAGAGTCCACCTGGCCAGGCTGAGATGCGGACACCATCCAGCTCTCCTGAGCTATCAGAAGAGACTGGATGACTCCGTTGTCGACGCCTGCCCGGGATGTAACACAGCACCCCATACCATTAAACACATCATAGAAGACTGCATTTCACACAACCACTTACGCCAACAACACAATCTACACTCAATGAGAGCTCTGTGGGAAAGCCCGATCGTGGCCATGGCCTTTCTCAGGGACTCGGGGCTGTTCGGCCAGGCAGCTTAGGGAACAACAACAACAACAACAACCCCCTCGCCTAGACCTAGCCCTAGCCCGAGCCCAGGACTTTCCCCTTTGCCTGCCCGTACGCCCTTGAAAGTGGGCAAATACTTTTACAAACAATCTTTAGTGAAAAGTGCAGCCAAGAAAGCACGCAGGGCAGCAGAAAAAGCTAGGGAAGGCGAAGATAGTGATAGTGACGCCGACCATGGGTTAGTAACCACCCGCATTCCTTTGTCCCGACGCCTTGACCCGGGACGCCGCGCAGGTCACCCACAGCCCTCGGCTTCATCTCTCCCTCAGGATGTGCAAAGGGCCTCTACAAGTGGTACTAGTGGGGCGGCATTGTCTTCCCACAGTGTGCCACCACGGGCCCCGCATCATAGAGCATTATTTGCTGCGGAGAAGCCCTCGGCTCGCCGCAAAAGGAGCCCAACTCCCGAGGCTGAGGCTCCCATTGTTCAACCTCCCGTAGCCTCCCGCGCCCCACGCCGACGACGCCCGGTCACTTCTTCACCCGAATTGTCTCCTGAAGAGGATGCTGACGACCCCAACATTGCCCCAAATGACCTGACGTCGCCTGAGGAGGAGGAGGAGGATGACGAAGAGGATATGGAAGAGGAGGAAGTCCCGACAAGACGAGTTAGAGGGCGAGGTCGTGGACGTGGTCAGCTTGCCGATGCCCCTGGGCCTGCGCGTGGGCGTGGGCGTGCAGGGCGTCCGCGTGGCCAAGGGCGTGTGCCAGAGCGTGTGCCTGCTGCAGCTGCACGTGCTCGAGCATCCGACCTGTTTGTGTGGACAGATGGGGCTGATTTTGAGCAAGATTGTCCTGCCTTTGACGAGGTACAGATGGGTTCCGGGGTGTCACCAGCATATCCCTGTGGCCCAAATGCTACCCCCAGTGAACTTTTCTGTGGCTTCTATGACAATGAAGTCATGGAGTACCTCGTCGAGGAGACCAACAACCATCATGACATCTGTGCCAACTTTCTTGGCAGGAAGACCAGTGCTAAGATGGTGGCATGGAGAGCTGTCACTGTGGCAGAACTATATGTGTTCTTGGCACTCACAATGCTGATGACACATATAAGGCAGCACGTTCTGGCCGACTACTGGATCACTGGCGACCTCATAACGACTCCAGCATTTGGCAAGTACAGTCCATCCTCCTACAACGCGATCCTCCTTCAACACGAGGGGGGGGTCCCGAATTACCTAAACCTCTTATAACCCGAGCCGAAAACATATAACTCTAAATGGCCTTGCCGAGTGCTTCAAATCCGGCGCCTCCTCTTACTGCGCGACCCCCCCCCCACCTACAGCGCGATGACGTCGATGCGCACTGGATTTTAAGATGATTTTGCTAATGGATAATGCCCCCTGCCATACTGCCTACCTGCAAAATCTCCACCCTCAATGCAATGTTATCTTCTTGCCTCCAAAAACAACATCCTTATCTCCATTTAAAGTGTTATTCCTACAACGCGAAATACCTACAACACGAGGCGCAGTGCCGCCCCTAAACTCGCGTTGTAGGAGGATGGACTGTACATGTCCAGGGACAGGTACTTTGACATCCTCTCCTATCTCCACCTGACCAACAACATGCATGTCCACCTTACCGACACACTATGGAAGATCAGGAAGCTGTATGACATGATACGTCATCGGTTCACCACCCACCTGATTCCTTTCCAGAAGATGTGCCTCGACGAGTCTCTGGTCCTGATCCGTGGTAGGCTGCACTTCCGACAGCATATCCCGTCCAAGAGACACCGCTTCGGCATCAAGCTCTTCGTCCTCTGCGACTGCAAGACGGGGTATGTGCTGGACTTTGTGGTCTACAGCGGCAGGGGTGGAGAAATTGAGACTGACCCCCTCATTGGTTTTGGCGGCGCTGTAGTAAAGAAAATGATGGAGAGGCACTTCCATAAGAACCACATCCTCAACACAGATAACTACTACACGTCGCCTATCCAGACCAAGTACTGTACCTCCATGACCGCAAGGCCGGAACTGTCGGCACAGTCAAGGCCAAGAGGAAGGGCATGCCAGGCTACCCAACCAAGACGAAGAAGACGGACATCTTCCACAAGAAGAGTGGCCCCATCCTCTCCATCCACTGGCATGACCAGCGGAAGGTCAACCTCCTCACCACATGCCACAAGGCCGAGATGGTCGCCACAGGGAAGGTGGACCGAAGAACCAAGAACCCCGTCCAGAAACCAGCTGTCCTGGATTACAACCTAAATATGCGCCTCGTCGACAAGTCCGACATGCAGATGGGCTTCATCGACTGCCTGCGAACATCTTGCAGGTGGTACAAGAAATTTATCCTGCATACGGTAGATATGTCGGTCCTCAATGCCTACAACATCTACTGTCTGAGGACTCCAGGAGCCAAGAAGTACAAGTCCCTGCGGAAGTTCCACAAGCAGGTGATACTTGAGCTCCTGGCTAAGCATGCGGAACCTGGGAGACCAGTACAAGGACCAGGCCAGCTGGACAGAACAGGGTGTGCCGACTTCTTCAGGAGGCACCAGCTCAACCCCCTTCCTTTCAATGCACCCGGTAGTCGGGTTAGAAGCCAGAAGAGGTGCCATGTCTGCAGCCACACAACTCGCAGACCCCACAAAGTAAAAAACAACAACATGGCAATGCCTCGAGTGTGAAGTGGCACTGTGTGCTGGATGGTGCTTCAATGACTTTCACACTCTCCAACAATTTTGAAGTGCCCGTGACAATAACAGTGAAAGTGACACTCTAAATCTAAAATGTAGGCTAAGAATAATATAAAATAATAAATAAAAGTGAAAGAGACACAAATAACTAATAATAAGTGCCCTCATAACAATATGAACAAGTGAAAGTGACACTATATATATTATTAGCTTACCTAACAATACATAAAAGTGAAAATGACACTATCAATTATCATAGTCTAGTGAGTGACACTATAATAATAATAAAACTAAGTATAAGTGAAAGCGACACACATAAGTAATAATAAGTGCCTTCATAACAATATGAACAAGTGAAAGTGACACTATATATATTATTAGCTTACCTAACAATACATAAAAGTGAAAATTACACCATCAACTATCAAAGTCCAGTGAAAGTGACACTATAATCAAAATAATAATAATAAAACTAAGTAATAAGTGACAGACACACAAATAACTTCATGAAAATAACTTTATTGAGTGAAAATAAAATAATAACTATAATAAATTGCATAATAAACAATAAAACACTATCAAATCGCTTCCCGGCATAATTGCGGGTGGAGCGACGAGTGGAACTGGGCGTCGTAGCCGGGGCCGCGGTTGAGTGTTCGGATGCGCCGAGGTAAATACGCGGCAAAAGTTACCTCCACTTCCATCACCATAACTCCGGAACCAGTTGAGCTAGAGAGCTCTACTCAACGCCATTCTATGCGGCAAGGTAAGGCTCACATTTTAACATCTCTTTCATTAATGTAGGTAATATATTAAGCGAGATTAGCCTTAGTTTATTTTTGTAGTTTTTCGGCCAGATCGCCCGGATACGAGCTCCGTCATTTAGAAAGGCAGCCCGGGCCACGAGGGTTAATAAGATGAATTTCACATGTAAAAAAAAAAAAAAAAAAATTATCTCAATTTTCTCTGGTGACGCGGACTTTCCTCTTCTAATTCGGAATGTTCCCTCTCTTAAGTCGGACTTCGGACATCTCGGAAAATCGGGCTTCTCGGAAGTGGTCTCCCCCCAATTAGTCCGAGATAGCGAGGGTTTACTGTATAATCAATCAGTGCCTTTCGTTCCACCACTGTCTTGTCCTTATCCTTCATCTTCCACACCACTTTCCATGTGTACCTGAGTATCATTCTGTGTCGGAAGAAGGTGTTGGCTATCCACAGCCTCCTCCCCACACATACGTCCACAAGTGCACTACCATTCCCATTCACCTCTGACGGTACCCCCCACTCCATCAACTTTCCTATCACCCACCTTCCCATTCATATCCCCAATCAGAAATATTCTTTCGTTCTTGTCAAACTTATCCAGGCACGCCCCCACATTCACCCAGAACTCCTCTTTCTTTCTTACAAGTTTATCCTCTGTCGGAGCATACACACACACAATCACCCACGTTTGTATTCCTACTTTCATTCTCACCTACACAATCGTTGAACCCACAGACCCATAGTCTCTTACACGCTCCTTCTATTTGTTACTTACAAACAAACACGCACCTTCTCTCGCTGCTCCCTCACTCACTCAAGCACAAACACCCATTCCACACTCCCACTCTCTCACATCTGTACCCCTCCATTTGGTCTCCGTCATTCCACATACATCCAGTCTGGCATTCACTAACACTTCCAGGACCAGATGGCTCTGTCTTTTCTTGAACTTTGTGTTACACACGTTAACCAATTTGAGTGCAACGCAGGACTCCAGTATATATTCGCCTTCCAGATTCCTCCTTCTGTAACTATTTCCTCCATGTACTCCCTCATATCCATTTGCAGATGCTCCCACGTGACCATTCAGGTCCCCTCCCAGGATTGTTATTTCATTCTCCGAGAGGCCTGAAATGACACTGACGATGTCATTCCAGAAGTCCTCTTTTATCTCTTTCTGTAGGCCAGCCTGTGGGGCATATGCAGATATCACATTCAGAATTCTTTCACCAACTTTCAACTTCAAAACAATCAGTCTTTCACTAACTCTCGTAATCGGAAGTACACTTTCCACCCACTCTTCAGCCACCAGAACACCCACTCCTCCTTTTGCTTTATCAGTCTCAACCCCCTTCCAGTTGATCCTATATCTTTTCTTTCTTCCAACAATCCACTGTGCCCCATACCCTTTCCAGAGTACTTTCCATAGTGTTTCCTGGGCACAGCAGACGTCCACTAGCCTCCTTTTACATATCTCAGCCACTTTGCATGCAGGTTCAAACTACAGTACCAACATTCACACTAGCAAGTCTGAGACTGTGGGGGGCATTTGTCTGTATCCTGTGCGTTTTTTTAACATCAGACTTACATTTTTTCTCTTTAGGTTGTGTCATAACTGGTGATTAAGCTGGCAAATGGGCATCTTCCCCCCCCCCCCCCCCCCCCAAGAACTCCGTCTCGTCGACCCCGGGGACCATTCCCAGCACCTTCCCCCAAGAGATTACAAGGGGATAGGATCCAGTTTCCCCGGTGCGCCACACCAGAACCAGCCGCAGGGACGCACCCTGTGCGCGTACACGGCACTACGACTGGTCTGGTATTATACACCCAATGACAGGGCAGCCTCCTGGAGCGCTACCACCAGGTTCGGGCCCCAATACTGTTGGGCAGAGAGTGCCAATCCGGTGAAACACTACGCACTGTATCCTCTGGATCTATTTCGTCCAGGTTGGGCCCAAGGCGCCAGATCCGGGTCCGGAGGGAGCGACATCCACCGCCAGTGTGCCGCCATTAGGCAACTTGGACTAGAACAATGAAGCCCTGTCACAGTGCTGCCATACAAAAACATAGCCATTGTCAGTAACGGAATCATCTCTCTGAACTTCTTCCAGCCACTTCTGACTCTCACGAATGAGCAGGCCTAAGCCCCACCATCAGCAGCAATCATGTTGCCCAAGTAACAGAACTTCTTAACAAATTTCAGGTACATAGGGAAGGTGTGGCAGAGTGGTCTTGCCACTGGACTGGTAATCCAGTGGACCCGGGTTCGAATCCCAATATTCTTACAGTATTTCTTACAGTAGATCCTCTGGAAAAAGGCAAACTATGCCTGTGTATCCAGCTCAGTACCAGTACTTGCACTGCTGCGGTCGTTCACAGTGTTGGTGGCGGCGGTAGCAGACGCAACATTTTTACTATTCTGTATTTTTGTTTTATAATCAAACTTCAAATCTTGTCTTCCCCATGCTTTATCAAGATTACTTTCAAACTCCCTTATTGATTCGGAATCGACTACATACTGGGGCAGTGCGTTCCACTCATTTACCACTCTATCACAAAATGAGTTCTTTGCCTTCTCAAGCCTATTTCTTTCTTTGTAAATTTTCTTAGAGTGTCCTCTCGTTCTTGTTCCCTCCCGCATCAAGAAGATACCTTCACACACATCCTCATCGTACTTTCCTGACACTATCTTAAAAGTCTCTATCATATCCTCTCTCTTTCTCCTATATGCCAGTGTCGGAAGCCCCAGTGTCGTCAACCTCTGCTCATAGCCCGCGTTCTTCAACGTTGGTTGTTGTTGTTGTTGTTTTTCCCCAAGCTGCCTGGCCGAACAGCCCCAAGGCCCCGAGCAAGGCCAAGGCTATAACCGAGCGCCCCCACAGAACCCTCCCTGCCGACCACAATAAAGCCTGGGTGACCGAAGCCACTCCATGGCGGGGAGCTGAGGAGGGCGCGGAAACGCCCGGGAAACCAAAGCCCCACCCAGGGCCCTGTGCCCCTCAGCAATTATGAAGAGAAAGTTGAAGGGCAAAGGAAAGATGTGATGCTTTGGCTTCCAATCTTGGTAGATTAGGAGGTCAATCCACACAAGAGACGCCGTCACTTGAGATCTAGAAAATATATAAGTAAAAGGAACAGTCAGAGTAAGCTATGGGTATGGCAGAGATCGCTCAGTTCTCACTCTGATAGACCAGCCCATCACCACATGACTAGAACCCAATCCTCTCAGCATCAGCTAGGAAAGGCCCTAGAAAGCTGCCTTTGGCGGGGGGATAGCTCCCCTATTTCAACCCTTTTCGGGGTTGGGCACCCGCCTGTTGGTTGTTGTTGTTGATGATGCTTTTATTTTATACTAGCCCACTGGGCCTAGGCCCTCTCAAGGCTAGTGGTGGAGGAGGTGGTACAGAGTTTAAAGTCACGTATATGTCAGTAGTTATATGTCATTGTATAAATTTATCGCTCTCAGGAAGTGACGAATAGGGGTGAAATTGAAAGAGTCTGAGTCAGAGAGGATGCCATGTAATGAGGTGTTCAGCAAGAATCTCCGTCTTTCAGATGCATAGACGGGACAAATACAAAGAAAGTGAAAAACAGTCAATGATGTATGGCAATGTTGGCATTCAGGTGGTGGACCACGAGGGGTGGACATCAGGTAACCATGGGTGAGGCATGTGTGGCCTAAACGTAATCTAGTTAATAGGGTTTGGTCTGCACGTGAACCATTAATTGAAGAGGGCCACAAGTGTATGTCATCCTTAATGGAGCGAAGGTGGCCAGTTAATGGTTGCGCTCTCCACTCAACTCGCCATGCGTCATAAACATGGCGACGGAGGACAGGGAGCATATCCTCCGAACGCAGCAAAGTAGTAGAGGGTGTACCATGACACGCTTGCTTAGCGAGGAAGTCTGCACGCTCATTCCCGGGAATTCCTACATGCGCGGGGATCCAGCACAGTGTGATGGAACGATTAGCGCACTGTAATTTGTGTATTGTGTGGATGATAGTCTTGACCAATGGGTCCTTGGGGGCAAATACACATAAGGCTTGCAGCGCACTCTTTGAGTCACTACAGATAACGACCCGTGGAGAGTTCCTCGACAATGAAGAGATGGTGCTTAAAGCACCTTGAATAGCCCATAATTCAGCAGTGAAAACCGTGGAGTGATGGTGTAAGGTACTTTGATACAAGCCATGGTCTGAGACTGCAGCGCAACCCACGGCATCCGCAGTTTTCGAGCCATCGGTGTAAATGAAAACAGCCGGGATGTGATCATCAAGATGTTGGAAAGCGAGATGTCGACATTGAGATGGGGCTTGGGCATCAAGTTGATCCGCTAAGTGAAAGCAAACTGTAGGGTGTTTTAGGGTCCACGGAGTGATGTGACTAGGAGGGGGAGTTATGGGAGGAACGGTGATACTGTAAGTGGAGAGCAATTGACGAGACAATATTGGGAATGGCACTGGAATGTTTGAACGATAGTTATCTGTGGAATGGAATAGTTCTAGTAGAGTTGGGTCATGACGGAGGCGAACAGCCGTACGCATGAGGACTAATCGACGGTGGTAGGCTAGAGGTAAGGTCCCTGCCTCACATAGGATATTGGAGACACGAGAGGAACGGAATGCCCCCGAGCTAATGCGGATGCCCAAATGCCGCCACCAACACCGTGAACGACCGCAGCAGTGCAAGTACTGGTACTGAGCTGGATACACAGGCATAGTTTGCCTTTTTCCAGAGGATCTACTGTAAGAAACTGTAAGAAAATGGTGTACGCTGTCGAGGGTTCCTAATGTGGAAGCAGAGGCCGTGCCATAGACAGGGCTACCATAATCTATGGCTGAGAGGATGGTAGCTCTGTAGAACAGTAAAAGCGTAGCGCGATCTGCGCCCCAATGGACTCGTGCGACTGTTTTCAGAACATTCATTCTCTGGAGGCAACGTGCCTTTAAGCAGGCAATGTGACTCTTCCAATTGAGGTGAGTATCAAAGATTAAACCAAGGAACCTGGCATGTGGAAGGATCTGAATATTAGAATGTCCCATGGTGAGAGTAATGGACTGTTTACGTAAATGTCGAACATTTCTATAGAATACAACGGCGTTAGTCTTTTCAGCAGAAAATTGAAAACCAGCAGTGGATGCCCAAGAGTGGATGGATTTTAGAGCAATGTTGAGACGCCGTTGTATGTGAGTCAGACTAGGAGAAGTATAATATATTGCGAAGTCGTCCACATACAAGCTATACGATATTTCAGGTGGGAGGCTGCGTATGACACTATTGATCGCCATAATAAAGAGTAAGCTGCTAAGGGCACATCCTTGTGGTATTCCATTAATTTGTGACATAATGTCCGATAGGAGACCATTATTTTTGACCTGGAATGTACGGTTAGAGAGAAAATTTTGTAAAAAGCAGGGAAGAGGACTCCGCATGCCAGAATCGTGTAAAAAAATTTAAATCCTGTGTCTCCATGTTGTGTCATAAGCCTTAGCAATGTCAAAAAATATTGCCACTGTGGGTTGGTTCTTGGAGAACCCATCACGTATTTGGTGTTCAAGGCAAATAAGTGAGTGCAGTGTAGAACGGCCAGGGCGGGAACCATTCTGATATGGGGATAGGAGGGCATGTGACTCAGCGTAATGTAAAAGTCGAGGATTGATAATTTTTTCCATTAATTTGCAGAGGCATGAGGTAAGCACAATCGGTCTGTAATTTGTGGGAAGACTATGATCTTTTCCAGGCTTCGGTACGGGTATAGTGTAAGCATGCCGCCAAGACGGTGGGAAGTAGTTACTTATCCAAAACTGATTGTACAGTTGTAAAAGATGTTGTAGCGCACGTGGATGGAGGTGACGGATGAGAGCGTACGAGAATCCATCCGGGCCAGGAGTAGTGTCTGTACACAGGTCGAGTGCGTGTCGCAATTCCGGAATTGAAAAAGGGGTGTTATATTCATGTGTTTTCCCGCTATGAAAAGATAGCGGGCGAGAAATCCTCCATACATTTATAACGAAGAAATTGACGAGGCAATGACTGGTCTGAGCTGACGTGACAGAAATGTTTGGCATGTATGGCAGCGATGTCAAGGGGGTCATGTGTAAGAGAGTCCGAGGCAGGGTCTTTGAGTGGAGAGAGTGGAGGCCGTACAGTGCGTCCGTTGATACTGCGAAACTTTTTCCATAAAGTAGAGAGAGGGGTGCGGGAATTGAAGGACGAGATATATGATCGCCATGAAAGTATCTTGTTGTCAAGGATACTGCGTTTGACAACTGCACAGATCTTGTTATAGAACGTTTTAAGGGCAATTTTTTCAATAGTGATGGTTATAAGGTCAAAGTAACGATTAGTGGAAAAAAGTCGGGGGGAAACAGTCTTTAAACGCCGCTGCCTAACACTCAGACGCTTAAGAAGGCGTTCCACACGATGCTTGAATTTTATCATTTGGGCTAGAGCGGGCGTCCACCAAGGGACCTGGCGAGGGTGCGTCAGCGAGGAGGTAAGCGGGATATGAGTGCGAGCAATGGAGTTCAGGAAGGACGAAAAATAATCAAAATTGTGTGCAGGGGAAGAGGTAGGGGAGAAGTCCGAAACGTCTGCAGAGGAGTGCGTATAAGACGTCCAATCGGCTTTAGAGAGATTATAACTCGATATTTGAGGGGAGGATGCAGGGCACAAATACTTAAGGAGTATAGGGTAGTGGTCGCTGGAGAAGCGATCCTGTAAAACTGACCAGTCAAATAGGGGATCTGCGTCATCCGAGGCAAAGGAAAGATCAACAGCGGAAAATGTACAGTGGGTAGCAGATCTGTAGGTGGGGGTGTCAAAGTTCAGACAACAAAGAGTAGAATGAAGGAGATATTTTTCAATTTTATCGCCTGGGATGTCTGTGTTTGGGTTGCCCCAAAGGGGAGAGTGTGCGTTAAAGTCGCCCAGAATAAGGTACGGTGGGGTCAGTTGTTGTACTATTTGATGAAGGTCTGAAGTATTGTAATGACAGGAGGGTTGATTGTAGGAGGAGCAAACAGTCAAGGAAGGAAGGTTTGGTAATGAAATGTAGACGGCAGTTGTTTGAAAAGGGTTGGGGTCAAGGGTGACAGGAACAAATACGCACTTATAGTGCACAAGGATGGCCGTTCGGAGATGTGAAGGGGTTATAGGGGAGCTAGCAGCAACAGTATAATGCCTGGGGGGGGACAACAAAATTGCCTACATGTTGGAGGCAAATGCATAATGGTGAATATAATTTAAGTAATCGTTGTAATTCTCCCATACGGAGGCGAGTTTGGTATCCGTTTATATTCCATTGCAAAATGTTATATGCCATCAAGAATAGGATGGTCAGAGTCATCGACAATAGTGGTCTCTTGAAGAGAGTCTGGTAAAGGTTGTGAGTGTGGAGAGGGTTGTGTGGATGGAGGTGAAGGGGTAGATGTAAGGTCTGTAAATTTTTCAGAAATAGCTGTGAATTGTGTGACTAGTTTAGGAACAAGGGTGGGGCAGTGGAGGAGTTTTTGGCGCAGAGTGTTCATAAATAGATAAGCGGAGGTAACATCTTCATCAGGGTTAGGGGGAAGTGTACGTGTGGTGACAAATTCCTGCGTCCGAGCAAGGAGGCAGGGATCCGTGGCACAGATATGGGGTGTGATGTAATTGCGGAAACAAATTGGACATCCACATTTGTCAGGTGGGATATTGGTGTGACATATCAATACAGGAGATTGTGAGGGGCTCGGGGTATGATGAGTCTTTATCGAAGGTTCGTCAGATGATGGTGTCGTAGGGTTAGCAGGAGTTTGTGGGGTAATGTCCCTAGGTTTGGGAGCATCGGGATCTGGGCAGTGGGGAGCGGCTAACAGAACATGTCGCTCAAGGTTACAGGGAGGATCAGGCGTGGTGAGGGTGGTACGCACATTGACAGGAGGTTGGTGAACATCAAATCGGGATAGTGATAGCTCTATATTAGTCAAGTCAGAATCCAACAGGTTATTGTCCTTCAGGAATCTCTGCATCAAGTCCTTGGGCGTAGGATCAGATTCACAAATATGGGTGACACAATAACAAGGAGTCGGGTGAATTTGAGCATCTTCCGCTGGAGCTCGCTTGGAAAGAAATTTGTGAAGATGTTCGGTGAGTACTGTACGGGTAGAAGTCTTGTGCTGAAGTAGAAAGAATCGGCCGCAGTTATGGCAGCCACAGTCCGGATCGTGGGTAGGCATAACCCACTTCTGTGTGGTGGAACCGAGTTTCGAGGTCCGGGATAATGACCGGATAGGACTTGCAACCTTACGCTTTTTCCGAGGCTGCGACTGGGAGGAGTGAGATTGGGGGAGAAGTCTCTATATCTGGTACTGTGTTACATTCCATGAGGTTCTCTTCGGCAGTCATGTTCCAAAACTCAGTATCATCGGTCAAGTTAGTAAAACCCTCGAACCTGTTAGAGGTGGATAGGTCCGGGGAGTTAAGGTGAACTAAACGGAAGGTATCATTGGTGGGGTAATGTTGTGGGCTAATAGGTGGTGCCGGAGGCTGCTCTGGACGCTGGTGGTCAGAGGAGTCAGCGGGTGTAGTTGATTCATACCGTCGATATGGAGGAGATTTACCTTCCTGCCTTAATTGTGCTGCAGCAGACCGGAAGGGGAGTCCTTTTGTGGCCTGTAAATGTAATACGTCACGATGAAACGCAAAGTGCGGGCATGTTCTGTCATTGGCTTTGTGGGACCCGTCACAATTTGCACAACGGGGCGCGCTGGCTTGACAATTGTTGAGAGCATGTTGTTCTGAGCCGCAATTTAAGCAACGAGCATTGAGAGCCCGACACCGTGGGGTTGAATGCCCAAGCTTCCAGCAATTTGTGCATTGTCTCGGCTTGTTAACATACCTTCGTACCTGCAGTTGGCGACCTGCAAGACGGACATGCATAGGGAGGTCATGGCGCTTAAAATAGATTTTGACAATGCGTAGTGGGGGCCGATTTCCACGCTGAGGAGCAGTATAAGTGTCAACTTTAACAACAGTGGGGTCAGTTCTTTGCAATAATTTTAAGATACGATTGGTGGAGTCTGTAAAGCTCTGATCTGCAAATTCGAAGTCGGAAGGGAGCACAACCGTGCCAGTACACTGATTCAGGTATTCATCTGGTTTACCTGTGTATCTGTCGTTGGGGGTGTCGAGGTAGGCTTGTAAGGCTTCTGATTGCTCCTGTGTTTTCACCTCAATCATGCGCTTGGCCGATCCAACAGCATGCATGGTGAAGTCACCAATATCTTGTGCGAGAGTATCGTATAGACTGAAATCATCCATAGGTTCACCAGAGACCGTGAAAAACCGTGACCAATCAAGGGGACTGAACACAGCGTTATAAGTGTCCTTCGAAGCAGGGGTATACGTGTTACGTTTACGCCTTTGTCGGTTATGCGAAGGTACGAACGGTTGAAGCGTGTGAATGGCAGAGGAAATACCGGCAAGGTCTTTTCCTGTACCTGCATCAATGGCCCGTTGAGATCGTGGAGGTACAGAAGCAGGTTTAATTGAGGTAGTAGATCCTGCATCCGGAGGGAAGATGGTAACAGATGGAGTCACAGACGGGTCAGGGATGCAAGAAGCATCCGTAGGGGTGTCAGCTGAGGGCATGCGAGGTTCTTCATTAAGGTTGTCAACGGAATGAAGAGGTAGGCTAAGGCTAGAATCATAATCTGGTAATTGAGAAGTTAAAGTCGAGACTGTGGGGTTGTCATCACTATTATTGATCACAGAGGCAGTACTGTGCATAGGAATTGATGCCGGGGAGATCACCTGATGGATCTCACTACCCGACGATGGAGAATTCGTCACAGTATCCTTAGGAGGCTTGCCAAGGTCTGTGGGTGCCATGCCTGAGTGGGGAACTCCGGCACTGTTGGCAGCAGGGGAAGGGTCCTTGAGGCAGTCCAATTTCTCGCAGGGGTCGGCGTCGGAGGGGGCAATTTTAGATTCCATAGGACGAATATTTCTAAATTCATCTGAGTCAGATTCCAAACCCACCATGAAGCCACAATTAGAGGACGGGACGACCGCCCTAGGAATTCTTGCAGATATACACCCCGACTAATGCACCTTAAGGGCCGTCGATCGCCGACCCAGCACAAGGGATAGGGTTTGGCATAAAAGATTCCCCTCGCTCGAACACGTCGGGTACCACAGTTCGACGGGTGTAGGGATTGCCGACCCACAACACCCTCCAACGAAACCAAAGAGTGAGTACGGTCGTTTACCTCATGACAGTCACGGTGCTCCCAAAGGAGGGGGCAGCGGGAAGAAGGGAAAAACGGAAAACAGAAAGGATGAGAAATGATAGGGCCCACTACAATTAGTTGGGGGCGGCAGGAAGGGTGGGCATGCGGGCATGCAGTCCCCCCCTGCCGCCTCCGTCAGCCCCCGCACGTGTTCAAAAGTGAAACCAACGAAGCAGGCAGAGCGGGGGTCTTCAACGTTGGTACCAGCTTGCTAGCTCTCCTCTGCACTTTCTCCACTGCTTCTATATCCTTTACCATATATGGAGCCCACACCTGGTTCGCATATTCCAGGTGCGGCCTAACCAGCGCTGTATAAAGATTCCTGAAGATTTCTTCGTCAAGTGACACAAATGTCCTCCTTATCAGCCCTATAATTCTATTGGCTTTGTTTATCTTTTCCGCTAAATGTTCTGAGAAATTTAACTTATTGTCTATCACTACTCCTATATCCTTTTCTGCATTCACTTCCTCCATCGCTTCATACATACTGTATCCTACCTTGTCTATCTTGCTGGTCCCAATCCGCATGTACTTGCATTTTTTTGGATGAAAAGGCATTAACTAATGCTCAGACCATCCCTTTATGCCCTCCACATCTCCTTGAAGCAAACCCATATCTTCCTTACTCCTCACTCTTCTATACAGCTAAGTGTCATCCGCATACAGGTATACCTCACTTCCATTAGTTATAACTTCAGGCAAGTCGTTGATAAATATAACGAACAGCAGTGGTCCCAACACAGATCCCTGAGGTACCCCACTTGTAATTTCCCTCCACCCCGAGCCTATTCCATTCACCAGTACCCTCTGTCTCCGATCTTTCAGGAAGGCTTCTATCCCTTTCACACATTTCTCCCCTATATTATAGCTTCTAACTTTCTCTATTAACCTTTTATGTGGGACCTTATCGAAGGCCTTCATAAAATCGCAATATACCACGTCTATTACATCACCATCTTCTAGAATTTGCATCCAATCATCTACCACCTTAATTAGCTGTAGTACCGTCGACCTCCCCGGCAAGAATCCGAACTGTCTCCCACTGAAAAGTTGGTTTGACTTCATATGATCCATTATTCCTTCTTAAATATTAAATATTCCTGTAATGATATACGTGCCAAATATTTTGTGATATGCAGGTACCTGACTGTACTCAAGGACGTACCAGAAGTCACGAGTTAGTATAATTGGTATACGAATGGATATTCATATACAACGTTTTCATAATGATTACTAAGTTGCATATTTATTGGTGGCTCCTTACGTCAATGACGTAAGCGCTTATGTTAATATGGCCTCGTTCCGGGCTCCTCTGAGCCCGGGTTAACCTAGATCACGGCGGTCGAGAACCAAGATCATCATAAGGCGTACCCCTTAATCATTCCTACGGTACGTCATTGGGACGGAGCCACTGAAAAGTAGGAAATAAAAAAGAAAAGAATTATCACAGTTTGAACACCGAGCCTATGCGTGCTCTGATCTTCCTCTGTTTCCCATACACTGCTAGCTACGTGTCCCTCTCAGGGACTTCCTCCCTCGTCCGTCGGCCATACAGTCTAGACATACAGTTCCTTACCTCCACCACAGTGTTTTACATAGCCCCTCTTAAACGCATCAGTTTTGGTCCATAGTGAGTCTTTTTGCAGTTGAAGTCGTATATGCGTTTAGGAATGTTTTGATATGGACTAATTTCACTTGTAAACCGGTAAAGTAAGGCCTTCAGTCTGGCTGGCTGACGTACGTGACCCAAAGAAGCCACTTTCACTTTTTCACAGAGCCCCAAATTAATGTATTTATTAGTGGCCCCTCCATCATTGACGATTATGCCTATTACATAAGGCCTCCTCTTCAAACGCTCATTTACCGTAGTTTGAATCTACCGCGCAGAGCATAAAAAATTTGAGGAGCCTTCATCATGAGTGCACGCAACCTCACTCATGGTTCTGTCATTATGAAATTGGGTCCTCACTACGAAAAAACTTCGTAACAAATAATAAATAAAAAGAAAATAAGAATAACTATTCATAAGCTTTCCATATACTCGTGGATGTACTTGTGTGGATATTTGACCAGACGCTGACTTCAGGCGTCATACTTCCTTCTTCTCTGCTCTGCGCTCAACCTGCCCTGACGTGTCTCCCCACGCTCCGCTGATTCCGCATTTGCTGCGTCCCTCGTGAGTTTTTTCTCATTTGTTTACTCTGGGATGTATCGAGTAAGGTTAGGATATGCGTAGCAGGAGTGTCAGGGGTGGTTTCCCGCAGTTCAGTGTATTTGGGTCGTGTGTTTGGGACACCTATTTCGGGTGTACCCTCGTGGTCCCGTGGTGGACGCGCGTTACATTTTTCGCGGCTAGCTAGCCTAGTTATTTAGTTGGCTTTAACTACGCGTTATCAGGCTTCTTTTTATCTTTCTGATGAAGTTGCCTTATTTGTTTGTTTACTGACGTTCCTAGCGTATTTTTCTTCACTTAGTGAAGTTTTTTCTAGGTCCTGTGTCAGTGCATCCCTCTCCGGGATTTTTTCTACGATGTGGTGATAGCGGCTGTTCCTGTTGTGATATGATACAGTGCTTTTTGTTTATATTAAGACGTGTTTAAGTGATATTTCCGTCTGCTTAGGCCTAGCCAGCCTCTCTTAGCTTTTTACATGTACTGTACAAGTGTTATTGATTTATTGTATAAATATGTACTACTGTGTCATGTGTGTCCTGGATTAGTTGTGTTTTGGCTTAATCGAGGGACTATTTGTGTTTATCAGATTGCGTCTGGTTTGTGTGGTTTGCCTTTTCCGGCGGGTTTTCTCGATTGCACCGAGAAAATCCGGCTGGTTGCCGAGTTTTAATCACGCATGGTTAAAAAAGGCTAGTTTCCCCCGGCGAGTGGTGGCTTGAGGGCTCTCCAGGAACTGCGTCTCTGTAGTGGAGCCTGTGTTCAGGCTTACTGTGTGTTTCCCGGAGGGATGGCTATACCCGATAAACTAGGTGTTCATGCGGACACCTGTTGACTATGGTTTTTCCCGGTTTTTGCAAAACCATTGAAAAACTAGGCTGTTTTGTTTGATTGGTCTTTCCACCCCGGCGATCTTTTGCAAAGAAGTGGGGATAGGAACAATTGGGGTTAACATTAAATTAATTTCACACCCGGCGGTTGAACCTTGGGTGGGTGGGATTAACGGATTTGCAATTCGGTGGGGTTGGCCAGACAATTGAGGGATACAATTGGGTATCGAGGCCTTCAAATTACGGCGATCTATGAAGGCTTCGAGAGAAGTCAGATCTAAAGATTAAGATAGGCTTACCCTTTTAACTGCGATATAATAAGGAGGCCGGCGTCTTAATATGGGTTTCCGGTGAACCAAAAATCACTGGGAAGACTGCGTCATTTAAGATGTGCTCGTCTTTATATCATGTCAGAGGATATTCTTAAATCTTTTGGACAAGTAAAGATATTCTAAAATCTTTACATATGAACCTACAGGGTAACGAGAGGTAATGGTGGTGTATTACGTCTCGTTGCCGGGCGGTTCATTAACACTTGTGTTAGAACATTTTGGGGTAACCTTATGATCATTAATTCCTGGAAATTTTCTTTTTTCCAGGGCGGAGTTCCGGCGGGTCAACAGAGAACCAGGAGAAGCCCGGGGGTGGGTTAGCTCTTCTCCAGTCTCTGTCATGGCTACACTAGACCCTGTTTTGCTCTGTGCTTAACACCCTCCTGTTCAGGGATCCCTATTTTTGCGCATACACTGTGCATCAGATGCGTCAAATGCTTGGACCGGTCAAGGGGTTTGTGGGTGACTAAGAATTGTGCTTTTTGTAGTCAGTTAAGTATCAAAGTCTTACAGCACGATAATCAGGCCGCGGCGGTTGCATTGCGCGAGGTCAAACAACTCCTAACTACTTATGCTACTTCAGTGGCTCATAAAGCTCTTCAGTGCGATAACGTAGTTCTGTGGGAACGATTGATTGTTCAGCATCCCCCTCTTAAACGTCCCCCTTCTAAAAGTAGAGTAAATGTGCACAAGTCGGCAGAGACTGGGCAGGGTAAAGTGCTTCTTCCCTCCCCCGGCACATCTAAGAGATCTCGAGAGCCGACACCCCCGGCGACAGCTTCCAAGTCAAGATCGAGGTCCAGGTCAAGGTCTCCCCTCCGACAGCAGACACATAGTCACTCTACTTCACCTTCGAGGAAGAAGAGCAAGGAGGAGAAGACCAAGGACAGTCCTAGTGTGAACTCAAAGTCAAGGCGAAGTCACAAGTCTTCAAAAAAGGATACTCATGTACGAAAGGCCTCCCGGCGTTCGCCGGAGCCTCGTACCTCGCTTTCTGCCTCTACTCCCGACATGTCTCATGTCCAATCTGACAGGTCGGGAGTGGAGTCTGAGACTGTGGTGGGGGATATACCGGCGGACAGGTTGTCACCAAATATTATTCCCAGTTCACATGTACCAGCTTTAGATTTAGAGAGTTCTCCCAGAAGTTATAACCCTCTAGAGGGCTCGAGTGAGGGCTCAGTAATTGGTGTGGTACCTAGCTCACAAGTGAGTTCCGGCCAAGACCGGGGAGTTTGGAGGTACTCCCAGCCATGGCGTGACGGCTCACGTCCTTCTCAGGCAACACAGGTAGTGGCAGACGTCCACCGGGACGCTGAGATTCCATCGTCCATCCCGGACTTAACATGGCTGCATGAGGGGGTCCCGGCTTCGGCGGAATCCTCTCAGGAGAGGCCGGAGGAAAGGGATGAGGGTTCTATAATGTCTGAGATGAAGGTTCAAGAGTCAGATTCATTGATAGACGACTCTCAGAGTAGGAATGATTCGCCACATAGTTCATCCTCTGCTAAATTTGTCACAGCTGATGAAATTAATGGGTTACTAGCGAATGCACTAACTAAGTTTTTTGGCCAGCAGCCGGAGACTCCTACAGTTGGTTTGGGAGCTCCCACGACAGCATCGAATGTCCGACCTCTGGCTACTTCCATTGCTTTGACACAAATTCCGCACCCTCCCCCTGTATCACCTACTATTGTTACTAGGCCAACTTCGGCGGCACTGACTACTTCCAATGTGAGAGTAGTAGCAGATGTAAATCCTCCCCCTTTAGACAAGGCCCCGGTCAGAAAGGGAGCTATGCCCCTCTTATACGGGCCGGATGAGTCATGGGTAACAATGTTCCCAGCAAAGCCAGAGGTAGCACAGTCCACTATGTCGGGTAACGTCCACCACGTGAGTGGGTAATCCAAGGGAATAAATCTAGGAAGTTACGTGCTTTAGATATTCTAGGAAATGTACTTGATGTTAATATTAAGGCCATTCCTAACTATTATCACCATGATTATTTTGTGTATACTTCTACACCTGCCCTACCCCCTGCGTCAGCTTCAAAACTGTTTTCGGACTGGACCAAGCATGACGGTTTCAATGATATAAAAGCACTGTCAGCTCTAACACCAGAGTTAGGTTTAAAGATGTTCACAGACACAGCCGCAAATCCAGTTTTGAAGGTGGAGCAGTTGGGTCCGGGACCTTGGGTGGAATGGGAAGTGGAGGCTCAGAACTTTGCAACAACTTTTACCTCTAAATCTTCGCACCAAATTCCACAAGAAAGCCATTCTTGGTTCTCTCTACCGGTATTCTCTGCCGGCGGAGTTCCCTCTGCTTTATTTGCATTTTTAGCTGCCCCTAAAATTAATCTAGGCGAGCTTATAAAGATCCCTTTTCTACGCCGTCCTCTGCTCACCTAGACCGGGAGTTTCGGCTACGTGGGAAGGCATATAGACTGTTTTCCCAGTACATTGTCACACAACAGGTAGCGAAGTCAATGCTAAGATCTGCTCAGGCAATCGCGGACGCGGAAGTCCGAAAGGCTATCGAACTGTCTAGACGCTTGCTACTCCAGACTTCTATACAGTCACTGGGAGATATCCGTACAGCCTTGCTAGAGGCGGTGCGGGCAAGACAAGATCTAAGGATGTCTCTCGTGAGGAAGCTCCCGGATAGGATTGCAAATCAAGTGGTAATGTCCCCTGTTCTAACTGCCTCTTTAATGTCCCCGGATGTGTGGAGAACAGTGTTCAACATGGCTCAGGCCTTTAAGCACAGTCCCGCCCCATCTAAGAAACCTGCTTTCAATTTTTCCAAGCCCAAACCAGTCGCAAAAGCTCAGCCTGGTGGGGCAAAGCCTTTTCATCTGCCTAAATCCTCTTCCACCCATGGTCAGGCTCAGTACAGATACAAGCAAAGAAAGTTTTCAGGTAATCATAAAGGACAGAAGTATCAACGACCGGGCCAGGGCCCGTCTCCTGCCAAACCCGGCCAGTCATCTAAGCATACACCACCACCACCACCAAAAAACTAGGGTCTCTCTCACTCCCAGGGCCAGTCTTACGGCGGGTGGATCAGAGGGTAGTCCAGCCGGCGAACCCTTGTCTGCTAACTGGGTCGTTCCGGGCGTGTCATCGCGCATGGCCATTAAACACATGGGCGAGGATGGTAGCACGCAAAGGCATCACCTGGCAGTGGGTCCGGCGACCTCGCTTACATCAGCCGACAAAGGCAAATTTTGTTTCATTAGAGGTGGAGTCACTGATCCAAGAGATGATCGCCAAGAATGTCATCATCCCGGTCCCTCAAAATTACCCAGTATTTACGTCCAAACTTTTTCTAGTGCCCAAAAGGGACAGTGTTCAAATGAGGCCGGTCGTAGACCTGTCTTATCTGAACCTCCACATTCACCACGTTTCCTTCCGGATGCTGACAGTGAATCAAATCAGGCTAACACTTCCGCCGGGAGGGTGGATGTGTTCTTTAGACCCGACAGACGCGTATTGGCACGTTCCGGTAAACAAACGGTTTCAACGATTTCTGGCCTTACGAATAATGCATCAGACTTATGTCTTTCAGAGGATGCCGTTCGGATTGAACCTAGCAGCTCGCTTATTCACGAAATTAGTCCGGCAAGCCCTGATGCCCTTGTTAGAACAAGGGATCAGGATTTTGTGGTATCTAGATGACTGGCTGGTGGTGGCAGAGACGGAACAGTTATGCATCGATCATGTCAACATAACATTAAATCATGTAAAATCTCTAGGATTCAAGGTAAACCCGGTAAAGTCAAACCTTGTTCCCTCACGAGTGGTCCAGTGGATAGGGCTGGTCTGGGACACAGCTGCTCTCACTCCGAGTCAGAGTGTGGACAATCGGAACAGGTTTCGCAAGAAACTGTTTATGTTTCTTCACAGTCTGACTACGACACGGAGAGTCTGGGAATCTCTGGTCGGCTCTCTCAACTGGATTCAACTAACTGTAAAGTTGGGCCGGTTGAAAGTCAAACGTTTAATATTGGAGGGCAACAAATTTTTTCCACTATTGCCGGCGGAAACATTATGGCCCATCCCAAAATTAATACACAGCTTACTAGCGGTCTGGGCGAAGAGGGAAACATTGCACTCGGTCATGTCATGGACCTCTCCTCCGCCGACGGTATGGGTAGACACGGATGCGTCAGGAACGATAGGTTGGGGCTTTCAGTCAAACCACAGGCATCAGGGTCAAGGGCTTTGGTCCCATTCAGAAACCTCCCACATCAATGTCAAAGAGTTACTAGTCCCCTTGTATTTCCTTCAGGCTCACGGCTCTACTTTACGGGACAAATCGGTGACCTTCAGGATGGACAATCTGAATGTGGTTCACTGCATTCAGAAACAAGGGTCAACGAGATCTCGGAGGTTGCTAAACGTGTCAGAAAAGATTTTTATTCTAGCCGACAAGCTGAACATTCATCTTCACGCATCTTATCTCCCAGGCGTAGCGAACGTCTGGGCAGACGCTCTGTCTCGGAGACAGAGCACAACAGTAGAATGGGCGCTCAAGCAAAACATTTTCGACCAAACGATTGCGGAGCCTTACCGTCCACAAGTGGATCTGTTTGCGTCCGAGGAGACTCACATTAATGAGTAATCTAGCTTGGGATGACAATACACCTCCGACCTCCGAGCTGTCAACACCTCACAGCTGCTCTCCGATAATGAGTTACCTTGTGTGAAGTTGATAGGAGTGTCTAAGTGTTGTCCCGGAAATTTATATGTGCATTTCATAAGTAATTAGGTGTTTTTGTGAGAATTCAGATTTAATTGGATATTCCAAGTAATTGAAAATATGGATTAAGTAAAACAGTTCCTGGAGTGAGATGGGATAGTGGGGCGATTGTTGTTTTTAGGCTGGCAGACGACCACCTCGCGATGGCGGGAAGGCGTGAAAGCCTAGCTGGGGATGAGGAGGAATACGAATTTGAAGGCTTTATCACCGAGGACAAGGATGATCAGTTGGCAAGTATGAAAAAACAATTGATGGGTCTTGTGAGATGGAGGGGAGTGATGGAAAATTGGAGGAAGGAGTTAGGGGCTAAAGTAGAAGTTTTGTCCGATATGTGTGGCATTACTAGTGGGGTGGATAGGCCTAGGCCAGTAAGTGACAGCCTAGAGGCAGTGATGGCCAGAGTAGACGAGTTAGCGGCGGAAAATGTGGCACTCAAGGCTCAGCTTAAGGAATATGAGGGCCACCTGAGTGAGGAAGTAAAAGGAATTAGTGAGGTAAAAAATGAGTGGACAAGGGTAGAGAGTGCCACGATGGTAGCCCTTGAAGAAATTGTGAAGGAGCAGAAGGAAGAGAGAGAAAAGGAAAAGAAAGAGTTTGAAAAAAATGTAGTGCAAGTTTTAAAGAAGAAAGAGAAGGTAGTGAGAGAGACAATAGATAGAGGTAAGTGTGTAGTAATCTTTGGAGATGTGGAAGAGCACCTGGCAGATATGAAGGTAAGAAAGGAAAGGGATGTTGTGAAAGTCAAGGGGATACTGGATTACTTAGATGAGGGTTATGGATGGGTAAAAGAATTGGAGGAGGTGAGAAGGTTAGGAATATATAAGAAGGGCGAGATGAGACCACTAAGAGTGGAACTAAAGTTTAGATCAACAGCAGAAGCAGTAGCCAATGTGAGCTGGAAATTAAATTTGACAGAGCTGAATCATATAAGGGTAAAAAAGGACCAAGTGTAGAAGAACGAGAACAGTTAAGGGAACTCCAAGCTAAGGCTGATGAAGAGAATGGAAAGTTGTCTGAAGAGCAAAAGAAGATTTTTTTTTGGAGAATAAGGGAAGGGCAAGTAAGGAAGTGGTACATCAGGAGCCACCAAAAACCGAAAGTAAGAGGAGTGATAGGGAAAGAGACAGAGAGACTAGTACGAAGTCAAAGCAAGGAGACGGAGCGAGAGATAATGCAGGGAGCAGGGGACCGGAGAGAGAGTCAGGATGGGGTGGAGGTGGAACAGAGGGAGAGAGAGGGGGAGGGAGGAGAATAGAATTAGCAGGGGAGGTGGAACTGGGTCAGGGAAGGGATGGAGGAGGAGGTGAACCTGGTAGGAGGCAGAAAGGGAAGAGAAACAAGGAGGTGGATTCCAATATACTGTGCTACTACAATAATATAGATGGAATAAACAGTAAAAAGGTAGAGTTAGATGATATATTAAGAAAAGATCAACCACAGATAGTCTGTTTGGCGGAGACAAAGCTGAACCAGGACTTTGACAGCAACATAGTGTTTAGTGAAGGATATAATATATGGAGATATGATAGGAAGGGTAAAAGGGGAGGTGGAGTGGCAGTATTAGTTAAGAACCCTATGACAGCAAAGCACGTGGAGTTAAATAATGACAAGGCAGAAATAATGGCAGTTGAACTCAATGATATAGAAGGAAAAAAGCTAGACATAGCAGTAGCTTACATGCCACCAAAGACCAGAGCATGGAGGGAGTTGGAGTTTGAGGAGATGGTAGAGGATATGATTCAGTCGTTGAGAAGATTGCTTTTTAGGAAAAATCGATTGATCTTGGTAGGAGATTTCAACTGTAGTGAGGTTGATTGGGAATCGGGAGATGCAGGGCCAAATCAGAGATCTTGGGGAAGTCGGCTAGTGGAGTTGGTTACGGAAAATGTACTTGCACAACATGTGAAGGAAAATACAAGAATGAGGGGTAATAACGAACCTTCTAAACTCGATCTGATTTTTACAAAAGATCCTCACGAAATTAGTGATATAAACTATCTATGTCCTGTAGGTAAAAGTGATCACCTATTACTAAAATGGAAGTTGACCTCGAGTAATGCCAATAGATTAGACAATAGCTACATAAATGACAGATTAAATTATAGTAAAGCTGATTATGTATCCTTGAAAAGATATTTAGAGGGAGTAGATTGGGATGGATCTTATTTTTAAGGAACAGGACGTACAAGGTAAATATAGTAGATTCCTCGAAATTTATAGAGTAGGAACCAATCTGTTTGTCCCAAGATATAAAACTGGAAATTTTACTAAGCAGAAAGATTGGTTTAATTTGAAATGCAAAAGAGCTTTGGGTAGGCGTGATGCAGCTTGGGCTAGATTAAGAAGAAGGAACACTGAGAGTAATCGGAATAAATATAAACAGGAGAGGAATAGATATGTTAACATAATTAGGCAAGTTAAAATGAACTATGAGAAGAACATAGTAAATAAATGTGAAAGTGACCCTAGATTATTTTATAAATATATAAACAGTAAGTTGAAGGTAAAGAAACAAATTACTAAATTAAGAGTTGATGCTAGGACGTATGAAAATGTATCGGACATGTGTGAGGTAATGAATAACAAATTGGGGTCAGTTTTTACTAGAGAGGAAGGTTTTGACGAACCACAGGCGGGAGTACTGGAGAGTGGTCTTAGTAAGATTGAAATAACTAGAGATGAGCTGTTATCTGCGATGAGAGGACTTGAAGTAAGGAAAGCTATGGGACCGGATGAAGTGTCTGCCTGGGTTTTAAAGGAGTGTGCAGAGCAATTAGTGGAGCCAGTGAGGGACATAATTCAAGCTTCCTTAGATAAAGGACAGGTTCCTGTTGAATGGAAAAGAGCTAATATCATCCCGATATACAAGAATGGAAACCCTGAGGACCCTCTAAACTATAGACCAGTTTCACTTACTAGTATTGTATGCAAGATTTGTGAAAAGCTAATTAGGAAGAGATGGATGAAAATGTTGGAGAGAAAGAAGATAATAACCCCAAAGCATTTTGGATTCAGAGAAGGGACATCTTGTGTTACCAGTTTGCTATGTTATTACAGTAGGGTGATAGATGTACTCCAAGAAAGAGGCGGATGGGTGGACTGCGTCTACTTAGACCTTTCCAAAGCATTCGATAAGGTACCACATAAGAGATTGTTATCTAAGCTTGAGACGCTAGGATGTGTCAGGGGGAGTTTGCTGAAATGGATGGAGAGCTATCTAACAGATAGGGAAATGAGGACCAACATTAGAGGAACTTACTCATCGTGGCGGAAAGTTGAGAGTGGTGTGCCACAGGGATCTGTGTTGGCACCTCTCATGTTCCTTATGTACGTGAATGACCTGCCGATAGGCATAAATTCCTACATGTCAATGTTTGCAGACGACGTAAAAATTATGAGACAAATAACAAATAAAAGTAGTTGTGAGGAGCTGCAAGGGGATTTAGATAGAATATATGAATGGAGCACCAAGTGGAAAATGAAATTTAATATAAGTAAATGCCATGTGTTAATTATGGGAAGAAGTGTGAATAGACCAAATTGGGAGTACAGGATGGGAGATAATATAATTAGCAAGGCCGAAAAAGAAAAGGATTTAGGGTTGATTATACAAGATAATTTGTCACCAGAGAAACATATTAACAAGCTCTTTAGCGGAATGTATGCAATGGCCGGGAATATGAAAGTTGCTCTGAACTACTTGGATGAGACCATGGTAGCGAAAATTATGAAGAGTATGATTAGACCAAGATTGGAGTATGCAGCAGTGGTGTGGTCCCCGCATCTAAAGAAGCATATTCACAAGTTAGAAAGAATCCAGAGAGCAGTTACTAGATTGGTTCCAAGTCTCAGAGAACTGCCATATGAAGGGAGGCTAGACAAATTAAATCTACCAAGTTTAAAAGAGAGGAGAGAGAGGGGAGACATGATAATGATGTACAAATGCACCCGGGGGCTGGAGAGGCTGGATAGGGAGGATATGTTAATTATGGATACAGGAATAACTAGAGGCCACAGCTACAAAGTAAAAAGACCTACCTGCAAGAACGATATCAGGAAGTTTAGCTTCCCCTATAGATGTATTAACAAATGGAATGGGCTGGAGGAGGAGGTGGTAGGGGCAAGGAACATCCATATTTTCAAGACAAAATTGGATAAAAAGTAGACTGAGAGACGGGACAACACGAGCTTAGCTCAACTCCTGTAAACTACAATTAGGTAAATACAAACTCCCGCTGTACCTCACCCGCCGGACAATAACGCCGGCGGGGGGACCCGACGCACTGGTGACGGCTTGGAACAGGTGGAGTTCCGTTTATCTGTTTCCGCCACCAGACGCTTCTCTAATGTGCCACGTAGTAAACAAACTACAAGATTATCGGGGCGTAGTCTCGTTAATCGCGCCCCTGTGGCCGGCACAGTTGTGGTACCAGCAATTGAAAACGTGGTGCCCAAACCCGGTGTCGCTCCCGGTCGGGTATTTCCACTTAGACACGATTGGCAACCTAGAGACCTCGCTGACTTTTGCATTATGGACATTCAGGAGGCCAAGTGGCTAACACCGTATGCTAGAAACGTGACCGATAAATTCATGAATCAATATACCCAATCTACAAAGAGACAGTATCAATCGCACTGACAGTCCTTTACTTCTTGGATACTTAGAACAGAACAAACCGTACCTTCGGTGGCTTTGGTTTTTCTAGGATGCCATTCTTTGACCTTACAGGTCTAACCATACCACTAGCGGAGGAAACAGGTTTCATGAGAGCATGTTTTAAACTCCGCCCACCTCCCCGTCAGCTCATGCCTACCTGGTCTCTGGACAAGGCGTTGTCTTTACTTCATTCCCGTCCTTTTTTTTTTTTTTTTTTTTCCAACTTACTTCCTCTCGGGCATAGGCTGAGAGCCTTAACATTCACTGCTTTACAATGAACAGTGAAGCCCGTGAGGTCTTGTTCCAGTCTAGGGAGTGAGACATGTGAAGCACGTAGAGTACAACGAGCACCTGCCATCTTGCCTTCACATGAGGCACGGTGCTCACTCATGGCCCGAAACGACCCCATCTCTGAAGCCACCTCGTTCCCGTACTTCACTGTCTCACCCCCTACACTCGGACTCTCACACTTACACACAAAATACTGCAGATTTTGACTTACTTTTAAAAAGGGCAGTCTTCCTTATGGCTTTGGCTACCGGGAACAGGGTATCTGAGCTGGCGGCGATGAGCAACACACCTAATTGCATAAGGTTTGGTAGGCTCAATGAGTGTATTCACTTTGCACCTTCCCCGGGGTTCATCGCCAAAAATGAACACAGTGAACACGTGTTTTCAGAGTTCACGGTGCCGGCGTTGAAAAGGGGAAAAGTGCACCATAATTTATGTCCAGTGCAAGCTCTAACCAAATATTTGAGAGTAGCACCTCTGAATCAACAGGGTGCTTTATGGGTAGCAAGTACGGGCAAACGCTTAATGAAACGTAAACTAACTTCTCTCCTAGTCGAAGTCATTAAAGAGAGTAATCCTGGCGTCGTGGGAAGAGCCCACGATTTACGCAAATGGGCGGCCTCTTTGCGTTTCATTAAGAATTTTTCTGTTGAGGACATAGCGTCCACGCACCTATGGTCCTCTAATCATACGTTTTTGACTCGATACCTTTCAGTAGCTCTAGACAGACCTTCCATGTCATGTATAGCTTTAAGGCAGAGGGTCTAGGTGGCCTCTAAGTCACTTATTGTTTAGATTAAGAAAAGAGGGGGGGGGGGGGGGGGGGCAGTCAGTGTAACATAGGACACCCTAGACCCCGCCGGAGTATGTGTACGGAGCATACGAGCTGTGATACTGTATGTAGGTGTTGTGATATAAAATTTCTCTGTAGTATTCATTACAGGAAATTGTGCTAAAGTACAATAGTAGTAAAATAACAATTCTTGTTGTAAGTAGTTTTGCCTGTGAAGCAATATAATTTTAAGAAAATCTCAGTAGTTGCGACTGCGAATTTTATTTTTGATGTAAGTACTTCTGCATAAGTACAAGAGTTCAGTACTTCTGCGAAAGTACAAGAGTTCATTTTATGTTTGGGTATATTTTTAGGAATATATCCACTAGTTTAATGGGGTTTATATGTGCGCATGTAGACTTATAAGTTTTTATTTTTCACCACTTACTTTAAGTGGGGTGCCTTCTTAACTAGCAGATCTGTGTACAGTCTCAGAGTTAACCCTTTTTATTCAAGCAGGCTTCTTCGAAGCACGCTTGTACCCCTTTTTGTATATATATGCTGTATAAAGTTTATGCGCAAAAAAATAAAAAAAAAATAAAAAAAATAAATAAAAAAATATATATCTTTTTTACAAAGTAAGAATACTATGTGGTTACCTTACCTTACCTTATGATACCTTATGATGTGTTCGCCACTCTTCTAGCGGCACCAAGGAGCGCGACGCCCCTCGTTTTGGGTGGTGATTTGGTGCAGTAAACTGTTTGAAGCGACAGCTCGCTCCCTTGCGAGGATGGGCTCGTCTGGCACCTTTTGCAGTTCGACATCCAGGGCTCTCTTGAAGCTGTCTAACGAGACGTCCCTCATGTCTCTTACTCGCCGTGGGAGTTTGTTGAAGAGACGTGGGCCTCTGTGTGATAACCAGCCCTCTCGCAGAGAGCCCATAGCACCCCTGTTATTCATCCGGGGGATTTCGCATTCCCAGCCTCTCCTATCACTGAATTTCAGGACTATCGGAGTATGTAGGTTTGGTACTAAACCCTCTGCGATTTTCCACGTGTATATTATTAGGTAACATTCTCTTCTACGTTCCAGTGAGTACAGATTCAGTGCTCTTAAACGCTCCCAATAGTGTAGCTGTTTTATCGAACTTATATGTGAAGTGAAATTTCTTTGTACACTCTCTACGTAATTTATTTCACCTGCTTTGTATGGGGATGTTAATACGCTACAATATTCAAGCCGCGGTAGCACTAGAGATTTGAAGAGCGTTATCATAGGTACTTCACCGCGTGTTTTAAAAGTACGCAGAATCCAACCCGTTAGACGTTTCGCAGCCGCCACTTTGACCTGGTTATGTACTTTGAAACCCATATTTTCAGACATTAATACCCCAAGGTCTTTCACACTGTCTTTCCGTTCTATTATGTGGTTAGATTCTGTTAAGTAATTTGTAATTTCTTTAACACCATTATTATCTCCGTACCGTATTAATTGGAATTTTTCCTCATTGAATTGCATGTTGTTTTCCCTGGTCCACTGGAACACTACATTCATGTCTTCCTGCAGTCGGCCCGTGTCTTCTAGTGTGTTTACTATCTTGCTTAATTTTGTGTCATCAGCAAAAGACGACACCGTACTGTGTCTGGTGTTGGTATCTATGTCGCAAATTAGTATGAGGAACAGAAGGGGCGCTAGCACTGTTCCTTTTCCTTGGGGCACTGAGCTTTTGACATCCGAAGGCTCAGATGTGACTTGGTTTACTGCTACTGATTGTTTTCGGTTTACGAGGAAATTGTATATCCACCGTCCGATTTTCCCAGTTATACCTTTTGCTTTCAGTTTGTGGGCTATTATACCATGGTCACATTTACCAAATGCCTTAGCAAAATCGGTATAAATGACATCCACGTTTTTCTTTTCTTCTAGCGCTTTAAGAATTTTGTCATAGTGTTCCAAAAGTTGTGAGAGACATGATCTTCCCGCTCTGAACCCATGTTGACCGGTGTTGTGTAGTTCATTTGTCTCCATGAATGTTGAAATTTTTCTTCGCAGGACTCGTTCGAAAACTTTAATGATGTGAGAGGTTAGAGCTACCGGGCGGTAGTTTTTTGGTAGTGCTTTACTCCCTCCTTTATGCAGTGGGGCAATTATTGCGTTTTTCAAGCTATCTGGTATGTCACCAGTGTCTAGACTCCTTCTCCACATTATAGCCAGGGGTTTTGAGAGGTTTTCCTTACATTTCTTCATTAGGATCGAATTCCATGAGTCCGGGCCTGGTGCAGAGTGGGATGGCATGTTGGAAATGGCCTCTTCTATGTCTTTTGGACCGAAATCAATATCCAGCATCTGAGGGGTTTCCGTGGGGGAGGTTTCCATGACAAATATATTTTGGTCTCTGATGACTTTTGTTTCATCAGGCTCACTGAATGCCATTTCATACTGCCTGCTTAAGAGTTCGCTCATTTCCTTTTTGTCCCCTGTGAAAGAGCCGTCCCCTTTGCTCAGTGGGCCGATGTTTGATGTTGTTTTAGCCTTTTGTTTGGCGTATGAAAAGAAGTATTTGGAATTTTCCTTTATACCTGCAATAGCTTTCCTCTCCTCTTCCATATGTTGTAGTTCATATGATATTCTTAGCCTTTGTTCAATTTCCACAATTTCTCTATCTATTTCGGCCTTTTGCCTATCCTGTAGATTTTGATGTGTGTGTCTTTGTGTGAGTAATTTTCTTCTTCTGTACAGCCTCCTCCTTTCCCGATCTTGTTTGCTTCTTCATTTTGTTTGTCTTGCAGGTATATGGTGGCTACAGATTTGGGTCATGGTTTCTGTTATTAAGACTAGACATTCTGCTGGTGTCAGATTATTCATTAAATCTTCCCAGTCTATTTCCTCCATTTCTTGATTTACCTCTTCCCACCTAATGTTTTTGTTATTGAAGTTAAATTTACTGAAGGGGCCGGTTTTTGTTCTCGATTCTGAGGTTGTCTGTACACTTTCTAAGGTTGTTTTGATCTCAATTAATTTATGATCTGAGTATGTTGTGTCCGATATGTTAATGCTGTGTACTAGAGAGTCGTTGTTAGTGAAGACCAGGTCTAAGATATTGTTTTCCCGTGTGGGTTCAGCAATATGTTGGGTAAGACTAAAAAAATCGCAAAGTTCAAAAAGCTCTCTCGTATTTGCTTCTCCGGTGTTGTTTGCCACTAACTGGTTTTCTAGTTGTCTCCATTTAATGTTTGGTAGGTTAAAGTCTCCTAGCCATATAATATTTGGTGTTGGGTTCCAAAGGGTTTCCACTTCTGATTTTATTTTGTTGAGCTGGGTTTTGAATTCTTCTCGGGATGAGTCTGGAGGCCTGTATGTAACAATAACTGCTAAATTTAGGGATTCTATTTTAACTCCAAGTATTTCCACCACTTCATTACTGTTATTTAGGAATTCAGTACATATCAGTGAGTCATGGATGTACAAGGCTACACCTCCATGTGATCTATGCGTTCTGTCCACCCTATGTAGGTTGTAACCAGGAATCCATACCTCACTATCTTCCTGATCTTTAATGTGAGTTTCTGTGAGAGCCGCAAATATAGCGTTTCCTTCTTCTAGCAGGCCCCTAATAAATGGTACTTTGTTCGTGGTTCTATTTTTTAGGCCTTGGATATTTGCAAACAAGATTGGGGAGAGATTGTTTGGAGTACTATGTGTACCTAATAGTCTTCGGGATGTATTTGCCACTCTTGGGAGGCCAGGAGGTGCTCGAGGTGTTCTATGTGCTCTTCCATCTCCCTCAGTCTCTTCATCTTCGTCTGCCCTTTCCCTCCTTGCCTTTTTCCTCTGTCTCGTCCTCGCATAGCTAGAGAGTTTTATGGGCTACCATTCATGTTAGGTCTAGCATATCTCCAAGTCCCTTTAATATGAAAAGCTGGGCATTTCATATTGTAGCAGGTCTTGTTCTCAAGTGATGTCTTGCAAAGGGATGGGTGGTGGTATTTGCAGGTTTCACCAAATCTACATTTTCCATGACTGGTTATGTTGTTGCAAATTTTGGGATGAGCATATCTACATGACTTCCCATTATATTGGCCCTTTTGACCAAAGTACTGTACCACCTTCTTTTCAGATAATATCTGCACACTGGTGTAGACAACCCCAGTAGGTGTGGCTGGGGCTGCGAGGGGTTATGTGGTGAGCTAAGTGTGGTTGTGGTTGATAGTGGGCTTGGTGTATGGGTGGGTGAGGCCTGCAGGGGGGTGGAGTTACGTGTCGGTTGTAGGTGGGCAGGTGGTGAGCTATGCTGCGGGGCTAGTTGGGTCTGGGAGGGGGAGGTCTGGTAGTTGTTGTTGTTGTTGTTGTTGTTCCCCAAGCTGCCTGGCCGAACAGCCCCAAGGCCCCGAGTAAGGCCAAGGCCATAAACGAGCGCCCCCACAGAACCCTCCCTGCCGACCACAATAAAGCCTGGGTGACCGAAGCCACTCCATGGCGGGGAGCTGAGAGGGTGCGTAAACGCCCGGGAAACCAAAGCCCCACCCAGGGCCCTGTGCCCCTCAGAGATTATGAAGAGAAAGTTGAGGGGCAAAGGAATAATGTGACGCTTTAGCTTCCAATCTTGGTAGATTGGGAGGTCAATCCACGGAAGAGACGCCGTCACTTGAGATTTAGAAAATATATAAGTAAAAGGAACAGGCAGAGTAAGCTATGGGTATGGCAGAGATCGCTCAGGTCTCACTCTGATAGACCAGCCCATCGCCAGAGGTCTGGTAGTTGTTGTTGTTGTTGTTGTTCCCCAAGCTGCCTGGCCGAACAGCCCCAAGGCCCCGAGCAAGGCCAAGGCCATAACTGAGCACCCCCACAGAACCCTCTCTGCCTACCACAATAAAGCCTGGGTGATCGAAGCCACTCCATGGCGGGGAGCTGAGGAGGGTGCGGAAACGCCCGGGAAACCAAAGTCCCACCCAGGGCCCTGTGCCCCTCAGCAATTATGAAGAGAAAGTTGAGGGGCAAAGGAAAAATGTGACGCTTTGGCTTCCAATCTTGGTAGATTGGGAGGTCAATCCACGGAAAAGACGCCGTCACTTGAGATCTAGGAAATACATAAGTAAAAGGAACAGTCGGAGTAAGCTATGGGTATGGCAGAGATCGCTCAGGTCTCACTCTGATAGACCAGCCCATCGCCAGAGGTCTGGTAGTTGGGGGAAATAGTGGTGTGGTTTAGGGATGGTGTGGTGTTATGAGGTGGTGTAGAGGGGGGCTGGGTGTCATGATCTGCCGGGCATAAGTAGGCAGATGGCAGAGGTGTGGAGGGGGGCGGGTCATGTGGGGAGGCGGCGGCGGTGTGGTATTTTGTGACGTCGCGGTGTTTCGAGGTGGTAGGGAGGGGGCTGATGAGAGTTTTTGTGTGGGAGGAGTTGTGTGTGGTGTTTGTTCAGAGGGAGGTGTTGTTGGTTGTTTTGGGTGGGACGAAATAGGAGTACAGTAGGGTCTCACATAAAACAAGTTTATGGTCGATAAACGAGGGCGTTTTATGCGATTTCGTTTTATGTGAACACAGCATTTTGGTGGCCCAATATCATCAATGTTCACTGGAAGCGTAAATTTCCGTCAGGAGCGTACGATATTTTGTACGTTTTGTACGATATTTCGGCGTTCTATATGAAAGCGTACGATATTTCGTACGTTTTGTACGATATTTCGGCGCTCTATATGAAAACTCCTCGGATTTGCCCCACTTTGGCGGCGGACTCGTTTTATGTGATCACATTCGTTCTGATCGAAAATTAAATATTAATATTTTAGGTCGGTCGTTTTAATCGAGACTCGTTTTATGCGAACACGTTTTATGCGGGACCCTACTGTACTTGAATTCGATACGGTTGTGGTCAGGGATGTATGAGGGGAAATTCTTGGTGTGTTTCCCCAATTTTGTTGGAATAACACCGCCTCTTGGCTATATTTAGGTCTATCTTGTACCTCTGTTTTTTCCACAGTCTGGATGATTTGCATTGTGAACTCGGCACAGCTGTTGCAAAAATGGAAGTTCTTCCCCTTATTATTATAAGCCATGTTTATCGGTGGTGAAAGTCCTATGCAGCACCAATGAAACTTGTCTTTGCATATTTGGCATTTTGTGCCATGTTTGTCTCTCACTCTGTCCCTACAGATACTGCAAACGTCCTTGGTATTCATATCTATAAGAATATTTTACTCGACTTTCTTGTATGTAACGACGCAGGGGAGGGAAAGGGGCTAGAGAGAGAGAGAGAGAGAGAGTGGGGGGGGGGGGGTGTCACTGTTTTGTGGTTAGGACTTGTTCGAGCTTCCAATCATTAACACTGGCTTTGGTTTAAACTTTAAGTAACACTTTCGATAAACTTATGAAACAGAATCATCACTGCCCTAACCATTTCCTGTCTCTCTTATCCCTGGTCCGAATTTACACTATTGATGGTTGCATGAGAGCTGTTTCCTCAATAACGTCACTACTAATATCCCGTGATATGCGATTTGTTAAATAGTTAACTTATTATGCTTCTCTGTTTTATTTTTTATTTTTCTATATTTGTACACTCGACAGGAGTGTTCAAGTTATAGAGGTATTAGTTTATTGTCAGTGGTTGGAAAGCTGTATGGCAGGGTGTTGATAGAGAGGATAATAAAGTGTACGGAAGTTGCAATAGGAGAAGAACAGTGCGGTTTTAGGAGGGGAAGAGGGTGCGTGGATCAGATGTTTGCAGTAAGACAGTTATGCGAGAAGTATTTAGAGAAGCATAAGGAGATATTTTGGGCTTTTATGGACTTGAAAAAAGCGTATGATCGTGTGGACCGTGAAGCAATGTGGAAGGTGTTAAGGATTTATGAAATAGGAGGAAATTTGTTAGAAGCAGTTAAGAGTTTTTATGAAGGGAGCAGAGCATGTGTGAGAGTAGGAAATGGTGAGTTGAGTGAATGGTTTGAGGTAAAGGTAGGTTTGCGACAGGGTTGTGTAATGTCACCATGGCTGTTTAATATGTTTATGGATGGTGTGGTGAGGGAGGTGAAAAGGAGAACTATGGGAAGAGGATTGGGTTTAGTAGGAAAGAATGGTAGAGATTGGGAGTTGAATCAGTTGCTGTTCGCTGATGACACAGCATTGGTGGCGGATTTTGATGAGAAAATGCAGCGGGTAGTCAAAGAGTTTGGTGTGGTTTGTGGAAGAAGGAAACTGAAGGTTAACGTCAATAAAAGTAAAGTAATGGTGTGTAATAGGGGAGAGCATAGGGTGAATCTAGATGTGAGGCTGGATGGGGAAATATTGGAACAAGTAGAGTGTTTTAAATATCTAGGAGGAACGATAAGCAGGAGTGGAGGTATGGAAGTGGAGGTAAAACAGAGAGTGTGTGAAGGAAGGAAGGTATTCGGAGCAATGGGAAGTATGTGGAAGACGAGAAATCTCGGAGTGAAAGTAAAAAGTGCACTGTATCAAGGAATTGTTGTGCCAACAGTGATGTATGGGGCTGAGACATGGGCTCTGAAGAAAAAGGAGAAAAGAGGGCTGGATGTGATGGAGATGAGCTGCTTGAGGAGTATGTGTGGAGTTACTCGTAGAGACAGATTGAGGAATGAAGAGATACGTAGGAGAGTGGGGCAGCAGGAACATTTGTCAGCCAGAGTGGACAGAAGGGTGCTGAGCTGGTATGGTCATGTTGAACGAATGGGAGATGAAAGGCTTACAAAGAGAATCTGTGAGTCAGGTACAAGGGGAGATAGAAGGGCAGGAAGACCCCCATTGAGATGGAGAGACTGTGTAAGAAAGGCTTTGGATGATAGAGGAATGACTATAGATCAGGCAGGGGAAGTGGTGGTGGACAGGAGTGAATGGAGAATGCTTGTGAATAGTTGAGTGAACACGTGGTCATTTGGAGTAAGGGGTCGGGCGCAAGTTCGACTAGATAATAGTCCATCAGGCGCCTGGCCCGGGGAGACGATTAATATGAAGGGTGTGCCTGGAAGTGTGGTGGGAGGGCTTGTGGCTTTGGCTCCGCTGCATGTCTGCCTGCCGAGATCGGAACCTCTCCGGGTGGTCAGGGGCCGGGGGAGTGCTGGAGCGACCTTGGTAACCCTGGTCTCTGGGTCTTCTCCTGGGTGACCTGGATGTGTGTGAGTTTGTGTTTTTTATCTGTGTTTATTTTTTTGGTTTATGTTGTTTTTGTGTTTTCCCTGTTCTTGCTCTGTCTTGAGTCGGCTACCCCCAAAATGGGGATTGGGCCTGAGCATATAGATAGATAGATAGATAGATATTTGTTTTACCTGTTCGAGTTTAAGTTCCCATTTCGGTAAAATCGTATACCGGTACCACGGTTTAGAATGTGTCTACGTCAAGGGGGACTTGACACTCGTCAAGTGCTAAGCGATTTATGTGTTTTGGTACGGTGGTGGTAGGACGCTCACTTACACTGGCCCTAAACTTTCTTTTGAAATTGTAAGTTCTGTATAAATGCTGGTAGTTTGTTTGATTATCTGCTTTTGCTAGAGTTATGATATGATTACGAATGTCCCCCTCCAGTCTTAGATATCAGGCATAATCGTCAATGATGGAGGGGCCACTAATAAATTATAGGTTTGACTCTTGCAAGGAGATAAAGAAAACCTAATATTTAGTAGTGGCCCCGTAATCATTGACGACTGGGGCCCTCCCGACCATCCCCTTCCCATTCGTTGATGTATTAAGGATTTTGGTTTACTTGATATGTCAGTGAAGAAGGAAGTATGACGCCTGAAGTCAGCGTCTGGTCAAATATCCACACAAGTACATCCACGAGTATATGGAAAGCTTATGAATAGTTATTCTTATTTTCTTTTTATTTATTATTTGTTACGAAGTTTTTTCGTAGTGAGAACCCAATTTCATAATGACAGAACCATGAGTGAGGTTGCGTGCACTCATGATGAAGGCTCCTCAAATTTTTTATGCTCTGCGCGGTAGATTCAAACTACGGTAAATGAAGCGTTTGAAGAGGGTGCCTTATGTAATAGGCATAATCGTCAATGATTACGGGGCCACTACTAAATATTAGGTTTTCTTTATCTCCTTGCAGGAGTCAAACCTATAGTTTATTCCTTTGTTTCGTATCATACGAACCTCGGCTCTTTAGCTACAGTGTCTTTTTGTTCAGTAATAGTTATGTTTTAACATTGTAACTCGATAGTTATTCCCTTAAGTGTTGAATTTATATGCGAGTTCATTTTCATATCTGTAATTACTGACAAGTAACCCCTGGTTGTGCCCAGGCCAGAGATTACTTTTCATACCACCATAAATTTTTATTTAGGATCAAATTTCCCTAAGCCAAATTTATATTATTTTTAACCTACTTACATTAAATGCTTCACACCACAACACTTTAATACTTTCAGTATTAACCTCCACGTTTTCCTTAAAAAAAAAAAAAAAAAAAAAAAAAAAAAAAAAAAAAAAAAAAAAAAAAAAAATGAATATATCACGAGTGCCTCAGAATATATATTTGCCTTCTAGACTTTTTATATGGCATTATTTTCATAGAACCAGCAAATGCTAACCTACTTTGTACTGCTCATCTAAGCACTCGTATATCATTATTTGCAAGGGTTTCAAGTGGACATACAACCAATAAATACCCATAACAATATCACATTTGAATATATCCCACTGTCTTACATCCCAGAAAGATGTAAGAACCATGTACAAAGACACACAATATTCGCCATTTAACACTCGAGCCCGAGAGGCCTACCCTGACGAGTGCATAAAATAATCTGGCAAGTGGAGAATTTTCCAAATCCCCAGGTACCCTAGGCCCTATCTCAATAGGCCCGGGTACCAGGACTACCAGAAAGTCACGGGTACCCAGAAGGCGGGTGACATTATAATACCATACACCCTCAAGTACCCGGGTAACCTAGGCCTTATCCCAATAAGGCCCGGGCACCAAGGCCCGGGTACCAGGACTACCGGGTATGGCGACAGTCCCGGGTACCCAGACGGGCGGGTGATACCATACAAATACAAAGTCAAACCCGAGTCATTTAAACTACGGCCAACTACCCACGCATTATAATACCGGGCGGTGTTATAACCCACAACACCCGGCCGGGTACCAACAGGCTATGGGCCGGGTACTCTAACAACTGTCTAGACGAGGACAGACCCGGGTGTTACGATATAGGCTTCCCAATATGGCCCGGGTACCAAGGCCCAGGTACCAGGACTGCCGAGTATGGAGACAGTCCCGGGTAACCAGTTGGGCGGGTGATACAATAATACCATACAAATATAAAGCCAAACCCGAGTACTGTACATATAGGCTACAACCAACCACTCACGCATTATAATACTGAGTGGTATTATAACCCGCAACAAACTTAAAAGATAAACCCAGACGGGTACCAACAAACTATGGGCCGGGTACTCTAACAACTGTCAAGATGAAGACAGACCCAGGTGACACGAGTTAGGCTGTTGCGGGTGACTATAACAGCCATAAAAATAATAACAGACCCGGGTGCCAATACGACCGGGTCGTAACATAATGCCATAAAAACGGCCGGGCGCAAATAAGCCAGTTTACCGAGTACTCTGACGACTGTCAAGACGACAGCATATATCACAACAAAATTCTTTTGAAAGCCTCGGGTACTCTAAGCCTAGCCTAAACAAAACAAAATCCACCGGGTACCCTAAATGGACCCAAACTTTAATAAAAACAAACCAAGTCCCAATATAAAAATTAAATAGAAATTATTACCGGGTACTCTAGGTTAGGTCAGACTTGAATAAAGAAGTCATACCTTGTTAACTAGTAGTTAACATAACTGTCAGAATTAAGATAAGTACGAGAGCTTAACTAAGTACGTTTATCTAATCAGTTTAAAAAAAAAAAAAATTGTGTCAATCCCGGATGCCAATATTCCCGGGTGACATCATAACGCCACCACCATAGGGTGCCGGATGATTCAAGGCTGTGCCATACGAGGAAAAGAACAATTCCGGGTTCCAGTTAGAGAAACAGATATTGTTTTACCGAGTACCCTAAACTTTGTCATACTTTAAGAAAAAGAAACCAGGGTTCCAAGAAAGGAATCAAATGGATATTCTTGCCGGGTACTCTAGGCTTGGTCATACTTATTATTTGTATTTAAAATAAACAATACAAGGCTAGTGCCCATTTTTGCCCAAGTTAAGTAGGCCCAAATAAGTCCTATTTCCATCTCACTATGCAACATTGACTCCTTGGCATGATTCACAGGCTCAGGGAATGCACTACGTTCCCAGAGAAGAATCTGGACAACAATTAGAACGTCCCCTCCCAGCCAAGGGATAACCACAGCAGGAGAGGAACAGTATTCCAGATTTCAAGGCCATGGTACACATAACCATATCACCTGTTGCTCCCTTCATTCGGCTAAATAACCGATATCTCTAAGGTGAGCTCACTGGGCAAAAGACTCTAAACATTTCCAATTCACCTACGAAGTGTATTCTCACTAATCACATATTGTACAGTAAACCCTCGCCATCTCGGACCTCTAGAAGTCGGAAACCCGTACTAGTCAGACTGACTACGGCCTCTCGGACATGCACTTCCGTATTTCGGACATTTCCGTCATCGTTCCGACAGTCACTGACGTTGTCGGACTTTATATAAGTATTCGGAAAATGTCCGATATTATATTTTTCAATTCCATTGCATTAGAAATGATTCAAAGATTACAAAAAGTCCAAATAAGACATAGTTATGTTAATGTATAAGGGAGTTACGTAGATGCATTAGAGAGATAGATAGATAGAAAGAGAGAGTTACAGAGGGGGAGTGAGCGATAAACACAAACTATTATGAGACGGACTTAACTGGTTCTGAAAAGACAAAGGAGACTTTTATATTGACTCTTTTTCATGTTATTATTTGTGTGCTAGAAGGATAATATTGTTTTCAATTCCATCGCATTAGAAATTATTTATAGATTACAAAAAGTCCAAATAAGACATACCGGTAGTTATGTTAATGTATAAGGGAGTTAGTTAGATGCATTAGAGAGATAAATAGATAGAGAGAGAGTGGCTAGGGGCGAGCGAGCGATAAAATACTAACATATACGAGACGGACTTATGTTTCTGAAAGACAAAGGAGAAATTTTTATTTACTCTCTTTTTCATTTTATTATTTATGTGTTAGAAGGGTAATATTGTTTTCAATTCCATCGTATTAGAATTGATTCATAGATTAAAAAAACCCCAAATAAGACATAGTTATATATATGTATAAGGGAGATAGATGCATAAATAGATAGATAAAAAAAAAAAAATCTCAATTTCTCTGGTGACGCGGACTTTCCTCTTCTAATTCGGAATTTTCCCTCTCTTAACCCGTGGAGCCCCGGCTAGTTTTGTAATGTTTGTTCACCAGAACCCGGCCGGTTTTCAAAAAATTGTTTTATTCCAGAAACAATAGCGAATGGGTTAGGAATGAAGGAAAAACCACGAAAAACCGCTCAAAGAAGCTTACAGAGCCCCCGAAAACGTATTTTACAAGAGTAAAAAATTGAAGGCAATTACCCCAAAAAACCAGGTTATTGCACGCTCACGCGCACGCACGTGGACTTTGAGAGTTTTCAACCATCGGCATGGTTGCGTGGGATACGTACACAGTTCCCATACAAATCCGAGCCCTCTCGAGTGGCTACACCTGAGGTTACGGTCGGAGCAATTAGGGTGACTCGTCAGACGCGTCGCTGGGGCTGTGCGTTACATACATCGCCGACGCGTCAGACGCGTCGCTGGGGCTGTACGGGTTAAGTCGGACATAAGTCGGACATCTCGGAAGAGGTCTCCCCCCAATTAGTCCGAGATAGCGAGGGTTTACTGTAATTAATTTCCAGGAAACAAGTACAAGTTTCCTTTCCCTTCCTAAAAGGCTATACTGTACCTGACTAACAAATTACCGGGTAATTATATCCAGTTATACCGAATAATAATTCACTAGGCTACTTCTTACATAAAAGTCAACTGGAGTCTGATTAAAATAAACGGGACATGACTAGACCCTATTTTACCAAAACCTAAGTAGACCTAATAATTCCGGTATTAATTCCACCATACAACATTGACTCCTTGTTATGATTTCCAGGCTCAACGAGCTACAGCACTACCGGAGAAGAATCTCTTCAACAAGTAGAACGTCCTCTCCCTTTCCAAGTGACAACCACTGGATGAGCCTAACACCTTATATGTTAAGGCGAGTTCATTTTACAAATCACTAGACGTTTCCGGTTCACCGGCTAAGTGTACTTTCACTATTCATATATTTTTGCTTATAACAATGACCCAAAAAACATGTATACCCTCGGGCATATTATCTATATGGAGTTCAGTAAAACCTTACATTTCAGGTACCTTTTACAAAAAATATCCAAGTACCAGCAATACTAAAGTACAGTGGAATCTCCAATCTCGATCATAATTGGTTCCCACAAATACCGATCGAGATTCGAAATATCGAGATGCGAAGTTAACTTCTTATGGGAAAAAATACAATCGGTTCCAGCCACTTGCCGACTAACCTACATCAAATCTGTCAATTTTCACATTTGCCCCCCACAATCACATGCAATATATATAATATGTTAAAATAGATAAAATGAATAATGAAAGAGTTATATTTTTACCTTATATTTATTGATAAAGAAGTTTGTGTGGTTGATTGTTGGTTCCGAGGCGATCGCAGTTAGGTTACTGCGTCTCCGCACCCGGCGCACAGTCACCGTCATAAATTCTTGCAATTGCTTCCCTCACCCTGTCACCACTAGTACCGGCATTTTATGAATGCGATAAAAAAAGGTCCAGGTAGACGACTTCACAATACAAGTTTTCAAGCGAATGGCGGACGTGTGACTGGTACACCAAGTGGCCGCTAGATCTACAGACTTCAATAAATTTTCCATGGTATAAAGTTTAATCAAGTTTTCTTTTGTCTTTACTATTGTTATATATTAGATTTTCCTCATACAAATAATAATGTATATTAAAACATGGTAAAGTAATTTATATTACTACGTAAATGAAAGCGGCAGAGACGAGTCAGGTTAGACTACCGCCCGAAAACGATCGATACTAGCGGTACATTAGTATACAGGTGAACAAAACACAATGACTGTGAGGTTCACACATCGATTTGGTCAAGATTAATCTGTTTATATTAGTATATAAGCATCTAGCATCGATATTTAGCTATCGAGATTAACGTTTTTTCATCGAGATTTGTGATTGGGGAGAGCTTGAACGTGGCATCGAGATGCGAAATATCGAGATGAGATTGATTGAGATATGTGAGCCTACTGTATGTAAGTTTTTTAGAATTATCTCTTCTAGAACTCCTAGCTAGTCCCCACCTCCTGACAAGAAAATGTCCGGATCTAACAGGAAAAGACATAGGTCAGTCAGCTTAGAGCCTTTCAGTAAAAAACAGAAGAATAATAATCTATCTATCTATCTATCTATTGCCTGACGCCGTGATCCCCGAAGGGGTGGCCACGAACGAACCGCCCCCATGCACCTCTGTCCCCAGTCAGTCGACGCCCCTCCCCCCAACCAGCACCGCCTTCGTTCATGTAGTTCCTCACTCCATCCTTCCACCTCATATTCGGTCTACCTCTCCCCCTCTGTCCCTCCACCTCGCTCTCGTACACCCTCTTAGTCATTCTCTCGCTTTCCATACGTTCCATATGGCCGAACCATCTCAAGAATAATAATAATATTAATAACAATAACATTTACTCAATTAGCTTGGCGGGTGCCCAACCCCGAAAGGGGTTGAAATAGGGTAGCTATCCCCCCGCCAAAGGCGGCTTTCTAGGGCCTTTCCTAGCTGATGCTGAGAGGATTGGGTTCTAGTCATGTGGTGATGGGCTGGTCTATCAGAGTGAGAGCTGAGCAATCTCTGCCATACCCATAGCTTACTCTGACTGTTCCTTTAACTTATATATTTTCTAGATCTCAAGTGACGGCGTCTCTTCCGTGGATTGACCTCCCAATCTACCAAGATTGGAAGCCAAAGCGTCACATTTTTCCCTTGCCCCTCAACTTTCTCTTCATAATTGCTGAGGGGCACAGGGCCCTGGGTGGGGCTTTGGTTTCCCGGGCGTTTCCGCACCCTCCTCAGCTCCCCGCCATGGAGTGGCTTCGGTCACCCAGGCTTTATTGTGGTCGGCGGGGAGGGTTCTGTGGGGGCGCTCGGTTATGACCTTGGAATTGCTCGGGGCCTAGGGGCTGTTCGGCCAGGCAGCTTGGGGAACAACAACAACAACTCAATTAGCTTTTTACAGAATTGGTACCACATAATATGTTACAAATATGACATGTACCAGCCTGGCATAATCCCAACTAAGGATAGTCCAATAAGACCTTTAGATATATTTCCATTGGGGTCCTTGGAAGTTAACAAATCACAAACTAAAAGGCAACCCACCTTCTAAGTCCCAAACTTCCCTGACTCGCAATCAGGACTTCAAGTCCTGCACTCTACACTCATATCCCCAGACTTTGGACATTTATCTAACATGGCCAGTCACCCTGCTAATCCTGTTTCATCGAATAAACAGAGAATTACCTACCTCCTCTACTGCCTTGGCTGAGCCAAGTGCTGAGCATGTCATCCCCTCCTCCTCCTTCCCTAGTTTGGCTAGGTGATACTATTGAACAACATATTGAATCAACCCCGTTGTTTGCTCCACCCACGTTGATTCGCCCTAAAACTGCTTCAGAGGAATACTGAAGCTGAAATACATAAACCCAGGAGGCTAGTTGGGCTAATTTCAGGTAATTTTCTTAAATCCATGCAGGAATGTGACAAGCAAATCCAACGGAAATTTTTACGCCTTTAGATAAGGCTATCCGAGATCTCCAAGTAGTTCTCTTGCTCCTTCCAGATTACAACATGCCATACCAAACACAGTTCCACTGGCTCAGGTGCCTGTCCATCCTAAACAACCTGCTCGTTATAACAACTCCCGATACTGGAAACAACTACCAGAGTAACACCTACTAATGCTGACACAGGTCATCCAGATTTGGTATCAATACCAAAGTAGTGGATTATTAAAATGGACGAGCTGAAGAATATACGTGCAAAGAAGCACAAGGTCAATTGCTGGACGTATTCATAAAAAACACTTCCCAATTCGATTGGATGCTAAGTAACTTTCTTACACACAGACACCCACGGTGCCTTCAGGGAAACACTGCAAACCATGGTCTGGCGTGAATAAGACTGATGGACATATTACCATTAAATCTCTCTAATCTCTATAAATCCGTAGGTTGCTCCACAAAAATGTCAGGGAACAAAAACCCTATGATGGAGGTATACACTCTAAGAGATGACCCAGGGACAAATTGGGTGACTGAGGCAGAATGATTGACCCTGTCTTGGGGGGATTTCCCCCCCCTTTGAACAACACTCCAAGTCTGCACTTCATTTTATCAGAAGAGCTTCACGGGGTAATTCTCGGACGACCACTGGGAATGTCAAAAGTTGCTTTTGTTTGCTTTTGTAGTAATATAGGTGAAGTCACCAAGGTCGATCTGGGGATCTGCCATTATTACAAATTTTGAGGCAACTAGAACTAGACAGTATCCACTCATCCAATTGTCCAAGAATATACCCAAAGATATTGCCACTCTAGCACTCTCTTCCCCTCGATTCACATGTAGTTTGATTCCCCAAACAACCTGAACGAGGTTCATGCTCAGTTACTAAGCCCTCAGATAGATAGGTTGGGGCAGTTTAATAAACAAACTAACCCCTCTTCAGAGCTCAGGTCAACAATGGACAACTACCTCTAGAATTAAAAACATTAATGAACCAAATGTTGACAGACAATGTTGTGACTTGGGTGCCAGAAGGCATTCCAGTTTTCTATCACACATGTTTCTCTCCCCAAAAGAGACAGTCTACGACTAAAACCCTACGATAGACATGTTTACTCCTCAACAAATCAATTCACAATAGAAAGTTCAGGATATTAACTAGTTCCCAAGTAGAACTAATTCTACAATCAAAGGTCTGGATAATTGCTCCAGATATAGAAGAGTCCTCTAGCACATCCCAGTAACAAGAGGTACCAAAAAAGGTCCTAGCTATCCCATTCAGAATCAGAGCGAGGATGTTCACCAAAATTCCTTCCAGCTTGGACATAGCTCCCAGTTTTTTCACCAAGTGAGTGAAACAAACTCTTCTCCCTCTACTCAAAGTTGGTGTAAAAATACTGCTTAGCCTTCAAGATTGTAGAATGCTGTGGTTTTCTCCACTCCATAGCCAAAAAACAAACCCTGATAGTCACATAACATGTGACAAAAGGGGGTTTTAGAATAAATTTAGATAAATCAAAATTCTCACTCCTACACAATCAGCAGAAGGAGTAGGATTAATCTGGGATACACAACTCCAGACTATAAAACAAAGGCCATCCAATACCAAAAGTCTTCAAATATAACCATTCACAGTATTACATACCAAGACTGTAAACAGGAACTTTGATAATCTCCGATAGGCTCCTTAAAAAAATTGGGTTCAAAATTACAAGGCCCCTAGGCTCCCTCAGGTTGAAGGAACTAATCTAACCAGGCAACAAAACCGTTCCGCTTACACCTCACAATTACCTTCTATTCATCCCAAAGAGAATTCGACATCCCCTGTCGTTGTGAAAAAAAAACAAAAAACAACAAAAATCTCAAGTAAAGGTAATCAGTGACACATTGGTCAGATCCACCTCCCACTTTTGGGTTGGACACAGACGCTTTGAGTCTGATAGGTTGGCACTATCAGTCGTTCGGACGTTCATCAGTATCAAGGAAAATGGACAACCTTAAGTCAGTGTCGCATCAATACCCAAGAATTAACAGTCCCTCTATTTTTCCCAAAGTTCATGCAATTTCATTGACCTCCAGGTCAATGTCATATCAGATGGACAACATGATCCCTGTAATTTGCTTGGAGAAACAGGTCCCCACCCGGACCAGGTTTCTCTAGGATTTCTCAGGGAAAAGATAGGCTTTCTAGTCCAAAACATTCCCCATTAATCCATGCAACATTTCTACCAGGGTTCCCCAACCCGTAGACAGATATAGTACTTACGATATGGACATCCTCAAATCCAAGTGGCTGCCATCCTGCGACAGGGAAGTCACGGATACGCTCACTAGTCAATGCACAGCTTCGACTCTGGAACAGGATAGTTCACACTTTAAACAACTTACAACTTGGAGTGCAGGATCAAACCAGCAGTCTCCATCGGTTGCTGGTTCGCTGAAGCACCTAAAATTCTTAATTAACTTTAAAAGAGCTAACAGTTAACACACTTATAGACCATGTGTCGTCATAAAGGTCGTAGTGACCATGCCTGTATAAGCTTTAGTTGTAACATTAAATCGGAGAGGGATAATAAAAGCAATAGAAAAATATACATGTATGATAGAGCAGATTATGAGCTGCTGAGACGGTGTTTGGACATTGACTGGGGGGAATATTTGAACGGTGAAGACGCTGAAGGAATGTGGAGGAAAATTAGAGTCAAACTGGAGAATGCTGTATCCAAAAGTGTACCAGTAAGGGAATATAAGGATAAAACAAAATTGAGGAAAAGAACTAACCCAGAATTGCCAATGAAAAGAAAGCTTTGGATATTGATTAGAAGAAAGAAACGATTGTGGGAAAGATTAAAATTGTTAAAAAAGAACAGGGGGTCTAGTATAGAGGCTAAGGAAGTGGATCTGGAACGCAGACAAATAAACAATAAAATAAGGTGGGAAACAAGGAGGGGGGTGAAGGAGAGGGAGAGAGAGATAGCTAGAAATGTGAAGGATAATCCAAAAATATTCTGGAAGTACATTCAGGAAAAATTAACAAGAAGAGTAGGGATCCCAGAGCTGGTGGGGGGGTTGAATGATGGGAGTAGAGCGGAGACTGATAAGGAGAAAGCAGAGGTGCTGGGGAAATACTTTGGGGGGGTACTAACAGTGGAGTCGGAGGATGCAGTGCCTACTATTCCCATCAAACAGGCACCGGCACTAGAACTAGTAGAGTTTTCCCATGCTAGAATAAGAAGGGCTATAGAAAAAATGAATAGAAGTAAGTCACCGGGACCGGATGGGATACACCCAAGAATCATAAAGGAAGGAGGGGAGATGTTAGTAGAGCCATTGAAAATGTTATTTGAGGTATCGTTTAATACAGGACAAATCCCGATGGACTGGAGAGAGGCGAACATAACAGCTATATTTAAGAAGGGAAAGAGAAATGACCCAGGGAATTATAGACCAGTCAGTTTGACAAGTGTTGTGTGTAAACTAATGGAAACGGTAATTAGAGAAGGAATAATGGATCATATGAAGTCAAACCAACTTTTCAGTGGGAGACAGTTTGGATTCTTGCCGGGGAGGTCGACGGTACTACAGCTAATTAAGGTGGTAGATGATTGGATGCAAATTTTAGAAGATGGTGATGTAATAGACGTGGTATATTGCGATTTTATGAAGGCCTTCGATAAGGTCCCACATAAAAGGTTAATAGAGAAAGTTAGAAGCTATAATATAGGGGAGAAATGTGTGAAATGGATAGAAGCCTTCCTGAAAGATCGGAGACAGAGGGTATTGGTGAATGGAATAGGCTCGGGGTGGAGGGAAATTACAAGTGGGGTACCTCAGGGATCTGTGTTGGGACCATTGCTGTTCGTTATATTTATCAACGACTTGCCTGAAGTTATAACTAATGGAAGTGAGGTATACCTGTATGCGGATGACACTAAACTGTATAGAAGAGTGAGGAGTAAGGAAGATATGGGTTTGCTTCAAGGAGATGTGGAGGGCATGAAGGGATGGTCTGAGCATTTGGTAATGCCTTTTCATCCAAAAAAATGCAAGTACATGCGGATTGGGACCAGCAAGATAGACAAGGTAGGATACAGTATGTATGAAGCGATGGAGGAAGTGAGTGCAGAAAAGGATATAGGAGTAGTGATAGATAATAAGTTAAATTTCTCAGAACATTTAGCGGAAAAGATAAACAAAGCCAATAGAATTGTAGGGCTGATAAGGAGGACATTTGTGTCTCTTGACGAAGAAATCTTCAGGAATCTATATACAGCGCTGGTTAGGCCACACCTGGAATATGCAAACCAAGTTTGAAAGTAATCTTGATAAAGCATGGAGCTGGATACACAGGCATAGTTTGCCTTTTTCCAGAGGATCTACTGTAAGAAACTGTAAGAATAAAGAAACCCTTCTTGAAGCTTACTGGTTTATTCTCTGCCCCAGAAAGACCAACGGGGCTTTTGTTATGCAGGCTTGTGTTGAGCTCAGAGCCCCAAATCACCATTTGCTTCCTCAGTGGTCAATCTCGAGGGCCCTAACTTTGTCACAGTCTGGGGCTTCTCCTGTGAGACCACATATGACAAGAAACTTAATAAGTGCGTCTTTTCAAGTGACCCAAGCTATTGGCCAATGGGTCTCAGAACTGACATCCATGACAAGGTCTATTAACTGTCTAAGTTTTGCTACTAACAAGGACTCTGTACATATTGTTACTACACCCTTGTATTGAGTATTGTTCAGATGTGTGGGGAGGTTCCTCTCACACCGCTCTCCTAGACAAAGTTGAAAGGAAGGCCTTTCGTATCATTAACTCCCGTCCACTCATGAACTCTCTGCAATCTCTCTCTCTCCGCCGCAATGTTGCATCTCTCTCGCTATTCTATCGCTACTATAATAATCAGTGTTCCTCAGAGCTTTCCCACGTAGGGCACGTGGTACCCGTCTTGCAACTCAATCCCACCCCTACTCTGTGCAACTCTCCAACCCAAGAGTGAAACGTTACTCTCAAACTTTCTTCTACTCAACAGCTGAGCTCTGGAACTCTCTCTCAGAATCAGTCTTTCCCTCTTCCTATGATTTAAATTGCTTCAAACTCCGGGTGCCCAGGCATTTTGGCTCGAACGTCCCTTGATTTTGGCCCTGTCACTCTTTCAACTATGGGGGAGGCACTCGCTATAGGCAGTTCTGCCTTTTGCCTCAATCACATAGAAAAAAAAAAAAAAAAAAAAAAAAAAAAAAGTCATCACAAAAAGGAACACCAAGAACATCTCCCCACACCTTTCTCTATTCCTGCCTTGACAAGAGCAAAGATGCTCTATGCCCTGTTCCCTGCTAATGCACTATATACCTACTCTAAGTCTGTTATTCTTGGGAATAAGACACAATTGTGCTTTCCCCAGATGGTCCAACGGGGTTAGGAAAGAAAGTGTTAGCATCCCTTTTGCAAAGATAATTAAGGAAGCTGATCCTCAGGTGATCGCAAAATCCCATGATGGGCATATATGGGCCACTACCATTATTTTCTTCCATGGTTTTTCAGGGGAAGATATAGCTCAGACGGGCCTGTTGGTCCTCTAGCAATGCGTCCCTAGCCATATGCTTGTCGGTGCATCTGGAGAGGACCCAGATTACCAAACGTAGCTTTGGGGCAGGATGATGCCCCCCACAGACAATAAATAGATGGATATGTTTATTCATTGCTTTATTGCCAGTGTGTAAGGTCATGGAAGGTGTGTCCTACCTTTCACCTTGGATGAAAAAAAGGGGGGGGCGCGTTAAGTCCATGACAAGTTGGCAGGACACACAATCCGGAATGGATAACAAGAGTACTATTACTGCACTAGATCTGTTACATAACAATATCTATACGTTATTGCAACTATAAATGTATAACTTTATTCTAATTTTAATTTTGTGATATACAATTATCATTATTCACACCTCAGTAGTTCTGTCTTTCCGAGATAAGGCTTCTTTAATGGTACCCGCCTTATACATCGTTTTCTTACGACTATACTCTTATATTTAGACACATGTCACAGTTTTAGTCTTTCTAATAGATTCTCGCGGTTTAGCTTGATGAGCATATGTAGATCCCTCCACCGGTCGTGATATTCTAGGCATTAACGTCATTGACGTAAGGAGCCACCAATAAATTACGGTTTTGACAACCCGTAAGGGAAGGAAGGAAAAACTAATATTTATTGGTGGCTCCTGGAGTCAATGACGAAAAGTGCCCTCCCACCATCCCCTTCCCATACACATGCTCAACTTGATATTACATTAGAGGAAGTCCCTGAGAGGGACACATAGCTAGCAGTGTATGGGAAACAGAGGAAGATCAGAGCGCGCATAGGCGCGGTGTTCAAACTGTGCTAATTATTTTCTTTTTTATTTCCTACTTTTCAGTGGCTCCGTCCCAATGACGTACCGTAGGAATGATTAAGGGGTACCCCCTATGATGATCTTGGTTCTCGACCGCCGTGATCTAGGTTAACCCGGGCTCAGAGGAGCCCGGAACGAGGCCATATTAACATAGGCACTTACGTCATTGACTCCAGGAGCCACCAATAAATATTAGTTTTTCCTTCCTTCCCTTACAGGTTGTCAAAACCGTAATATAAGTCGTATATATTTCTGTATGGATACACATGACCAAATATTTTGTGTTATGCAAGTTCCTTCCATTACTCACAGACTCTAGGAGTCATGAGATAGGATCATAATTTTATATATGAATTGTTATTCTTAAGCAAAGTTGTTTCTTGAATGTTGGACACATTTGGGATCAATTGGCACATGTACCTACGAGGTTATGTACATGCAGGTCTTCTTTGAAGTACGCTGCCTGCATTCCTTTTCCATTTTTCAATTTATATATTCTGTATGTACAAAATATCGATTAGAATGCTATATTTGGATGTTGTTTCTCAGCCTATTGTTGATTTGTTAGTGGTTTGATATTGTCACGAATGTCCCCCTCCAGTCTTGAGATATCAGGCATATCGTCAATGATGGAGGGGCCACTAATAAATTATAGGTTTGAGTCGCAGAGGGAAGAAGGAAAACCTAATATTTAGTAGTGGCCCCGAAATCATTGATGATGCAGGCCCTCCCTTCCATCCCCTTCCCATCCATTGATGTTTTAAGTATCTTGATATACCATTGATGGCGGGATGACGCTTGACGGAGAAGCGTCTCACGGAGATACTCCGCACGGGAAAACATCCACAAGTTTAGGAAGCTTGGTTTATAGTATTTCTAAAATTTGATTTGATTTGATTTTTTACAAAGTTTTTTCGTAGTGAGTACCCAATCATAAGGACGATTCCATAAGAGAATTAGCGTATGCTTATGACGTGGCTTCTCTTTCTCCCTGTGACGGCTGTTTCAAACGAGCTGACGCTAGGCCTTGAAAGTTGCACCAACCAGACTTAATTTAGCCCCAGCCAAATCCACTGCAACCCTCCTCACAAGCTGGACAGGAGATCACGCATACTCCCCGCAACTCACCATAAACAACATACCCCTAACACACACACACTCACCCAAAATCCTAGGAGTAACATATGCTACTCAAATGACATTCAAATAGCACACCACAAACATTAAAAAGAAACTGACACCCAGACTTAACGCCCTCAGGTCACTTGCCCACACAAAATTTGGACACAACAAAGAAACCACTACCACAGTTTACAAACAATACATAAGATCAGTGATGGAATACGCAAGCCCGGCCTGGGCTTCTAACCTAGCTGAAACACATCATAAGACCTAACAGACTATTCAAAATAAAGCCCTAAAAATCATCACAGGCTGCACAGCTACTTCACCTACAGATCACCTACATCAAGAAACCAAAGTCCTCAAAGTCAAAGACCATCTGGACATGAGAGGCACTCAGTTCCTGGCAGCAGCCTCCACGAACCAACACCACCCACTACACTACATGGCAACACATCCACAGACACCAAGAAATGTTAAAACAACACCCAGCATGTGTGGGGACTTTAACTGCAAGGAAGTGAATTGGGAAGAACTTGAACCCGGAACAGGAGAGGAAAGTTGGGGCTATGAATTTTTAAGTATGGCCATGGAAAATTCTATATACCAACATGTAAAAGAGTCAACAAGAGTAAGGGGAAGTGATCAACCAGCTAGATTGGACCTTCTCTTCACAAGAAGGGAGGAGGAGGTTCCAAGTATTCAGTACCTATGCCCACTAGGAAAAAGCGACCATGCAGTTCTCGACATAGACCTACTATTGAAGCATAATCTACCCAAGGAAAGGGAAAAGCACAAGGAAAATCACTGGATGTATTCCAGAACCGATTTCGCAGGACTACGGGATTTTTTCAAGTCACAAAATTGGGATCAGGTGTTATCTGAAAGTGAGGTAGACAAAAAACTCAAGGCATTCATGGAGATCTATGATACTGGTATAAAAACTTTTGTCCCAAAGTACATTAATAACAGATGTGACGTCTACCAGCGTTGGCAGAATCGCCTCTCGTTAGCCACTAGCGCTCGCCAGGGACATCGAAATGGGCTACAGTTATCAGAGAATGTTGTTCTTTTTTTCCTAGTAATCGTATTGTCACAGACAGTCCAGTGGTGGTCTTTGTTTTTGTCTGTGACAACGGGTTATATTTTATATCAATAGTAGTGATGATAGCAACAGCGTGGGAAGAGAGAGACTTTTTGAAGCGAGATGGTAGTGAGTGTCTGTAGGTGCGGGCGCTGTGTCACGTGACACCTGCTGTCTTGTGACGTCTCGGCTCGTGATTGGCCGACCATCGCGCCTTTGCGGGCTCCTGTGTAACTAACCTCCTACACGAGGGTTCCCAGGAGCTGTCCTCCTCAGGACAGGCTAGGCGCGCATGCATCTAACACCCCTTTGCTTACTCTCCCCCGATCACCACCTTTAGAACTGTTTCTCTCTCTGAACTTCTTCTTTTCCATTACTCTCACCTTTATTCAATTACTTATCCCCTTGGGTTCTGCATACGGTTTCCATAGCCGGCCCATTGTATTGCATGCGCCGTCCTCTGAGATATTTACATGTACTTAGAATAGGTTTGAGGGTTCTTAGTTAGTATAGGTTATGAACTCTGTGTGTCTCCATTATTGATTTAGTGTCTCTGCTCTTTTATTTAATGCTAGACTGGGATAAGGTAACTGTAGTCGTTGTCATCGATGTGTGTACGGTTTGCTTATACCTACACGACTTCGACCGGTCCTGTGGTAGCCTATGTTGTCTTTTCGGTTGCAGCTTTGTGTTGACTGAGGGCTTTGGCCTGTACCAGTTCCACACTTTGCTGCCTCTTTGCTTGGCTTTAGAGGGTGCCAGGATAGAACCAGATACTTGTGATCTGGATCTATCAAGAGAGCACCCTAGTCAATTAACGTAACTTAAAGGATGCAGTCTTAAGGACATCGCTAGGCTACGAGCCTGTCTTGCTCAACCCCAGTTCCTTACCTAGAGTATCCCAGCTAGTCATTATTAATTGAGTAGACACTTATTAGTATTTAATATAAGCTCTTTGATATGTGCGCATTATTATTCACAGCATTTATTAGTCTAGGTTGTTGCTGAGCCGCACAACCATAGTAGGCTGTTTCGTTGATGAGGAAGTACTTCTTTTAGTGTCGAGCATTACTACCGTTGCGCATTTATAGTATTCTCGTGTCAGTTAACATTATATGTCCTATCTTTTTGTGTATTCGCTTTACACGTGTGGTGTCCTGCCTCCTGCCTTTATATAGTTTAAGATACGAGCATCTTATGAGCATCAGACTTTCTTCAGAAGTTTCCAGGTCTATACTGTAGGACTATACTTCACTTTCTTTCAGATAAGAGTGAAGAGTTTATTGTTGTTTAGAGTAACTGTATTGAAGCATTGAAGCATCTTTTTATTGTATTAAATCTTGTAGTGATTTAATTGATCTTTCCATAGATTCCTGTTTATGCATTTTAACGTAACTTGCATCATGTTTGTTATCAGGCTATACCAGTGTGGGTTAGCCTGAAGTAGAGTACATTTATGCCCAGTTAAGGATACCCCATTATCGTAGATTAACTCTGGAGGGCTATAGGTGTTTTGTTCGCCGGCATATAAGTTCGAGGGTTTGGATCTAGCGTACCGTTGTTGCATAGTGCCCTATTACTAGTCCAATCATTAAGTGCCCTTGTTTTATTCGCAGTCCCAGTCGTAACACAGAAAAAAAGGAAATCGCAAAGAATGGTTTAACCGCGAATGTAGGCTAGCACAGGAAGCAAAAAACAAAGCCTGGAAAAAGATGAGAAACTGGGATTCGGAAGATAACAGGCAAAAGTATAAAGAGGAGAGAAACAAATACACAGAAATGAGGAGGAGGTCAGAGGCAAACCATGAGAAAGGGATAGTGGAGAACTATGAAAAGAATCCAAAAATGTTTTTCAAGTTTGTAAACGGCAAAAGGAAGATAAAAGCCACAATCGTAAAGATTAAAAGTGGAAACAGAATCATAGAAGAGGATACAGAAATTGCGGAAGAACTAAATCGAAATTTTGCATCAGTATTTACAAAAGAAGGAGAATTCATTACACCAGAAACCAATGCGATAGGTACAGAGGAAATGCCGGAAGTCACATTTAACAGAGTAGAGCTCATAGACATAATGAGTAAGGTGGATCCAAACAAAGCCGCCGGACCGGACGGAGTATCAGGCTGGATTATAAAAGAAAATGCCAAGGAACTGAGTACAGTATACCATTATATGATATAATGACCAAATCATTGGACACAGGGATAGTACCTACAGAATGGAAAAGAGCAAACATTATTCCTATATTTAAGGGAGGAAGCAGAGATAAACCACTGAACTATAGACCTGTATCACTATTGAGCATCCTCATGAAGATTCTGGAAGGATTAATAAGGGACAAATGGGTGAACTACCTGGAATCCAAAAGATTAATTACTGACCGACAATTTGGATTCAGAGGAGGCAGATCATGTGTAAGCAACTTGTTGAGTTTTTACGCTAGAGTAATAGACACAGTGGACCAGAGGGAAGGATGGGTAGACTGTGCCTACCAAGACTTTAAAAAGGCATTTGACAAAGGTCCACACAAGAGATTGCTGTGGAAATTAAAACATGAGGGAAAAGTAGGAGACAAACTGCTGAAATGGATGGAGAGCTACCTTAGCGGAAGACAGATGAGAACAGTAAGGGGGAAATCGTCAAACTGGACTCAAATTACGAGTGGAGTACCACAAGGATCTGTCCTAGCCCCAATCATGTTTCTAATATTTGTAAATGACTTACCTGAGGGACTAACAAGCTACATGAGCATGTTTGCGGATGATGCTAAGCTGCTTAAAACGATCAGAACCCAGGAGGATTGCCTTGAGCTCCAAGCAGATTTGCAAAAGATCCATGAATGGAGCATCAAATTGGAATATGGAGTTCAATGCAGGGAAATGTAAGACTCTAGAAATGGGTAAAAGCAAGTACAGACCTAGAAAAGATAATAAACTAGGAAACGAAGTGATTCCCAAAGCAGAAAAGGAAAAAGACTTGGGGATAGAATTTAAGGATAACATGTCTCCAGAAAGCCACGTAAATAAGATAGTGAGAGAATCACTAGCACTATTGGCAAATATCAGGATGTCTTTCAATTATCTTAATGAAAACACCATTAAACAAATAATAACGGCAATAATAAGACCCAGGATGGAATATGCATCTGTAGTGTGGTCCCTTCACATGAAGAAACATATCCACAAAATTGAGAGGGTACAGAGAGCAGCTACGAGGATGATCCCAGGTTTGGAAAATTTGGAGTACCAAGAGAGGCTCGAGAGATTGAAGCTACCTACACTGGAACAGAGAAGGAAACGAGGACAGCAAATTCAGATATACAAATGTGTTAGAGGTATTGACAACCTCACTTAACTGCTGGGCGGGTGCCCAACCCCGAAAGGGGTTGAAATAGGGGAGCTATCCCCCGCCAAAGGCGGCTTTCTAGGCCCTTTCCTAGCTGATGCTGAGAGGATTGGGTTCTAGTCATGTGGTGATGGGCTGGTCTATCAGAGTGAGAACTGAGCAATCTCTGCCATACCCATATCTTACTCTGACTCTTCCTTTTACTTATATATTTTCTAGATCTCAAGTGATGGCGTCTCTTCCGTGGATTGACCTCCCAATCTACCAAGATTGGAAGCCAAAGCGTCACATTTTTCCTTTGCCCCTCAACTTTCTCTTCATAATTGCTGAGGGGCACAGGGCCCTGGGTGGGTCTTTGGTTTCCCGGGCGTTTCCGCACCCTCCTCAGCTCCCCGCCATGGAGTGGCTTCGGTCACCCAGGCTTTATTGTGGTCGGCAGGGAGGGTTCTGTTGGGGCGCTCGGTTATGGCCTTGGCCTTGCTCGGGGCCTTGGGGCTGTTCGGCCAGGCAGCTTGGGGAACAACAACAACAACTGCTGAACAGAAACAGATTTTCCATTTCCTTATTTGGGCTGATAAGGAGGACATTCGTGTCAATGGATGAAGAAATCTTTAGGAATCTCTATACAGCACTGGTTAGGCCGCACCTGGAATATGCGAACCAGGTGTGGGCTCCATATATGGTAAAGGATATAGAAGCAGTGGAGAAAGTGCAGAGGAGAGCTAGCAAGCTGGTACCAATGTTGAAGAACGCGGATTATGAGCAGAGGTTGAGGACACTGGGACTTCCGACACTGGCATATAGGAGAAAGAGAGGGGATATGATATAGAGACTTTTAAGATAGTGTCAGGAAAGTATGATGAGGATGTGTGTGAAGGTATCTTCTTGATGCGGGAGGGAACAAGAACGAGAGGATACTCTAAGAAAATTTACAAGGAAAGGAATAGGCTTGAAAAGGCAAAGAACTCTTTTTGTGATAGAGTGGTAAATGAGTGGAACGCACTGCCCCAGTATGTAGTCGATTCCGAATCAGTAAGGAAGTTTGAAAGTAATCTTGATAAAGCATGGGGAAGACAAGATTTGAAGTTTGATTACAAAGCAAAAATGCAGAATAGTAAAAATTTTGTGTCTGCTACCGCCGCCGCCAACACCGTGAACGACCGCAGCAGTGCAAGTACTGGCACTGAGCTGGATACACAGGCCTAGTTTGCCTTTTTCCAGAGGATCTACTGTAAGAAACTGTAAGAATATAAGATACATGAAATGAAAAACGAAGAACAGTCTTTTAATAGATTCATAATATCCTGCTGTGCTTTATAGATACATAATAGTTTGGTACCACGGGAGATGTGTACAGTCAACAAGACAACGACGACGACGTCGGAGGGCCCGGCGTCACGCCAATATGGCCGCCCGACATTCTGGAACAGATACGAATCGACTCTCGCTCGGCTCGGAACCGCGTACATTTGTATAATTGTGCGTATTTATCGATTGTTTGCCGCAATTGTGGTTCTAGCGTAGTTTTGATTGCGTGTAGATAAATTGCTCGTATTTTGAGGGATCACTGTATGTACTGTATACAGTAGGGTCCCGCATAAAACGTGTTCGCATAAAACGAGTCTCGATTAAAACGACCGACCTAAAATTCGCTTTGTACGAAATATCGTCGCTTTGTATGAAATGTCGTTCGCTTTGTACGAAATATAGTTCGCTTTGTACGAAATATCGTTCGCTTTGTACGAAAATTTTCGCTTACAGTGAAAATTGACGATATTGCGCCACCAAAATGCTGTGTTCACATAAAACGAAATCGCATAAAACGCCCTCGTTTATCGACCATAAACTCGTTTTATGTGAGACCCTACTGTATACTCAGGCACATACCCCATAGCTGGGGGTGGCTGACTCGAGGCAGAGCTCGAACAGAAGTACCTTGTAAAAAATAGAAACTTGATTTGTGGATTTAGAGAAATCTTTCGACAGAGTATCCAGAGAGGTTATGCAGTTGGCCATGAGAAAACTTAGTACTTCCTTACTGATTCGGAATCGACTACATACTGGGGCAGTGCGTTCCACTCATTTACCACTCTATCACAAAAAAGAGTTCTTTGCCTTTTCAAGCCTATTCCTTTCCTTGTAAATTTTCTTAGAGTATCCTCTCGTTCTTGTTCCCTCCCGCATCAAGAAGATACCTTCACACACATCCTCATCATACTTTCCTGACACTATCTTAAAAGTCTCTATCATATCCCCTCTCTTTCTCCTATATGCCAGTGTCGGAAGTCCCAGTGTCCTCAACCTCTGCTCATAATACGCGTTCTTCAACATTGGTACCAGCTTGCTAGCACTCCTCTGCCCTTTCTCCACTGCTTCTTATCCTTTACCATATATGGAGCCCACACCTGGTTCGCATATTCCAGGTGCGGCCTAACCAGTGCTGTATAGAGATTCCTAAAGATTTCTTCATCTATTGACACGAATGTCCTCCTTATCAGCCCAAATAAGGAAATGGAAAATCTGTTTCTGTTCAGCAGTTAAGTGAGGTTGTTTCCATTTCTCTCGAAAGTTGTTTCAAAGCTTACCGCTCTCCCTTGGCTAAATGATGTTAAGCCAATTCCATAATACTGTATGTATATGAGCTGATGAACTATCTCACTTAATACTATGTAAGAAACTATATATTACTTTTAGACTTAAAACTTTACCACTAGGCCCAATATTTCGGTTGATCCGTCTCGGATGCAAAACTATCGATTGATGGCACAGATCCAAAACATCAGCGTTGCTCAACCACTACCAATGCGAGTTAATTTACGTGTTTGTCTTAATTTTATACATTAAATGTATTTTGTGTGGTAGGTAGGGTATAATAACATCTTTGTACAGTAATATGTTATATATCTTATGGTTTTTAGGTAGAAATAGTACAACTTCGGTTGGTGCCAGAACCAATACCTATTTTTCCCATTTATCTTTAACTTCCATGTACAGTCCTCCCTCGGGTAGCGCGGCTTTGGACAGTGCGGTTTTGCTCTAACACGGGTACCCCAAATGTGCCAAGTCAGCATCTAACACGCTTTTTTTATGTAGCGCTCGTGGCGGGTGGTCGGCATCTCTCGGCATCTGTCGGCCTGTGACGGCAGACTCGTCAGACCCGTATATACCGGCGTGTATAAGACACATTTATAAACCTCCAAAACCATGGATGGCCTTATACGACGAATATACTTTCAATGCAAGTTAATTTGAAACACCGAGATTCGTCAGCTGATTTTCCGTGTGTTATTTTTGAGTCAGTTTGTGTGTGTGTGTGTGTGTGTGTGTGTGTGTGTGTGTGTGTGTGTGTGTGTGTGTGTGTTGTTCTTGTGTGGCTATGTCTAAACCCGAGTTTTTCTGTATGCAATAAAATGTTATTATAATTTACTCTATGGAATTGAATTTCATTTTACCAAATAATATTTATAATAGTAAAAGCCAAAGAAAAATACATTAAACTATAACTCTAATGAAGGCGGTAGATTGTTGGCAAGTTTAGCCAAGCTGCCGCCGCCTGCCTCTCACGCAGACGACATGTGGTTTGTTATTGTTGTACTATAGCTGAGCAGCATTGTTTTCGTGTCAAATAAATGGCATTTCATAGTATCAGTCAGGACCCCCAATTCGCGAGAATAGGGGTGACAGGAGGCATCGCGTATTGTGAATTCGTGTATTGTGGAACTAACTTTAAATGGGAATAATTAGATTGGGTGACATCTCTCAATTATGGCCTATTTTCGACATTTCTACAGTACAGTCTATATCTTATATATAAGAAGAACAATGAATAAAAATATGAAACCTTACTTTAAAATTAGTAGTAGATAGGCTAGGACTAGGACTAGGACCGTAGGACTTCACAATTTTCTCCAACTTCTCCCTCCCTGACCAATTCGTACAAACAGTTTACTCTGACAAGCCTATTGCACAGTTTCCTTCTCCTTTTTTCTTGCGATCCAACACTTCCACCTTCATTTTGTGTGTTATCTTCTTATATTGGCGTGGCATGGCGAAAAAAGTGGCAGGCACTACAAACGTTTGGTCACTCCGCACGGCTATGAGCGCTTGAGCGGGACTGTGGGAGGGAGGGAGGGAGGGTAAGCGGGAGGGAAGGCAGGCGTATGCCCGTCTTCTTCTTTTTTCGGAGCTACTCCTGGGCCTCGTGAAACGTAGACGTGCTCGCGTATCAAGCGGGAATAGCGGATTTGGCCCCTTCTTAGCTCTCGATTCGTGTATTGTGGTACCACCTCGCGTAATTAATGTTTAATTAATTAATGTTATTTTCGAGGGGTAACTCGTGTATTAGGGTTTTCGTGCATTGTGGAATCGTGTATTGGGGGTCCTGACTGTACCAATGGTCTTAATTGGATATATTATTGACCCCTAGTATGAAGGTATGTTGCCAACGTAATAATACTGACAAATAAATAGATAAATTGGGTGGTAAATGGGTCAAAAAGGGGACTTTGGGGGAGTGGCCAGAACCAATAGAATTAATCCCATAAGTTCTTTGCTTTGTGTAGCGTGTGTTTGCGTAGCGCGGCGCGGTCCCAGTACGATATACCCGCGCTACCCGAGGGAGGACTGTACACTCAAATAAAACTACGCGCCGACAACGCAGTACGCATCCCCCGCGTAATTTGAGGGTTCACTGTACTGTACATACATACTGTACTGTACATACTTCTCCTGGAGCTAACTAAGTAACTAACTATCACTGGTGCCATGGCCTGGCATAAAGCCAAACTGCATCTCATTAATGGCCAAACTCATTAATTATACCCTCAAATACTCTCTCACAAACTTTCATAACATGGTCAATCATTTTCAGTCTTCTGTAAAAGCCCCGATCCACAGTCACCTTTCCCTTTTTAAATATTTATTATCACACTCTTTTGCCAATCGTCAGGTACCTTCTCATCCCTTACAACTGCGTTTATCAGCTGTAACACCATTAGCACCCAAACCTTCCCAGAAGCCTTCAGCATCTCGGCAACAATGCACGAGTAGCCTGCGGCTTTACCATTATAGTGAGTGCTATATACAGTACAGTATATATTTTTTTGTAATATTATATATATCTTATCAATATTTTTATTTTGTACTATTGTTAACGTCTTGTCAAGTTGCAAATTTGATTTTAATAGAACATGTTAACACTAATTGTAGTTTCTTTTATTCATGCAGAGTTTGGTAATATTTGCCAGAACATCCCGGACTTCCCAAATTGACTAATTCCCTGAACGTGACGATAGTGCATTGTTATGTGTGCAATTAGTTTGCTTGGGAACCAGATTAACTTGATCATGTAGTAATGTACACCCTATGTGGTGGATTGTGTTCTTTCATTTCATAAATTTTATTTTAGTAAGCGTTGTTTCCACATAGCGATTTTGATATGTTGTTTTGACTTTATATTGTCTTTGTCCCAGTTTTGGTTTGACTTTGTTTGCAAGTTTTACATTTTAATTGTACTTTTAACAGCTGTACTGTATGATTAATCCACAAGGAGGGCCCTGCACTGGCTCCACATAACTCAGGTGTTCCCTGTCCTATTCAAACTCCATATTTAACAGTTGGTCATAGTACACCCTCCATGCTTTCCTGATTTTGTTTTCAGTATGCACCACCACACCACGGTAATTTTGATGCATTGTTTACCTGCCACATCCTTATTGCTATTTCTCATCGTCTAGCTAACTCGTACAGTATATGGTATTTTTATTTTCTAAATTATTCACCCAATCTGAGAGAAGGTTTTGTATAGCTTTCCTGACTCTATGAACCTCCCTTCTAGCCCTGCGCCTACCCGCAAAGTACTCATCCCTCTTCCCTACCTTCTTCCATGCCTTAAAACTGTTTTTTTTCCCTCTGATGGCATCTATGACGTAAGTCACCCCAGCACCAGGAAACTCCACTTCTCGGGGGTCTTTTCGTCACACCACAAACTTTGTGCATTCAGTAGGCTACGCTTCAGGAACTCCCAACTACAGTACAGTATTATGGACATTATCTATGCTGTCTCCTGTTTTCCTTACTTCATTTAACATTTCTTTATAGAATCTATCTTTATATTCTGATTTATCAAGCAACCAGCCTCTTTTCTTTAGCAAATACACTCCCCCCCTGGTGAAATTAAATGTATCACTATTCAAAGAGAGAGAGCATTGTGACTTGCTCTCCATTATGATGAGTACAGTATCTTAATCTTGCCTCCTCTCTTCCTGTGTCTGTGCCTCACCACTCAGTTCTCAAATCAACCTTATATTATGATGAGCATCTCTATCTTTGTCTCCTCTACTCTATCCCTGCCTTACCACCTCAGGATTCAAAGACAGACAGACAGAGAAGAGAGAAATCAAACTTACCCTTTATTCCAATCCCTGTCTTGTCTCCTCTGTTCCTGCCTCTGTCTCACCACCTCAGGATTATCACAGAAGGGCCTAATCTCTGGTCTGGGCGGTTCTTCCCTGGTAGGAGCGTCGGGATACGTAGCTCCGTTCTCTGTGGCGTGCTCCGGGGATGGCTGCTTGCTGCCTGGCTTACTGGTCATCTTGTTCACTACTCTCTGCACCCCTCTTGTGTTGTTCCTAATGTTCTTTGGTCTCGCACTATCTTGGGACCTTGGGGAGTTGGAACTATCAGCACAAGTTAGGAACAAATTATTTAAAGGGTAAGTGTGTACAGTATTGTGCTTACATAAAATAACGGGTTTGACAACCCGAAGGGAAGGAAGGAAAACTAAATATTTAGTAGTGGTTCCGTAGTCAATGACGTGAGAGCCTTATTATACAGTTGGGTCCCCATCTATGCGTGATCGATCTATGTGATTCGCGATCTATACGAGCTACCAAAAATATTAATTTAATTGAAATGACAGGGTTGAGCATCCCAATCACGCCCGAAAGGATAGCAGTGATACAGAGCAGCAGGAGAAAGAAGAATAAGACCAGACCAATTTCCCAGGCTCCAATACCAGCCGGAATAGGTCAGCCTACCCTGTTTCCCGGATTTTCCCATACTCTAATCCCCGGGAAACTAGGTCAGTTAAGAAGTTCGAGTCCCCACCAATCGCAGGGACCCCAGCTCCTCCAATGGCAAGGACCGAGACAGAAGCCCAAGGAATCTTGTCACCTCCAGCCGGATTTGCAGTATGATGAGGAACTCTTTATACAAATGCAACATCAAGAACCCTCTCAATACCTGAATAGATGGGAATCCCAGTAACCCCTCTACAGTACCTTCCGGGAAGACTGGGGATAGTACAACCTAAGTGAATAGTGAAAGAACTACAACCTATAGAATAAGAAAAGCTAAATATTAAGATGAATAGAAAATGATCCATTACGTCACCATAGTACCCTCTAAAAATAGGGCAACCATATTGAAAGATCCAGAATCTTTGTGTGCATAAATTAATATCTACCATGTATTTTTAGCTTAAGAACTACCTTCACCATAGCCAAAACAACGATATCCACATGTCCTTATGTTACCGAATTAGACCAAACTGAACACTAAATATAACCCAAATATAGCCTGAGTGAAACTGAAAGAAGTTAGCAAATACTATTGCTTTCCTTCCACTGGCTACAAACCAGGAGTGGGATTGGATTGGTACTGTTCATCCTGAACAAGAGAGTGTGCTGCCCTGCCCCTGAAGTGAAAGGCCAGTTCCCCTCCACGTCCAGCCCAGCCGAACTCCGAGTCCTAAGTCGTCCAGACTCTCGTTCATGGCCACCCCGATCCTATACCCTAAGTGTCTCTGAGTGTTATAAGTTGTGGCTATTGTTGTGAAGGTAAGATAAAATGAGAGTATTCTATTGCACTTAATTGTAGATCTGTGCCTAAGATCTATCTTGAATCTGTGTTCTCCGTGTAACTTCATTAAATTTGATCGGTACAGTGTTTTATTAAGTACAGTACAAAATATTGACAAATTAAATTGTGTTAATCCTTCAAAAAAACTAAATTGTATGTACGTTACAGTCATTTTTACACGTGTTATTTAACCAGAATACTCTCAGATTTTATTCCTATGTGTTAATTATTCTTTGTGTATTCAAGTCGAAGTGAAAGTGTATACCGTGAAGTGATTCCCTATTTTATTCAATATCTACCTAGAACCTACGCCCAATTTAGGATTTATATATCCATATAATTATCACCAGAGAATTGATATTCCCATTCATTTAATTTGAAAGTAAAGAACCCTTCCGTCGAGTTAGATTTAACTTGTAATCAAGATACTTGAATTCTATTAGTTCTTGTGAGTAATCTAATCATAATCGTGATTCGGTTAATATAATTCTTTCCACCTTTTTCGAGGAACTCAGATTTTCCAGGTCTTGATTCAATCTGCCTATTATTTGGTTTTGGATTATATTTATTACTTAATATAGTAATCACTTGATTATATTCGTATTTATGTTATAATACAACGCTACGTTAGTTCTGCGTTCTTCAAGATCTTATTTATACTGTATAAGTAAAACTTCTTTATTACTACCCCTTAGGATATTCCTGAGATATAACTTCAGTATTATCATTAGTAACTAAATCGCTATTTTGATAAGCTATTTTCCCGCACGTAAATAAGTGTGCTCTTTAACCCTCTCCGACATATGACGCGATTTTGAGCCTATTGGGGATACTTTAAAGCCTTTGTTACCATCAGGGGTATTTAGAAACCCTTAGTTTAGTTACTTCAACCTCTGCAGTTGTCTTTGAGGTAGCTGTGGGCAGAAAACTAATTTTGGAGAGGTAATTATAAGAGTGAGAGAACTCTATTTCTTATTGCTAATCTGGCAACCTCTGCATCATAAATGCGTGAAAGGGTTAAGACTCGAATAAATTATTCTTGCATTCATAAACTTCTTGCATTTATAAACTTCATATTATTCCTCACAAATCAGTCACTATAGTTATTGTGATTCTGAGTTCATTTGTCCGTGTAAATTAACCTCATCCATGGTCGAATTTTATCTTTGTGTCCCGTGTGAGAGATTATTCACAATAATTCTTAGATAGTTGTATTCCAAAGTAAACTATTTACTATCTTCCTCTCTAGAATTAAATAAACCGCCTAACCTTATCCCCTAATATAATATCGCATTAAAGATATAGCTATTGTTCAAGACCGCAGTCCACCTGAACTATAGGCTATAACGCGGCTCCTTTGATGTACCTACCTGCACGCGGGCTGTATCTACCTGTTGTTTACCACCCGACCAGCTCCGCGGCTGAGTGATAAGTTTCACACTCTATCGTATCTTGTCAGAATACTTCACGCTAGACACTTCGCTCACATATGTATTATTGTCAAGGATTCTTGTCTGTGTATATGTTTATCTGAATATCTTTGTGTATTTCCATGCTTCCATTGCCACTCAAGTAATAACTTGAAACTTATTAGAGGATGGAATTACAGTAAACTTCCGTTAATCCGAAGGGCAGCGGACCGGCCCTCGTTCGGATTAGTGGATTTTTCGGATTATCGGACTTTACCCCTATGAACCTGTGTATGACGAAAACATTGAGGCATTAGGCCACCCAAATGACACAATGGTGCACACACACATCATATGTTCATGAAATCACTTCAAAAGTTTATCATTGTCATTGTAGCCTATTACCTACTTCAAAACATTTTGATTAATGGTCAAAGGAATCTGCTGATATAAACGTAAACACCATATGTCCGCATCGTCGTCTTCTTCTTCTTCCGTCTACTAGCGAGTTTGTCTTGCTCTTGAAGATCAGATCAGATGTGGTTCGGGAAGTAATGCCTTAACAACGGCACTTCCCTGAGAGGTTCTTGTAATTTTCCTTTTGTGATTTTCCTTTTGTGACATGCTCTGTTATATTATATTGTATTGAAAGCACCCTTGTCTTGTTGTCTTGAAAGCACCCTTGGGACGCTCCGATCACTGAACTATAAATAGTAGCGTATCGGAACGTCCAAAGGTGCGTTTTCAAGCTCAAGATTGAATGCGCTTGCAGAAAATGCGGTGCAAGCCAGTAGCGCATCGGAGCGTCCCAAGGATGCGTTCAAGAGCAAAACAAACTCTCTAGCAGACGATGTGGTGTTTACGTTTATATCAGTAGCTTCCTTTGACCATTAATCTGAATGTTTTGAAGTAGGTAATAGGGTACAATGACAATGGTAAACTTTTAAAGTGAATTCATGAACATATGATATGTGTGTGCTCCATTATGTGTCATTTGAGTGGACTAATGCCTCAAAAAGGGGACTTTGGGACTTCTTGAAATTCGGACCATCGGGTGAATTCGGATTTGGCCTCAAATTGAAAAATTCGGACTATTGGGAGATTCGAATCATCGGTCGTCGGATTAAAGGACTTTTACTGTAGTTCGCTCTCTTCTTCATGTTGTTGTTGTTGTTGTTCCCCAAGCTGCCTGGCCGAACAGCCCCTAGGCCCCGAGCAAGGCCAAGGCCATAACCGAGCGCCCCCACAGAACCCTCCCCACCGACCACAATAAAGCCTGGGTGACCGAAGCCACTCCATGGCGGGGAGCTGAGGAGGGTGCGGAAATTCCCGGGAAACCAAAGCCCCACCCAGGGCCCTGTGTCCCTCAGCAATTATGAAGAGAAAGTTGAGGGGCAAGGGAAAAATGTGACGCTTTGGCTTCCAATCTTGATAGATTGGGAGGTCAATCCACGTTAGAGACGCCGTCACTTGAGATCTAGAAAATATATAAGTAAAAGGAACAGTCAGAGTAAGCTATGGGTATGGCAGAGATTGCTCAGTTCTCACTCTGATAGACCAGCCCATCACCACATGACTAGAACCCAATCCTCTCAGCATCAGCTAGGAAAGGCCCTAGAAAGCCGCCTTTGGCGGGGGGATAGCTCCCCTATTTCAACCCTTTTCGCGGTTGGGCACCCGCCGTCTTCTTCGTCTCAACAGGGACACGTCGAGCTTAGTAAATTTGATAGGTAAATACTCAATCAGGACAACGATAACACAATAAACACACAGGTTAGATTACACTCTTATTTATTCAAAGCATGGGCATGTATATATATAAATGGTAGCACTAGACTATACTGTTATTAGAACAGCAAGTCAGTATAATCTTCTTCATGTTATACTGACTTGCTGTTCTAATAACAGTATAGTCTAGTGCTACCATTTATATATATACATGCCCATGCTTTGAATAAATAAGAGTGTAATCTAACCTGTGTGTTTATTGTGTTATCGTTGTCCTGATTGAGTATTTACCTATCAAATTCACTAAGCTCGACGTGTCCCTGTTGAGATATAGTCCACATCTAATTATCTGAAATTTGGATTCTTAAGATATAATACCGAAGCCTGTTGGATTACAACCCGGCATAACATTAATAATTCCAAACTGTGCGAATACCGTTCAAAGTGTGCGAGCGCCGAAATAAAGGTAAGCAAATCCGTGGAGAAACTCAAATGTGCGAGCTTCTTCTCAGCTGTGCGAGATACGTCATGCACAGTGACGTCACAGCCAGCTTCTGCGCCGCTTGGGTACCGGGTGGGAGGGAGTAGTCAGACATATTTTTTGCCCCCGCTCTGAGTGCACGACTAGGTCTGTGAGGAATTCGTATATCTTGAGCGGCTGAGCCACCCTAGTCCCTTGACTATTTACTTATAGAAGACTAAATTCATCTAATAAAAAGAAAACATGTCTGATATGAACATGATTGTCAATAATTTACATGCATTATATCAACATTTCTGAATTAAAAAATTAAAAAATTCATTGAAAGGCCTACACAAGAAAAGTTTTGCTTTTTTATAGAAAATATTCTAAACAATAAAAATAACTTCACAAATAAATTTAAGAATATAGTCTTTGCTTTTATGGGATATATTAGAGCTAATTCTAAGAAATCCACAACAAAATCCTATTTAAAGATAAAGTTATATCCACTTTAAATTATTCCTCTAAAATTTTAGACAAAATTAATGTTAATACAGTACTGTAGTCATATTAATTCAAAGAAAGTTAAGTCCATATTACCAGATGGTTTAAAGATTTCAAACCATTAATAGTGTATTCATATGAACAACCTGTTGGGTCTATTATTTGTAATTATAATAAAGTTTTAGGAAATCTTTCAGATAATGATATTTTCAATAATAATAAATGCGTATGTGAAAGAGTCATGGATATGCCAGCTAACAGACTTAATGCATTAGTAAAGTTCATTTATAGTCTGATATGTCATATATTAACAGGTGATGTAGAACTAGTTAAACATTTTGTAAACGACTAATTAGCGGAGCTATATCACAAAGGGTTTAAATATAGAATAGGGAATAATAAAGTAACATGGGACAAAATTTTAAAGGATATTGTTTTTTCAGTAAATAGATTAAAAGAGAAATTGTTAAAAATTGTGCGCTGCGATGCGAGAGAGCTAGAAGCATGGTCTAAATTATTTATTAAGTTAATTAGAAATTAAATTTTCTGGTTTAAAAATGAATTTAATCTTTCAGATTTTGTAGACTATAATTATAACAAGCTTAAAGCTGATTTAATAAATTTACATAAACATTTTGTAATCACTACAGTAGATAAAGTCAGCAATAATTATAGCTTCACATGTAAGCAATTTTATCTTGAAACATGAACAAAGAATTAGGCATTAAAGGTAACATATTACATAAAAATATTTGTGGTAATTCTGTTTATGAAATTCAAAATAATTTGATTATTGATAACTTAATCGATGAACATACCAAGAAAAATGTAACATTTGATATTAAACTTTCTGATAAGAACAAGTGCATTGCAACATTATACATGTTACCTAAATTTCATAAAAGACCTTATAAATATCGATTTATTGCCGGAGCAAAATTTGCTACCCCTAAAACTCTGTCAGAACAAGTCTTAATTGCTTAAAATACATTAAAAGTACTCATAAAAGATATTGTAATACCATCAAGACAAGAACTGGCATTAACTATTATTGGAGTGTTGACAATTCGTTAGAAGTTATTGATAAAATAAATACCATGCCGAAAGTTACCTCGGTACATAGCTTTGACTTTTCAACTTTGTATACCAATTTGCCTTTAGATTTAGTATATTCAGAGCTTTGCTTTGTTATAGATTTGCACTTTGACAGATTCGTTAATAGATTGGAGTGTTGACAATTCGTTAGAAGTTATTGATAAAATAAATACCATGCCGAAAGTTACCTCGGTACATAGCTTTGACTTTTCAACTTTGTATACCAATTTGCCTTTAGATTTAGTATATTCAGAGCTTTGCTTTGTTATAGATTTGCACTTTGACAGATTCGTTAAGAATGGTAATTATTTCATTAATGTTTATACATATTTTAATAATGTATCACTTAGCTCTACTCCCACTAGTTCAGTATATTTTGATAGAACTAAACTTAAAGATGCCCTTAAATTCCTCCTTTTCAATACTTATGTTAGATTTGGGCCTTACATTTTCAAACAAATATTAGGAATTCCTATGGGTGGAAATGCTAGCCCTTTAATTGCAGATTTATTCTTGCTTGCTTTAGAATTTAAATATATAAGACTTTTTCCCTAGTACAGTAAAAGTCCTGTAATCCGAACATGGATAGTCCGAAAATCCCAATGGTCCGAATTTTTAAAGGCGGCTGACGGAGCCATTTTCCGTTTACCAGTGATCTGATCGGTGGTCACACTCGCTAATTCCACTCGATTTTCGGACCCCATAGTGCTCGTAACTCCCTAGTGATGACTACTCAACACTTCTAAGCATTACTGGTAAGTAATGAAACAACCTATCCAATTAAGTCCATTGGTACTATAAAATGCCATTTATTTGACACGAAAACAATGCCGCCGATCTTTAGTTAAACAACAACAACACGTGTTGTCTGCAAGTGTGGCTACAAGTTGTTGTTGTTGTTGTTGTTGTTGTTGTTGTTGTTGTTGTTGTTGTTGTTGCTAGGCTGGCCAACAATCTACCGCCTTTAATAAAGTTACAGTTTAATGGAGTTTGCTTTGGATTTTACTATTATAAAGAGTATTAGGTAAAATGAAATTCAATTCCATAGAGCATTATTATCACTCAAGCCGCGGGTCCCGACAATTGTCGGGTGAGAGAACCATGGCTTAATCAGCGGGTCCCGACAATATTCGGGTGGGATTTTGAGCACATTATCGGCTCTGAGAGAGTCCACGCGTTGGGAGGACCGCAGGCGAGCTCTGACCGCTCGGCCTGGGCCGAGTGAGACAACTGCGAGCCTCACCACACCTCTACATCCCTGGCCTCTCGAGGACAAGGATATTTTGAGGAAATTACTGTATTTTAGGGTTTTTGCCCTCGTGTTGCAACATCATTGCAAGAGAACCCGTAGTCGTAGAAGGATGATTCAGGTGTCATTCGAAAGCTCTATTATGGCCCTTTCACGGATACATAATTGTATTACGCTCTGGCTCTTGTTTATGCATGAAAAAGAGCATGAAATGAAGCTCGTTTAGGGTAAATATGCCCGCCACACAGGTAGTAGAAATAACAAATATCCCCGTTCGACAGGGGTTATAATAACATTTATTGCATACCGTATATCAGTGACGGTCGATATAGCCACACAAGAACAAGAACACACACACACACACACACACATGTGGCGCCGACCTCCGAGCTGTCAACACCTCGCAGCTGCTCTCCGACAATGAGTTACCTTGTTTGAAGTAAATAGGAGTGTCTAAAGTGTTGTCCCGTATAGTTATAAAAGCATTTTCATAATTAGATGTTTTATGAGCATTTCATAAGCAATTAGATATTCCAATATAGTTGAAAATATGGATTAATTAAAACAGTTCCTGGAGTGAGAAGGGATAGTGGGGCGATTGTTTGTTTATAGGCTATATAGCAGACGACCACCTCGCGATGGCGGGAAGGCGTGAAAGCCTAGCTGGTGATGAGGAGAACTACGAGTTCGAAGGCTTTATCACCGAGGACAAGGATGATCAGTTGGCAAGTGTGAAAAAAAAGTTGATGGGTCTTGTGAGATGGAGGGGAGTGATGGAAAATTGGAGGAAGGAGTTAGGGGCAAAAGTAGAAGTTTTGTCTGATATGTGTGGCGCTGGTAGCTGGGTGGCTAGGCCTAGGCCAGTAAGTGACAGCCTAGAGGCAGTGATGGCCAGAGTAGACGAGTTAGTGGCGGAAAATGTGGCACTCAAGGCTCAGCTTAAGGAATATGAGGGCCACCTGAGTGAGGAAGTAAAAGTAATTAGTGAGGTAAAAAATGAGTGGACAAGGGTAGAGAGTGCAAAAGTGGTAGCCCTTGAAGAAATTGTGAAGGAGCAGAAGGAAGAGAGAGAAAAAGAAAAGAAAGAGTTTGAAAAAAATGTAGTGCAAGTTTTAAAGAAGAAAGAGAAGGTAGTGAGAGAGACAATAGATAGAGGTAAGTGTGTAGTAATCTTTGGAGATGTGGAAGAGCACCTGGCAGATATGAAGGTAAGAAAGGAAAGTGCTATGTGAAAGTCAAGGGGATACTGGAATACTTAGACGAGGGTTATGGATGGGTAAAAGACCTGGAGGAGGTGAGAAGGTTAGGAAAATATAAGAAGGGCGAGATGAGACCACTAAGAGTGGAACTTAAGTCTAGATCAACGGCAGAAGCAGTAGCCAATGTAAGCTGGAAATTAAATTTGACAGAGCTGAATCATATCAGGGTAAAAAAGGACCTAAGTGTAGAAGAACGAGAACAGTTAAGGGAACTACAAGCTAAGGCTGATGAAGAGAATGGAAAGTTGTCTGAAGAGCAAAAGAAGATTTTTTTTTGGAGAATAAGGGAAGGGCAATTAACCCATAAACGGCGGAAAAGCTCATAAGAGGTTTTACTGGGCGACGGCGGCAAAGCTCTTAAGAGGGAGGCCTAAAAAAAACATTTAAACGGCTCCAGTAGCACTAAAAAAAAAATTTTTTTTTTTCCCTATACCTCATATCACTCCTCCACATCCCCTCCTTCCCCCCTCCCCCTTCAATTATCACCTATTTTCCCTGTTATTCCCTAATTCGTTGGTATATTTTTGTGCTAACATTAGCAAAATGTGTGGAGGATGTGCTTACGTGCCTAGCGAGTGTGTTATACAACCGAGTGTGTGAATGAGTAGGCTCAGTGTGGCTTGAGGCCTCATGGAGAGAGGGGTTGCCTCAATTTTCTCCATAATTCATGAATGGGCTGGTCCATCTATATTCGCGATTTTGACCAGAAAAATTATATTTTCACTTGTTTTATTGTTGTTACAGGTTACTATCTTCATAGTGAAGGTAAAATAGGCTCATATGAATAAGTAATAACGATATTTATCGTAAAATGACGATTATAGGCCTGAATGGAGCCAATATGCTCGCCCATGGGCAGCTAGTTCAATACCCCCCCTTGCCGTTGCCGAGTTAAGGAAGTGGTACATCAGGAGCCACCAAGAACCGAAAGTAAGAGGAGTGATAGGGAAAGAGGCAGAGAGACAAGTACCAAGTCGAAGCAAGGAGACGGAGCGAGAGATAATGCAGGGAGCAGGGGACCGGAGAGAGAGCCAGGGCATGGTGGAGAAGGTGGAACAGAGAGAGAGATTACGGGAGATTGTGGAGGGGGGGGGGGGGGGAGGAGAATAGAATTAGCAGGGAAGGTGGAGCTAGGTCAGGGATAGGGATGGAGGAGGAGGTGAACCTGGTAGGAGGCAGAGAAGGAAGAGAAACAAGGAGGTGGATTCAAATATACTGTACTACTACACTAATATAGATGGAATAAACAGTAAAAAGGTAGAGTTAGATGATATATTAAGAAAAGATCAACCACAGATAGTCTGTTTGACGGAGACAAAGCTGAACCAGGACTTTGACAGCAACATAGTGTTTAGTGAAGGATATAATATATGGAGATATGATAGAAAGGGAAAAAGGGGAGGTGGAGTGGCAGTATTAGTTAAGAACCCTATGACAGCAAAGCAAGTGGAGTTAAATAATGACAAGGCAGAAATGATGGCTGTTAAACTCAATGATATAGAAGGAAAAAAGCTAGACATAGCAGTAGCTTACATGCCAACAAAGACCAGAGCATGGAGGGAGTTAGAGTTTGAGGAGATGGTCGAGGATATGATTCAGTCGTTGAGAAGATTGCTTTTAAGAAAGAATAGATTGATCTTGGTGGGAGATTTTAACTGTGGGAATTGGGAATCGGGAGATGCAGGGCCAAATCAGAGATCTTGGGGAAGTCGGCTATTAGAGTTGGTTACGGAAAATGTACTTGCAGAACATGTGAAGGAGAATACTAGAATGAGGGGTAATAACGAACCTTCTAAACTCGATCTGATTTTTACAAAAGATCCTCACGAAATTTGTGATATAAACTATCTATGTCCTGTAGGCAAAAGTGATCACCTATTACTGAAATGGAAGTTGATCTCGAGTAATGCCAATAGATCAGACAATAGCTATATACATGACAGACTAAATTATAGTAAAGCTGATTATGTATCCTTGAAAAGATATTTAGAGGGAGTAGATTGGGATCTTATATTGAAGGAACAAGATGTACAAGGTAAATATAGTAGGTTCCTCGAAATTTATAGAGAAGGAACCAATCTCCCCCTGGGGGTTAGGGAATAGAATATGCCCCACGTGCCTTCTGCGTGTCGTAAGAGGCGACTAAAGAGGTTGGGTCGGTGGGCTTGCGACCCCCACCCGGAAAAAATATCGAAGCAAGGAAAAACGAACGAACAGCCTCGGATGCGGACGGAACCAACGTTGACGAACCACGACCGACTAAGGACATGCCTTCGGACATTCTGAGAATGGCTACGTGGAATGTTAGTGGCATGAATGATGGCACAAAAGAGAGAGAGGTTCTGGAAGTGTTAGTGAATGCCAGGCTGGATGTATGTGGAATGACAGAGACCAAATGGAAAGGTTCAGATGTGAGAGAGTGGGAGTGTGGAATGGGTGTGTGTGCTGGAGTGAGTGAAGGAACAGCGAGAGAAGGTGCATGTTTGTTTGTAAGTAGCAAATGGAAGGAATGTGTAAGAGAGTATGGGTCTGTGGGTTCAAGGATTGTGTGGGTGAGAATGAAAGTAGGAATACAAACGTGGGTGATTGTATGCGTGTATGCCCCGACAGAGGATATACTTGAAAGAAAGAAAGAGGAGTTCTGGATGAATGTGGAGGCGTGCCTGGAGAAGTTTGACAAGAACGAAAGAATATTTCTGATTGGGGATATGAATGGTAAGGTGGGTGATAGGAAAGTTGAGGGAGTGGTGGGAGGGTGGGGGGTACCATCAGAGGTGAATGGGAATGGTAGTGCACTTGTGGACGTATGTGTGGGGAGGAGGCTGTGGATAGCCAACACCTTCTTCCGACACAGAATGATCCACAGGTACACGTGGAAACGGATGTTGACGATGAAGGATAAGACAGTGGTGGAACGAAAGTCATTGATTGATTATGTATGTGTGGATGAACGAATGAAGAAATCTGTGATGGATGCTAGGGTGTATAGGGGTATTGGAGGGGGTCTGTCTGATCATTATGTAGTGGTAGCTAAGGTTAGGATACAAAAGAAGTGGGTGAGGAGAGCGGGAGGGAGGCGAGAGGAGGGTGGAATGGTGAGGAGGGTGGAGAGGTTGCAGGAGGAGGAAATCAGGGAGGAGTACAGGAGAGCAGTGGAAAGACGACTAGGTGGGTTCGACCTGGAAGTTATGGAGGAAGTGGAGGAGATGAGCAAGGTGTTTAAGGATGAGATCTGTGCAGCATGTGAGGAGGTGTGTGGAGTGAGGAGAAGAGGGAGGGGAGTGAAAGGTACAGCATGGTGGACAGAAGAGGTACGAATAGCTGTGGAAGAAAAGAAGAAAGCATATAGAGAGTGGTTGGGTAGCAGAGGGAATGAAGATTCCGAGAGACAGAAACGAGCGAGGTACGTGGAGAGTAAGAGGGTGGTGAAGAGAGTAGTGAAGGAAAGTAAGAGAAGAGTAGATGAGGAATTTGGAAGGAATCTGAGTGTAAAATGGAGGGAGAGTAAGAAACTGTTCTGGAAAGAAGTCAAGAAAGTTAGGGAAGGTAGCAAGGGAAACAGTAAGGGTGTGAAAGATAAGAATGGGAGAATGCTAGCTGAGAAGCAAGAGAGAGTCGAAAGATGGAGGGAGTACTTCAGTGAGTTGCTAAATGAAAGGAATGAAGAGCCAGCAAACATAGCTGGATATGGTATGGGAGGGAGAAGAAGAGAAGTAGTGGAGGAGGAGGTGGGGATCAGGAGGTCAGAAGTGTGGGAAGCCATGAAAAGAGTGAAGTTGGGGAAAGCACCAGGAACAGATGGAGTGTGTGGGGAAATGTTGAGGTATGGTGGTGAGATAGTGATAGAATGGGTATGGAAAATGTGCAAACTAGCATGGGAGAAGGGGAGTGCACCCGATGACTGGAAGACTGGCATAATAGTCCCCCTATATAAGGGCAAAGGGGAAAGAGGAGTGTGTGGTAACCACCGAGGAATATGTCTTCTAAGCGTAGTAGGGAAGGTATACAGTAGGGTAGTGATTGAGAGAGTGAGAGTGAGAACGGAGAAATGGATAGGCGACGAGCAGGGAGGTTTTAGGAAGGGAAGAGGATGTGTAGATCAGATTTTTACCCTGAATTGTGTTGTGGAGAAGTATCTGGAGAAGAAACAAAAGGTGTATGTTGCCTTTATGGACTTGGAGAAGGCCTATGACAGAGTGGATAGAGAAGGTTTGTGGAAAGTACTTAGAATATACGGAGTAGAGGGCAAGTTGCTGAAAGCAGTGAAGAGCATGTATGAGGGTGCAAAGGCGGCAGTACGTGTGGAGAGTGAGCAGAGCGAGTTCTTTGACCTGAATGTTGGTTTGAAACAGGGGTGTGTGATGTCCCCGTGGTTGTTTACTGTATATATGGATGGAGTTATGAAAGAAATACTATCAAGAGCAGTGGATGTTGGTGTATCGCTGAAAAGGGAGGGAATTGAGTGGAAGCTACCTATACTGCTGTTTGCGGATGATACAGTTCTGATGAGTGATAATGAATGGGAGTTGCAGGGTCTGGTAAATGAGTTTGGAACAGTGTGCGAAAAACGGAATTTGAAGGTAAATACGGGGAAGAGCAAGGTTATGGTCTTCGAAAGGGGTGAAGTCACAGAGTGTGAGGTGAAGCTGAACGGTCAGGCTATGGAGATCGTCAACTCTTTTAAGTATCTGGGCAGTGTGTTGAGTAAAGATGGGACTATGGATGAAGAGGTGCGGGAGAGGGTACAACAGGGGAAGAGGGTTGTAGGAACGCTAAAAGCAGTAACAAAAATAGGGTGGTCAGTATGGAAGTGAAGAAGTCCTTGCATGACAGTGTGGTAATCCCGACACTGACTTACGGAAGCGAAGCATGGACGTTGGTTGAGAGACTCAGACCAAGAGTGAGAGCAGTGGAAATGAATTACTTAAGGAGTGCGTGCGGAGTTACATGGAGGGATAGACAGACTAATGAGGAAGTAAGAAGGAGGTGTGGTGTTGAGGTAGATGTGCTGGAAAGTGTGAAAAGGAACAACTTGAGATGGTTCGGCCATATGGAACGTATGGAAAGCGAGAGAATGACTAAGAGGGTGTATGAGAGCGAGGTGGAGGGACAGAGGGGGAGAGGTAGACCGAATATGAGGTGGAAGGATGGAGTGAGGAAGTACATGAACGAAGGTGGTGCTGGTTGGGGGGAGGGGCGTCGACTGACTGGGGACAGAGGTGCATGGGGGCGGTTCGTTCGTGGCCACCCCTTCGGGGATCACGGCGTCAGGCAATAGATAGATAGATAGAACCAATCTGTTTGTCCCAAGAAATAAAACTGGAAATTTTACTAAGCAGAAAGAATGGTTTAATTTGAAATGCAAAAGAGCTTTGGGTAGGCGTGATGCAGCTTGGGCTAGATTAAGAAGAAGGAACACTGAGAGTAATTGGAATAAATATAAACAGGAGAGGAATAGATATGTTAACATAATTAGGCAAGTTAAAATGAACTATGAGAAGAACATAGTAAATAAATGTGAAAATTACCCTAAATTGTTTTATAAATATATAAACAGTAAGTTGAAGGTAAATAACAAATTACTAAATTAAGAGTAGATGCTAGGACGTATGAAAATGTATCGGAATGTGCGAGGTAATGAATAACAAATTGGGGTCGGTTTTTACTAGAGAGGAAAGTTTGGACGAACCACAGGCGGTTGTTGTTGTTGCTGTTCCTCAGGCTGTCTGGCCGAGCAGCCCCAAGGTCCCGAGCAAGGCCAAGGCCATAACCGAGCGCCCCCACAGAACCCTCCCAGCTTACCACTAATAATGCCCAGGTGACCGAAGCCACTCAAAGGCGGGGAGCTGAGGGTGCGGAAACGCCCGGGAAACAAAAGCCCCACCCAAGGCCCTGTGCCCCTCAGCAATTATAAAGGGAAAGTTGAGGGGCAAAGGAAAAATGTGACGCTTTGGCTCCCAATCTGCCAAGGTTGGCAGTAGGGAGGTCAATCCACGGAAAAGACGCCGTCAGTTGAGATCTAGAAAATATATAAGTAAAAAGAACAGTCAGAGTAAGCTATGGGTATGGCAGAGAACGCTCAACTCTCATTCTGATAGACCAGCCCATCACCACAGGCGGTAGTACTGGAGAGTGGTCTTAGCAAGATTGAAATAACTAGAGATGAGCTGTTATCTGTGATGAGAGGACTTGAAGTAAGGAAAGCTATGGGACGGGATGAAGTGTCTGCCTGGGTTTTAAAGGAGTGTGCAGAGCAATTAGTGGAGCCAGTGAGAGACATAATTCAAGCTTCCTTAGATAAAGGACAGGTTCCTGTTGAATGGAAAAGAGCTAATATCATTCCGATATACAAGAATGGAAACCCTGAGGACCCTCTAAACTATAGACCAGTTTCACTTACTAGTATTGTATGCAAGATTTGTGAAAAGCTAACTAGGAAGAGATGGATGAAAATGTTGAAGAGAAAGAAGATAATAACGCCAAAGCCATTTGGATTCAGAGAAGGGACATCTTGTGTTACCAGTCTGTTATGTTACTACAGTAGGGTGATAGATGTACTGCAAGAAAGAGGCGGATGGGTGGACTGCGTCTACTTAGACCTTTCCAAAGCATTCGATAAGGTACCACATAAGAGTTTGCTATCTAAGCTTGAGACGATAGGATGTGTCAGGGGGAGTATGCTGAAATGGATGGAGAGCTATTTAACAGATAGAGAAATGAGGACTAACATTAGAGGAACTTACTCATCGTGGCGGAAAGTTGAGTGTGGTGTGCCACAGGGATCTGTGTTGGCACCTCTTATGTTCCTTATGTACGTGAATGACCTGCCGATAGGCATAAATTCCTACATGTCAATGTTTGCAGACGACGTAAAAATTATGAGACAAATAACAAATATAAGTACAGTCCATCCTCCTACAACGCGAGTTTAGGGGCGGCACTGCGCCTCGTGTTGTAGGTATTTCGCGTTGTAGGAATAACACTTTAAATGGAGATAAGGATGTTGTTTTTGGAGGCAAGAAGATAACATTGCATTGAGGGTGGAGATTTTGCAGGTAGGCAGGATGGCATCTTAAAATCCAGTGCGCATCGACGTCATCGCGCTGTAGGTGGGGGGGGGCGGGTCGCGCAGTAAGAGGAGGCGCCGGATTTGAAGCACTCGGCAAGGCCATTTCGCGTTATATGTTTTCGGCTCGGGTTATAAGAGGTTTAGGTAATTCGGGACCCCCCCCTCGTGTTGAAGGAGGATCGCGTTGTAGGAGCTCGTGTTATAGGAGGATGGACTGTAGTTGTGAGGAGCTGCAAGGGGATTTAGATAAAATATACAAATGGAGCACCAAGTGGAAAATGAAATTTAATATAAGTAAATGTCATGTGTTAAATATGGGAAGAAGTGTGAATAGACCAAATTGGGAGTACAGGATGGGAGATAATATAATTAGCAAGGCCGAAAAAGAAAAGGATTTAGGGTTGATGTTGTTGTTGTTGTTCCCCAAGCTGCCTGTGGAGGTGATTATACAAGATAGCTTGTCGCCAGACAAACATATTAACAAGCTCTTTATCGGAATGTATGCAATGGCCGGGAATATGAAAGTTGCTCTGAACTACTTGGATGAGAACATGTTAGCGAAAATTATAAAAAGTATGATTAGACCAAGATTGGAGTATGCAGCAGTGGTGTGGTCCCCGCATCTTAAGAAGCATATTCACAAGTTAGAAAGAATCCAGAGAGCAGTTACTAGATTGGTTCCAATTCCTAGAGAACTGCCATATGAAGGGAGGCTTGACAAATAAATCTACCGAGTCTAAAAGAGAGGAGAGAGAGGGGAGACATGATAATGATGTACAAATGCACCCGAGGGCTGGAGAGGCTGGATAGGGAGGATATATTAATTATGGATACAGGAATAACTAGAGGCCACAGCTACAAAGTAAAAAGACCTACCTGCAAGAACGATATCAGGAAGTTTAGCTTCCCCTATAGATGTATTGACAAATGGAATAGGCTGGAGGAGGAGGTGGTAGGGGCAAGGAACATCCATATTTTCAAGAAAAAATCGGATGAAAGTAGACTGAGAGACGGGACAACACGAGCTTAGCTCAACTCCTGTAAACTACAATAATTAGGTAAATACAATTAGGTAAATACACTCACTCGACAATAACACACACACATGTTTCGGTAATGATACCGGTGCACTGATTTTCCATTTGAACTTATAACACGTTTGATATAAGTTTATTATGAAATATTATAAAGAATTAAGGTATATATATACTGTATATATAAGAGATATATAGTACTAATGATTAAATTATCGTATTTCGACGATTTCGGTCACTCGGAAAATCAGCTGATGAATCTCGGCGCTCCAAATTCACTTGCATTGAAAGTATATTAGTCGTATAAGACCACCAATGGTTTTGGAGGGTTTATTTAAGGCTTAGAAATGTGTCTTATACGCCGGTATACAGTGGAGCCCCCATCTTTGCCACATCAGTCTTCGTTGTTTCAATCTTCGTTGTAGACACCAAATATTCCAAATTTCCATGTTTGCTCAGAAAGCTTCCATCTTGGCACACAAATGATCCAGTCAAAACCCGAAAAAAGCAAAAATAATTAAAAAAATTTACATAAAACTAGAAAACATAAACAAAACACAATAAAAAAAAGTTAACTGAACTAAAAGAATCTGCCACTGTCAACGTGTTTTCCGCTTAGAGACGAAATCCGAGATCCGATCGTCATTGCGCAAGATGCCGCCATCTTTGTATGACGTCAACACTAGCTGAGTAGCTCACAGTCCATTCGTTTCTATGTTGAAAAACCAGCTGTTTGCAAGCTTTTTTGTGCCTGAACCCCGCATCTCTCGTGTTTATTATAACCTCTAGTACATCTGGTGATAGGGATGGTGGGCCTGGTGGTAGTAATGAAGGAAATTTATGCTCAAAACACAGCAAAGGGCGAAAGCGGCGGAAATGCCGACGATGTTAGGCTAGGCTAAATATGACAATGATTTAAAATAAAGTCTGTGTGGTAAGTAATCTTCTCACAATATGTATTTATACATATTTTCCTCATAATATGTATTTATTGGATGTATTTGGGGCGAAATGGGTACTTGAGGAGTGACTGGACGAATTTAGAACCTAGGCTAGGCCTAGCCTAGGCCTACCATTTTTCCCATAAGAATAATGCCCCAATGTACAGTATTTATAATGCACCTTATGTATTTATATATATTCTCCTCATAATATGTATTTATTGGATGTATTTGGGGCGAAATGGGTACTTGAGGGGTGACTGGACGAATTTGGAACCTAGCCTAGGCCTACCATTTTTCCCATAAGAATAATGCCCCAATGTACAGTATTTATAATGCACCTAAGTTTTTATAGTTAGGACTTTTATTTAGCCATGTCTACATTATTATTTACAATGCATAAGATTTACTTTATGTAGACAAAAAACATGTTTTCATAGGCTAAAACTGGGAAAAAGGGCAACTTTTAGAATGAGCACAAAACCGATTAGAATTTTCCCCATAAGAACAGTGCCCCGATCTTGGCTGTTTCAATCTTAGCCCAATTTCTGCGGAACCGATTAGGAGCGAAGATGGGGGCTCCACTGTATACTATATTCCTCACGCGGAGGGGAAAACTTCTAATCCGTCATCACGGCGGACGGGTCATCGAGTTAACATAATATACGTCAGACGTCAGCGCGGCGGAAGAGTAATTTTGTTAACGTTATAACATTCCTGCGCAATGGTAACTAACTATAGGCCGGTGATGGGCTGGTCTATCAGAGTGAGAGCTGAGCAATCTCTGCCATACCCATAGCTTACTCTGACTGTTTCTTTAACTTATATATTTTCTAGATCTCAAGTGACGGCGTCTCTTCCGTGGATTGACCTCCCAATCTACCAAGATTGGAAGCCAAAGCGTCACATTTTTCCCTTGCCCCTCAACTTTCTCTTCATAATTGCTGAGGGGCACAGGGCCCTGGGTGGGGCTTTGGTTTCCCGGGCGTTTCCGCACCCTCCTCAGCTCCCCGCTATGGAGTGGCTTCGGTCACCCAGGCTTTATTGTGGTCGGCGGGGAGGGTTCTGTGGGGGAACTCGGTTATGGCCTTGGAATTGCTCGGGGCCTTGGGGCTGTTCGGCCAGGCAGCTTGGGGAACAACAACAACAACAACAACAACAACAACAACAACAACAACAACAACAACTATAGGCCGGTGATAAGCAGTATCATAGATAAGTAGTCATAATACCTTCAATGGAAGAAAACCAAGGTGTGGTTTTTTCCATAGTGGTGATCGCTACTTCTATTTTTCTTGCGTATTCGAGGTAATATGATGTGTAAATGTCTTGGGTTATCCTTATGAGCATTGATTTTTGGAAATTTCTTTCCAGATCCTACACGTCTACCTCGGCAACGACCTCCAGACTAGGGGCCGAACCCGGCGGGGGGGTTAATTCAACATGGATTACGTCACTCTTTGTACTACACCAATGTGCATAAACATTCCTATCTTTGGGCATAAGCTTACTTTGTGTGAAATGTGTATCTTGCCTTGATCGCTCTAGAGGACTATGGCTAACTAAGCGATGTAGTGTATGTACTAGGCTTCGTGATGGTTTGCTTAACCATAAAGAAGCGACGTGTCAAGTGGCCCTATTGGAAATAAAAGGCCATTATAATAACTATACGAAGGAGGTAGCCCATAAGGCATTGCAGTGCGATGATCAGGGTATGAAACCTACTAAAGTAATTTCTAAAGAACTGGTTAGTACGGATGATGATTCAGATGACACAACAAAGAGTAAACCCCCCCCCCCCCCCCGGCAGGTGAAACGGCCAGATTCGTTGTATAAGGAGGGCAAAACCCGGTCTCGATCGAGGTCACCCTTGAAGCAATCTTCGCGTTCTTCAGCTCCGCCAGCGACCAAGAAACGAAGAATCACGCAAGAAAAAGTGACGCCGGAGGCGACAACCTCTGGCAGTATGGCGGGTGCCCAACCCCGAAAGGGGTTGAAATAGGGGAGCTATCCCCCCGCCATAGGCGGCTTTCTAGGGCCTATCCTAGCTGATGCTGAGAGGATTTGGTTCTAGTCATGTGGTGATTTGCTGGTCTATCAGAGTGAGAACTGAGCGATCTCTGCCATACCCATAGCTTACTCGGACTGTTCCTTTTACTTATATATTTCTAGATCTCAGTTGACGGCGTCTCTTCCGTGGATTGACCTCCCAATCTACCAAGATTGGAAGCCAAAGCGTCACATTTTTCCTTTGCCCCTCAACTTTCTCTTCATAATTGCTGAGGGGCACAGGGCCCTGGGTGGGGCTTTGGTATCCCGGGCGTTTCCGCACCCTCCTCAGCTCCCCGCCATGGAGTGGCTTCGGTCACCCAGGCTTTATTGTGGTCGGCAGGGAGGGTTCTTTGGGGTCGCTCGATTATGGCCTTGGCCTTACTCGGGGCCTTGGGGCTGTTCGGCCAGGCAGCTTGGGGAACAACAACCTCTGGCAGTAAACGGGTTATTACGTCCCGCACGGAGACGCCGAGTGCGCGACTCCGGCAACCACCAGTGACAGCACCTCCTGCCCCCGTTTCTATCTTGCCCAAGCCAATCGTCCAATCTGGCAGGCCGGAGGTAGTGACGGAGGCAGCAGACACACCTTCCAGGGAAAGTGTTAGTGACTTTAGCCAAGTGTCGCAATCATTACGGCCAAGTTATATAATTCCCCGATCTAATGTGCCGCCGGGTTTCAGTGTTCCGTGTTCTCGTGTCCCGGCTCAGGTGTTAACCGAACAATACCGAGGATACCCGGGTGTACGGGTAAGTACAGTACTCTGATAGACCTCAAAGCCGGATGTCTGCCATATCTGAGGACACGGATAAAGACTTTGTGCAACAAACCGGTGAGGTTCACGTACCATCATCTATACCGGATTTGCGTTGGGAAGATTTCAAACGTAATGTGTTGGAACTCGCAGTTCGGAATGAGACGGTTCGATCCCGCTCAGACCGGCAGCCGGAGGAGAGTTCAGTTGAAAGTATGAAGTGCCTAGAGATCCCCGATGATGGGTCAGAACAATTAGACTCTGGGCAGAAACTAGCACCGTCGGGCCATTCGGATGGTGACTGTAGTTTCGATGGACAGTTCCAAAGATTTTGTTACTAGGGCAGATTTACAATAATTTTTTGATCAAATGGTGGAAAATTTCAATGTGAGTAAAGTGGTGCCGGAATCTCCCTCACCATCGTCAGTTGCTAGACCGCTGGGTTCAATTAAGGTATCAACTAGACAGACTCCTTTTCCCTCCCCTATGACATCTAGTCCAACTCCTTCAACGTCAACTTTGACAACCTCAAATGTCTGAGTTGTCACAGAAGTAATTCCTCCGCCTCTGGAGAAAGTCCTCTTAGAAAAGGCCCTATGCCTCTCCTTTATGGGCCGGATAGGTCCTGGGTTGATATCGTCGCCTTAAACCCACAGGTCGCACAGCCAACGATCTCGGAGGAGCTTCCGGTACCTGAACATTGGGGTATGCAGGTCAATGAGAGCAAGAAACTTTGTGCTCTTAACATGTCCGGGGACTTTTAGACGTATCTATTAACACTTGGTTCCCGGCTACGCATTCTATAATATATCCCCGAAACCCGGGGGATTTGGCCGAAAAAACGTCTTGCCAAGGCTACCGTATCTTTGTTATTTTGACTGCTTCCGCATTCCCGCGCATCACCAAACGTAGATGTGTTTCGTACCTGTAGAATGGCGTTGAGTAGAGCTCTCTAAGGCAAATTGACAATATATCCAGATACTAACAAACGCATTGAGGCTATCTGGTCAACGCAGCCCCTGCCCTTTCTGAAACCTCCCTGTTCCTCTCCTATTTTGTCATCCGTTATCTTCTGCAGTCTCTCTGTTACTACGCTTGCGTATACCTTTCCAAGTATGCTAAGCAAGATAATTCCCCTATAACTCTTACAATCCTCTTTACTACCCTTCCCTTTGTACAAGGGTACTATCACTGCTTTCCTCCAGTCCTCTGGTACACTTTCCTTTTCCCATGCTAATTTACATAACCTATGCATTATGTCAACAGCTTCTTCTCCTCCAGTGTGGCAATGTGGCAATGGCGGGAGGCGGACGCAAGTTTTTGAGGCTCCGGCATATGTTCATGGGAAAGGATAAATAACAAGGAATATCGAGTGCATACGGAGCTAGCAAGGAGAGGAAGGACTCGTGAAGTGTTTGGAAGATATATTGCTGTGGTGGAGGGGTGATAAATAGTGTAATAAGAGTAGAGTAACGGGACAGCGGTAGTGTTGTGAGTTGTTGAGATTGTAAACAAACATGGCGGAAGGAATTTCGGGATTGACGGAGGCGGAAGAAAGGCTACAACGTTTTAATGGGTTTAAGAGCACAGATAATAAGTTAGAAGAGGATTTTAATGTTGTGAAGGATCTGGAAAAGTGGAAAAGTGATACGGAGAAATGGAAGGGGGATATTGGTGAGAAAGTTAAGGTACTGTGTGTACTGTGTGGTGTGTCAGATGGGGAAGGGAATAGGCCTAGCGAAGGAAGTGAATGTAGGCCTATTTCGGAAGTAACCTAGAGATGGTATTGAAAAGGGTAGATGAACTGGAAGCAGAGAATATGGCATTGAAGGAGCAGCTGAAGGAATACGAAGGACGATTCAAAGAAGTAAAGGAGTCTACTGCATGGACGGTGGTAGGTGAAAAGAAAGATAAGGATTTGGAGGATATTATGAAAGAGCAAAAGGAAGAAATGAATATGACCAAAAAAAGTTTTGAGAGTGCAGTTGTAGGAGTCATGAAGAACAAGGAGAGAGTCGTGAGGGAGGCCATGGACAGAGATAGGGGTGTAATCATGCATGGAGATATAGAGGCTCATATGAATGATAATGGAGTGAGAAAAGTGAGGGATATGGAGAAAGTGAAGGTCATGAAAGGTGTGGATGTGGACGGATGTGGATGGGAAGGGCAGGTGGAGGAAGTCAGTAGGATAGGTAGATATAAAAGGGGAGAGATGAGACCTATAAGGGTACAGTTTAAAACCAGGGCAGTGTCAGAGACAGTGACAAACTTTAGTTGGAGGCTAAACACAAATGAAGAACTGAAACATATAAGACTAAAGAAGGATTTGAGCATAGAACAAAGACAAAAAATAAAGGAATTACAAGAAAAAGCTGATGAAAATAATGGAAAGTTGGGTGAGGAGGATAAGAGGAATTTTTCTGGAGAGTGAGGGACGGGAAAATGAAGAAGTGGTTTATACGAATAGAAGGGAGGGGGAGATCAGGGAGGGAAGAGAATGTGATAGGAGTTGTGACGGAGGAGGAGAACAGGGTGGAGGTGTCACAGGGGAGGTGTACTAGGGAAGGAATGGTAGAAAGATTAAGGATTATGTTTAGTAATGTGGATGTGTTTACCCAGGACAAGAAAAGAGAACTGATATGTAGGTTGCAGGATAAAGAGGAAAAACCTGATGTCATAGCCTTACAGGAAGTAAGATAAAAAAAATGCTAGAATTGAAAGGGAACTGGTGGAGTATAGTTTGGAGGGTTTTGAGTTATATGAGAGGAATGCTATTGGAGCAGAGGTTGGAAGAGGACTGATTATTTATGTAAGAAAAGAGCTCAAGGTTAATGAGGTGGATATGAGACAGCAGTATTGTGAGTATTTGTGTATTGAAGTAAAATGTGCAAGAGGATCAATTCTAATTGCCTCTATATATAGAAGCCCAAATAATAGTAGGGAAGAGGATGATAACCTACTGAAAGCAATGGAGGAAATAGATAGCCTAATAGAGAGAACAAATATAAGATTTTGATTGGAGATTTCAATTTGCCAAGGATCAACTGGGCAAATTGTACTACTCCAGCGGGACAGTGTAGCCTGGAAAACAAGTTTATAGAGAAAGTGAGAGATTGTTTTTTAATGCAACACATTACAGAGATGACAAGATATAGAGATGGGACGCAGGGGAGTGTACTTGATTTGATTTTTAGTAATGAGGAGGATATAGTGGAACATGTCAATGTGGATAGCCCTATAGGTCGGAGTGACCATGCCTGTATAAGCTTTAGTTGCAATATTAAAACAGAGAGGGATAATAGAAGCAATACAAAAATATACATGTATGATAGAGCAGATTATGAGCTGCTGAGACGGTGTTTGGACATTGACTGGGGGGAATACTTGAACGGTGAAGACGCTGAAGGAATGTGGAGGAAAATTAGAGTTAAACTGGAGAATGCTGTATCCAAAAGTGTACCAGTAAGGGAATATAAGGATAAATCAAAATTGAGGAAAAGAACAAACCCAGAATTGCCAATGAAAAGAAAGATTTGGACATTGATTAGAAGAAAGAAACGATTGTGGGAAAGACTAAAATTGTTAAAAAAGAACAGGGGGTCTAGTATAGAAGCTAAAGAAGTGGATCTGGAACGCAGACAAATAAACAATAAAATAAGGTACGAACAAAACACAAACAAATTTAAATTTCTATGAAAACATTTCACACTGATATTTGGTATTGATAAATACGCTCAATGTAATGTATCACCCCTTCAGGGATCACGGCATCAGGCAATAGATAGATAGATAGATAGAATAAGGTGGGAGACAAGGAGGGGGGTGAAGGAGAGGGAGAGAGAGATTGCTAGAAATGTGAAGGATAATCCAAAAATATTCTGGAAGTATATTCAGGAAAAGTTAACAAGAAGAGTAGGTATCCCAGAACTGATAGGAGACTTGGATGATGGGAATAGAGCAGAAACTGATAAGGAGAAAGCAGAGGTGCTGGGGAAATACTTTGGGGAGGTACTAACAGTGGAGTCGGTTGATGCAGTGCCTACTATTCCCATCAAACAGGCACCAGCACTAGAACTAATAGAGTTTTCCCATGCTAGAATAAGGAGGGCTATAGAAAAAATTAACAGAAGTAAGTCCCCGGGACCGGATGGGATACATCCAAGAATCATAAAGGAAGGAGGTGAGATGTTAGTAGAGCCATTAAATTTTGTATTTGAGGTATCTTTTAATACAGGACAAATCCCGACGGACTGGAGAGAGGCGAACATAAAAGCTATATTTAAGAAGGGAAAGAGAAATGACCCAGGAAATTATAGACCAGTCAGTTTGACAAGTGTTGTGTGTAAACTAATGGAAACGGTAATTAGAGAAGGAATAATGGAGCATATGAAATCAAACCAAATTTTCAGTGGGAGACAGTTCGGATTCTTGCCGGGAAGGTCGACGGTACTACAGCTAATTATGGTGGTAGATGATTGGATGCAAACTCTGGAGGATGGTGATGTAATAGACGTGGTATATTGCGATTTTATGAAGGCCTTCGATAAGGTCCCACATAAAAGGTTAATAGAGAAAGTTAGAAGCTATAGTATAGGGGAGAAATGTGAGAAATGGATAGAAGCCTTCCTGAAAGATCGGAGACAGAGGGTACTGGTGAATGGAATAGGCTCGGGGTGGAGGGAAATTACAAGTGGGGTACCTCAGGGATCTGTGTTGGGACCACTACTGTTCGTTATATTTATCAACGACTTACCTGAAGTTATAACCAATGGAAGTGAGATATACCTGTATGCGGATGACACTAAGCTGTATAGAAGAGTGAGGAGTAAGGAAGATGTGGGTTTGCTTCAAGGAGATGTGGAGGGCATGAAGGGATGGTCTGAACATTGGTTAATGCCTTTTCATCTAAAAAAATGCAAGTACATGCGGATTGGGACTAGCAAGATAGACAAGGTAGGATACAGCATGTATGAAGCGATGGAGGAAGTGAATGCAGAAAAGGATATAGGAGTAGTGATAGACAATAAGTTAAATTTCTCAGAACATTTAGCGGAAAAGATAAACAAAGCCAATAGAATTGTAGGGCTGATAAGGAGGACATTTGTGTCACTTGACGAAGAAATATTCAGGAATCTCTATACAGCGCTGGTTAGGCCGCACCTGGAATATGCAAACCAGGTGTGGGCTCCATATATGGTAAAGGATATAGAAGCAGTGGAGAAAGTGCAGAGGAGAGCTAGCAAGCTAGTACCAACGTTGAAGAACGCGGGCTATGAGCAGAGGTTGAGGACACTGGGACTTCCGACACTGGCATATAGGAGAAAGAGAGGGGATATGATAGAGACTTTTAAGATAGTGTCAGGAAAGTATGATGAGGATGTGTGTGAAGGTATCTTCTTGATGCGGGGGGAACAAGAACGAGAGGACACTCTAAGAAAATTTACAAAGAAAGAAATAGGCTTGAAAAGGCAAAGAACTCTTTTTGTGATAGAGTGGTAAATGAGTGGAACGCGCTGCCCCAGTATGTAGTCGATTCCGAATCAATAAGGAAGTTTGAAAGTAATTTTGATAAAGCATGGGGAAGACAAGATTTGAAGTTTGATTATAAAGCAAAAATACAGAATAGTAAAAATGTTGCGTCTGCTGCCGCCGCCGCCAACACAGTGAACGACCACAGTAGTGCAAGTACTGGCACTGAGCTGGATACACAGGCCTAGTTTGCCTTTTTCCAGAGGATCTACTGTAAGAAACTAAGAAATATCTCAGCATTTCACCTGGGATGTTATCTACTCCAGCAGCTTTACCCATTTTAAGTCTATTGATTGCTTCTTTTACTTCTTCTCTGCTTATCTGGCTTTCAACTACCCTGTTTATTCTACCTCTCTCCATTCTCATGGACGAGAACTTTGCCTTCCCCCTATTCTTTACAGCTAAGCTACTAAAATGAACTTTCCATACTTTCACCAAACTATCACCCTCCACCACCTTCCCATTTATGTCCCTCATCCTACCACCTGAGACACTCTCAGTCTTCTTCCTTCTGGCTTCTTTAACAGCTTTGTAGTATGCTTTCTTGTCATTCAGAAACTGTTCACTAATCTTTTTCCCATATTCCTCAATGCCTCAATCATGTCAATTCCATTCTACACCATGTCAAATCCCTGGGGTTCAATATGAACTTGGCGAAGTCGAATCTTGTCCCAGCAAGGGTAATTCAGTGGGTAGGGTTGATGTGGGATACAACACACCTAATCCTCAGTCAGAGTGCGGACAATCAGAACAGGTTCCGCAGGAAACTGTTCCTTTTTCTTCACAGTTTGACTACCACGAGGAAGGTGTGGGAGTCTCTCGTCGGCTCTCTCAACTGGATTCAACTTACTGTGAAGTTGGGCCGGTTGAAAGTAAAGAGGATAATCTTGGAGGGAAACAGACATTTTCCGATTTTGCCGGCGGAAAAGTCGTGGCGAATCCCGAAATTAATCCACAACTTACTAGCGGTCTGGGCAAGGCCGGAAACATTGTATTCAATTATGACGTGGACTTTTCCACCGCCTACGGTAAGGGTGGATACCGATGCTTCAGGGACATCTATCTATGTAGATAGAAGTCTATCTACTGCCTGAAGCCGTGATCCCTGAAAGGGTGGCCACAAACGAAATGCCCCATGCACCTCAGTCCCCAGTCAGTCAACGCCCCTCCTCCCAACCAGCACCGCCTTCACTCGTATACTTCTTCACACCATCCTTCCACCTCTCTCTCGGTTTACCTCTCCCTCTCTGTCCTTCCACCTCGCTCTCGTACATCCTCTTTAGTAATTCTCTCGCTTCCCATACATTTCATATGGCCGAACCATCTCAAGGTGTTCCTTTTCACACTTTCCAGCAAGTCTACATCCACACCACACCTCTCTCTTACTTCCTCATTCGTCTGTCTATCCCTCCATGTAACTCTGCATGCACTTCTCAAGTAACTCATTTCCACCCCTCTCACTCTTTGTCTGAGACTCTCCACCAACGTCCATGCTTTGCTTCCATAAGTCAATGTTGGGATTACCACACTGTCATGCAAGGACTTCTTTACTACCATGCTGACCACCCTATTTCTTGTTACTGCTTTCAGCATTCCTACAACCCTCTTCCCCTGTTGCACCCTCTCCCTCACTTCTTCATCCATACTCCCAGCTTTACTCAGCACACTGCCCAGATATTTAAATGAGCTGACATTCTTACATGACATGACTTACCTATGCTAATATGGATACAAGTCTTTATACTTATACTAATCAAACTTTAAATAGTAAAGCTTTCTTGACCATGCTTCATTTTCATCATGAATTCCATACATCAACATAGTGTCCTGCACAAAAATAAAACATGTTATCTTGGAAAAAACAAAATTACTTACCGGTATTTAGATTGATTACTAGCATCCTTAGTTTCTTGAGAATTTCCTTCCTCTTCAGCGTCAGATTTCTCGTCAGCTGATTCCTGAGCATAAGCGTAGTCGATGTGCGTGTTAAGTCTTCCAGCTCCAACAATGCCAGGCCGCCTATGACAAGAATATACTGATTAAGCCATGAACTGCACAAAACTGTGAAAAAAAGGTCAAGTTGAGGGTGGGTGGGGGATCGGGTAGGGTAGAGATACCAAAGGAGACGAATTGTCCAGTAGAGACGCACTTCATGCAAAAAAACTGCCATGCAAATAACTAAAGTACCTGAAAAGAAAACAAATACATCAAAAAATACTTTATGCTATTAGTGATGTTCTCAAAGACTACCAGCCTAATAGGACACACATTTATCTTGAGAAAAATAAACAAAAATAAAAATGAGATTTTCAGGGTATCTCTTAGCCCAAACCTAAGAAAGCGATTTTTTCACAGCTAATTTTTTTCCTACTTCTCTAACTCGGATCGTTTTTCTTTTGTTTCAAATGGAAAGAGCATGTCTTGAACTATACTCCTGCATGGTTTCATGACTCTTGCATGAACGAGTGCTCGTGAAAGTGGGTGCGTCCCCATTGGTTCATGATATGGTCCAAAACCAATGGAGACGCATTTTTTCAAACTGGGTTTAGAAGGGCATAAACCGCATGCATGGTAAACCCCAATCTCGCCCCACCTCCTCCTGTATTCATGGTCGAGTTTCCTTTGATGGTGGTGGAGCTACCTTCATTTGACTTCGAGGCCCAATGGAGACGCGTCTGGATGGGGTGGTGGTGTGCGTCTCCATTGGTTTAGTGTTATTTATCAAAGTTATCTGCCCTATTTATAATATTATATCTTATTTCAGTTGCAAGAATATTGAATTAATAGTGCATGAACTACAACTACAAACTAACAGAAATGGAAAATAGAAATAAATAGTGTATGAACTATCGAATAAAGATTAAATAATGACAGAAATAATCGTACAATTTGTTTTTGTCACGTAGGTCTAAGTGTGAGCTTTCGATACCCAGCTTCACAACACACACACACACCCACACACTCACATTCAGGGGTCTAAATGTGGCCAAATTGCACTTTTTCATTGACCGTGACTGAACATCAACGAGACATAGGTCTACTTGTTTGGACGTCCCTCTGACTCCCTCACTGGAGTGACTCGTGCTGCCGTGCGGTGGGGCCAGTGGCACAACCCTTTAGTAGAGGGTTGTGCCAGTGGGGGGCGAAGGAGAGAGGGAAATCGACACTCCTTTATTTCTCTCTCCTCCCCCACTTCGCGAATCGGTAATTTGTGGGTTATTTCGCATATTTCTTTGTTACTATGCATCTTATATGCATTCATGTGCTTTGTGGTGATATAATATTGATACAGTATATTATTATGTTCCTTCCAACAACCAACCACACTCCTAAAATCGATTAATGAAATTTACAAACACATGTGGCAGTCCGTGGATTCGAACCCAGGATGCGCACACCGAAAATCAACACCTTATACATCGCACCACGAAGACAGTTAAAGGTTGGTGGACACTGCCTACGATTTATTATGCAACTTTATGAGAGATATAAGCGCTATTGCGTATTTTCCCCCTCCTTTCCTCCCCCCTCCCTCGCAAACTAGCTAGGCAGGGGAAGGGTGGCAGGGTTGCTTTTTACCAACAAATGTGCAATTCTCGACCATTGTAACTTCACTGCGGCGCGATATTTTAAAGAAAATATATATAGAGTCCGATGTTGGTTGGTATTCACTACACGTTGATGTAGTTTTCGTAGCTATTTGGAAATGTTGCCAAAAATGGCTTAGGATTCGGGCAAAGTCTTTCACAATTTATTTTCTCTATAGATGTACAATGTAGGCCCACTATCAGCATGCAACTACTTTAGTTTAAGCTAGAAGTATAAGTGGTATAAATATTATCTACTAAATAATCAAATTACTCACATATTAATACAAAAAAACAGACGTTCGTCTGCACTGGACTGGGGTGCGTCTACTTAGGGTTTGGTGGTCATAAAGAGACGCACTTGATATTGGACCTCTTATCTCGGAAAATACTTGAAATATATCAAACATTGACACATCCATTAAAAGAATAACCATTTGGTAATATATCAAGTTAGTTTCAAGTTAAAAGAATGAATGAGCTTGACACACTGATTTTTTTCTTGAAAACTATCACACTTTTTGCGTCTCCTTTGGTGCCTCTACCCTATATAGGAGGCAGCAGACCGTAAATGCCCCCTTCAACCTGGCCCTTGGTGATGTCCCTCAAAATGTACTGGACCACAACTGGTACTCTTACTATCATATTCTGCATCATTCAAGGCCTTTCCTATAACTTTCACTTTGTGGAACATCACCCCTCCTCTGCCAAACCTGATATTTTCCTCACCGAAACCCAGTTGTCTGAGTCAATTGACTGCAAACCGTTCTCTGTCTCCACCTATTATCTCTATCCTCAGTTTCAAGCCAAAGGTCGATGTTGTGTGTATGTGTGTAACAATCTTACTTGCTCTTGTGTTCCCAACTTTGATCATTCTCAATTCTCTGGCTTAACCCTCTCACCACGGAAGGGCTCTTGAACGCCCATAAAAAAGCATATAACAGGTACCCGGAAGGCCTCTTGAACGCCCAGTGGTTGAAAGCCTGTGAGCTTCGTGTGCGAGGCGTCGGTCCGACGCATGTAAACAACAGCCGGCTGGACCGACGCCCCGCATCTCCAGCCACAAGAAGGAGAGCGTCGCTTGTTCGTGTGTGCCTGTATGTTGTTGTTAAGTATCGAAAAGTGGTGTAAAGTGGCTGTTTTGGCCATAAAGTTATCTCCAATGAAATCATCATCACAGCTCAACCAGTTGACTTAGAGAGCTCTACTTAATGCCATTCTACAGGTAAATAACACAGCTACGCTTGGGGATGCGCGGGAATGCGGGAAGCAGTCTGATTAACGAATATACGGTAGCCTAGCCTAGACGTTTTTCGGCCAAAACACCCGGGTTTCGAGGAATATATATATAATACATAGCCGGGGCTGGAGGGTTAAGCTATACAGTATTGTTACTCTTACATTAAATATATCTGTGCTGTATATCTCTCCCCTAATTCAACTGAATACTAAGATGTGTGGGGTATGTTTTTTTTTTTTTTCTCCCATAAGATGAAGGCTCCCTTGGGGTAGTTGCAATACTGTACAGTTGCCCACATAACTTCAGTTCCTCGTTGTGATCTTAAGCATTAAAGTGAAATAGTACTGCATGAAGGAATTGCGAGTGTGGTTTCTTTTAATTATCAGTTGACTAATCAGATGAGTTAACCACTGCATAAGAATTGAGGAATGAAGAGATACGTAGGAGAGTGGGGCAGCAGGAACGTTTGTCAGCCAGAGTGGACAGAAGGGTGCTGAGCTGGTATGGTCATGTTGAACGAATGGGAGATGAAAGGCTTACAAAGAAAATATATGAGTCAGATACAAGGGGAGATAGAAGGGCAGGAAGACCCCATTGAGATGGAGAGACTGTGTAAGACAAGTTTTGGATGATAGAGGAATGACTATAGATAAGGCAAAGGAAGTGGTAATAAACAGGAATGAATGGAGAATGCTTGTGAATAGTTGAGTGAACACGTGGTCATTTGGGGGAAGGGGTCGGGCGCAAGTTGGACTAGATAATAGTCCATCAGGCGCCTGGCCCGGGGAGACGATTAATATGAAGGGTGCGCCTAGAAGTGTGGTGGGCGGGCTTGTGGCTTTGGCTCCGCTACATGTCTGCCTGCCGAGATCGGAGCCTCTCCGGGTGGTCGGGGGCTGGGGGGAGTGCTGGAGCGACCTTGGTGACCCTGGTCTCTGGGTGACCTAGATGTGTGTGAATTTTGTGTTTTGTCTGTGTTTGTTTGCTGTTTTGTCTTGTGTTTTGTGTTTTCCTGTTCTTGCTCTGTCTTGAGTCAGCCACCCCCAAGAAAATACAAAAAAAAAAAAAAAAAAAAAATAATAATAATAATAATAAAAGAGGAAAATAAAATAAACAAAATAGGACATGTGGGGATTGGGCCTGAACATATAGATAGATAAGAATTTACACTCAAATTTCAATCATGCATATTATATTTCTATGTAAAGTATAAGATCACAGTAAGGAACAAAAATTATGAGGGCAACTGTACATGATTGACAAAAATGGAGGGGGGGGGGGGGTCCAACCAGAAACACGGACTCCCTCCCTCATAATGAAATCTAAGCTTAAGGTATATATTCATTACTATTAAGACAGAGAGTGTGTGAGGGAAGGACACTTTTTGGAGCAATGGGAAGTATGTGGAAGGTGAGAAATCTCAAAATATAAGCTAAAAGTACAATGTATCAAGGGATGTGCAAACTCAATACTGTACAGTGTAGCGTCTGCTGCAGCTGGGTACATCACATGAAGAAGCGCTGCATTAGAATAAAGGGACACTACCTAGGAAGAAGTCCAAAATTGAGAAATTTGTATGCATAGTATGCAAAGGTGAGCTTGTATTCAATGACCGGCTCGAGAGTGTTAACTTTGGCAATGAGGCACTGGAGATGGTGGACAAGTTTTGTTACTTGGGGGATACCATCTCAGCCGATGGTGGGGCTGAGGCCACCACTATCACCAGAATAAGATGCGGCTGGGAAAAGTTTAGAGAACTTTTGCCACTACTCACCATAAGATGACTCCCTCTCCCCTTGAAGGGAAAGGTGTATGCTTCATGCGTTAGAAGCGCAATGACATATGCTTCAGAAACGTGGCCTGTTAAGACGGATGATATCAACAGAATGGAACGCAATGAGATGAGAATGGTGAGATGGATGTGTGGTGCCAAACTGCAAGATCAGACAACGCGACAGACTGAAACACTCCCCAGCACCCCAAGCACAGGACACCGCACAACAAATTCAAGCAACTCCATTCATTCCTGTCTATTACCACTTCCCTAGCCTGATCTATAGTCATTCCTCAATCATTCAAAGCTTCTCCTACACATTCTCTCTATCTCAATGGGGGTCTGCCTACCCCTCTATCTCCTCCTTGTATCTAACTCACAAATTTTCTGTGTAAGCCTTACATCTTCCATTCGTTCAACATGACCATACCAGCTCAGCACCTTTCTGTCCACTCTGGCCGACAAATGTTCCTGCTGCCCCACTCTCCTACATATCTCTTCATTCCTCAATCTGTCTCTACGAGTCACTCCACACATACTCCTTAAGCAGCTCATTTCCATCACATCCACCTTTATTCTCTCCTTTGCCTTCAGAGCCCATGTTTCAGCCCCATACATCACTGTTGGTACAACAATCCCTTGATACATTGCACTTTTAACTTTCATTCCAAGATTTCTCACCTTCCACATACTTCCCTTTGCTCCGAAAACATTTCTTCCTTCACTTACTCTGTTTTGTCTCAGTTTCCATACCTCTATTCCTGCTTATCGTTCCTCCTAGATATTCAAAACCCTCTACTTGTTCCATATAGATATAACTAGTAGGATAAGTAAATTCGCAGACGATACCAAAATAGGGAGAACACTAGATTCAGAAAACGACATTGAGAGCCTCCAAAGGGATCTAGATCCCTTACACGAATGGTCAGTAAATTGGCAGATGAATTTTAACATTGACAAATGTAAGGTATTAAAGATAGGGAAGACGAATACAAATGCAAAATATAAACTAGCTAATAAGGAATTAGAAAACTCAGACTGCGAGAAAGATTTGGGTATGTTTGTTAGCAATGATTTGAAGCCTAGAAAACAATGTACTGTATAAGCGTTCGTAACAAGGCAAACAGGATTCTCGGATTCATCTCAAGGAGTGTGAGTAACAGAACTGCCGATGTTATCTTAAAACTTTACTTGTCGTTAGTTCACCTATCTACCTATGTTCACCTATGTGGCGTTCGCCACTCTTGCTAGTGGCACCGAGGAGCGCACCGCCCTTCGTTGTTGTTTGAGAATTGGTGCAGCAGACTATTCGAAGAGGCGGAGCGCTCCCTTGCGAAGATGGGCTCGTCTGGCACCTTTTGTAGTTCGACATCGAGAGCTCTCTTGAACCTGTCTAACGAGACGCCTCTCATGTCTCTTACTCGCCGCGGGAGTTTGTTGAAGAGACGTACTCCTCTATGTGATAACCAGCCCTCTCGCAGAGAGCCCATAGCACCCCGATTTTTCATCTTGGGGATATCGCATTCCCAGCCTCTCCTATCACTGAACTTCATTGCTATTGGGGCATGTAGATTTGGTACAAAACCCTCCGCGATTTTCCACGTACTGTATATATTATTAAGTATCGTTCCCTTCTACGTTCCAACGAATACAGCTTTAGTGATTTTAAACGCTCCCAATAGTGTAACTGTTTTACTGAGTTTATATGTGAGGTGAAGTTCCTTGTACACTTTCTAAGTCATTAATTTCACCTGCTTTGTATGGGGATGTTAATACGTTACAGTATTCTAGCCGCGGTAGCACCAGGGATTTGAAGTGTTATCATAGGCAATTCACTGCGAGTTTTAAATGTACGTAGAATCCAACCTGTTAGCTGTTTCGCAGCAGCAACTTTGACCTGGTTATGTTCTTTGAATCCCATATTTTCAGACATTATCACCCCAAGGTCTTTCACATTGTCTTTACGTTCTATTATGTGATTGGATTCTGTTATGTAACTTGTGTTCTCTTTAACGAAAACCTCATCTCCATATCGTATTACAGTAAAAGTCCGTTAATCCGACGACCGATGATTCGAATCTCCCAATAGTCCGAATTTTTCAATTTGAGGCCAAATCCGAATTCACCCGATGGTCCGAATTTCAAGAAGTCCCAAAGTCCCCTTTTTGAGGCATTAGGCCACTCAAATGACACATAATGGAGCACACACATATCATATGCTCATGAATTCACTTTAAAAGTTTACCATTGTCATTGTAGCCTATTATCTACTTCAAAACATTCAGATTAATGGTCAAAGGAAGCTACTGATATAATCGTAAACACCTTCGTCTTCTTCTTCTTCCACATCGTCTGCTAGAGAGTTTGTTTTGCTCTTGAACGCATCCTTGGGACGCTCCGATGCGCTACTGGCTTGCACCGCATTTTCTGCAAGCGCATTCAGTCTTGAGCTTGAAAACGCACCTTTCAAGAAGTCCCAAAGTCCCCTTTTTGAGGCATTAGGCCACTCAAATGACACATAATGGAGCACACACATATCATATGTTCATGAATTCACTTTAAAAGTTTACCATTGTCATTGTAGCCTATTATCTACTTCAAAACATTCAGATTAATGGTCAAAGGAAGCTACTGATATAATCGTAAACACCTTCGTCTTCTTCTTCTTCCACATCGTCTGCTAGAGAGTTTGTTTTGCTCTTGAACGCATCCTTGGGACGCTCCGATGCGCTACTGGCTTGCACCGCATTTTCTGCAAGCGCATTCAGTCTTGAGCTTGAAAACGCACCTTTGGACGTATTAGTCTTGAGCTTGAAAACGCACCTTTGGATGTTCCGATACACTACTATTTATAGTTCAGTGATCGGAGCATCCCAAGGGTGCTTTCAAGATAACAAGACAAGGGTGCTTTCAATACAATATAATATAACAGAGCACGTCACAAAAGGAAAATCACAAAAGGAAAATTACAAGAACCTCTCAGGGAAGTGCCGTTGTTAAGGCATTACTTCCCGAACCACATCTGATCTTCAAGAGCAAGACAAACTCGCTAGTAGACGGAAGAAGAAGAAGACGTTTATATCAGCAGATTCCTTTGACCATTAATCTGAATGTTTTGAAGTAGTTAATAGGCTACAATGACAATGGTAAACTTTTGAAGTGATTTCATGAACATATGATATGTGTGTGTGCACCATTGTGTCATTTGGGTGGCCTAATGTCTCAATGTTTTCGTCATACACAGGTTCATAGGGGTAAAGTCCGATAATCCGAAAAATCCACTAATCCGAACGAGAGCCGGTCCGCTGCCCTTCGGATTAACGGAAGTTTACTGTAATTGGAATTTGTCTTCATTAAACTGCATGTTATTTTCCCTGGTCCACTGGAACACCTTATTTAGGTCTTCTTGCAGCCGGTCCGTGTCTTCCTGTGTCTTTACTATCATACTCAGTTTCGTGTCATCCGCAAAGGAGGCTACTGTACTGTGTCTTGTGTTGGCATCTATGTCACTTATTAGAATATACAGAATATACAGTGGGCTATGAGGAAACTTGGTGTGGAAGAGTGGCTGGTGCGTGTGATAATGAAGATGTATGAGGATTCGCGAAGTGCGGTGAGGGTGAAGGGTGTACTGAGTGATGAGTTCACAGTCCGTGTTGGAGTCCATCAGGGTTCAGTGTTAAGCCCCCTCCTCTTTATTATGGTCTTGGAGGCACTGTCTAGAGTTTTTAGAGGCGGACTCCCGTTGGAACTGTTTTATGCAGACGATTTAGTCCTAATAGCTGACAGTGTGCAAGATGCTGAGGCCAAATTCAGAGAGGGGAGAGAGGGCATGGCGAGCAAGGGTTTAAGAGTCAATATTAACAAAACCAAGGTTATTACAGTTTCTTACAGTAGATCCTCTGGAAAAAGGCAAACTAGGCCTGTGTATCCAGCTCAGTGCCAGTACATGCACTACTGCTGTCGTTCACGGTGTTGGCGGCGGCGGTAGAAGACGCAAAAATTTTACTATTCTGTATTTTTGCTTTATAATCAAACTTCAAATCTTGTCTTCCCCATGCTTTATCAAGATTACTTTCAAACTTCCTCATTGATTCAGAATCGACTACATACTGGGGCAGTGCGTTCCACTCATTTACCACTCTATCACAAAATGAGTTCTTTGCCTTTTCAAGCCTATTTCTTTCTTTGTAAATTTTCTTTGAGTGTCCTCTCGTTCCTGTTCCCTCCCGCATCAAGAAGATACCTTCACACACATCCTCATCATACATTCCTGACATTATCTTAAAAGTCTCTATCATATCCCCTCTCTTTCTCCTATATGCCAGTGTCGGAAGCCCCACTGTCCTCAACCTCTGCTCATAGCCCGCGTTCTTCAACGTTGGTACTAGCTTGCTAGCTCTCCTCTGCACTTTCTCCACTGCTTCTATATCCTTTACCATATATGGAGCCCACACCTGGTTCGCATATTCCAGGTGCGGCCTAACCAGCGCTGTATAGAGATTCCTGAAGATTTCTTCGACAAGTGACACAAATGGCCTCCTTATCAGCCCTACAATTCTATTGGCTTTGTTTATCTTTTCCGCTAAATGTTCTGAGAAATTTAACTTATTGTCTATCACTACTCCTATATGATAGAAGTGTTCAAGTGGGTTAGTGGGATTAATTACAGATGTACTGAAGCTCAGTGATAGCGAAAGAACTCAAACAAATGGTTTCAAATTACTGTAGATAAATTTAATTTCAGAAAAGATATAGGCAAATATTGGTTTGGTAACAGAGTTGTAGACATGTGGCTACCGAGTGATATGGTAGGATCGAGAACGATTATAGGTTTGATTCCCGGAGGGAAGTAAAGAAAACCGAATATTTAGTAGGGCCCCGTAATCATTGATGATATGCCTATTAGTATAATAGTCTACCTTCAAACGCCGCGTCGCCAGTTTTGAATCTACCGCGCGGGAGGACAGGGAGTACAACTTCATATGTGCAACACGTATTCTCTTATGGAATCGTCTTTATGATTGGGTACTCGCTACGAAAAAAACTCTTAAATAATAAAAAAGAAATATTAACTTAATAATTGCTATACTCAAGCTTCCCAATGCGTGGATTTCTTGCGCGTGGATTCCTGATGCTGTCCCTCTAGCGTCTAAACTTCTTTCACTGCTCATGTAGTAATGTACACCCTATGTGGTGGATTGTGTTCTTTCATCTCATAAATTATATTTTAGTAAGCGTTGTTTCTACATAGCAATTTTGATATGTTGCTTTGACTTTATATTGTCTTTGTCCCAGTTTTGGTTTGACTTTGTTTGCAAGTTTTACATTTTAACATATCAAGATTCAACTCAAAAATCCAGCGAATGGGAAGGGGATGGCAGGGAGGGCACTAACATCGTCAATGATTACGGGGCCCTACTAAATATTAGGTTTTCTTTACTTACCTCCGGGAATCAAACCTATAATTTAATTGTGGCCCCTCCATCATTGACGATATGCCTGATATCTAAGACTGGAGGGGGACATTCGTGACAAATATCAAAACCACTAACCTAAATACCATAGGTAACAGAGAATCTGTATAACAATTAAATTATTTTATTGTTTTCATACAATAATATAAAAATATAAAAGAAGGTAAGCAGTGCGTTACTTCGAAGAAGAGCTGCTTGTACATGACTGGACCTCCACTTGAGATCTATTGCATGTTTAGTGAGAACATTCTTGTACTCTAGAACTCTAATCCTTAGGATCATGTTCTGACCTTAAAATGATTTGTACAATAAAATCTGTTTGTGCATTTTGTTAATACTATCTAGGTACAACTATGATAGATTTCTTAAAATAAAATTAAAATATGATCAACTGTATAACCAGTTCTATTCATATCACAGCTTGTGATTTATCACAATCTCCGGCAGAGGGTTCTAGTGGATCTTAGGGCTATTTTGCACATTTCCCCCCCCCCCTTTTTTTTCAACCGAAGAATAACATAAAGACAAATAGCACTTGGACTGCTAGACCCGTTGCCGTAATGCGACACAGGTCCACTTTGGCTTGTCCAGGGCGACCGACAGGTATCGCGTAAGGAATGTGTGATTAGACGCCCACAACTGAGTGTCGGCTATGTCGTTAATGGAAAACATTTGCATAAACCGGAGGGAGACAGCCCACTTTCTAATGTCGTGGGCTCTACCTATTACGTCGGGATTATTTTCCTTAATTACATCTACGAGTAAAGAAGCCAATGTCCTGCTTGTGATGCGATTTACCTGTCTGGTTGACCCATAGGAAGCCTGGTTGTGCAATCCTCATAAACTTAACTAAAGCTTGTACCGGGCATAATGTAGTCGATTCCGAATCAATAAGGGAGTTTGAAAGTAATCTTGATAAAGCATGGGGAAGACAAGATTTGAAGTTTTATTATAAAACAAAAATACAGAATAGTAAAAATGTTGCATCTGCTACCGCCGCCGCCAACACCGTGAACGACCGCAGCAGTACAAGTACTGGTACTGAGCTGGATACACAGGCATAGTTTGCCTTTTTCCAGAGGATCTACTGTAAGAAACTGTAAGATAAAATGTGATGCGTATGTCCACGTTTAACCCCTCCAACCCGGAAGGGCTCTTGAACGCCCATAACAACCTCGGCCCGCGCAACCCGGAAGGGCTCTTGAACGCCCATTGCTTGCGTGCGTGCTTTCGAATGCCGCGCGTACATTTTTGGTATCATGGGACGGTAGGTGGCGCCACCCGGCGTAAACGACGCCACAACAACAGTATCTACCCCGACGCCATCATGGACAGTACGCCAAATAGTGATTCCGCTGTGTCCGATACCGTGCTTCCTACGACGCCCTTGCTAGTTCGTCGCGCCTTACCCCGACGCCATCGCCTAAATGTGTTATCTCCCGGAGGTATTGAGACGACATTGAGACTATATGAGCGTGCTGATGCCAAGTATAGTGTTGATGATATAGTCAGTGACGACTCCAGTAACTATAAGTCGAGTGATTATGGCCATGAGAGTGAGAAAGAAGAGCAATTCCTGGGATTTGCGAGAGAGAACATGACAGTGATGAGAGTGATGAAGGTGATGTACCAGTTGTTGAGGAAGCTGGTTTACCTAAAGACAGTGAACTTGAGAGAGTGAGTGAGTGGGAGAGTTCAAGGTCACTCACCAAATTTCGCATAAGTGACACGACTCCAAGCCCTTCCCCAGGTAAATTGCCTTTCAAGCTACACTTGTATAAGCAGAAAATACTTGAGAAGGCGGCCGCGGCAGCTAGGGAACAAGCAAAAATACTTGGTGAGGATGAGGCTGTGAGTGAGGGTCAGCGTGGTGACCCTTCTCGTCCGCCATTGTCTCCCTTATCTACCCACGCCACCCAAGATGACCCGGATGCCCCGCATTCTTCCCCACCACCCCCACCATTGCCAAGGGTTGAGGACCCCCCACTTTCGGTCTATTTGCCTCCTAGGTCCCCCGACAGGAGACATACTGCTGCCGAAAAGGGGAAAGGTAGGAAATATACCAAAAAAATTAAGAAAAGTAAGAGTTTTGTTCGAGGCTCCCGCGGCGTCCACCCCTGCCGGCCCCAGCCATACGTCCCCGCAACTTTCCCCACGGTCCTGCCCACCTCTCCCGCCTTCAACATGTCTTCCTGAAGAAGTCTTTGAGCTCGCATCATCACCAATACCTGGGCCTAGTGACAGTGAAACATTGCTTTCTGTCACTCGTCACAGGCCAAGGAGCCCAGGATCTCGAGGGGACACAGCCTCACCTGCCACTCCTTCCCCACCTCGCCCACCCGCACGCCGCCCACGCATCACTGGTTCCCCGCCAGATTATGTGGGGGCCACTGATGATGAAGGGCACCTCTCTGAAGACTCTGGCCATGATTACATAGGTCCACCGTCAGGGCAAGATGACCACTCTGACGATGACTATATGGACATCGACGACCCTCGACCCATCCGCTTGGCCCGGCGTCGTGCTGCCCGTCGTGCTGGCCGCCGCCCTGGCCGACGCCCTCGCCGCCCTAGGGCGCGCGCCTCCCGAGTTGGCCGTGGGCGTGCTGGGCCACCAGCTGGAGCTCCTCGTCAGCGTAGACAAGACCCATTCTACGTTTTTCAGTGGCAAGACGTAGTTGATGGGGATGGATACAACCCTGATGTGCCAGCTTTTGATGAGGTACTGGAGGGTTCAGGCATTACCCCCAATTTTCCTGCAGGCCCCAATGCTCCACCACACAAACTATTTGAGGCCTTCTTTGATGAGGAGGTGGTAGGCTATGTTGTCAAAGAGACAAATAAGCAGCACCAATTCCAGGTCCACTTTTTGGGCAAGGTGACCAAGGGCCACATGAGGCAGTGGACCCCAGTGACTCATAAAGAGTTCATGGTGTTCCTGGCACTCACCATGCTAATGCCTCATGTCAAGAAGCATAGGTTGCCTGACTATTGGATCACCAATGATCTGATATCCACCCCTGCCTTCGGAAAATATATGTCTCGCGACCGGTACCTTGATATCCTCGCAGCGCTCCATCTTGTCACCAACACCGACGTCCACCTCGGTGACAAGCTGTGGAAGATTAGGACGTTGTACGAGATGATGCGAGAACGCTTCACCTCCTACTTCAAGCCCTTCCGCAAGGTCGTCATTGATGAGTCTCTTGTGCTGTTCCGGGGAAAACTCAGCTTCCGGCAGTACATCACCTCAAAATGACATCGCTTTGGCATAAAATTCTTTGTGCTGTGCGACTGCCAAACTGGCTATGTCCTGGACTTCCTGGTCTACAGCGGGAAGGAAGGGGACTTGCTTGTGGACCCCCTCATTGGCTTTGGCGGAGCAGTGGTGCAAGCCATGATGGACCGCTACTTTCACAAGAATCACGTCCTCTACACGGACAATTATTACACGTCCCCCACTCTCTCACAGTACCTGCATGAGCGCAAGACGGGGACTGTAGGCACAGTACAAGGGAAAAGGAAGGGCATGCCACCTTTCCCTCCAAAGACCAAAAAAGGTGATGTGTTCAAGAAGAAGTCGGGGCCCATTCTGGCTATCCACTGGCACGACCAGCGGAAGGTCAACCTCCTGACCACCATCCACAAGGGGGAAATGGTGGAGACTGGCAAGGTGGATCTCCGCACCCAGGCCAGGGTGACCAAGCCCGATGCTGTCCTGGACTACAACATCAACATGAGGCTGGTGGACAAGTCCGACATGCAGATAGGCTTCATTGACTGCCTGCGTACCTCGTGCAGATGGTACAAAAAGTTCTTTCTGCATATGGTGGACATGTCAGTTCTGAATGCCTACAATACATACAAGCTTCGGAATGTGAACACACCCATGAAGTTCAATAGCCTGCGGAGGTTCCAAAAGCAGGTGTTGACGGAGCTCCTGGAGAAGTATGCTACGCCACAGAGGGCAGTGGCACATCCTGGGCCCGCCGTTATTGACCGCTTGCAGTGTGCTCAATACTTGATTAGGCACAGGCTTGGTTCCCTGCCTCAGAATGAATCAGGAAGAACACAGCAGAAGCGGTGCCATGTCTGCTACAACAGCAGGGTGAGGCCGAGGCCAGGTAAAAAGTCAACCATGGAGTGTGTGGAGTGCAAGGTGGCACTCTGTGCTTTAGAGTGCTTCTTTGATTACCACTCCAAGCTGGAGTTCTAATAATCATAGTGAAAGTGCCAAAGATAATGACAATATGTACAGTATATATATAGGCAAAAAGTGAAAGTAAACCAATTTATTGTTATACAAAAGTCATGTATTATGAAAACATTTATACAAATACAATTACACCATAATAATATGTGAAAGTGACACATATGTATATACCAAGTGACATTCATATGATTAGAACCTATAGAAATATATAAATCAGTGAAAAAAGACATAATAAATTGTATATAAAATGTTTACAAATCATATAACTAAGTGAAAGTGACACAAGACCTAATATTTGATGGCCAAAGTATAATAAACACCTGTGATAACGAATAATCAGTGCCTAATACAACAATAACCTACCTCAATTACTAATAAAATGTACGGTATCGAGTGAAAATTAGCATTATCAGTGACAGTGACACTCTCTAAAGCATAATTGTCAAAGTGTAAGTGACACAAGACCTAATATTTGATGGCCAAAGTATAATAAACACCTGTGATAACGAATAATCAGTGCCTAATACAATAATAACCTACCTCAATTACTAATAAAATGTACGGTATCGAGTGAAAATGAGCATTATCAGTGACAGTGACACTCTCTAAAGCATATTTGTCGAAGTGAAAGTGACACAAGACCTAATATTTGATGGCCAAAGTATAATAAACACCTGTGATAACGAATAATCAGTGCCTAATACAACAATAAGCTACCTCAATTACTAATAAAATGTACGGTATCGAGTGAAAATTAGCAATATCAGTGACAGTGATACCCTAATAAACATATTTTATATAATTGGCCTCAAAATAACTAGAAAATATCAAATAAAAGTAGGAATACAAACGTGGGTGATTGTATGTGTGTATGCCCCGACAGAGGATATACTTGAAAGAAAGAAAGAGGAGTTCTGGATGAATGTGGAGGCGTGCCTGGAGAAGTTTGACAAGAACGAAAGAATATTTCTGATTGGGGATATGAATGGTAAGGTGGGTGATAGGAAAGTTGAGGGAGTGTACAAAGGAGTACAAAGGAAATCAAGCAACAACAGATCCAGTGACCCTTCTAGGTTGCTTGTCCTCCAAAACACTGAGGATCAAGTGTCCAAACAGTGGTTTAGAGTGGGTAAGGGAACATTGGAAAGGGAATTACTGCCCTGGAACTAATGTCCGTGGCAGGATTAGGAAGTTAGTAGGGGACAGAGGGGTTAGTAACTGAGGGGGGGATAAAATAAAGTTATTCATTTACAAACGCAGTCAGTCGCGGGTTTGATGCGAGATATTTGTCTAGGCGGAGTTTAAATGAATCAACGGTGATGCAGTCTATAACGTTTCGGGGAAGCCCATTCCACAAGTTGACAACTCGATTGAAGAAGAAATTCTTAGATTCGTGCGAGTTAAAAGATTTACCAATAATTTTGCAACCGTTTCCCCGCGTGTAATTAGATTGGTCGATAGTGAAGTACTTACTACAGTTCATATTGTCGATGCCTTTGATGATTTTGAACACTTGAATTAAGTCGCCTCTTAATCTGCGCTGGGTTAAAGGAAATAGATTTAATTCTTTAAGACGCTCTTCGTATGGTTTGTTCTTTAGGCTAGGTATCATTTTGGTAACTCTACGTTGAACTCGTTCTAGCTTGTTTATATCTTTTTGGTAATAAGGGCACCAGGATTGAACGCAGTATTCCAGAAGAGGGCGGACTAATGAATTGTAAAGGGTTAGGAAAACTTTTTTGGATTTATGCTCAAATGACCTGCCTATAAAGCCAATTATTTTGTTTGCCTTCTTAACAACTTCTGAACATTGTTGACTCGGTTTTAGGTTACTCGATATTGTTACTCCCAGATCGGTTTCTCTGTTTACATTCTTAAGCTGAGTGCCATTCATCGAATAGTTTGCTTTCTCATTTAGGTATCCGATATGTAGTACTTTACATTTATCCGCATTGAAACTCATTTGCCAAATTTGGGCCCAACATGACAATTTATCTAGATTGTGTTGCATATCGTCAACTTGTTCTTTTGAGAGTACGCTATTTGCAATTTTTGTATCGTCAGCAAATTTTGAGATTGTACAGGTGAGACCCTCATCTATGTCGTTGATGTAAATTAGAAAGAGAATTGGTCCTAGTACCGATCCCTGGGGTACCCCGCTACTTACATTGGTCCATTTTGATGCCTTACCGTTTATGACTACTCTTTGCTTTCTGTCGCTGAGCCAATTTTCTATCCATTTCAACACACCGTCTTGTATTCCATGCGCTTTTAGTTTTAGCAGTAAACGTTTGTGGGGAACTTTGTCAAAGGCCTTTTGAAAATCAAGGTATATAATATCTACAGCTTTACTCTCATCGTAGAGGTTGAGGATATCGTGGAAGAAGTCTAAGAGGTTTGTTAAACAGGAACGTTTTTTTACGAAAGCCGTGTTGAGTATCTTTAAGTATGTTATTTTCCTCTAAGTGATTTACGAGTCTGTCTCGTATGACCGTTTCTAGCATTTTACATACAACTGAGGTTAAGCTAATTGGACGATAGTTACTGGATAGGGATTTGCTGCCTTTTTTGAATATCGGTGTTACGTTGGCTAGCTTCCACTGATCGGGCATAGTTCCAGACTGCAAGGATTTATTGAATAGTAATGTCAGTGGTTTAGAGAGCTCATCCTTAGCTTCCTTTAGAACTCTAGGCGAGATTGTATCAGGTCCAGGCGTTTTATTTACCTTGAGTTTATCTAAACAATTCAATACTTCTCTCTCTGTAACGGCGATATTGCTTAAAACATCTGAATTATCAATCTGAATCGGCGATGGTGTAGGGATATCACTGAGGTCTTCTGTTGTAAAAACTGATGCAAAGAAGGTATTGAGGGCATTACTCATTTGTTCTTCGTCTTTGGTGTATTCTCCATTTTCATCGACTAACGGTCCAACAGTTGAAGTAACTACTTTTTTCTTTCTGATATAACTATAGAATTCTTTCGGGTTTGTTTTACTTTGATTCGCAATATGTAACTCTAAGGTCTTTTTACTTTGCTTAATTAACTTTTTGGCTTTGCGTCGTAGCTCTACAAATTTCAGCCGTTCTTCGTCATTTTGTGAGGATTTTAATCTATCATTAGCAAATTTTTTAGCAAGCAGGCAGTTTGAAATATCTTTATTCCACCATTTGGGCTTATTATTATGGCCTGGACGCCGAGTTTTCGATGGTATGCAGTCTTGCACTGCTTTTAGGTAAGTGGCTTCGAATAACTTCCAAGATGTATTTATGTCGTTATTGTGAATTAAAAAGCTCCAGTCAGTTTCTTTAAACATAGCTCTAAGTTTATGGAAGTTTGCTTTCTTGAAATTAGGGACTTTTTCGATGCTACTATTTGGTTCGTTACTAGTAAACTTTAAAGTGAAAGTTATCGTATGATGGTCGCTGTTACTGAATTCATCACCAACATTCAAATTCTCTATTAATTCTTCTTTTGTTGCAAGTACAATGTCAAGAACGTTATTACCACGGGTCGGCGTTCCAACAAATTGATAAAGCGAACTCTCTTGCAAGTTCGTATACAAGTCATGTCCGGAGTGTGAAGTAAGAGTATCGCCCCACTTGGTCACAGGTAAATTAAAGTCACCAAAAATTACGGTATCTTGTGAGTTACTTACATCTGCAATTTGTTCGTAAATTTCTCGGTCAGTTTGCACTGATTGAGCTGGAGGTCTGTATATTAATGCAAGTATTATTTTGGTACCTTTATTATTCTTTATTAGCACAAAAGATGTGTCGACGTTCACAATTTGAGGTTTTGACAAGAGGGTAGGGTTAAGACTTTCTTTGATATAAAGTAAAACGCCACCTCCATTTCGATTTATTCGGCTTTTCTCAAACATTACATAACCGGGAAGTGAATACTCTGCTAAAAAGTCTCTATCTTCTGTATTGAGCCAAGATTCTGCTATGCCAATCACATCATAATTTTCTGTAAACACTAGCTCCTCTAAATCTGAAAATTTATTGCGTATGCTACGAGCGTTTGCATAGAAAACCTTTAAATTTGTTATTTTAGAACTCACGGAACGCGCTTTAATAATATTTTTGGTTCTTGTCGGATCTACATTTATGTTCATGGCTGTCCTCGGTCCTCGCTGTCTCCGGTCCTTATCGCTGGTGGTCCTCGGTTGCCTCTGTTTTTTTCTTGGCGTTGGATGATTTATGTCACTGCTGCTTCTTCTCGGATGGCGTTTTTTGATCCATGGCTGCGGACTGCTTCGTGTAGGAGACGACCCATGCGTGCGGAACCCACAGGGTTTAGATGAGTGCCATCCTTGCGGAACAGAGTAGGCTGGTTGTAGAAGTTGTCCCAGAGGTTGATGAATTCAACTTCTTCCCTCAGACACAAATGTTTTAGTCGGCTATTTGTGCTGAAGGCCTTGTCGTAGAATTTGTCAGGTGCGTCGATCTTGGGGAGAATGCCTGAGATGATGATATTCCTTGACTTGTTTTTGTAGTGCTGGATCATCTTGCGATATTTCTCCATCAACTCTTCGGATCTGGTGCGCATGACGTCATTTGAACCAGCATGGATGACAAAAAGGGTATTTTCATTTGCATCCTTTGTGGTATCTTCGAAGGCTTCCACAATGTCGTCCAGTCCAGCTCCTGGGATGCAAAATCTTTTTCGTTGATTTGGGACTCTGTCGCAGAACTCTTCGACCTGTCCTCGTAGGATGGAATCCCCAACGAGCCTGGTCTCTTCTGGTTCGTCTTCCATCTCTACCAATATCTCAAATCTGTTTGACATTGTGACTGGTAGATGAGACCTTTTCCGCGTTGGCCGTGCACCATTCCTCACCGGTGTAAATCCGGAAACCTGTGGTGGCGGGACTCTACGTACAGGTCGGGGAGAGGAGTGGTTAGAACGGGGGCGAGGGGTTGGTACTGTTCGTGCTAGCAGGCTTCTTGCACGAGGAGTGGGGGAGAGACTAAGGTGAACAGGGCGGCTGTCCTGGTTTGATGTCGGCTCAGGTTCGTCAGAAGCATCTGCTGCAGTGTCTACTGCAGGTGTTGGATTGTTGGCAGATGACGTTGGATTGTTGGCAGATGACGTTGGGGCGGTGGTGGATGCTGGAGTTGAAACAATTTGAGTTAGTGATACTCCAACGTTGAGTGTTACAAACTCTTGGAGTGATTCCAGCTTCCTGGTGAGGGCGTTGATCTTGTTGAGGGCTTCATCCAATTTTGCTGTCAAATCCTCTCGTTGCTGGCAGAGTCGGCAGACTTGTGGATCGGCAGGAGCAAACATGGAAGCACCAAACCTACCGGCGCAGTTCGTACAGGCACGAGGCATGGTGACGATCACTTTCTTCAGTTCACTTCACTCACTTAAAAACACTTAATTCACTTTAAAAACACTAAACTCACTTTAAAAACACTAAACTCACTTTAAAAACACTTCACTCCCTTCAGGTCGCTTCACTTACTTAAATAGGCCTAACCTAGTGGTGGGAGGGTGGGGGGTACCATCAGAGGTGAATGGGAATGGTAGTGCACTTGCGGACGTATGTGTGGGGAGGAGGCTGTGGATAGCCAACACCTTCTTCCGACACAGAATGATCCACAGGTACACGTGGAAACGGATGTTGACGATGAAGGATAAGACAGTGGTGGAACGAAAGTCATTGATTGATTATGTATGTGTGGATGAACGAATGAAGAAATCTGTGATGGATGCTAGGGTGTATAGGGGTATTGGAGGGGGTCTGTCTGATCATTATGTAGTGGTAGCTAAGGTTAGGATACAAAAGAAGTGGGTGAGGAGAGCGGGAGGGAGGCGAGAGGAGGTGGAATGGTGAGGAGGGTGGAGAGGTTGCAGGAGGAGGAAGTCAGGGAGGAGTACAGGAGAGCAGTGGAAAGACGACTAGGTGGGTTCGACCTGGAAGTTATGGAGGAAGTGGAGGAGATGAGCAAGGTGTTTAAGGATGAGATCTGTGCAGCATGTGAGGAGGTGTGTGGAGTGAGGAGAAGAGGGAGGGGAGTGAAAGGTACAGCATGGTGGACAGAAGAGGTAAGAATAGCTGTGGAAGAAAAGAAGAAAGCATATAGAGAGTGGTTGGGTAGTAGAGGGAATGAAGATTCCGAGAGACAGAAACGAGCGAGGTACGTGGAGAGTAAGAGGGTGGTGAAGAGAGTAGTGAAGGAAAGTAAGAGAAGAGTAGATGAGGAATTTGGAAGGAATCTGAGTGTAAAATGGAGGGAGAGTAAGAAACTGTTCTGGAAAGAAGTCAAGAAAGTTAGGGAAGGTAGCAAGGGAAACAGTAAGGGTGTGAAAGATAAGAATGGGAGAATGCTAGCCGAGAAGCAAGAGAGAGTCGAAAGATGGAGGGAGTACTTCAGTGAGTTGCTAAATGAAAGGAATGAAGAGCCAGCAAACATAGCTGGATATGGTATGGGAGGGAGAAGAAGAGAAGTAGTGGAGGAGGAGGTGGGGATCAGGAGGTCAGAAGTGTGGGAAGCCATGAAAAGAGTGAAGTTGGGGAAAGCACCAGGAACAGATGGAGTGTGTGGGGAAATGTTGAGGTATGGTGGTGAGATAGTGATAGAATGGGTATGGAAAATGTGCAAACTAGCATGGGAGAAGGGAGTGCACCCGATGACTGGAAGACTGGCATAATAGTCCCCCTATATAAGGGCAAAGGGGAAAGAGGAGTGTGTGGTAACCACCGAGGAATATGTCTTCTAAGCGTAGTAGGGAAGGTATACAGTAGGGTAGTGATTGAGAGAGTGAGAGTGAGAGTGAGAACGGAGAAATGGATAGGCGACGAGCAGGGAGGTTTTAGGAAGGGAAGAGGATGTGTAGATCAGATTTTTACCCTGAATTGTGTTGTGGAGAAGTATCTGGAGAAGAAACAAAAGGTGTATGTTGCCTTTATGGACTTGGAGAAGGCCTATGACAGAGTGGATAGAGAAGGTTTGTGGAAAGTGCTTAGAATATACGGAGTAGAGGGCAAGTTGCTGAAAGCAGTGAAGAGCATGTATGAGGGTGCAAAGGCGGCAGTACGTGTGGAGAGTGAGCAGAGCGAGTTCTTTTACCTGAATGTTGGTTTGAAACAGGGGTGTGTGATGTCCCCGTGGTTGTTTACTGTATATATGGATGGAGTTATGAAAGAAATACTATCAAGAGCAGTGGATGTTGGTGTATCGCTGAAAAGGGAGGGAATTGAGTGGAAGCTACCTATACTGCTGTTTGCGGATGATACAGTTCTGATGAGTGATAATGAATGGGAGTTGCAGGGTCTGGTAAATGAGTTTGGAACAGTGTGCGAAAAACGGAATTTGAAGGTAAATACGGGGAAGAGCAAGGTTATGGTCTTCGAAAGGGGTGAAGTCACAGAGTGTGAGGTGAAGCTGAACGGTCAGGCTATGGAGATCGTCAACTCTTTTAAGTATCTGGGCAGTGTGTTGAGTAAAGATGGGACTATGGATGAAGAGGTGCGGGAAAGGGTACAACAGGGGAAGAGGGTTGTAGGAACGCTAAAAGCAGTAACAAGAAATAGGGTGGTCAGTATGGAAGTGAAGAAGTCCTTGCATGACAGTGTGGTAATCCCGACACTGACTTACGGAAGCGAAGCATGGACGTTGGTTGAGAGACTCAGACCAAGAGTGAGAGCAGTGGAAATTAATTACTTAAGGAGTGCGTGCGGAGTTACATGGAGGGATAGACAGACTAATGAGGAAGTAAGAAGGAGGTGTGGTGTGGAGGTAGATGTGCTGGAAAGTGTGAAAAGGAACAACTTGAGATGGTTCGGCCATATGGAACGTATGGAAAGCGAGAGAATGACTAAGAGGGTGTACGAGAGCGAGGTGGAGGGACAGAGGGGGAGAGGTAGACCGAATATGAGGTGGAAGGATGGAGTGAGGAACTACATGAACGAAGGCGGTGCTGGTTGGGGGGAGGGGCGTCGACTGACTGGGGACAGAGGTGCATGGGGGCGGTTCGTTCGTGGCCACCCCTTCGGGGATCACGGCGTCAGGCAATAGATAGATAGATAGATCAAATAAACATCACATTCTCAATATCAAACACGAAAATCGTCTAAGGGAGATAAATACTTTGGCGCGACGAGCGGCTAGGTGCGTCGTAGCCATGGCCGGGGCGACGCGTCCGAACGCGGGAAGAATTTGCCGCCGAAAAGCACTCGTCTTCCCGCGCTCACCATTATGCAACCAGAGGGGCTAGAGACCTCTACTCAACGCCATTCGACAGAGGAAGGTTTGTGGAACATTATTCTTTTTTATTCACAACATTACATGCCATATTCATTGACTTACAGAGTAGTTAACATAGGCCAAAGATCGTCAAAACACCCGGTACCGCAGCAAAGTCGTAAGCTATAGCCCCCGGGGCTGGAGGGTTAAGCGCCGGGACTGAGAATTCTGAGAAAATGTTTCACAATGTTCGTTTTTGGCAATAAAAGTAGGAGACGGCACGATCTGCACATGTTCGTGCAGTCTCCCAAACCTGAGACAATTTGGCTCGTTGCTCATCGCCGCCAGCTCTGACACTCTGTTACCTGTCGCCAAAGCTATAAGGAACACAGCCTTCTTTAATACTGACTCAAAATCCGGCGCATGGTTAAACTTGCGCGACTGAAGTAATGATAACGCTTTGTCTAGCGACCAGGTAGGCATGAGCTGGCGTGGTGGTGGGCGTAGTTTAAAACATGCTCTCATGAACCCTTTCTCATCCGCCAGTGGTATAGAGAGACCAGTTAGGTCGAAAAAGGGATTTCTAATGGCAGATAAGTGATTCTTTAAAGTAACAACTGAGAAGTGCTTCTGTTCAAACAAATAATATAAGTATTTAAAAATTAAAGCCACTGAGGCATCAGATTGCGCTGTTTCTACTATCCAGGTTGTGAAAGTTTTCCAATGTGATTGGTACTGTCTCCTGGTTGACAGAGTATATTGATTCAGAAATTTACTAGTGACACTTTGCCCATACCGAGTTAGCCATTTTGCATTGTAAATGTCCATAAGGCAAAAGTTAGCGAGGTCTGAAGGTTGCCAATTGTCTCCAAGTGGAATGCAGAGACCGGGAGTGACCTCGGGTTCCTGCACCACGTGAGCAACAAGGACCCCAATGGAAATACGCCTAACGGCCTTATTGGGCTATCCTTAGTTGGAATTATGCAAGGCTGGTACATGTCATATTTGTAACAAACTATGTGGTACCAACTCTGTAAATTGCTAACTGAATAAATATTATTATTATTATTATTATTATTATTATTATTATTAATACCACACTTGAGCCGGCCACATTGGCGCGATCATCGAGACTATGCCCCGGTAACCCCGTAGTTTGTGAACTACTCGACACATGAGTGAAGCGTCTGGAGGCGGAAAAAGATAGATTGAATTCCACCTGTTCCAGTCATCCAATAAAGCGTCTGGCCCCCCCCCCCCCCCCGGAGTTCTTGCCCGGCGGGTCAGATAGAGGGGAAGTCTGTGATTCCCTTCCGCCGCAAATAAATCCACTTGTGGACGGTATGGCTCTGCAATCATCTTGTTGAAGACGTTTTGCTTGAGAGCCCATTCTACTAGGGTGCTCTGTCTCCGAGACAAGGCGTCCGCCCAGATGTTCGCTATCCCCGGGAGGTAAGATGCGTGGAGATGAATGCTCAGCGATTCGGCCAGAGCAAAAATCTGTTCCGATACTTCCATCAACTCTCGAGACCTCGTTGACCCTTGCTTTTGAATGCAGTGGACTGCAGTCAAGTTGTCCATTCTGAATGCAATTGACTTCCCGTGTAGGGAGGCACCGTGAGCTTGAAGGAAAAACAATGGGACTAGAAGCTCTTGTTTGTTGATGTGAAAGGTTACGTCTTGGGACCAGAGACCCTGAGCTTGGTGACCTAGATTGGACTGATAACCCCAACCAATTACCCCTGAAGCGTCTGTGTCTACCCATACTGTAGGTGGAGGAGAAACCCATGTCATTATCGAGTACAATGTTTCGGTCTTTGCCAAGACCGATAGTAAGTTGTGAATTAATCGAGGAATCGGCCATAGTTTTCCCGCCAGCAAAAGTGGGAAAACTTTGTTGCCTTCCATGATTAATCTCTTGACTTTCAACCGGCCCAACTTCACAGTTAATTGGATCCAGTTGAGTGAACCGACTAGGGACTCCCGCGATTTCCTCGTCATATTCAGACTGTGGAGAAAAAGAAACAGTTTCCGGCGAAATCTGTTGCGATTGTCCACACTCTGAGTAAGAGTCAGATTGGCAGTGTTCCAAACCAGTCCTATCCACTGAATTTCTCTTGTGGGAACAAGGAGCGACTTTGCCAAGTTGACCTTGAACCCTAGAGTTTGTACATGATTTAATACTAGCTTGAAATGATACGGACACAACTCCTCTGACTCCGCCACTACTAGCCAGTCGTCTAGATACCACCACACCTTGATACCTTGGGCTAGCAAGGGCATGAGGGCCTGCCGGACTAATTTTGTAAAGATTCTTGGTGCTAGGTTCAAACCGAAAGGCATTCTCTGAAAGACGTAAGTCTCTTGCCTGATCCTCAAGGCGAGGAATTTTTGGAACCGTTTGTTCACGGGAACATGCCAATAGGCGTCTTTCAGGTCTAATGAGCATATCCAGCCTTGCGGCGCGAGTGCGAGCCTGATTTGATTCACTGTAAGCATCCTGAAGGGTGTATTGTGAATATGTGTGTTCAGACGCGAGAGATCGACTACTGGTCGCATCTGCACACTCCCTTTTTGGCACTAGAAATAGTCTGGAGGTGAAAACAGGGCAAGTTGGATCTACTCGGACAATTATTTGCTTGTTGATAATTTCCTGAACAAGTGACTCCACCTCTAAAGAAACATTGTTGACTTCTTGAGTTTGACGTAAACGAGGTCGCCGGAGCCACTTCCAAGATATGCCTTTGCTTATCACTGTCCTGGCCCATGACCGCCGGGGCCAAGCCCTGCGACATGCTCGGAACGACCCAGTTTCTGTACTGGGTCTGTTCTGTAAGACAACTCTCGGGTCCAACTCGCCTGTGGCAGGCCCTGGGAGAGAGAGAGTGTAGTTGACTAGTTTTTTGGTGGTGGCGGCGGAGTGGGGTTAGACGGCTGGCTAGGTTTGGCATGCGGCTGACCTTGAGCAGGCTTCTGGTATGACTTACCCCTATAGCTTGAATGTTTACCCTGCTTGTGTCTGTGCTGAGTACCTCCCTGTTGTTGAGGAGGCTTTAGGTCTCGAAATGACTGCTTAGTCTGAGTAGGATGGGGCTTCCCGCCGCTCTTAGGTTTCGAGTAAGGTTTCTTAAAAGCCTCTTTCTTTGACTGGGAGGTACTCTGCTTCCACAAGTCTACCAAATTGAAAACAATACTCCATGTTTTTGGCGGAAGAAGTGGTGCAGTTGATACCGGGGAGAGAGTTACTCGGCGGGCTATATCCTCCGGCAACTTCTTTACCAAGTACACCCGTAAATCCTGTCTTGCTCTAACCGCCTCCATAATAGCTACTCTAATATCACCTAAGGACTGAATAGAGTTTTGTAGGAGGAGCCTGCATGACAAATCCGTGGCTTTCCTCACATGTTGGTCTGATATGGCTGTTATAGTTCTCGTGAGTGACTGGGCAACCTGGCGACTGACGAAGTATTGAGAGAACAGTCTATACGCTTTATTGCGTAGCTTAAAGTCTCTGTCTAAGTGAGCCGGAGGGGGTGTGGTAAAAGGTTCATGCAGGTCGTAAAGAGATAGCTTGGGAGCTGCCAGGAATTCAAATAAAGCAGGTGACACACCGCCTGCTTTGTTAACAGGTAATGAGAACCATGAGTGAACTTCCTGCGGTACTTGATGGGAGGATTTAGTGGTAATAGTAGATGCAAAAATCTGCGCCTCTAGTGCCCAGTCCACCCACGGACCTACACCTACCTGCCCCACCTGCAAGACTGGTGTGTTTGTCTGATCTAGTGCCGGAACTGTATCCAGTTCCGGCGTAAGTGCATGTAGAGCTTTCATATCATTTACGCCGTCATTCTTAGACCAATCGGCAAACAGTTTTGCAGATGAGGCCGGAGGTATCGCCGGTGAGGCCGAATACACAAAGAAATCAGCGCCATAAACAGATGGGATGGCCTTAATGGGGACATCTAGTAACCTACCTTGGGCATCCTTAGCTCTTAATTTTCTACTCTTATTGACCTCAATGGTCCAATCACTAGGTACCGGAAGTTCCCCCGATACGGTAGCTTGTGCCAGGTGCGGTTTCTGAGGAATTGACTGAACCCATGAGCAATCTGGTCCATAAAGAAGAGGCATGGGGCCTTTTCTCTGTGGAGGTTTATCAAGAGGGGGAGGAGTAACGTCTGTAATGACACAGACGTTAGTGGTAGTCAAGGAGGCCGGCACTGTCGTGCTACTAGCCGTGGCAGTCGCCGGAGTAACGTTAACCGAAGGTAAAGAGGAATGGGGATGTGAAACACTTAAGGGCTGTAACGGCCTTACCGTAGACTCAAGTGGGGGAACTACCGCAGTGCTAGTGGAAGGAGCTTGAGAAGAAGGAATCTGATATTGTTGTATTACTCTGTGGAGAATATCATGTAGTTCTTCAGTAGTTACACACTTACTGTGGGAACCCCGAGAGGACTGAGACCCACCTTCTGACTCTACTTCAACATTAATAGGTCGAGCTGAGGACAAGTTTATGTCTTCCGGCTCACCTGGTAGTTCTATCACTTCTGGTGTTGGCGGCCGGGGATTAGTAAATTGTTCCGGCAGTGGCCACACTAAATCTGGGACTGACGAGGGTATAATATCTATTTGGTCAATTTCCCTGTCTTGAACGTTAACTTGTGAAGGTTCTGATTGTCTCCAGGTCCCCCGTCATAGTGCCGCGGCTGGCTGGGAGTCCTGTATCACCTGAGGGTTATCAAATATTTGATATGAGCAAGAAGGAGAACCCCTATACTGATCCGCTAACACTCTGTTAACCGGGGGACCTTTACGTGGCACATAACTTAACTTAGGAATGGCGAATGTAAACCCCTGTGGCTCACTCAATGATTGTTCATCCCTGTGACTAGACTCCATCCCCTCCGCTCCTATATCCGAGCCGTCAAATTGGACGTTAGACGTTAAAAAGGTAGGAGTGGAGGGAGGTGGCCGCGACCCCGGTAATGGCTGGGGACGCGGTTGTGAAATAACCGTACGTGCACTTAAATGACTGGAAGTGGACGGCGTTGAGGAAGCAGAACCCTCCTTCCGGCGTTTAGTCAACCTCGAGGCCTCGGCGGAAGAATGTAGGGCTTGCTTTCTAGGGGATCTAGACCGTGATCTAGATTTGCGCTTTGGTCAAGGCGACCGTCTCCTCTTAGATCGGTCGGTCAGGGGGGGGTCGGCTCGGCGGTGTCACTTTCACTACTTGTCACTACCTGCTTGAATAGTACAGTACTTTAGTTTTAACTTTGGGTCTGACTGACTTCGCCGGAGCTGGCTTAACCCTTCTGACCCGGGCTGCCTTACAAAAGGACGGAGGTCGTATCCGGGCGATCTGGCCGAAAAACGTCTAGGCCTAGGCTACCGTATCTTTGTTATTTTAACTGCTAGAAATTTCCCACGCATCCCTAAACGTAGTGTGGTTTCCAATCTGTAGACTGGCGTTGAGTAGAGCTCTCTAAGTCAACTGGTTCAGTTGTGATGACGATTTCCGTGGAGTGAATTTTGCCGCGATGTTGACAATATCGGAGCTTTTCAGACACTAATTTCGTCATATCATACAACAACAACATTGATCCGACGTCTCCTTCTTGTTTTCGGAGGTGCGGTGACGCAATGACCGGCTTTGTTTACATGCGTCGGACGCACGGCATTCAGACCAAGCTTAATAGGCTTTCAAGCTTACAGCCTGTTATAAGGACACCCGGGTACCGGCCCATCTGTCGCGGTGTCCTTATAAAAAGACAGCCGGGCTGGAAGGGTTAACTAATGGAGATTTAATTATGAGGTGTTCCCAGAGCTCCTCGTCATCACAATGGAGAGCTTTATGAGCAGTGTCTTTCGCATAAGCGTTAAATGTTGACTTGATCTCTTTCAAGGCTGCTAAGCAAGACAAATCTCTCTTATCAAAAACCGCCGCTCGTAACTCAGAGCACACCGCACACCGTTTAGACACCCATAGTCCTCTTGAGCGATCAAGGCACTTTACACATTTTATACATAAATCATGGGCAAAAACTGGTAATAATGAGCAATTGGGAGTAGAGCAAAGGTCAAAGCGAGGCATGATGGAGCTAGGGACCCCCCCCTCCCTTGCCGGAAGCGGTTACTCCTCTGCTGCCGTGACCGCTACTACCTGGAGTGATGAGACTCTGGAAATAGAACATTTCCAGGAATCAATGCTCATAAGGATAACCTGAGAGGTGTTAATACACCCTATCTCAGGTCCGCCGGAAAATTAGTTATAGCCACTTGCTAAGCTAACCTTCCGCTAGACCTGGAAGAAAGACCCCGGGTCTCTCCTATTATCCCACAAAGTGAACCGCTTACCTGTGACAGTGTCACTGGCCCAAACGACCTTAAGCGTTGGACTATCCTTGACTATTAGCACTAGATGGATAGTTAATTCGCTTCATAACTTCAGTCATGGTTAAGCTCACTTAACCCCCTCAGACAGAAATAGTTAACTTACTGGCGAGGAGGCGCACGGTATTATTGCCACTGTAACCCACAACTGTCAAAACCTCACTGCGGGACCGTTAGAAGTCGGAGAAACTTGGGGTTGCCACCAATCGACAGATTTTCATCTAACTTACCTAACTTACTGAGCTCATATGACGCTCAATCACGTCATAAACTTATTAGAAAAGCTATGAAGATAAGTTCATATGACACTCTAGCGTCATATGAGTTTTTTGGCATAAGTTCCATATGATGCGATAGCGTCATATAAGTCTGAGGGGGTTAACTGTTACGCCGGGCGATAGTAGTTACTAAATGAGGCTATCGGTCAGGGCGAGTTCACTCGGCGGGCCGAGTTGACTCCCTTAAGAATCTTGCAAATTCCGCCGGAAGGTTCGTGGTTCAGCACACCACGCTGGGACATTTGGTTGGTTTTTTATCGTCTGAGACGAGAAAACGCCGGCTCTGCTGAGAAAGCCGCCGGAAAAACGAACCAACATTTTCAGAGGTTAGGACTTATCTGGGAAAGTCCAAACCTCCGAAAACCCCACCACATAAACGGGACGTCTCCCAAAAAAAAACCTGAAGCATGAAAGCACACATGCCAAACATAATTATATATCGGGGATAAATTAGGCTTACACATATAGAGCTTAATTTATAATTCATAAATCACCCCTAGCCTATGTTGGAGACCCCTAATAAGGCTGACCATGCGGTGACGACGAAATATCCAAGAGGCAGTAACCCAACGCTCCGAAGACCCAGCAGCAGCAGCACGTGGAGAAGAGGCCCGTGATAGGGACCCAAGCGCAGATACGGACTCCAGAAGATTCCACACGTGTGGCAACCCTTGAACTTGAGCACATGCTAGAATAAACTATGGGCGGGTGCCCAACCCCGAAAGGGGTTGAAATAGGGTAGCTATCCCCCCGCCAAAGGCGGCTTTCTAGGGCCTTTCCTAGCTGTTGCTGAGAGGATTGGGTTCTAGTCATGTGGTGATGGGCTGGTCTTTCAGAGTGAGAACTGAGCGATCTCTGCCATACCCATAGCTTACTCTGACTTTTCCTTTTACTTATATATTTTCTAGATCTCAAGTGACGGCGTCTCTTCCGTGGATTGACCTCCCAATCTACCAAGATTGGAAGCCAAAACGTCACATTTCTCCTTTGCCCCTCAACTTTCTCTTCATAATTGCTGAGGGGCACAGAGCCCTGGGTGGGGCTTTGGTTTCCCGGGCGTTTACGCATCCTCCTCAGCTCCCCGCCATGGAGTGGCTTCGGTCACCCAGACTTTATTGTGGTCGGCAGGGAGGGTTCTGTGGGGGCGCTCGGTTATGGCCTTGGCCTTGCTCGGGGCCTTGGGGCTGTTCGGCCAGGCAGCTTGGGGAACAGCAACAACAACAACTATGCAACTACCTCATAATGATGGCCTGAAGCATAAACTTGCAGAATGGTAGCCTCCTAAATAACTATCAAAAGCTAAAGGCGCAACACAACACATACAATAACAAACATAGGGCAATGATCCTGGGGACACGTAGGTGCCTGTTACAATAGTACCCTAACTTACACACCTCCTGCGGACGTATCAATGGGGGTAGTCTGTGCTAGCTAATCTAAAAACATGTTCAATACAACTCAGATGTATACGAATGAGCAAGGACTCACTAGAACTGATCGAACGAAGAATGAAGCCGGAGCACAGTGTAATCCACCCACACGAAACGGACGCGGGAGGTGGAAGGAAGCTTAGACGCTAGATGGCCAGCGTCAGGAATCCACTCGCAAGAAATCCACGCATTGGGAAGCTTGAGTATAGCAATTATTAAGTTAATTTTTCTTTTTTATTATTTACGAGGTTTTTTCGTAGTTAGTACCTAATCATAAAGACGATTCCATAAGAGAATACGCGTTGCACTTATGAAGTTGTACTTCCTGTCCTCCCGCGCGGTGGATTCAAAACTGGCGACGCGGCGTTTGAAGGAAGACTATTATACTAATAGGCATATCGTCATATCGTCATATGATGGAGGGGCCACTATTAAATAGAGAGCTTTAAGATAAAATTAGATAGGCATATGGACGAGATGGGTTGGGTGTGAGGAGGGTTCTGCCGGGTGTGGGCCAAACGGCGCTCTGTAGACCCCCCGTAATCTTGTGCTGATCTCTGACTGTTTTGGTGAGGTCGGTCCTCATGGTATTAGTGAGCTGGGCCTATAATTAGGCCTTATAATTAAGGTTGAGTGTGAGAGGGATCTGCCTTGTGTGGGCCAATCGGCTTTCTGTAGACTCCCATTTTCTTATGTTCTTATGTTCAATATTCCGCATCCAGCCTCACATCTAGATTAATCCTATGATCGGGGTCCTATTACACACCATCACTTTACTTTCATTGACGTTCACCTTCAGCTTCCTCCTCTCACAAACCACACCAAACTCTTTGACTAACCGCTACAGTTTCTCTTCAGAATCCACCACCAACGCTGTGTCATCAGTGAACAGCAACTGATTCAACTCCCAATCTCTACCATTCTTTCCTACTAAACCTAATCCTCTACCCATAGTTCTCATTTTCACCTCCCTCACCACACCATCCATAAACATATTAAACAGCCACGGTGACATTACACAACCCTGACGCAGACCTACATTCACCTCACACCATTCACTCAACTCATTTCCTACTCTAACACACGCTCTGCGCTCTTCATAAAAAATCTTAACTGCTCTTAGCAAATTTCCTCCAAGTTCATAAATCCTTAGCACCTTTCACATTGCTTATCGATCCACACGATCATACGTTTTTCCAAATCCATAAAAGCCCAATATATCTCCTTATGCTTCTCTAAATACTTCTCGCATAGCTGTCTTACTGCAAAAATCTGATCCACACACCCTCTTCACCTCCTAAAACTGCACTGCTCTTCTCCTATTGAAACTTCCATACCCTTTATTATCCTCTCTATCAACACCCTGCCATAAATTTTTCCAACAACTGATAATAAACTAATACCTCTATAACTTGAACACTCCTGCTGATCTCCCTTCCCCTTGTACAACGGCACAATACATGCACTCCTCCAGTACCATTGACACAACAAAGCACACATTGAATAGTCTCTAGTCTCACCAGCCAATCTATTATCACATCTCCTCCCTTCTTAATACACTCCACAGCAATACCATCCATACCTTCTGCTTTTCCCACTCCCATTTGTCTCACTGCTTCTTTCACCTAATTTTTCTCAATCCTTTCATTCATTCCCTGCCTCCTGGGTGGCCTGGGTACAATCTCCATCAACCACTGCTTCCCTTCCATCTCTTACATTTAGCAAAGATTATAAATACTCAGCATATCTTTTCCTCACTTGAATTCCTTCCACTAGTAATTCTCCATAATTTGCATCTTTCACCGATTCTTCACTCTTTTGTCCTTATTTCCTTACCCTATTTACCTCCTTCCAGAACATCTTACGTTCCTCAAAATTCTCACTCAGCCTTTGACCCCACCTTTCGTTTGCATCATACTTTTGGCCGTAATATATATATAAAAGTCATGTGCGTTCTCAGATGGATTACTGTTCACCTCTGTGGAGTGGAAGTGGAGTGGTTGCATTGAGGCAGTTGGACAAAATTCAAAATAAAGCTATTAGATTAATCAATAACCCTGCAATCACACAGGACCTTCCTACATTATCCATACGAAGAAACGTTGCATCCCTTGCATTATTCTACAGATATTTTCACAGCAATTGTTCAGAGGAACTTGCTTCAATTGTGCCGCCTCTCCACATCTTTCCCCGTAGAACTAGGGCAGCTGAGAGCGCCCATGAATTTACACTTTCTCCTCCACAATGCAGAACTTCTGCTTATCAAAATTAATTTATCCCTAGAACTACTACTCTTTGGAATTCACTTCCCTCGAGTTGCTTTCCACAAACTTACAATCTACAAAAGTTTAAATCCAGTTGTTACAAACATTTTATGAATGGAGGATGCCTTTAGGCACATGGACCTTTTGTTTTATCTGTGTTTTTCCTGCCTCCGTTCATTGTCTCTTAAAAAAAAAAAAAAAAAAAAAAAAAAAGAAAAAACTGATGCCAGCTTAATATTAGTACTGTACAGTACTGAATGTTTCTAAGAAGTACTGTACCTCTTTATTTTGTCCATGCTGAACTCGTCAATGTTGCCAGCATCGTTGTCATCGTAGGTGTCGTCATACTCGTCATCGTACTCCCAAGGTCGGTAACTCTCTTCCTCACCCTCGTACCGGAACTCGTCCTCGTAAATACTGGTCCCGCCTCGCTCATCGTACTGCCGGGCTATTGACTTTAACTAAAGGAAAGAAGAAAAGGCAAACGATTATATTCCTATTTGTTACTCTCTCTTTTTTAGGGTTAAAATAAAACTAAATAATTAACTCTATACACAGTATTAATATGATTGCAATATGACCTGGCCAGGCCTCAAACCAGGGTCAGTAGAGCAGCATTCCATCACCAAAACAACTAGACCACCGAAGAGCTTAATTAAAAGTGATCAGTGGCGGACTGGGTCTAAATTTTCTACAGGGAAAACTGGTTAAAGGGCCCCCTCAAAAGGGTTCAAAGGGGCCCACTCAGGGGCCCTAGAAGGGCGAGGTGGCGAGCAAAGCGAGCCTAATCAGCTGGGGGGTTCGGGGGGGCGCTGTAAGCCCCCATGAGATTTTGTTTTTAAATACGAACAATTCTAGGAGCATTTTGAAGCCATATGCAAAGCTATATTGAGGTAAATGTAACAATACATAAATATATATAAATATATATATGTATATAGTTCCCAACCCTCACCCTTTCCCAAGCAATATGGTAATCCCCCACCCTTCCAAGCCACACCTTTGAATTTGCTTGCTCCCTAAATAAGAATATCTATAGTATTGGAGGAAAAGTGTGTGTGTGTGTGTTCTGAAAGTTTGGGATGAAAATAACCAGTAGCCTATTAACGATGCGAGCCTCTTCTTGAAAATTACCACTAATTAGCCTCTAGAGGTGTATTTGTAAACAAAAGTCATTACAGGTATTTGGCATCTGTAATCTACATGTAACATGCAAATAGTATTGTTTAGGTTATAATAAATAAATAAAGCATATAATGATATACAGTAACATTATAACATAGGCTATGAATATAATAGGCCTATAAATGTTCATGCTATTATAATTAAGAACATAAGAAAATGGGAGTCTGCAGAAAGCCGATCGGCCCACACAAGGCAGATCCCTGTCACACCCAACCCCAATTACAAGGCCTAATTATAGGCCCAACTCACCAATACCCTGGGGACCGACCCCACAAAAACGTAACAAGATTACGAGGTTCTACAGAGCGCCGATTAGCCCACACCCGCCAGATCCCCCCTCATACCCAACCCATCTCGTTCATATGCCTATCTAATTTTATCTTAAAGCTCCCTATCGTTCTCGATCCTACCATGTCACTCGGTAGCCTATTCCACCTATCTACAACTCTGTTACCAAACCAATATTTGCCTATATCTTTTCTGAAACAAAATTTATCTAATTTGAAACCACTAGTTCGAGTTCTTTCGCTAACACTGAGCTTTAGTACATTTGTTATGTCCCCTTTATTAATCCCACTAACCCACTTGAACACCTATATCATATCCCCTCTAACTCTGCGTCTCTCTAACGAATGTTAGCCTAATTTCTTCAACATTTCTTCATACGAAAGATTTCTAATATTATGGATAATTTTTGTCATTCTACCCTGGTCTCTGGGTATTCTCCTGGGTGACCTAGATGTGTGTGAATTTTGTGTTTTTTCTTTGTTTTGTCTTGTGTTTTGTGTTTTCCCTGTTCTTGCTCTGTCTTGAGTCGGCCACCCCCAAGAAAATTAAAACAAAAAATAATAAAATAGAATAAAATAAAAAATATAATTAAAAAATTGGAAAAGTGGGGATTGGGCCTGAACATATAGATAGATAGATAGATAGACATTTCTCAATAAAGAATAAAATCAAATCAAATATATCTCTCTCTCTCTCCCCCCCCCCCCCCCTCTCTCTAGGCCTATTATACATACATACAGTCAGTCCCCCCCAATCCGCGCCTATATGATCGGCATTACACGACGTGTATTGGGAATTCGCGCATTGGGAATAACATAACTTATGGAGAAAAATACATATGGGCGGCAGCCCGCATTTCCACACACATTTGACGGTAATTTTTGATCAAAATCAATACTAATTGGACAACCAAGTATACACAATAATAGAAACATAAACAAGTCATTCCTTACATTAAAATTAAATGCTATAAGTAGGTGAGAAGAGTGGGGGCTCCGAGGCAGACCCCCGCGACAGGGCGAGTTCATATAGCCTAGGCCTAGGCTTTCCCGGCCCCGCCACTGTCACTGGCCCCGTCCCCGGCCCCGGATAAACCCATAGATTTCCCGATCGCAGTAGTGCCTTCACCAGTTTATTCTTCCTAGGCATTTTGAAGTTGTTGAAGGGTGTAGGAAGGCGGTTGTTACACAATAAATGGGTCAAGTCTCAGCGCACGGACACTTACGGATATTGGGACTGAGAAGGAAGCACACACACACATAACCACACGTACGCTTCCTTCTCAGTCCCAATATCCTTAAGTGTCCGTGCGCTGAGACTTGACCCATTTATTGTGCAACAACCTCCCTCCTACACCCTTCAACAACTTCAAAATGCCTAGGAAGAATAAACTGGTGAAGGCACTACTGCGATCGGGAAATCTATGGGTTTATCCCGGGACGGGGCCAGTGACAGTGGCGGGGCCGGGGAAGCCTAGGCCTCCGAGGGCCCGAGGGGTGTGCGCGCGGAGTAGGGAGGGGGGGTGGCGCGGAATACAAAAAACAGCATTTTTACACCACTCTTCAACCGTGATTCGTGTTTTGTGGGGTCAATACGTGTTTTAGGGATTTTGAGTACCTGTTTTACCCCTCGGCGCGGAATAGGGTAAACGCGGACTGAGGATATGTGTATTAGGGGGACTGACTGTACATACATAAAATTTTAAGACCGAGTGTTCCACACATACGTGCAGTTTCAGTCTCTTGTCCTCTTAACCCTGTTAAGGGCTGCTTCACTTGTCAAGTTCTTGGATTTGAGATAGGCGCGTATAGTCCGATCCCAGGTCTTCGTCGGTCCACCCCTTGGTGCAGCTCCCTCCACAATCACAGACCTGCATTTTTTCACCCAATTTTGTTCATCCATTCTCTCCACATGTCCATACCATCCCAGTCTACTTGTATGCATCACCTCGCTAATACTCTTTATACCTAAACGTCTCCTCAGCTCAACATTTGTTATTCTATCCTGTAGCCTGGCCCCACACATCCATCTCACCATTCTCATCTCATTACGTTCCATTCTGTTGACATCCTCTACTTTAACGGCCCATGTTTCTGAGGCATACGTCATTACACTTCTAACACATGAGGCATACACCTTTCCCTTTAGGGGGAGAGGCATTCTTTTCATGGTCAGGATTGGCATCAGTTCTCTGAACTTCCCCCAGCCACACCTAATTCTAGCAACAGTGGCAGCCTCGGCCTCACCACTGGCAGAGATGGTATCTCCTAGGTAACAAAACTTGTTCACCAGCTCCAAAGACTCATTTCCAAAATTCACAGCCACAGGATCATCACTTAACACAAGCTCGCCTTTGCACACTACGCACTCAAATTTTTCTATTTCTGACTTATCCTTCGGCAGGGGTCCCTTTATTCTACTACAGCGCTTACTCCCATGGTGTACCCAACATCGACAGATGCTACATTGAATTGAGTTAACACCCACTCCCTTTCCACACACTGCACATGGGTATGCACCGCTCTTTTCCACATTGCCTCGTCTCAATCTACAATGCATACATAACCTTGGGTTTGTAAATATTGACTCTTATATTCAGTTTAGAAAGGGTAGGCCTACATGGAAATTAAGGGGTGTTAGGCCTAGCTGAAGTAGCCTAGTTTTTATCCCTACGAGTCTCACAGATCATTCCTAAGCGGTATAAAATTGACAAAAAATAGTCAAAATATAGTAGGCTTATCGACACACTAGTCTACAGGCGTCAGATTCTGCAAGGGTTAAACTTAGACAACAGGCCTAATGAGCAGCTCATGAGGGCCCCCCCCGACGCTTTTCAAGCCATAACCTAGGTTTGTTCTTATTGGCTTGTGGTTGACTTTTGTTGATCTACGTAACGTTACGGTAAACCTATGTGCGGCACTATCACATGAAAAAGAGGTAAGTGTAAGTAAAAGTTCACAAAACACTGCCAGGGATAAAAGAAAATATAGAAAACTAAGAATAGCTTGCCTGTACTTAAAGTTCAGGTGGCAATTCAGACATCAGCTGATCATCAACCAGCGCCACAAAAACAATAGTGGCAGGTACCGGCACTGTCGGAGCTACAACCCGCCAACTTTGAAATTATGCTAGCTGAAATAATGCCTCTGTTCTGATCGCCAAACAGCAAAATAGGTCTATGACAGGGTAAAAAGGTTCCGTTCCTCGTGACCTCATCCCTTAACTACTACTACTACTACTAAAAAAAAAAAAAAAAAAAATCATCACAGGGGCCCACTGGGAAATTACTCTGGAGGCCCACCGGGAATTTTCCCGGTTTCCCAGCGGGCCAGTCCGCCCCTGAAAGTGATAGCTTCATTTGGAACCAGATTCCATCCACCGCCACCCACTCCAACTCGAGGTCACACAGCTTAATGCCATAGACACACACCCACACACAAACACTAGCAGCTAAGTACATGTACTAGAAAAGGATTTAAGGATTTATGAATGGTGCATGCATTTGTCAACAACAAAAGACCTCGGCGCCGTCTTTGAAGCCACCACGGCGCTCATTTTTGGTGGTCGTTTCGCTCTTCCGTAATTTCGCGCTTTCGTACTGGCAGTTCCCCCAATTAGTACGAAAGAGCGGGGATTTACTGTACCTGGATAAATACGGGCAACATTTTGTGCCTGTCACTTTCTGTAAAGCTGGTTTATAAGGCAGACCTTGCGGTCTGATCCGGTCTGATCTTAAATGGAAGAACCCGACAAGCGAGGCAGCTCTGATCAGGGCTGAGTGGAATGCTGCCATTAGGATGTGAGACCAGAATAACACTTTGTATGGAGCACTCGGTCTTTAAATTTATGTATGTAAATACAGTATGTATGTATGTATGTATTGAACAAAGTGAGTGGATGATGGGTACCACATAAATTAATCAGTGATAGGCAATATGGTTTTAGACGATGTCGATCAACTGCAGACATTCTTTGCCTTCTTACGCATCAAATCAACCAAGCTACAGACCAACATGGTGAAACACATACAATAGCACTGGATATATCAAAGGCATTTGATAGAGTCTGGCATCAATCCTTATTGTCGAAGATGTCACACTACGGCCTTGCATCATTAGTTCCACTAATTTCTTCTTATCTTCATAACAGAAAAATATGTGTAATGGTAGATGGCCTTTATTCTCAATTTCACTCAATAAATGCTGGTGTTCCCCAGGGATCAGTTTTGGCCCCAACTCTGTTCCTCATTCATATCAATGATCTCATATCTACCACTCATAATCCAATACATTCCTACGCAGATGACTCAACGCTCCACAGTTCCTTCACATTTACCAATTCTTTCACCCAACCCGATCTTATAAATTCAAAAATAAACACTGCAATTTCTCTGAACCAGGACCTTTCTAGAATTAATGAATGGGGACAAAAGAATCCAGTTTCCTTTAATGCACAGAAAACCAAGTACATTCAATTTTCTAACCGACAGAATCTCACTGACTCCCATATATTTTTTAATGATGTAAATATTCCCACTTCCCCTAGTATTGACATTCTCGGTGTAACATTAACTACTAACTTGAGCTGGACACATTATGTTAGAAGCATTGCTAAGAATGCCTCTAAAAAACTGGGACTCCTGTACAGAGTTCGAGAATTCTTCACTGACGAGCAGTTGGCCGTAATATATAGAAGTCATGTGCATTCTCAGATGGATTACTGTTCACCTCTGTGGAGTGGAAGTGGAGTGGTTGCATTGAGGCAGTTGGACAAAATTCAAAATAAAGCTATTAGATTAATCAATAACCCTGCAATCACACAGGACCTTCCTACATTATCCATACGAAGAAACGTTGCATCCCTTGCATTATTCTACAGATATTTTCACAGCAATTGTTCCGAGGAACTTGCTTCAATTGTGCCGCCTCTCCACATCTTTCCCCGTAGAACTAGGGCAGCTGAGAGCGCCCATGAATTTACACTTTCTCCTCCACAATGCAGAACTTCTGCTTATCAAAATTAATTTATCCCTAGAACTACTACTCTTTGGAATTCACTTCCCTCGAGTTGCTTTCCACAAACTTACAATCTACAAAAGTTTAAATCCAGTTGTTACAAACATTTTATGAATGGAGGATGCCTTTAGGCACATGGACCTTTTTGTTTTATCTGTGTTTTTCCTTCCTCCGTTCATTGTCTCTTTAAAAAAAAAAAAAAAAAAAAAAAAAAAAAAAAAACCCTACTTCCAGAATATTCTTGAAATTTATTTTATATGACATTTGCAAGCAATGCTACTGACATTGTATTTCAGTCAAATGCTTTCATTGCTTAATTTACAATCTATCTTGAATTACAGTAATCAAGTTTCTACTTCATTCATCATCATCATCATCTCTGACATCTTGTTTCCCCCTGAGAAACCTCCACTAAAGGATGGCCATGACAGAAACGCCTCCAAGCTACTTTGTCAAGACATGCTCCCTTTGCCCGTGCCACAATGTCCCTTCCACTACGTGGAGTACAATCACTGTTTTCCGCCAGTCCTCTGGTACACTTTCCATTTCCCAAGCTAATTAACATAACTTATACATTATGTATAAGAGAAGAGTAGATGAGGAATTTGGAAGGAATCTGAGTGTAAAATGGAGGGAGAGTAAGAAACTGTTCTGGAAAGAAGTCAAGAAAGTTAGGGAAGGTAGCAAGGGAAACAGTAAGGGTGTGAAAGATAAGAATGGGAGAATGCTAGCCGAGAAGCAAGAGCGAGTCGAAAGATGGAGGGAGTACTTCAGTGAGTTGCTAAATGAAAGGAATGAAGAGCCAGCAAACATAGCTGGATATGGTATGGGAGGGAGAAGAAGAGAAGTAGTGGAGGAGGAGGTGGGGATCAGGAGGTCAGAAGTGTGGGAAGCCATGAAGAGAGTGAAGTTGGGGAAAGCACCAGGAACAGATGGAGTGTTTGGGGAAATGTTGAGGTATGGTGGTGAGATAGTGATAGAATGGGTATGGAAAATGTGCAAACTAGCATGGGAGAAGGGGAGTGCACCCGATGACTGGAAGACTGGCATAATAGTCCCCTTATATAAGGGCAAAGGGGAAAGAGGAGTGTGTGGTAACCACCGAGGAATATGTCTTCTAAGCGTAGTAGGGAAGGTATACAGTAGGGTAGTGATTGAGAGAGTGAGAGTGAGAACGGAGAAATGGATAGGCGACGAGCAGGGAGGTTTTAGGAAGGGAAGAGGATGTGTAGATCAGATTTTTACCCTGAATTGTGTTGTGGAGAAGTATCTGGAGAAGAAACAAAAGGTGTATGTTGCCTTTATGGACTTGGAGAAGGCCTATGACAGAGTGGATAGAGAAGGTTTGTGGAAAGTACTTAGAATATACGGAGTAGAGGGCAAGTTGCTGAAAGCAGTGAAGAGCATGTATGAGGGTGCAAAGGCGGCAGTACGTGTGGAGAGTGAGCAGAGCGAGTTCTTTGACCTGAATGTTGGTTTGAAACAGGGGTGTGTGATGTCCCCGTGGTTGTTTACTGTATATATGGATGGAGTCATGAAAGAAATACTATCAAGAGCAGTGGATGTTGGTGTATCGCTGAAAAGGGAGGGAATTGAGTGGAAGCTACCTATACTGTTGTTTGCGGATGATACAGTTCTGATGAGTGATAATGAATGGGAGTTGCAGGGTCTGGTAAATGAGTTTGGAACAGTGTGCGAAAAACGGAATTTGAAGGTAAATACGGGGAAGAGCAAGGTTATGGTCTTCGAAAGGGGTGAAGTCACAGAGTGTGAGGTGAAGCTGAACGGTCAGGCTATGGAGATCGTCAACTCTTTTAAGTATCTGGGCAGTGTGTTGAGTAAAGATGGAACTATGGATGAAGAGGTGCGGGAGAGGGTACAACAGGGGAAGAGGGTTGTAGGAACGCTAAAAGCAGTAACAAGAAATAGGGTGGTCAGTATGGAAGTGAAGAAGTCCTTGCATGACAGTGTGGTAATCCCGACACTGACTTACGGAAGCGAAGCATGGACGTTGGTTGAGAGACTCAGACCAAGAGTGAGAGCAGTGGAAATGAATTACTTAAGGAGTGCGTGCGGAGTTACATGGAGGGATAGACAGACTAATGAGGAAGTAAGAAGGAGGTGTGGTGTGGAGGTAGATGTGCTGGAAAGTGTGAAAAGGAACAACTTGAGATGGTTCGGCCATATGGAACGTATGGAAAGCGAGAGAATGACTAAGAGGGTGTACGAGAGCGAGGTGGAGGGACAGAGGGGGAGAGGTAGACCGAATATGAGGTGGAAGGATGGAGTGAGGAACTACATGAACGAAGGCGGTGCTGGTTGGGGGGAGGGTCGTCGACTGACTGGGGACAGAGGTGCATGGGGGCAGTTCGTTCGTGGCCACCCCTTCGGGGATCACGGCGTCAGGCAATAGATAGATAGATAGATACATTATGTCTACAGCTTCAGCTTCATCTCCCCATGTCTCATCATTTCACCTGGGATGTCATCTACTCCAGCAGCTTTGCCCATTTTAAGTCTATTAATTGTTTCTTTTACTTCCTCTCTCCTTATGTCTTCTGTCTACCCTGTTTATTCTACCTCTCTCCATTCGCATACTTGACATCTTTGCATTCCCCCTACTCTTTACAGCTAAACTACTAAAATTATCTTTCCCCAAATCCACCACACCGTCACCCTCCACCACCTCCCCATTCATGTCCTTCATTCTACCACCCAAGACACTCGGTTTCCTCCCTCTGGCTTCTTTCACAGCTCTGTAGTATGCCCTCTTGTCACTCCGAAATTGTTCACTAATCTTCTTCCCATATTCCTAATCTGTCTTCCGTTTAGCATCTTTTATCGTCCTCTTCACTCTTTGTTTCTACTTCCCTCAAATATATTCCAAGTTGGCCTTATCATATGTTCACCAAGGTATTTGAGGTCAATAACAGAGAATATTTACCTTTTCTATAGTATTTTGGTCTTCTTCCTTGATGACTGGTTTCTTATTTTGTTTTCCCTTATGTATCTTAGAGCGGTCCACGTGAGGTTTGCTGAACACATCAAACTCATCATTGTTATACACATTGGCTCGCTCTAGTAAGGTCCCTTGATCATCTGTCTTGCTCTGAAAAAGAATAAATTTGTTAAATATAAATATAAATATAAATATAAATATATATATACTGTATATATATATATATGAGATGCGGCAAATCCAAACCCGACAGAGCGATATTTTTTTACTTCTGAGTAAAGGTAATGTTAAAACATGTGTAACTTTCAAACCCGGTTTAGTTAAATTATAGGTTTGAGTCCCGGAGGGAAGAAGGAAAACCTAATATTTAGTAGTGGCCCCAGAATCATTGATGATATGCCTTGCAATATATATAATGGCTCCCTCATTCTCAAACCCTTGCGTTAGCTGTTTGAATCACCCGCCACAATGAGAGAGAGAGGCCACACATCGTAAGGGTACGCTAATTCTCTTACGGAATCGTCCTTATGATTGGGTACTCACTACGAAAAAACTTCGTAAAAAAAATAATAAAAGAAAATTAAAATAACCACTACAGTAGAACCTCGCTCTTTCGGACTTCAATCTTTCGGAATGCTCAGACTTTCGGACTAGCATTTCAATTCGGACTCATGGTTCAGCCTTTCGGATTTGTCTGAAAGGCTGAGAAAATACCTCCATCATTTTCGGACTACACTTTTCGGACTACATTTAACTTCTGACTCATACTTCAGCCTTTCGGATTTGTCTGAAAGGCTGAGAAAAACTAAATCGCATTCGGACCAAAGAACCGAGTTTCGGACTTGTCTGCTTAGGTGAATGTGTATTCGGACTTATAAACTTCGGACTCATGCTTCAGCCTTTCGGATTTGTCTGAAAGGCTGAGAAAAATTATTTCGCATTCGGACTGAAGAGCCGAGTTTCGGACTTATAAACTTCGGACATTATTTCAGCCTTTCGGATTTGTCTGAAAGGCTTTAGTGTGAGTTCGGAATCGGCCCTTTCGGACTTTTGACACTTTCGGACAGAGGTCTCCCCCAATTAGTCCGAAAGAGCGAGGTTCTACTGTACTATAATCAAGCTTCCTGACTTGTGGATGTTTTGCCGTGCGGAGTATTACCCTGAGACGCTGATCCGCTAGTGTCATCTCGCCCTACAATGACATATCAAAACTAACTTAAAAACATCGACGAATGGGAAGGGGATGGAAGGGAAGGCCCGCATCGTCAATGATTCCGGGGTCACTACTAAATTTTAGGTTTTCCTTCTTCCCTCCGGGACTCAAACCTATAATTTATTAGTGGCCCCTTCATCATTGACGATATGCCTGATATCTCAAGACTGGAGGGGGACATTCGTGCCAATATAAAAACTACTAACAAATCAACAATAGGTTGAGAAAAACACCAAAACTAGCATTCTTAAATTTAATTTACCGATTTTGGTATGTCTATTCTATCTATCTATAGATATACAGTAGATAGATAGAATAGACATACCAAAATCGGTATAAAAAATGGAAAAGAAAAGCAGGCTGCGCACTTCGAAGAAGACCTGCTTATACATCATCTCCCAGGTTGTTGTTGTTGTTGTTGTTCCCCAAGCTGCCTGGCCGAACAGCCCCAAGGCCCCGAGCAAGGCCAAGGCCATAACCGAGCGCCCCCACAGAACCCTCCCCGCCGACCACAATAAAGCCTGGGTGACCGAAGCCACTCCGTGGCGGGGAGCTTGAGGAGGGTGCGGAAACGCCCGGGAAACCAAAGCCCCACCCAGGGCCCTGTGCCCCTCAGCAATTATGAAGAGAAAGTTGAGGGGCAAGGGAAAAATGTGACGCTTTGGCTTCCAATCTTGGTAGATTGGGAGGTCAATCCACGTTAGAGACGCCGTCACTTGAGATCTAGAAAATATATAAGTAAAAGGAACAGTCAGAGTAAGCTATGGGTATGGCAGAGATTGCTCAGTTCTCACTCTGATAGACCAGCCCATCACCATCATCTCCCAGGTACATGTAGCTATTGATTACAAATGTGTTCATCATTTATTAATCAAAATACAATCTTGTTTATGAATTACATTCTTATACAAAATTCTGATACTCCTGACTCATACTAGTCTGGGAGGATTGTAAGGCATAACATTATTTGGTTATGTCTATCACATACAAAACATTTCTCCTTATAAGTACTGTATATGCTGTACAATACTGTATGTCTATATATTTCAAGCATAAAATAAAATAGCACCTTTGGACTGTAAAACCAGTCCGTAATATACATATAGCTTAGTATACTATACTATACTGTACTGTATATGTCTTCCACTACAAAAATGAAAAATATTCTTGAACTTGTATAATCAGTTCATTAATCTTAAGTATATACTGTAGTTTTGTATACTCATCACATTATCCGGCAGGGGTTGAAGGTCTTAGCTCTTCATTACCCCCCTTCTTTTTACTCTTAAAATTATCCTTAATTCTAACAGCAATAGACCTATCAGACCCGTTGTCGTAATGCTACACAGGGAAGACTTGGCCTATCCAGGGCAACAGACAGATAGCGCGTTAAGAAGGTATGGTTAGACGCCCAGAGTTGTTTCGTGTTAGCAATATTCTTACAGTTTCTTACAGTAGATCCTCTGGAAACAATCTTCAACTGAGAAATTTTGTAAGAAACGTAATGATACCGCCCATTTCCTGATGTCATGTGCACGCCTCACTACGCCGGGGTTACTTTCTTTGATGACTTCTACTAGGAAAGATGCTAACCTTCTTTTTGTAATGCATTTACCTGTGTTATTAACCCAGAGAGCTCCTGGTTGATTAGGCCGGGACACTCTCCTAGAATTAATCAGAGATTGCACTGGACATAACTTATGATGCGTATCCCCTCGTTTTAGAGCCGGGATCATAAATGCAGAAAAAACATGATCACTATGTTAATTCTTGGCGATAAAGGTAGGTGACGGCGCAATTTGTACATTTATATTGCGTCGCCCAAACCTAAGAAAATTTAGTTCGTTGCTCATCGCCGCCAGCTCTGATATCCGGTTTCCTGTAGCTAAAGCCATAAGGAACACAGCCTTCTTTAGAATTTAATCAAAATTTGGGTTGTGACTATATTTCTGAGAATGTAGTAAAGACAAGGCTTTGTCAAGCGACCAGCTAGGCATGAGTGGGCGAAGCTTAAAACATGCTCTCATGAAATCTTTCTCCTCCGCCTGCGGTACAGAGGGCCCGGTTAAATAAAAGAATGGGCTTCTGATTGCTGACAAATGGTTCTTAAGTGTGACTACTGAAAATCGTTTATGTTCAAATAGATAATCCAGGTATTTGAAAATTAAAGATACTGATGCGTCAGTTTGAGCAGTTTCCACTATCCAAGTCGTAAATGTTTTCCAATGTGATTGGTATTGATGCCTGGTTGACAAAGTGTACTGATTAATAAATTTATTAGTTACACTTTCACCATAGGGGGTTAACCACTTAGCCTTTTGAATGTCCATAATGCAAAAGTCAGCAAGGTCTAGAGGTTGCCTATTGTCTCTAAGTGGAAGTACGAAATCGGGAGTGACACCGGGTTCTCGCACCAAGTCTTCAATTGGGAATACCACACCTGAGCCGGCCACATTAGCGAGACTACGCCCCGATAATTCCGTAGTGTTTGGACTACATGACACATGAGTAAAGCGTCTGGAGGCGGAAACAGATAGATGGAATTCCACCTGTTCCAATCCTCCATCAATGTGTCTGGACCCCCCGCCAGAGTAATTTCCCGGCGGATTAGGTAGAAAGGGAGTTTGTGGTTGCCCTTGGACGCAAACAAGTCCACTTGTGGACGGTATGGCTCTGCAATCATCTGGTTGAAGATGGTTTTCTTGAGCGACCATTCTACTATTGTGCTCTATCTCCGTGATAGAGGTTTTGCCCAGACAATGGCTACGCCCGGCAGATATGATGCATGAAGATGGATGTTCAGCTTTTCGGCTAGAACAAAAATCTTTTCCGACAACTCTAGCAACGTTCGAGACGTCGTTGACCCTTGTTTCTGAATGCAAGATACCGCATTCAGATTGTCTATTCGAAAGGCTATGGATTTCCCTTGCAAAGTGTAACCGTGAGCCTGAAGGAATATCAAGGGGACTAATAACTCTTTTGCATTTATGTGACACTCCTTGGATTGGGACCAAAGCCCTTGACCCTGATGACCGAGGCTTGACTGATAACCCCAGCCTTGACTGATAACCCCAGCCTATTGTCCCTGATGCATCTGTATCTGCCCATACCGTAAGTGGAGGAGAGATCCAAGTCATGATTGAATGCAATGTTTCCGGCCTCGCCCAGACCACTAGCAAGTTGTGGATTAATGCTGGGATTTGCCATAACTTTCCCGCCGGCAAAAGCGGAAAATGTTTGTTTCCCTCCAAGATTAACCTCTTTACTTTCAACCGGCCCAACTTCACAGTACAGAAAACCCCCGTTATCTCGGACACTTTTTACTCGGAAACCCGTACTTCTCGGAATGGCATCGGCCTCTCGGAAAGTTCGCCGTAGATCTCGGATAATTCCGAAATCTAAGGGGTAAAACTCCGAGGGCCCACGTGGTCTGTCGGACAGGTCACCTCACAACTCGAAACATATCGGAAAAATTCAGAGATGTCCGTGGCGTCATGCCCAAGCCGCGGACACCTCACGCGGCGAGTTTCCATAGCAACCACTCCCCCCGCATGCACCCCCACCCCGTATCCTCTGTCCCCCCTTTGTTTTCCCTGACTCACCCTCCCCTCCCGCCTTATATCAGACTCAGTCCGCCATTTGTTCTCGTGCGCATCACATCTTTTAGTCCGCCATTATGCTTCCCAAGGCTAAATTGAAGGGGAGTGAGGTGGAGAAGGACAGTGAGATGGAGAAGGACAGTGAGATGGAGAAGGACAGTGAGGTGGAGAAGGACAGTGAGGTGGAGAAGGAGAGTGAGGGGGAGAAGGGGAATGAGGGGGAGAAGGGGAGTGAGGGGGAGAAGGGGCAGTGAAGTGTGGGGATGGAGGAGAAGGGAGGGGGGAAAAGACAATCATCAAGGAAAAACAATCATCAAGAACTACAGCAAGACTACATACAAACTTACAGTACACATCATAGGGAAAGGAGTGAAGAAAGGACCTGTTTCCAGTGTTTCTTATGGGAGGGTGAGTGTTCCTGATCAGTATATTACAGTATAGTACACTGTACTATAATGTACTGTTCACTAAAAATATTGTACTTTACTGTTGTATTCCCTTTACACTACTGTACTGTATACAGTATATTTACATGAACCTATACTGTATATGTGTCTGCTGTACAGTATACTGGAATTCATATTGAGTCTACGTTGTTAGTGATTGGGTAGTCTCCGATTTCTCTATTGGCGCGGACTCCCCCTTCCAATTCGGACATTTTCCCTCTCTTAAGCCGGACACTAAGTCGGACTCGGACTTCTCGGAAAATCGGACATTATGGAAGTGGTCTCCCCCCAATCAGTCAGAGATAACGAGGGTTTACTGTAAGTTGAATCCGGTTGAGAGAGCCGACTAGGGACTCCCACGTCTTTCTCGTGGTAGTCAGGCTGTGGAGAAAACAAAACAATTTCCTGCGAAATCTGTTCCGATTGTCCACACTCTGACTGAGAGTTAGATGTGCTGTGTCCCAAACCAGACCTATCCACTGAATTACCCTTGTTAGGACAAGATTTGACTTTGCCAAGTTGATTTTGAACCCCAGGGTTTTGACATGGTCTATAATTTGATTGACATGCTTGAGGCATTGACTCTCGGACTCCGCCACCACTAGCCAGTCGAAACCAGACCTATCTACTGAATTACCCTTGTTGGGACAAGATTTGACTTTGCCAAGTTGATATTGAACCCCAGGGCTTTGACATGGTCCATAATTTGATTGACATGACTCTCGGACTCTGCCACCACTAGCCAGTTGTCTAGGTACCACAATACTTTGATTTCCTGTCTTAAAAGTGGTATCAAAGCTTGTCGGACTAATTTGATAAATATTCTCGGCGCTAGGTTCAAACCGAAGGGCATCCTTTGAAAGACATAAGTCTGATGCTCGATCCTCAAAGCGAGGAATTTTTGGAACCTTTTGTTTACTGGGACATGCCAATAGGCTTCTGTCAGGTCTAATGAACACATCCAACCTTGCGGCGGAAGTGTTAGCCTGATTTGATTCACAGCGAGCATCCTGAACGATGGGTTGTGAATGTAAAGGTTCAGACGAGACAGGTCTACGACTGGCCTCATCTGAACACTGTCCCTCTTTGGCACGAGAAAAAGCTTGGACATGTAAACTGGGCAAGTTGGATTGACCGGGAATATTGATATGCTTGGTGATCATCTCCTGGACTAGTGACTCCACCTCTAAAGAAACATGATTGATTTTGAGTGGTTGACATTGTGATGTGTGGCAGGAGAGGAGGAGAGAGAAGCAGCGCTAATCTACACAAACAACTGGTATCTGGCGGTATTGACCACCGAGGAGTTCGTGGGAAAGGAAAATTCTATGGGCATATTGACATCTTGGAACCGTAAGAAAAGAGGTTTCCCACGGAATGAGAGACGTTCTAAGGAGCCCGTGTGACTCTGTTAAAAGACTCGTGTGACTCCATTTTCTTGCCAAAAGTTAGAGGGTAGGAAGAAGATGTGTGTTAGGAAATAAGGGTACGGAATCAGTGTCGCCCTGAGCCAGGCGGAGGACGGAGGTAAAAGAGTCTCCCTTGCTCCAGTCTGGGCCTGTTCGTGCTTGCTGGCTTCCTAGTTTCGTCAGTTGAGACACTTAGGTGAGTGTAATGTTTGGTATCCTTAGAAGGGAGATGAGACAGCATATATATATTGTGTATGTGTAACGAGCGCTAGTGTGTGGGCTGCTCTATATATTTGGTGAGTGTTTGAAGTGTTTGTTTAGTGGACACTGATTCGTGTCTTTGAGTAGATACGTCGTCCGAGCGTTATCTGGCGATAATTATCTAAACACGGTAGCCTGTCAATCAATGTTAATTAAATATCCGTGAGTGGTGTTTGTGTGTTTTACACCGTGGTGGTATTTTATGGTGTCGTGTGTTGAATTATGATTGAGTTGTGATTCACAGTTTATGTTCAGTGTACTAAGTGTTGATTAACTGCTTGCCTTCGATGTTCTCTTAGTGTGTTTATTCCTTTTAACGAGTGCATTTACTTAAAGCTTTCATTCGGTGTGTTTAGTCAATTCTTATTCACTGTTACTCTGGTGTTTCTTCTGGTGTATTTTGTGTTAAAGATCATTGCTTTGATTAACTTAATTATTGTGCTTGTCAACCTGTTCGTTTACCCTAGTTAATTATAATTTAATTAATACGAAATTAATGGTGTTTGATATCATCCTTTTCTTCATTGTTTATGTTAACAATCATTTTGGAGTTATATACGTAGTCAAATTGTGTGTTGCCGGTGCTTGAATTTTAATCTCTTGGGTTCAACACCGTAGGGCCGTGACAAGAATTTGGCGACCGTGAGCCCAGATTATACGAGCTTGTACCCGCATTAGGGGCTTGTCTTTTTGTGTGCGACTGTTCACCGGGACTCGAACTTAAGCACTTTTAAAACAATTGTTTTTGCTTTTCACTGGAATCACAACTCAGACGATTTGTTGGTGTACTGCATTGCTACTCATCTCTCGTTTCTGGTACATGAATTCGATTTTGTTTTTGCTTTAATCGGATCTATTAAAACAGGCCAAGATGTTTCTTATGAGCGATGAGGACGTAGAAAGGTTTCTTAACTCAGATCCCACTTACGAAAATGTTTCTAGCCTTGCTAAGCAGGAGCTTAAACTAGCGGCAGACAAGTTAGAGATTGATAGCTTAGTCCCTGATACTAAGGCGGAGTTACTGTCTTGGGTGTTAGAGAAACTAGAGTTAGTTTCCACCACCAGAGATGGGTTAGATGCCACTGGGGTACAGATTGTGACAGACACACAACAATCACAACCGGTACAAAACACAGACGACCAGGTAGAGTTGCTCAGAATGCAACTGGAGTTAGCCAAACAACAAACCGAACGGGAAAAACAACAAACCGAACAGGCAAGACTTCAAATAGAACAGAAAAAACAACAAACCGAACGGGCGAGACTTCAAATAGAAAAGAAAAAACAACACACAGAACAGGCGAGACTTAAATTGGAGGAGAGAAAACTTGAGTGCTCTAACGGGACACGGAATGAGCAGAGAGGTGGCGGTGAGTTTGATGTCACTAAGCACGTTCGTATGGTGCCAACGTTTAGTGAGGAAGACCCTACTGGGTACTTCTTGGCTTTTGAGAAAGTTGCGAGCAACATGGGCTGGCCTAGGGAGAAATGGGCTCTTTTGTTACAAAGTGGGTTAAGGGGAAAGGCTTTTGCTGACTACACTGCTCTTTCCGTGGATCAGAGTGATGATTATAAGACTGTATAGGAAACCATTCTACATGCCTACGAATTAGTGCCTGAAGCTTACCGTTTACAGTTTAGGAATCACTATAAAACAAATAATTTGACACATGTGGAGTTCATGTACGAGAAGAAAAAGGAGCTAAACAGGTGGCTGCGTTCTCGGGAGATCAAAGATAACTATGAGAAAATTTATGAGCTCTTTCTTTTGGAGGATTTCTGTAGGACAGTCAATAGGGAAGTAGCTTCACATATCCTCGAAAAAGGTACCATGAATCCCGAGAAGGCTGCCACACTCGTTGATGAATATGTCTTGAAGCGCAAAATAGGTTCAGACAGTAAGGCATGCAACAGTATGGGAAACAATCACCGGTACCATGAGTCATCAAGGTCACCGACCAATGACAGTGTTACCAACCAGGCTCCGAAAATTCCACCTCAAAAATGGAATGAAAAGCCATGGCAACCCACTGCTTCTCCTACCACTGTCGGAAATAAGAGGGAAGTAAGGAGAGAGGTGACGTGTTTCTACTGTGATAAAGTTGGTCACGTGGAACGTGATTGTTTCCTTAAACAGAGGCGTAGGGGCATGGGGGATAGGCCTATGGCAGATAGCAGTAAGGCCGAGTACATGAGAGATTTTAAGTCTGTAGCTCTGATGTCCATCCTGGGGAAAGTCTGTGTGAATGAGGAAGAGAAGGAGAAGAGAAAGAGGAATGACACTTTTGCTGCCTTTGTGTCGTATGGATCTGTTTGTAAGAATGATGAGGTTAAACCTGTGAAGATTTTGAGAGATACAGGTGCAGCCCAAACGCTCATGAGAACGAAGGTGCTAGAGAAATTTGTATATGAGGGTAAAAGCATCCTCATTCATGGTGTGGGGGGCAGTCTGTCTGTGCCACTCATAACCTTGGAGCTGAGAAGTGGGCTCGTGACGGGAATGGTGACTGTGGGACTGATGAATGAATTGCCAGTGCCTGGGATTGATCTTGTGTTAGGAAATTATTTAGCAGGGAGGAAGGTGAATCTTTCTCCCATAATTGTTTCCAGGCCTACTGATTGTGCTGCAACAGGAGAGCTGAAGAAGGTGCCAGCTGCATTTCCTGTATGTACTGTGTTCGGGCCAATGTCTCACCAATATAATGGGATGAATGTGGCAATGGCGAAGAATGATGTTGCAAGGGTGCAAGGTGTGCTAGATGGCCCTAATGAGATGGGACTAGAGAAATTGTTCTCGCTGGCAAAGAGTGATGTTGCAAGGGTGCAAGGTGTGCTAGATGGCCCTAATGAGATGGCCCTAATGAGATGGGACTAGAGAAATTGTTCTCGCTGGCCAAGAGTGATGTTGCGAGGGTGCAAAGTGTGCTACATGGCCCTAGTGAGGTGGGGCTAGATAAATTGTTCTCGCTAGATGTAGGTGTGAGAGAGAGTGGATGTACTTACACTAGTTGTATTTGCGGGAGTGAGCATGCTCGTTAATTCCCGCCTCCTAAGATATGTTTGTCATACCATGCTTTGAAACTATGCACTGATCATCTCCAGACATCACCTTTTGCTCCCCAGAACTCGCCCCCACAACATCCTGGAGGGTGGTCAGAACCTTAGGCTCTGACCACCTCCCGATCATTATCACCACCAAAACCAGACTCACCCCAGCTAGCCACAAACACACATACACCAATTATAAAAGAGCTAACTGGGAAGCATTCACAAATGAGACAGAACAACACTTCACAACTCTAAACAGTACACCCATCACTAACATCAACAATGCTGTACACATACTCAATAAAACTATCCAAAACGCTGACAAGAAACACATTCCAAGAGGTAACAGAAAAAGACACAACCCCAACTTCACACCAGAAATTCAAAACCTCATCAGACAACGCGACATACTGAAACACTCCCCAGCACCCCACACACAAGACATCACACAACAAATTCAAGCACTCAACACCCAAACTAACAACAAAATACAAGAACAACAAAAACTAAATTGGAATAACTTCCTACAAACACTTGATCACAAAACAAACCCCAAAAAACTATACAAAACACTAAACAGCATCACACTTTCCAACAGCAACACAACACAATCACATGCTGCAATCACAACAACAGACTCTACTCCTTCATGTAAACAACAAGCAAACACTCTCATCAATCACTTTTCACATGTCAGCCACCTAAAACCTCACAAAGACGACCGACGTGTCATCCGACGTAAGAGACAATTCCCCACAGACCCTGACTATACACCCTTCACCAATCACCAGACAAAGCATATCATCAACAATCTCAAGCACTCACCCGCCTGTGGCCTAGACAACATAAGCAACATACACCTCAGACACCTGGGACCACAAGGCATACAAGCACTCACTAACATATCAAACTACAGCTATTCACACAACACAATACCAGACATTTGGAAGCATGGTATCATCATCACTTTCCCCAAACCCAACAAAGACCCCACGCTACCCTCCTCGCACCGCCCCATCACACTCCTTTGCTCCCCCTCCAAAGTCATGGAACGCCTAGTATTACAACTAATTACACCTGACCTACCCCTAGCTCCAACACAACATGGCTTTAGGCCACTGCACTCCACAAACACTCTTCTCACAGACCTTACACAAAGAGCTTTCGACGGCATCAATTCAGCTAGACCACCACACAGATCACTATTAGCCACACTCGACATTAGTAAAGCCTTCGATGCCATCCCCCGCCACAACCTAACAAACAAAATCTACAACACAAACATGCACAACAACACAAAACGGTGGCTGGCCAACTTCCTAGCAGGCAGATGTGCACACGTATCTTTTGCCGGTCAGTCATCTAAAATCAGAAACTTTCCAAACGGAGTCCCACAAGGATCCGTCCTATCGCCCGCACTCTTCAACCTGTACATGCACGATATAACTACACCCAATACGCCCCAAATAAACTTAGTCTCCTATGCAGATGACATAACACTCACATGCACACCACATGACCCAAAAAGAGCAACAGATCTCCTTCAACCCTATCTCAACACACTACATGGCTGGTGCACTACAAACAGACTTAATCTAGCCCCAGCCAAATCCACCGCAACCCTGCTCACAAGTTGGACAGGAGAACACGAATACATCCCTCAACTCACCATAAACAACACACCCCTAACACATACACACACACCCAAAATCCTAGGAGTAACATATGATACTCATATGACATTCAAACAGCACACCACAAACATTAAAAAGAAACTGACACCCAGACTTAACGCCCTCAGGTCACTTGCTCACACAAAATTTGGACACAACAAAGAAACTACCACCACAGTATATAAACAATACATAAGATCAGTGATGGAATACGCAAGCCCAGCCTGGGCTTCTAACCTAGCTGAAACACATCATAAGACCTTACAGACTATTCAAAACAAAGCCCTGAAGATCATTACAGGCTGCACAGCTACTGCACCCACAGATCACCTACATCAAGAAACCAAAATCCTCAAAGTCAAAGACCATCTGGACATGAGAGGCACTCAATTCCTGGCAGCAGCCTCCACGAACCAAGACCACCCACTAAACTACATGGCAACACACCCACAGACACCAAGAAATATCAAAACAACACCCAGCACACGGTATCACACACAATTATTGTCCTCTCTCCCTCCCTGCCCACCCCGAACCAACATCCAGAAGCACATCCATACTCATATCTCTCACCGATCCATCCACTCACTCACAGACAACACACAGCTGCATGCACGACCTCCCGAAATCCATCCTTCCGAATCCTCCCTTCCTCGCGAGGACAGAGTCCACCTGGCCAGGCTGAGATGCGGACACCATCCAGCTCTCCTGAGCTATCAGAAGAGACTGGATGACTCCGTTGTCGACGCCTGCCCGGGATGTAACACAGCACCCCATACCATTAAACACATCATAGAAGACTGCATTTCACACAACCACTTACGCCAACAACACAATCTACACTCAATGAGAGCTCTGTGGGAAAGCCCGATCGTGGCCATGGCCTTTCTCAGGGACTCGGGGCTGTTCGGCCAGGCAGCTTAGGGAACAACAACAACTATGCACTGATGGTGCAGACACTACTTCGGCTGGCAATTTGTTCCACCCACTAATCGAGTTGGTAGGAAATCTTTTACTTTTCAGATCAGATTTACTATTTAGCACTTTTAGTTTGTAGCTGTGACCTCTTGTCCTCTCACCTCCATCCCTCTCTATGAAGTTTTCTTGGTCGATTTTGTCAATACCTCTAACACATTTATATATCTGAATTTGCTGTCCTCGTTTCCTTCTCTGTTCCAGTGTAGGTAGATTCAATCTCTCGAGCCTCTCTTGGTACTCCAAATTTTCCAAACCTGGGATCATCCTCGTAGCTGCTCTCTGTACCCTCTCAATTTTGTGGATATGTTTCTTCAAGTGAGGGGACCACACTACAGATGCATATTCCATCCTGGGTCTTATTATTGCCGTTATTATTTGTTTCATGGTGTTTTCATTAAGATAATTGAAAGACATCCTGATATTTGCCAATAGTGCTAGTGATTCTCTCACTATCTTATTTACGTGGCTTTCTGGAGACATGTTATCCTTAAATTCTATCCCCAAGTCTTTTTCTTTTTCTGCTTTGGGAATCACTTCGTTTCCTAGTTTATAATCTTTTCTAGGTCTGTACTTGCTTTTACCCATTTCTAGTCTTACATTTCCCTGCATTGAACTCCATATTCCATTTGATGCTCCATTCATGGATCTTTTGCAAATCTGCTTGGAGCTCAAGGCAATCCTCCTGGGTTCTGATCGTTTTAAGCAGCTTAGCATCGTCCGCAAACATGCTCATGTAGCTTGTTAGTCCCTCAGGTAAGTCATTTACAAATATTAGAAACATGATTGGGGCTAGAACAGATCCTTGTGGTACCCCACTCGTAATTTGAGTCCAGTTTGACGATTTCCCCCTTACTGTTGTTCTCATCTGTCTTCCGCTAAGGTAGCTCTCCATCCATTTCAGCAGTTTGTCTCCTACTTTTCCCTCATGTTTTAATTTCCACAGCAATCTCTTGTGTGGAACTCTGTCAAATGCCTTTTTAAAGTCTAGGTAGGCACAGTCTACCCATCCTTCCCTCTTGTCCACTGTGTCTATTACTCTAGAGTAAAACTCAACAAGTTGCTTACACATGATCTGCCACCTCTGAATCCAAATTGTCGGTCAGTAATTAATCTTTTGGATTCCAGGTAGTTCACCCATTTGTCCCTTATTAATCCTTCCAGAATCTTCATGAGGATGCTCAATAGTGATACAGGTCTATAGTTCAGTGGTTTATCTCTGCTTCCTCCCTTAAATATAGGAATAATGTTTGCTCTTTTCCATTCTGTAGGTACTATCCCTGTGTCCAATGATTTGGTCATTATGTCATATAACGGTATACTCAGTTCCATAGCATTTTCTTTAATAATCCAGCCTGATACTCCGTCCGGTCCAGCGGCTTTGTTTGGATCCACCTTACTCATTTTGTCTATGAGCTCTGGTCTGTTAAATGTTACTTCCGGCATTTCCTCTGTACCTATCTCATTGGTTTCTGGTGCAATGAATTCTCCTTCTTTTGTAAATACTGATGCAAAATTTCTATTTAGTTCTTCCGCAATCTCTGTATCCTCTTCTATGATTCTGTTTCCACTTTTAATCTTAACGATCGTGGCTTTTATCTTCCTTTTGCCGTTTACAAACTTGAAAAACATTTTTGGATTCTTTTCATAGTTCTCCACTATCCCTTTCTCATGGTTTGCCTCTGACCTCCTCCTCATTTCTGTGTATTTGTTTCTCTCCTCTTTATACTTTTGCCTGTTATCTTCCGAATCCCCATTTCTCATCTTTTTCCAGGCTTTGTTTTTTGCTTCCTGTGCTTGCCTACATTCGCGGTTAAACCATACTTTGCGATTACTTTTTTTCCTTTTATTAATGTACTTAGGGACAAAAGTTTTTATACCAGTATCATAGATCTCCATGAATGCCTTGAGTTTTTTGTCTACCTCACTTTCAGATAACACCTGATCCCAATTTTGTGACTTGAAAAAATCCCGTAGTCCTACGAAATCGGTTCTGGAATACATCCAGTGATTTTCCTTGTGCTTTTCCCTTCCCTTGGGTAGATTATACTTCAATAGTAAGTCTATGTCTAGAACTGCATGGTCGCTTTTTCCTAGTGGGCATAGGTACTGAATACTTTGAACCTCCTCCTCCCTTCTTGTGAATAGAAGGTCCAATCTAGCTGGTTGATCACTTCCCCTTACTCTTGTTGACTCTTTTACATGTCTCAGGTGAGGAGAGCACACCTGATGTAAGCTCATTAACTACAGTAACACCCCGATTTTCCGGCACTCAGGGGGATTTGAAACCTCCGGAAAATTGAAAAGTCCGGTTAGTTGAGCATTACTCCTAAAAATGCCCATAAACCCCAAGAAAATACCCCCTAATGGCTATCTGTATTATCAGTCTTAATATAATAAACAAACACACATTACTATACCATTTTAACAAAGCCAATAGTGACAAGAAGAAATGCAAAGGAGTGGTTCTGAGCTTGGAACAAAAAATACAAATATCCAAACGAATGGAGAGAGGTGGATGATGCAACATCATGCACCTCTACAACTGTGGACGAGTGGCAAGCATCCACCCCTTGCTGCCTCTCCCAAAGCATCTACCTCATAAATAAGTTTTAGATACTAAGTGAGAAACCTAAGAAACTAAAAAGAACAAAAACAGTTTGATATTAGTGTTTCGTTTTGCTACTGTCAAAACTTTGAATGTGCTGCAGAATTCTCCCTCCCGATAAGGCCTAGCCTTCGCATACGACGATACGCATTACGCCGCCGACAACAACAACAGCTAATCAACACAAAGGAAAAGGGGATGCGCTAGATAAGAGGAAATTATAGGGGCCTGAAAATGCTTGACCAAATCATGAAGGTCTGTGAGAGAGTCCTTGAGGGTTTGATCAGGCAAAGCATCTCTATTGATGATATGCAGTTTGGTTTTATGCCGGGACGGGGTACAACCGATGCTATCTTCATAGTCAGGCAGATACAGGAAAGATACTTACTAAAAGCACTGAGCTGGATACACAGGCCTAGTTTGCCTTTTTCCAGAGGATCTACTGTAAGAAACTGTAAAAGGCAGGGATCTTTACTTTGTGTTTGTAGACCTGGAGAAGGCCTTTGATAGGGTGCCTAGAGACGTTGTACAGTGGGCTATGAGGAAACTTGGTGTGGAAGAATGGCTGGTGCGTGTTGTTGTTGTTGAGTGCAACGCAGAACTCCAATATATATTCATCTTCCAGATTTCTCCTTCCGTAACCATTTCCTCCAAGTACCCCCTCGTATAAACAAAGCCAATAGAATTGTAGGGCTGATAAGGAGGACATTTGTGTCACTTGACGAAGAAATCTTCAGGAATCTCTATACAGCGCTGGTTAGGCCGCACCTGGAATATGCGAACCAGGTGTGGGCTCCATATATGGTAAAGGATATAGAAGCAGTGGAAAAAGTGCAGAGGAGAGCTAGCAAGCTAGTACCAACGTTGAAGAACGCGGGCTATGAGCAGAGGTTGAGGACACTGGGGCTTCCGACACTGGCATATAGGAGAAAGAGAGGGGATATGATAGAGACTTTTAAGATAGTGTCAGGAAAGTATGATGAAGATGTGTGTGAAGGTATCTTCTTGATGCGGAAGGGAACAAGAACGAGAGGACACTCTAAGAAAATTTACAAAGAAAGAAATAGGCTTGAGAAGGCAAAGAACTCATTTTGTAATAGAGTGGTAAATGAGTGGAACGCACTGCCCCAGTATGTAGTCGATTCCGAATCAATAAGGGAGTTTGAAAGTAATCTTGATAAAGCATGGGGAAGACAAGATTTGATGTTTGATTATAAAGCAAAAATACAGAATAGTAAAAATTTTGCGTCTGCTACCGCCGCCGCCAACACCGTGAACGACCGCAGCAGTGCAAGTACTGGTACTGAGCTGGATACACAGGCCTAGTTTGCCTTTTTCCAGAGGATCTACTGTAAGAAACTGTAAGTATCCATCTGCAGATGCGTACGTAACTCGAGAACTAATCAACAGATCTTCAATTGTGAAACACTAATCTAAAGCTCTCATAGTCCTCTATATGTGTGCCAAATCTCATTGAATTCAGATGAAATTCACCGACACACTTTAACCCTCCAGCCCCGGCTATTGTATTCTATAATTTCCCCGAAACCCGGGGGTTTTGGCCGAAAAACGTCTATGCCTAGGCTACCGTATTTTTGTTATTTTGACTGCTTCCGCATGCCCGCGCATCCCCAAGCGTAGATGTGTTTTGTACCAGTAGAATGGCATTGAGTAGAGCTCTCTAAGTCAACTGGTTCAGTTGTGATGACGATTTCCGTGGAGAGAACTTTGTGGCGATGTCAGCCACTTTTCACTACTTTTCACTACTTAACAATAACACACAGCCACACACGAACAAAGACGCCTCTCCTTCTTGTGGTCGGAGATGCGCGGCGTCGGTCCAACCGGCTGTTGTTTACATGCGTCGGACGGACGCCTTTCAAAACAAGCCTACAGGCTTTCAAGCTGCCAGAGCCTCAGAGCCCTACCGGGTTCCGCGGGCGCATTTGTTATTCTTACAGTTTCTTACAGTAGATCCTCTGAAAAAAGGCAAACTAGGCCTGTGTATCCAGCTCAGTACCAGTACTTGCACTGCTGCGTTCGTTCACGGTGTTGTTGTTGTTGTTGTTGTTCCCCAGGCTGCCTGGCCGAACAGCCCCAAGGTCCTGAGCAAGGCCAAGGCCATAAACGAGCGCCCCCACAAAACCCTCCCTGCTTACCACTAATAAAGCCTGGGTGACCGAAGCCACTCTAAGGCAGGGAGCCGAGGAGGGCACGGAAACGCCCGGGAAACCAAAGCTTCACCCAAAGCCCTGTGCCCCTCAGCAATTATGAAGGGAAAGTTGAGGGGCAAGGGAAAAATGTGACGCTTTGGCTCCCAATCTGCCAACTTTTAGGTTGGCAGTAGGGAGGTCAATCCACTTGAGATCTAGAAGATATATAAGTAAAAGGAACAGTCAGAGTAAGCTATGGGTATGGCAGAGATCGCTCAGCTCTCACTCTGATAGACCAGCCCATCACCACACGGTGTTGGTGGCGGCGGTAGCAGACGCAACATTTTTACTACAGTATTCTGTATTTTTGCTTTATAATCAAACTTCAAATATTGTCTTCCCCATGCTTTATCAAGATTACTTTCAAACTCCCTTATTGATTCGGAATCGACTACATACTGGGGCAGTGCGTTCCACTCATTTACCACTCTATCACAAAATGAGTTCTTTACCTTCTCAAGCCTATTTCTTTCTTTGTAAATTTTCTTTGAGTGTCCTCTCGTTCTTGTTCCCTCCCGCATCAAGAAGATACCTTCAAACACATCCTCATCATACTTTCCTGACACTATCTTAAAAGTCTCTATCATATCCCCTCTCTTTCTCCTATATGCCAGTGTCGGAAGCCCCAGTGTCCTCAACCTCTGCTCATAGCCCGCGTTCTTCAACGTTGGTACTAGCTTGCTAGCTCTTCTCTGCACTTTCTCCACTGCTTCTATATCCTTTACCATATATGGAGCCCACACCTGGTTTGCATATTCCAGGTGCGGCCTAACCAGCGCTGTATAGAGATTCCTGAAGATTTCTTCGTCAAGTGACACAAATGTCCTCCTTATCAGCCCTACAATTCTATTGGCTTTGTTTATCTTTTCCGCTAAATGTTCTGAGAAATTTAACTTATTGTCTATCACGACTCCTATATCCTTTTCTGCATTCACTTCCTCCATTGCTTCATACATACTGTATCCTACCTTGTCTATCTTGCTTGTCCCAATCCGCATGTACAGTACTTGCATTTTTTTGGATGAAAAGGCATTAACCAATGCTCAGACCATCCCTTCATGCCATCCACATCTCCTTGAAGCAAACTCATATCTTCCTTACTCCTCACTCTTCTATACAGCTTAGTGTCATCCACATACAGGTATACCTCACTTCCATTAGTTATAACTTCAGGTAAGTCGTTGATAAATATAACGAACAGTAGTGGTCCCAACACAGATCCCTGAGGAACCCCACTTGTAATTTCCCTCCACCCCGAGCCTATTCCATTCACCAGCACCCTCTGTCTCCGATCTTTCAGGAAGGCTTCTATCCATTTCACACATTTCTCCCCTATATTATAGCTTCTAACTTTCTCTATTAACCTTTTATGTGGGACCTTATCGAAGGCCTTCATAAAATCACAATATACCACGTCTATTACATCACCATCCTCTAGAATTTGCATCCAATCATCTAATTCATCCACCTTAATTAGCTGTAGTACCGTCGACCTCCCCGGCAAGAATCCGAACTGTCTCCCACTGAAAAGTTGGTTTGATTTCATATGATCCATTATTCCTTCTCTAATTACCGTTTCCATTAGTTTACACACAACACTTGTCAAACTGACTGGTCTATAATTCCCTGGGTCATTTCTCTTTCCCTTCTTAAATATAGCTGTTGTGTTCGCCTCTCTCCAGTCCATCGGGATTTGTCCTGTATTAAACGATACCTCAAATAACATTTTCAATGGCTCTACTAACATCTCACCTCCTTCCTTTATGATTCTTGGGTGTAACCCATCCGGTCCCGGGGACTTACTTCTGTTCATTTTTTCTATAGCCCTTCTTATTCTAGCATGGGAAAACTCTATTAGTTCTAGTGCAGGTGCCTGTTTGATGGGAATATTTGGCACTGCATCATCCGACTCTACTGTTAGTAGTACTGTTAGTTGGGCGGGTGCCCAACTCCGAAAGGAGTTGAAATAGGGGAGCTATCCCTCCGCCAAAGGCGGCTTTCTAGGGCCTTTCCTAGCTGATGCTGAGAGGATTGGGTTCTAGTCATGTGGTGATGGGCTGGTCTATCAGAGTGAGAGCTGAGCGATCTCTGCCATACCCATAGCTTACTCTGACTGTTCCTTTTACTTATATATCTTCTAGATCTCAAGTGACGGCGTCTTTTCCGTGGATCGACCTCCCTACTGCCAACCTAAAAGTTGGCAGATTGGGAGCCAAAGTGTCACATTTTTCCCTTGCCCCTCAACTTTCCCTTCATAATTGCTGAGGGGCACAGGGCCTTGGGTGGGGCTTTGGTTTACCGGTCGTTTCCGCGCCCTCCTCAGCTCCCTGCCTTAGAGTGGCTTTGGTCACCCGGGCTTTGTTAGTGGTAAGCAGGGAGGGTTTTGTGGGGGCGCTCTATGGCCTTGGCCTTGCTCGGGACCTTGGGGCTGTTCGGCCAGGCAGCCTGGGGAACAACAACAACAACTGTTAGTACCCCCCCAAAGTATTTCCCCAGCACCTCTGCTTTCTCCTTATCCGTCTCCGCTCTACTCCCATCATCCAACCCCCCTACCAGCTCCGGGATCCCTACTCTTCTCGTTAACTTTTCCTGAATGTACTTCCAGAATATTTTTGGATTATCCTTCACATTTCTTGCAATCTCTCTCTCCCTTTCCTTGTCTCCCACCTTATTTTATTGTTTATCTGTCTACGTTCCAAATCCACTACTTTAGCTTCTATACTAGACCCCCTGTTCTTTTTTAACACTTTTAATCTATCCCACAATCGTTTCTTTCTTCTTATCAAAGTCCACAGCTTTCTTTTCATTGGTAATTCTGGGTTCGTTCTTTTCCTCAATTTTGTTTTATCCTTATATTCCCTTACTGGTACACATTTGGATATAACATCCTCCAGTTTGACTCTAAACTTCCTCCACATTCCTTCAGCGTCTTCACCGTTCAAGTATTCCCCCCAGTCAATGTCCAGACACCTTCTCAGCAGCTCATAATCTGCTCTGTCATACATGTATATTTTGTTATTGCTTCTATCATCCCTCTCTGTTTTAATATTGCAACTAAAACTTATACAGGCATGGTCACTATGACCTAGGGCTATCCACATTGGCATGTTCCACTATATCCTCCTCATTGCTAAAAATTAAATCAAGTACACTCCACTCCCCTGCTTCCCATCTCTATATCTTGTCATCTCTGTAATATGTTGCGTTAAAAAACAATCTCTTACTCTCTCTATAAACTTGTTTTCAAGGCTACACTGTCCCGCTGGAGTAGTACAATTTGCCCAGTTGATCCTTGGCAAATTGAAATCACCAATCAAAATCTTATATTTGTTCTCTCTATTATCTATTTCCTCCATTGCTTTCAGTAGGTTATCATCCTCTTCCCTACTATTATTTGGGCTTCTATATATAGAGGCAATTAGAATTGACCCTCTTGTACATTTTACTTCAATACACAAATACTCACAATACTGCTGTCTCATATCCACCTCATTTACCTTGAGCTCTTTTCTTACATAAATAAACAGTCCTCTTCCAACCTCTGTTCTAATAGCATTCCTCTCGTACAACTCAAAACCCTCCAAACTATACTCCACCAGTTCCCTTTCAATTCTAGCATTTTTTGGTCTTACTTCTTGTAAGGCTATGACATCAGGTTTTTCCTCTTCATCCTGCAACCTACATATCAGTTCTCTTTTCTTGTCCTGGGTAAACACATCCACATTACTAAACATAATCCTTAATCTTTCTACCATTCCTTCAGCAGCTACATCATCCCACTCCTCCTGTCCGTGCCCTACTCCCCCCCTCACACTACTGGTACTGGGTCTGCAGCTTCTTCTGCCTCTCCCCGAGATGCTTCCACCCTGCTCTCCACCTCTGCCACAACTTCTGTCACATTCTCTTCCCTCCCTGCTCTCCCTCTCCCTTCCATTCTTATAAACCACTTCCTCGATTTCCCGTCCCTCACTCTCCAGAAAACTTCTTCTTATCCTCCTCACCCAACTTTCCATTTTCCTCATCAGCCTTTTCCTGTAGTTCCTTTATTTTATTTTATTTGTTCTATGCTCAAATCCTTCTTTAATCTTATATGTTTCAGTTCTTCACTTGTGTTTAGTCTCCAACTAAAATTTGTCACAGTCTCTACCACTGCCCTGGTTTTAAACTGTACCCTTATAGGTCTCATCTCCCCCCTTCTATATCTACCTATCCTACTGACTTCCTCCACCTTCCCATCCTATCCATATCCATCTACATCAACAGCGTTCATGACCTCCTTCACTTTCTCCATATCTCTCACTTTTCTCACTCCATTATCATTCATATGAGCCTCTATATCTCCATGCATGATTTATAGGTTTGACTCCTGTAAGGAGATAAAGAAAACCTAATATTTAGTAGTGGCCCCGTAATCATTGACGAACATGCCTATTACATAAGGCATCCTCTTCAAACACTAATCCGCCGTAGTTTTGAATCTACCGCGCAGAGCATTTAAAAACTGAGGAGCCTTCATCATGAGCGCACGCGACCTCACTCATGGCTTCAGTCATTATGAATTGGGTTCTCACTACGAAAAAACTTCGTAAAAAATAAAAAGAAAAAGAAAATAAGAATAACTATCCAATAAGCTTTCCATCATATCGTGGATGTACTTGTGTGGATTTCTGACCAGACGCTGATTCAGGCGTCATTCTTCCTTCTCTGCTCTGCGCTCAGCCCGCCCGGACGTGCCTCCCCACGCTCCGCTGGTTCCGCATTCGTTGCGTCCCTAGTGAGTTTTTTCTCATTTGTTTACTCCAGGATGTATCGAGTAAGGTTAGGATAGGCGTAGCAGGAGTGTCCTGGGCTGGTTGCCCGCAGTGCAGTGTATTTTGGGTCGAGTGTATGGGGCATCTATTTCGGATGTACCCTCGTGGTCACGTTGTGGCATTGTGAACTTTTTCACAGTTGAGTTAGTTTGTGATGCAGGCGGCTTTCACTACGCGTTAATTATTGCTGCCTTTTATCTTTCTGATGAGGTAAGCTTTGTTTTCTGACGTTCCCAGCGTATTTTTCTTCACTTAGTGAAGTTTTTTCTGGGTCCCGAGTCAGTCTTCCCTGGGTTGGAAGTTATTGCTACGGTGGTGTGTTGGCGGTGGTTCCTGTTGTGATATTTCCAGTGTGTGTGTATATTTCAACTGTTATTATGCCGTCTGCCTAGGCCTAGCCAGCCGCTCGTAGCTTTGCCACATGTACTAGTGTTATTATTTATTATTTATAAATATGCCCTACTGTGTCATGTGTATCCGGGTTTTAGTTGTGTATTGGCTAATTCCTCGGACTATAATTGTTTCCTGGTTTAGTTGTGTATTGGCTAATTCCACGGATTATGGGGTGACCTTGGGTTAGTCGTGCGTGGCTATCCTCGTGTCTTGTGTTGTTCAGATGGTGTCTGTTCAGGGTGGGTTTCCTTCCGGCGGGTTTTTTCTCGGTTTCACCGTGAAAAAATCCTGGCCGAGAGCAGTGTTGGGCCACACGTGGTTGTTAACACTGGCTTATATCCCCGGCGTAGGGGGGGTGTCTGTGGCTCTCCAGGACTGCGTCTCTGTGGGTGCCTGGTTTCAGGCCTCCTTTGATTCCCGGCGGGATGGCTGTACCCATCCATATAAAACGGCGTTCTTGTGGACATACGTTTTGGGAGTTTTTCTACCTGGTTTTACGACAACCACATGAAAAACCTAGCTGTTGTTTAGGCTTTCCTCCCCGGCGATCTTTTACAAAGAAGTGGGGACAGGAACTTATGGGGTTAACTTTTAAACTTCTCACCCGGCGGGTGCACCTGGGTAGGGTGGGATGAACGACTTAGGTCTTTCAGTTAGTTAACCAATCCATTATAGTGATACTCTGTGTATCGCTGCCTTTACTATTACGGCGATTGAAGGTTCAATTAGGTTAAATATCGATTCTCACACCCGGCAGGTGCTCCTAGGTGGAGGAACTAAGGAATTTACAAAATTCAATTTAACCTATTAATTTAGTGATACAATTAGGTATCGCCGCCTTCTAACTTACGGCGATCTTTTGTGACAATTCGTTAAACATCAGATCTCGTATCATCCTGCCCTGGGCTATTCTACTAAAATAATTCAAGGGCCGGCGTCTTTATGGGGGGTTGCTTTGTTACAAAATTGAATCTTGAGACAGTCACCTCCTCCAAGAGACTATAAGTGCCATGCTGGACCATTATATCAGAGGGTATTCTTCACTTTCTTTAGCAAAAGATTTGTTTAGACTTTACACCCCGCCGCGTAGCGAGATGTGTTAGTTGTGTCTTTGCATCTCGTTACCCGGCGGGTTATTAACACTTGTGTGCGAACATGTTGGATTAACCTTATGAGCATTAATTCCTGGAAATTTTCTTGTTTTTTCCAGAGCTGAGCTCCGGCGGACCAATACAGACCCGGCGGTAGTTTTCACCCACCAGTCTCTGTCATGGCTACCGTGGCCCCAGTTTTTGCCCTGTGCATTACCCCTACTTGTGCTGGTATCCCTATTTTTGCACACACCCTTTGCATAAGGTGTGTTAAATGTCTAGACCGTTCAAGGGGTCTCTGGGTTATGCATAATTGTTCCTTTTGCTCTCAATTAGCTGTTAAAGTCCTTTGTGAAAATGATAAGACCGCGGCGGTAGCGTTGAGAGAGGTTCGACAACAGATGTCGGCCTACACTACCATTGTCGCGCATAAGTCACTTCAATGTGACAACGTCCCACTTTGGGATAGATTGCTGTCAGAACACCCTCCCCCTAAACGTTCCTCTAGAGTCACGAGTGTTAAGCCGACGGAGACTAGTCAGGGTTCTGTATCGTCTGCGACTACAACTAAACGCCCGAGAGAGCCTACACCCCCGGCATCCGCCTCCTCGTCGCGGGCGAGATCTAGGTCAAGGTCACCTCTCAGACACCAGTCATCTAGTCGTGCCTCTTCACCGGCGAGTAAGAAGAGTAAGACGGAAGGTTCCACCAGTGGTCACGGCGGAGATTCTTCCAGATCTAAGACTAGTTCGCGGTCACACCGCAGCCATAAATCCTCAAAAAAGGATTCACATCGGAAGTCCTCTCGACATTCCCCAAAGTCTAGTGCATCTCATCGTACCTCTACACCTGACAGAGTTTGTGTTACGGCCTCTGAGTCCAGTGCAGCGCCTGTCCCTAAAGAGGATTTGCCAATTAATATTTTAACCCTGGAAATGGAAAGTTCAGGAGGGTCAATAATTGAGAATGTTTCAGACTCTCAAGAGAGCGTAGGCCAGGGCCTCGGTGTTTGGCGATTTGCCCAACCAGGGTCTGACCACCCACGTCCGACTCATACGAGTCACACAGTAGCCGACGTCCACAGGGACGCGGCGATCCCATCCTCTATCCCAGACTTATCTTGGAAACAAGGTACCCCTGCCTCGGCGGGGTCTTCTCAGGAGGATCGGGAGGAAAAAGACGGAAGTTTCAATAATTTCGGATATGGAAGGACAAGGGTCAGGCTCCGGCTTGGACGCCGCACGGGATAATAATGATTCTCCTGTAAGTTCTTCATCAAACCAGTTTGTTACAGCACAAGAAATTGATGGGTTGCTTACTCATGCTTTATCTAAATTTTTTGGTCAACAACAGGAAAACCCCACAATGGACTTGGGGGCTCCCTCGACAAGTTCTACGGTACGGCCTCTGATGACGTCAATTGATTTATCTAAGATTCCTAACCCTCCTACTCTGTCACCTGCAAGGAGCACTAAGCCTGCTACGGCGGCATTGACAACTTCAAATGTCAGGGTCATAACGGATGTCAATCCACCCCCTCTAGACAAAGCGCCTCTTAGAAAGGTAGCTATGCCCCTGCTTTATGGGCCAGACGAGTCATGGGTTCTTTTGAACCCCTCTAAACCAGAGCTTGCCCAACCTACCTTGTCAGGGGAACTCCCGGTACCGCGTGAGTGGTTTATCCAGGGCAACAAGTCAAAGAAATTAAGGGCCATGGATGCCTTGGGTAATGTTCTGGACGTAAACATCAAGGCTATACCTAGTTATTATCACCAGGATTATTTTGTGTATGCTTCTAAGCCTGCTTTACCCCCTGCCTCAGCTTTAAAACTATTTTCAGACTGGTCTAAGCTGGATGGGTTTAATGATATTAAGACTCTGTCAGCTCTTACTCCTGAACTAGATTTACAGACCGTCACAGACGACGCAGCTAATCCAGTTTTGAAGGTGGGACAGTTGGGTCCAGGACCTTGGGTGGATTGGGAGGTAGAGGCTCAAAACTTTGCAACCACTTTCACTTCTAAATCTTCCCACCAGATCCCTCAGGACACACATTCATGGTTTTCCATGCCGGTGGGTTCTGCCGGCGGAGTCCCGGCAGCTTTGTTTGCATTCCTAGCTGCCCCTAAGATTAATCTTTGTGAACTGAAGGACCCGTTCACTACCCCTACCCCTACTCACCTAGACAGAGAATTTAGGCTACGAGGAAAAGCTTTTCGCCTGTGGGTGCAGTCAGTTGACACAGGACACCCTAGACCCCGCCGGAGTATGAGAGCTGTGATTCAATTTAAGGTTAAAATGTGTTATGAAAATTTCTCAGTGAGAAATTGTGCTAGTACAATGTTAAGTACAAAACAACGGTGTTGTTAGAGTAGTTTAGCTGCGAAAGCAATTTAATTTTAGAATAATGGAGTTCCTTTGCAATTTATCTCCAAGTTTATGTTGGGGTTTATTATGTGCACATATAAACTTATAACTTGTTATTTTTTGTCACCACTCGTTGAGTGGGGTGCCTTTGTAACTACAGATCTGTGTTCAGAATCTTCAGGGTTACCCATTTTTTGTCAGGCAGGCTTCTTTGAAGCACGCACCTGCCTGAACCCCCTTTCTTGTATTTGTTCGGCTACGCCGTTATTAAATATATTTTCAAAGTAAGAATACTATGTGGTTGTTTTTATTATCTGCTTTTCTAGAGTTATGATATGATTACGAATGTCCCCCTCCAGTCTTAGAAATCAGGCATGTTCGTCAATGATGGAGGGGCCACTAATAAATTATAGGTTTGACTCCTGTAAGGAGATAAAGAAAACCTAATATTTAGTAGTGGCCCCGTAATCATTGACGACTGGGGCCCTCCCGACCGTCCCCTTCCCATTCGTTGATGTATTAAGGATTTTGGTTTACTTGATATGTCAGTGAAGGAAGAATGACGCCTGAATCAGCGTCTGGTCAGAAATCCACACAAGTACATCCACGATATGATGGAAAGCTTATTGGATAGTTATTCTTATTTTCTTTTTGTTTTTATTTTTTACGAAGTTTTTTCGTAGTGAGAACCCAATTCATAATGACTGAAGCCATGAGTGAGGTCGCGTGCGCTCATGATGAAGGCTCCTCAGTTTTTAAATGCTCTGCGCGGTAGATTCAAAACTACGGCGGATTAGTGTTTGAAGAGGATGCCTTATGTAATAGGCATGTTCGTCAATGATTACGGGGCCACTACTAAATATTAGGTTTTCTTTATCTCCTTACAGGAGTCAAACCTATAATTTATTAGTGGCCCCTCCATCATTGACGATATACCTCTATCCCTGTCCATGGCCTCCCTCACGACACTCTCCTTGTTCTTCATGACACCTACGACTGCACTCTCAACACTTTTTTTTGTCTTATTCATTTCCTCCTTTTGTTCTTTCACAATTTCCTCCAAATCCTTAACTTTCTGTTCACCTACCACCGTCCATGCAGTTGACTCCTTCACTTCCTTGAATCGTCCTTCGTATTTCATCAGCTGCTCCTTTAATGCCACATTCTCTGCTCCCAATTCCTCTACCCTTTTTAATACCATCTCTAGGTTCTTATTAGCTTCCGAAATAGGCCCACATTCGCTTCCTTCACTAAGCCTAGGCCAGCCCCCCCCCCCTCGACGCAACACATAGTTCGCACAATACCTTGATTTTCTCACCAATGTCCCCCTTCCATTTCTCCGTTTCACTCTTCCACTTTTCTAGATCCTTCACAACATTAATAATCTCTTTGACCTTCCTATCTGTACTCCTAAACCCACGAAATCGCTCTAACCTTTCTTCCGACTCCGAGATTCCCGCCGTTCCATCCGCCATGTTTGTTTACAATCACTACACTCCAGCTGACCCTTGTTAAATTACTCGTTTTACAATATGTTATTATATAACTCACCCTTCCACCACACCAATTTTTTCCCCTAGCACTTCACCAGTCCTTCCTCTCCTCGCTCGCTCAGTATGTTCTCGATATTCCGTTATATTTAATCTTGCACATGATATGTCGGAGCTCAAAAACTACGTCCACCTCCCACCACCGCCTGACCGAACCGAATGGGTTTCTCAGAGCCCAACCGGGTCTGATGGGTTAAGTAAAAATTGGACGCCCTCCTTAACCCCTCAGACCCGGTAGGGCTCTGAGGCACCCATAACAAACTAGGGCCAGGAACCCGGTAGGGCTCTGAGTCACCGGCAGCTTGAAAGCCTGTAAGCTTGTTTTGAAAGCCGTCCGTCCGACGCATGTAAACAACAGCCGGTTGGACCGATGCCGCGCATCTCCGACCACAAGAAGGAGAGGCGTCGCTTGTTCTTGTGTGGCTGTGTGTTATAGTTTAGTATTGCAAAGTGGATGATATGGCTGACATCGCCACAAAGTTCTCTCCACAGAAATCGTCATCACAACTGAACCAGTTGACTTAGAGAGCTCTACTCAACGCCATTCTACAGATACGAAACACATCTATGCTTGGGGATGCGCAGGAATGCAGAAGCAATCAAAATAACAAAGATACGGTAGCCTAGGCATAGACGTTTTTCGGCCAAAACCCCTGGGTTTCAGGGATATATTATAGAATGCGTAGCCGGGAACCAAGGGTTAAGCGAGGTCGGATGTCGCCCATATATATATATACTCTCACTCTGGGGCTCGCAGAATTATCTGGCAATACTGGTGTAGGAAGGTGTACAAAGATTGGGATTGGTAGATCTGATTTTGGCTATATCATTGTTAGAACATATACTAAACAAGGTAAAGTAAGCCTATCTCAAATCAAAATGCATACATCGCTATGTATGATCCCGAACATTCACCCAAAGTTCGTAGATTTGCTTAAATATTAAAGTTATTATATCCACAGATTGGCAACGCATAAAAACCTGCTGGCTGCCACAACATACTTTACTCGAATATATATGAATACATATTTCTGTTTTATTGGTGGATGCTTAACCCATCAGACCCGGAAGAGCTCTTAAACACCCATAAAAAACTCGGTCCGCGCAACCCGGAAGGGCTCTGAGGCCCCCAGTGCTTGAAAGCCTGTGAGCTTGGTGTGTGAGGCGTCCGTCCGACGCATGTAAACAACAGCCGGCTGGACCGACGCCCCGCATCTCCCGTTACAAGAAGGAGTGCGTCGCTTGTTCGTGTGTGCCTGTATGTTATTGTTAAGTATCGAAAAGTAGTGTAAAGTGGCTGTTTTTGCCATAAAGTTATCTCCAATGAAATCATCATCACAACTGAACCAGCTGACTTAGAGAGCTCTACTTAACGCCATTCTACAGGTACGAAACATATCTACGCTTGGGAATGCGGAAGCAAGCCAAATAACAAAGATGCGGTAGCCTAGGCGTAGACGTTTTTCGGCCAAAACCCCCGGGTTTCGGGGAATATATATATAATACATAGCCGGGGCTGGAGGGTTAATGAAGGAGCATTTAGTCTTCACAACGTGAACATTACATAGTCTAATTTGCAGTAATATACAGGACAGACACAGGTAACACATTAATGGCAAGTGGTATCCCTGCACCACTACACCAGTATTGCCAGCTAATTCTGCAAGCCCCAGAGCGAGGGTGGGTTAGCTGGAACTTTGACCAACTGTACCATTTATTGGTGGCACCTTACGTCAATGACGTAAGAGACTATGATAATATGGCCTCGTTCCGGGCTCCTCAGACCCCGGTATCCTGATTATTATTCCTAGGGGGTAGAGGAGAAATGGATATAAAGTAAATGTTTAGACCTGGGAAGATGAAATGGCCTAGGCTATAAATATGATACCGGTCGGCGTTGGACTTACGTGTTAAATTGTATATGTAGGCTATCTGTGGTAGTCCCAGTAATATCTATGAAGTACTTCTAGTATTAAAGGAACTTAGCTGTGATGCAAAGAGTGTAGGTTAGGTGCTGGACATGTCGGTAGGTGTAGATCAGTGAAGTTCTGTTGTTATGTGGCAGCAACTGGTGGTTTGTTGTGAGCAGGACGAAGTCTCTGTGTGAAGTGTACTGAGATTCCCTCTTATCGTAACAATATAAATATATTTAAGGGTTCTATATCGTCCTCCGTGATTAAATAATAAGGGAAAATAAACTAAGATATAATTGGTGCAACCACAGTAATACTTATCCACAAAGATAAATAAAGTACAGTAATGCGTATAAACAAAAAGGAAGTCCCACCCAGGGCCCTGGGTGGGGCTTTGGTTTCCCGGGCGTTTCCGCACCCTCCTCAAGCTCCCCGCCATGGAGTGGCTTCGGTCACCCCTTTATTGTGGTCGGCGGGGAGGGTTCTGTGGGGGCGCTCGGTTATGGCCTTGGCCTTGCTCGGGGCCTTGGGGCTGTTCGGCCAGGCAGCTTGGGGAACAACAACAACAACAACAACAACAAAAAGGAACCAGCTGTCGTGAACCCGGGAAATTCAAACTACGGTATATACAGTATACCAGCTAGGATTCACGACATACTCCGCCACCAGTTATATACAAAGTATTTACAATTGTCCCGTCCCGATCATGGATCGCCACAACTGGGAGGAACCCAAAGCAGCCCAACGTGACGGCCTCTGAGGGGTATCACCTCGGTCCGCTCCAGTAGCAGGAAGGATATTATCAGAGTTCGGCTTGCTGTCGCCATCCACTACCTCTAAATCTATCTCTAGTGGGTATAGCTTAACCACCGGTCTGGTGGTCAAACCGGCTCCTGTTTTTACCTGAACTACCCTACATTCGTGGTCAGGACCACGAAGAAGTTTCATTATCCAACCTATACGCCCAAAAAGTCGGGGGCCGTCATCATGTACTAGAACGACGTCCCCAACTTGCGGCGATGCTATTCCTCTTTTTACCATTAAGTGACGATGTTGCTCCCTGAGTGATATTAAATAATCAGTGCTCCACCTTTTCCACAGGTCATGTGAGAGCTTTGTAACATATTGGAAGCATTGGTTGACGGAATCGTTGTTAAGCCAAGTCGTGTCCTTGAGATCTTCATCCGTGACTTCCCGCCTTGGAAAGCTTCTGATCCGCCTCCCATGAACCAGTTGTGAAGGAGTGATGGGTAGAGGGTCTTCAAGATCACTGTAGCTGTAGCCAAGCGGGCGATCATTGACTGTGGCCTCGAGCTCCAGTAATACCGTATTCAGTTCCTCTGTGGTAACCAATGCTCGACCCAGTACCTTCTTCAAGCCAGCCTTTAGGATGCCAATGACCCGTTCCCATATGGCACCGAACCATGGCGCCCTGGCCGGTATAAACCGCCACTCGCATTTGAATTCCGCTAGAGTACCTTTTAACCTTGCATCATCTATCAACTCCCGTAATGTACTGGCTCCGCTAACAAATGTGGTGGCATTATCACTCATCATAATCTCAGGGTAACCCCTCCTGCTACTAAACCTACAGAATGCATGCAAAAATGATTCGCAGGAGAGGTTAGACACCGTCTCTACATGGACCGCTCTAGTAACTGCACAGGTGAATAAGACTACATATAGTTTACTTACAGTACCCCCCTTCTCTTTTACTGGCAAGGCACCTGTGTAGTCAACCCCCGTTACCTGGAAAGGACTCACTTCCTGAACCCTAAACTCCGGCAATGGAGGGGCCTGTACAGCACGGTATGATGTACCTTGCAATCTCTTGCAGATGATACATCCCCTTAAGGCTTTCTTTACTACCTGTCTAATCTTGGGGATCCACTATCTTTGCCTTATGTAATTTACAACATAACTAACACCACTATGGTTACACACTTTTTGGCAAGGGGGAACAAGGGGGAACTTCCCTTAGAATGGAAACAAGCAAATATAACTCCAATATATAAAAATTGGAAATAAAGAAGACCCGCTAAATTATCGACCGGTATCCTTAACGAGTGTTATATGCAAGCTTTGTGAAAAGATTATTAGAAAAAGATGGGTGGGTATGTTGGAGGAGAGGGAAATAATTTCAAGCAAGCAGTTCGGGTTCAGAAAAGGTCATTCGTGTACCACAAATTTGTTGAGTTACTATGATAGGGTAATTGACATTGTACAAGGGAGGGAGGGGTGGGTAGATTGTATTTACTTAGATTTCAAGAAGGCATTTGATAAGGTGCCTCATAAGAGATTGTTGTGGAAGCTCAGGACTGTGGGGCGGGTTGAAGGAGTATTATTAAAGTGGATGGAAAACTATTTAATTGGGAGGGAAATGCGAACAGTAATAAAAGGAAAGTTCTCCTCGTGGAAAAGGGTAAAAAGCGGAGTGCCTCAAGGATCGGTGTTGGCCCCAATCATGTTTTTGGTTTACATCAACGACCTTCAAATGGGAATAGGCTCATATATATCTATGTTTGCTGATGATGCAAAATTAATGAAGCATATTACAAGTAGGAGTAGTTGTGAAGAATTACAGAGAGACCTAGATAAGTTATATGAGTGGAGTCAAACTTGGAAAATGGAATTCAACACGAGTAAGTGTCAGGTTCTTGAGATGGGAAAAAGTAAATATAGACCTTCTTGGGGATATAAAATAGGAGATGAAATAATTAGTAAAGCTGTGAAAGCAAAAGACCTAGGGGTAGTTGTGGCAGACAGCTTGTCACCTGAACAGCATATAAATAAAATAACTGGTGAAACCTATGCAGTGTTGACTAACATGAGAATAGCTCTGAATTATTTAGATGAAGAGATGTTAGCAAAAATAATTGGGACAATAATACGACCAAGATTGGAGTATGCAGCAGTGGTGTGGTCTCCACACCTTATAAAACATAATAAAAAACTGGAAAGAGTTCAGAGAGTTGCCACTAAGATGATAGCTAGCCTTAGAGACCTGCCTTATGAGGAGATTGGAGAGGCTAAAGCTGCCAACGCTGAGGGAGAGGAGAGAGATAGGTGACATGATCATGATGTTTAAGTGTGTGAAAGGTTTTGAGAAGATCGACAAGGGAGATTTTGTGGTGAGGGACGAGGGAAGAACCAGGGGTCATGATTGTAAGTTGAGGAAAGTTATATGTAAGTCTGATGTAAGAAAGTTCAGCTTCCCGTATAGAAGCATTGAGTGTTGGAATAAGTTGGATGGGGAGGTGGTGGGAGCAAGAAATATCCAAACTTTTAAAGCAAAATTGGATAAATGTAGAGAGAGAGACAGGACAACACGAGCTTAGGCTCAAATCCTGTATACTACAATTAGGTGAGTACAATTAGGTGAGTACACTTTGTGGCAGTAATTACTAAGGAGAGTGGCTATACGATGTTTATTAGGGATAAGGATAGGGTACTTGGCGCTATCATGTAAAGCTGAAAAGTGTAGCCTACCTCTACAGCGTATCATGCCTCCCTCCATATAGAGGCCTAACTGCTTCACTATATTGATTGGTGTGCCCTGTCCTTTTGACAAATAGTGGTGTTCCTCAGAGTAAGCTTCTCTCTGAGCTACCTTAATCATGGCTGACTCTGCTGCTCTTAATTCCGGCACCGTCAAGTATGCCGGTTTTGCCTGATAATTCCCTTGTGTCTTCTCTTTAAGAGTCTTAATAAACCTAAGGACCCATGCCATTACATGCCATGACTTCATATATGAGCCATACCGGTCCCAATTCAATATGGCAGTAGGGGCAACCGGTACCGGCAATGACAGGGTTCCTTCTTGACTCATGTTACAACCCACAGTGGTGTCCCCTCCTATTGGGCCATGATCAGGCCATAGCATTTGGTGAGATAGCCATGTGGGCCCTCCCCACCAAAGCGAAGAAGCAACTAAGGACACATATGAAATCCCTCTGGTAACTAGATCACTGGGGTTGTCCTCTGTGGACACATAACGAAAATGAGCGCCGGGGACTAATGACTTTATCTCATCAACTCTATTTTGAACATATATAGGCAAAATCTTTTTACTAGACAACCAGCATAGGGTTATCTGGCTGTCCGACCAGAGGTATACATTCTCTATAATCAGCTCGTTCGCGTAGGCCTCACATATATAACATGCAAGACGAGCTGCGAGAAGAACAGCAGTCAACTCCATCTTAGGTATGGTGAGGGACTTAATAGGCGCCACCTTAGCTTTGGCCATTACTAACCTACTCACCTCATCACCAACCGCATAGGCCGCTACACCATATGCTACTGAGCTAGCGTCACTAAATAGGTGCAGCGTAACCCTCTTAGAATTAGTGACCTGACGGGGAAGCATGATACCTGTACTATCTATCATATCGTTATAAATACCCTGCCAGTTAGCTCTCATGTCATCTGGAATGGGGACATCCCACCCACACTCTAATCTCCACAAGTCCTGTACGAACCTCCGCGCCCGGATGGTTACCGGTAGCAACACTCCTAGAGGATCGAACACGCTCACGGTTAGACTTAGAGCCTCGCGTTTTGTAACCAATGCAGGGCTACTTCCGCGGCAATTAACCTGTAACATATCCTTATCAGTTAGCCACTCAACGCCAAGTACCTTAACCCCGTCTTGTTTGGCGGAAGCTATACCCTTCAGGTGGAACAGTTCCCGCAAACTCTCATTATTTGTGACCCACTCACGTAAAGACAGGTTAGCGCTGGAAAATATTCTACGGGCATCCCAACATTGTTGTTGCAAATCACCCACATCATCACCAGTCCCCTGTAAGTTATCAATATACAGCCCCCTTTTTAGCTTACTAACTACTTCACTGTTCTCCTGTATCATAGACAGGTGTTTTTGAATGGTAGCATTAAGGAGGAACTGGGAACAGGTGGCCCCGAACAGAACTGCACGGAACAGGTAGACAATGTAAGGACTTGCAACATCCAAGGGATCAATGGGCCACAGAAACCTAGTAGCATCCCTATCTTTTTCACTCAACCCCACCATGAGAAATGCTTTCTCAATATCACTCACCCAGGCAAATTGATGGCATCTAAAGCGCAGAAGCACCTGGGTGAGGTCAGCCACTCGCGATGGACCTGTATGGAGACAGTCATTCAGACTGAACGCCTTCTCGTCCATCCTAGCCGAACAGTCAAACACTATCCGTACAGGCGTAGTAACACTATCCTTAGTAATACCATGGTGAGCTAAGTAGTGAATGGGATGACCAGCCTGATTCCTGTTTTCTACCCTTTCAATAAACCCCCTTTCTATCTGATTATCCAGAACCTTTGCATACTGTTGACAGTAGTTGGGATCTTTTATAAACTTACGCTGCAAGCCTCTCATTCTGCCCAGGGCTAACTTAAAGTTATCAGGTAATTTATCTATGTTATCTCTCCACGGCAGTTCCACTATATACTGTCCCTGTGCTTCGGAATACTGTACCGTTTCAGAAAATCTATTTAAGACTTTCTCCCCACCCTTACCAGTCTCATTAGGACTTATACCAATATGGTCCAAGTCCCATAGAACTGTCAGATCCTTTAATTCAGGAGATTTACTGCCAATATCTTCCTGTATCTCCACTAAAGGGTCTACTGCTAACTTAAGAACAGTGACTAACTCTACATGGGTCTCTTCTATATCTGACTGATAAGTGCCACTCAGTGCATAACCATAAATTGTGGGTAACATAACTATACTTCCTTCCCTGACATAGCCTGAATGTACAAAGTGGTAATAAAAGTCCGCCCCAATCAGTAACCCTATCATATCTCCATCAGTGATACCTGGATCTGCTAATTTGTAACCCCGAGCCTTGATAGCATTTACCTCCATCCCTAATCCTCTCCCTGGCTTGTATACTGGTAACTCCTCCACCACAACGGCCCTCAATTTACGCACCCTTCTTCTGTGATGATAGGTTAACTCTACTATTTCATACTGAGTACTACCAAGTGAGCCAGTAAATCCCTGGAGCCTTAGCTGTTCCTTACTGACCCTAACGTAATCAAGCTGCGATAAAGCAGAGCGCAAGATGAAGGTACGCTGCGAACATTGCTCCATCAAAGCTCTTACTTTACTGGTATGACCGTTTCTGTCGGTCAAGGGAATCTGAATGGTAGGTAACAACACTGCATTACGGCCCGAAGCCACAGCCATGGTCACTGTTGGTTCAGGGGCTGCTGGTTGTCCAGTTTGTTCAAGGCGTGGCGTCGGACACAAATAATTAAAATGTTTCTGTTGGCAGAATCGGCACGGCCTAATTTTAGGGTTAGTACACCCCTGGCTGCCATGTTCTGACGACAGGCACCCGACGCACAATTTCAACTGCCTTGCTCTATTGGCCTTGGCGGGACTGTTCTTGTATTTTGCACACTTTAACCAAAAATGTCCTGTCTTTAAACACAACTTACATCCATACTTCTGCTTGGTATCGGGTTTCTGATACACTGCATATGCTGCTGTGGCAGTCGCCCCAAACTGTTCTAGTGGATTATGTCTACTTTCTAGATTGCATATTAAGATTGTGTATTAAACACACAAACATATTCATCCACATCCAGCCAATTGTCTTTTAATTCACGCTTAATCACTTCAGAGAGTGCACTAGGAAGTTTATTATGCAACAGTACTGCACACATTTCACTTACTGTTACATCCATAGAGCGTAATGACTCTAACGCACACTCAAATGATGCGGAAAAATCTTTCAGAGCACTGAACTCCTGGCTAGGATGCGGGAGAATACACAGTTTCGCTATGTGAGCTGCTTTGATGCGATCCTTTTGACTATAACTGTTTTTCAATATAGTGACCGCTGGTTCATAACTTGCAGCGACCAAACTAAACCCACTAACAATTTGTAGAGCCTCACCACTAAGTTGTCCCTTTAGATACATAAATTTCTGAATGTCAGTTAAGTCTGTTTGGGAGTGAACACTACAATCAAAGAGCTCCCAGAAACCCACCCACTGTGTTGGATCCCCATAAAAAACTGGCAACTTTAGGGAGGGTAGCTTAATACCCTTCTGTTTCCTACTTGCTGCACCATCATGAGATCTACCAGTAGTGGTTGTCTGTAGAACACTATCTAACTCAGCTAACTGACCGTTTACTTGATTAACATACTGCATATCTTTCACCATCTCATCCTCTAACTGATCATCTGAATATAAGCTATACAACTCTACGTTATACGACTTGATATCAGCTAGGGCCTCTTCTAAAGTTATTTTCACACCCTTTACATCATGCAGTGTAGCAGCATGTTCAATAAATTCAGACAGATTAGAGGTAAGCTTAGTAATCCCTCCCTTCTTGGCGGCCCTGCACCGCCGCAATGACTTTATTTTCTCATCCATTCTTAAAAAGTTTACGGTAACTAAAGCTTAAGGAACAACAATACTAATCGTCACTGTAGGCTAACCTATTCTAATCTATTCTAAGCCTAGGCTAACCTACTTACATTGATGACGACAGCAACCAAGCAAATTGAAGCATGCAGATCGCGTGCCCCCTGTGAGTTTACAAATGATCAAAGAAAAGGAAAATTACCCTATGTCATATTACTCTACTTTACAATATTTACTTTACTAGGCTAGGCTATATTAAATTTTAACAAATTACAAAGAAAAAGAAAGAAGGATCAAGACTCCTCTGAAGGAGGAACAGCCGCAGCCGTTGTCCTAAGGGACTCGTCGAGGATGTTGCAAGGAGGAGGTGACTGGTATGTGATGCTGTGCAGTAGAGGTTAAGAAAGACATGAAATATTCAAAGTTAACTTTGGGGGTGATCATACCCGAGAAATCTTCAATATCAGCTGTGGATTCTGTGTATGTCAGCCAATTAGCTTTGGAGAGATTATATTGAGGTAGTTGTGTAAAGGGTTCAGGGGATTAGTAGTTTAAAAGAATCGGGTAGTGGTCGCTGGAGAATCTTTCCTGCAGAACCGACCACTCAAATAAAGGGGCGGCGTCAGTCGAAGCAAGTGAAAGGTCTATTGCAGAGAACGAGTTGTGTGCTGCAGACCAAAATGTAGGGGAATCTAGGTTCAAACAGCAGAGTTGTGAGTCAATCAGAAGGTTTTCGATATGTTTACCCGGGGTGTCTGTAAACGGGCTTCCCCATAGTGGGGAATGTGCATTGAAGTCACCAAGAATGAGGTAAGGAGGAGTTAGTTGTTGTGTGATATGGAGAAGATCAGCTGTGTCATCTTTACAAGAGGGTTGATTGTAGGACGAACAAATAGTGAGGGATGGAAGCTGTGGGAGGGAGATGGTAACTGCAGAAGTTTGAAATGGATTGGGATTGAGGGTGACGGGACGAAAAGGATATTGGTAATGAACAAGAATTGCTGTACGATAGTGTGTGGGGGTAATCGAAGAACTAACAGCGACAGAGTAATGTCGGGGGGGGGGATCACAATATTGCCTACATGCTGTAGGCATATGCAGATTGGAGAGTATAAGCGAATGAGTCTTTGTAATTCTCCCATATGAAGGCGAGCTTGGTATCCGTTAATGTTCCACTGGACAATATTATGAGGCATTGTGTACAGAGGGGGACACATCTGTATTGGGTGTGATGTCGTTTAACCCTCCTGGCCCGGGCAGGCTCTCAAAATGACAGTGTGGGCTACCCGGGCGATCTGGCCGAAAAACGTCTAGGCCTAGGCTACCGTATTTTTGTTTAGTTTAACTGCTAGAAATTTCCCACGCATTTATAAATGTAGTGCGGTTTCCAATCTGTAGACTGGCGTTGAGTAGAGCTCTCTATGTCAACTGGTTCAGTTGTGATGACGATTTAGTGGAGAGCACTTGCAGGCGATGTTAGCAATATGACGATCTTTTCACTACTGAAACAACGACATACAGACATACAATAACAAACGAGTCTTCTCTTTCTTGTTTTCGGAGGTGCGGTGACGTAACGATCGGCTTTGTTTACATGCGTCGGACGCACAGCGTTCAGACCAAGCTGAATAGGCTTTCAAGCTTACAAATTTTAAAATGACAACCGGGCTCCTGCCCTTCATTCGTGGTGTCATTTTAAAATGACAACCGGGCCAGAAGGGTTAAGGAGTCAGGCGAAGAACGGGGAGGGATAGTTGCTTGCGGGATTTGAGACGTAGGGGCAGATGAATTGGGTAATTCATCGTCATTTATTGCAGAGAATTGTTTTACGAGTTTGGGAACAAGTGTTGGAGAGTGAAGGAGCTTTAGCTGTAATGTATGTATAAAGTCCTGCGGCGAAGTAGTGGCAGTATCTGTGTTAGGGGGGAGAGTACGTGCAATGATGAAGGCGTTTGCTCGTGCAAGTATTTGAGAATCTGGCTCAGAGAGATGTGGGGTGATGTACTCCCGAAAACATCCAGAGCATCCGCAGGCACCAGGGGGAATACCCTTGCTGCAGATCAAATGGGGGTTATCAGAGGAGGGTGGCACAGGGGTATCCAGATGCATAAGTTCTTCAGTCGTGCTTTCCGTATGAGTGGCAAGAGGAAGCGGAGTATTTGGAATTGGGGGGTGTTCATCAGGGTCTGAATCACAGGGAGCGTCCTTTGTGAGTAGACGTTTACGAGTACCACACTTTTCGTGAGGAGTTGGGGTAACGGGTGTCGTCGATTGATGGACATCAAATGCAGACCGTGTGAGTACCATTTCAGTCAGATCGGAGTCAATGAGATTATTGTCCTTCAGGAATTGCGTCATTACGTCTGTGGGTGGACGGTCAGGGTGTTGGATATGAGAGACACAATAGCAAGGGGGTTTGTGATGTTGCTTATTGTTTATTGGACTACGAGAGGATACAAAGTTCCTTAAATGGTCTTCGAAGGCTCTAGGATTGGAGGTTTTGTGCCGGAGGAGAAAGTATTTGCCGCAGTCGTGACATCCACAGTCTGGATCGTGATTAGGCATGGTCCACAGTTGGGTGGGTGAGTCGTTGTCCGAATCACGAGAAAGGGGCCTAACTGGTATGGCAATCCTGCGTTTTTTAGAAGCCTGTGTCCTTAGTAGTTGAGGTTGTGGCGAAGGAGCATTTACGTGGTCAGGGGTACGTCGCACGACCTCCTCCTCCGTAGGCATTGACCAAAATTCCATATCTTCCGAGATGCTGGTAAAGCCCTCGAATCTATTGGAAGTGGACAACCCAGGAGAAGAGAGATTAGCGAGGCGAAATGTTTCACTGGAGGGAGAACGTCGAGGACTGTTTTGTGATGTAGATGGTCCCTTCGGACGGAGAGTAGCAGCTGTTGCGGGAGGTCCATATCTCCGGTAGGGAGGAGCTTTGCCTTCGTCCCTGAGTTGCGTTTCGGCCGCCCTGAGCGGGAGACCCGTCGAGGCCTGTAGGTGTAGTATCTCCCGTTGGAATTTGTAATGTGGGCAGTCCCTATTGTTAGCTTCATGGCATCCGTCACAATTTGCGCATCTGGCCTCCTTTGACTGGCAGTGTTCCAGATCATGGAGCTCAGAGCCGCAATATTGGCAACGAGGACAGCGTGCTCTGCACCGTGCAGTAGTGTGACCAAAACGCCAGCATTCTGTACATTGTCTAGGTCTATAAACGTAGCGACGTACTGGCAGTTGTCGTCCAGCTAGTTTGACATGCATGGGGAGGACGTGCCTCTTAAAGAATACCTTGACAATACGCAAACTGGGTCGATTATAGCGTTGGGGCACAACATAAGTGTCGACTTTGACGATGGAGGGGTCTGTATTTTTCAATAATTTCAAGATGCGTGGGGCCGAGTCTTGAAAGCCTTGATCAGCAATTTCGAAGTCCGAGGGGAGGGCCACTGTACCTATGCGCTGATTAAGGTATTCGTCTTCCTTACCTGTATACCTGCCAATGTGGGTGAGAAAATGGTCTTGTAAGACTTCTGATTGTTCTTGTGTGGCAGCTTCAATCATGCGTTTTCCTTTCCCGACAGTGTGTACGGTGAAGTCACCGATGGTTGAAGCAAGAGAATCATAAAGATCAAGATCGTCCATGGGGTCACCAGTGACCTTGAAGAATCGAGGCCAATCAAGGGGACGAAACATGGCGTCTAGGGTTGGTTTTGGGACTGGGGTATATGTGGTACGACGACCTTTGTTCCGTGTGCGCTGAGGAACATGCGGCTTGAGGGTTTGCACAGTAGATGTAGATCCTTTATGAGAGGAATGAGGAGTGGATGTGTCGGTAGATTGTGAGGTCAGAGTTGAATCAGTGGTCGTTGGGGCAGGATGCACAGTATGGGCAGTTGAATTCCCTTCAGTACCGGTACTCAAGGTATGCAACGGCCGAGGGTTAGTTAATGTGACAGTAGGCCTTTGAGATCTTGGAGCTACATAAGCAGGTTTGTTGGAGGTAGCAGATCCAGCATCCTGAGGTAAGATGGTAACAGATGTAGTCGCAGACTGGTCAGGGATACACGAAGTATCCGTAAGGGTGTCAGCGGAGGGCATCCGAACTTCATCATTAAGGTCCTCGACTGAATGAATAGGTAGTCTAAGGCTAGGATCATGATCTGGTAATTTAGAAGTTAAGGTTGAGACCGTGGGGTTGTCATCGCTAATCTTGGTCACAGCGGCAGTACTTTGCATTGGAATTGATGCCGGGGGGACCAACTGACCGATCTCTCTATCCGACGATGGAGAATTCGTCACATTATCCGTAGAAGGCTTGCCAAGGTCAGGGATATAGGGGGGGTCCATAGAGAGGGGTGAGTCCAAGGACGGTGCAGGGGGCGGTAAAGAATCCGGCATAGTGCCACCACCATCCGAGAGGATGACGGTCAAGAAAGGTGAATCAGTCTCAATATCCATATCCATGCCAGTGCCGGTGATCAAGGGTTCAGAGGAAGTCTCCATATGACGAAGGTATTATGATTCGTCCGGGATAAGCTCCATACCCACCACGGAGCCTATAATTAGAGGACTTGGTATTTGCCCTAGGAGTCAAACCCTGATATACATCCCTACCCCCTGTGCTTATAGACGGTCAACTCGTCAGCTTCGGGTCCAGCACAGAGAGCGAGATTTGGCGATAAAAGGTTCCCCTCGTGCGTGCACGTCAGGTACTCCAGTTCTACGGGTGGAAGGGAACGGCGTCCACATCCACCCTCCATCAATTATATAGAGTAGTCCAGTCGTCAACGATAGAAGAAGGGGAAGCAAAGAAAAGGACAAAGTTAGAGAGGGAAAAAGACAGAAAAGTGGTACCTTGCAGGCCTCTGGAAACCTACGAGGAGGGAGGTCCTGGTCCACTAGGGCGGCGGAGCCTCGAACATAAGAAGGTCTGTCCCCCCTATGAACAGAGTCCACCGGCCAAGCTTCAAGCCCCACCACCGCGACACGGTGACTCCCTATCGGCGGGGACCAGCTGTCGTGAACCCGGGAAATTCAAACTACGGTATATATACCAGCTAGGATTCACGACACCCGGGTTAACCTAGATTACGACGGTCGAGAACCAAGATCATCTTAGGGGTACCCCTTAATCATTCCTAAGGTACGTCATTGAGACGGAGCCACTGAAAAGTAGGAAATAAAAAGAGAAAAGAATTAACACAGTTTGAACACCGCGCCTCAGCGCATTCCGATCTTCCTGTTTCCCATGAGCATGACTCATACCTCTTCCTGCCCAGGAGCGACCTCTCTCGACCGTCGTCCATTAAGAAAACATACATATTCCTTGCTCCCCTATTAAGTTTACATAGCCCCTCTTAAACGCATAAGTTTTTAGTCCATAGTGAGTCTATTTGCATATTGAGTTGTATATACATTTAGGAATGTATTTATATTAATTGTATTCACTTGTAAACCTAAATAAGCAAGGACCTAGTTTCTAGGCTAGTCGACGATCGTGTATTCAGGACGCCACTTTGCTTCAACTAAATGTTGTTATCATACGAGCCTTGGCTCTCTAGCTGCAGTGTCTTTTTTCTGTGAAAGTGTATTAACATTGTAGCTTGATATTATTTTCCTTAAGTGTTGAGTACTGTGTTAGTGTCAAATTCATAGAACTTTAATTCTTTGCTTGTACTCCCCATGGTTGTGCTCTGGCCAGGGGTTACTTTTCATAACCAATCAATGCTAAGTTACTCATTAATTTATCACACATTGTAGAGAATAAATGGTTCATACCATATCAACTGCAATACCTTCAGTACCTATCATCAAAGCTTTCTATGTGATGGTGGAATTCTTAATGCCTTTCATTATTAAATCAAGAGTGTTTTTTCATACATTTTTGCCTTCAAGACAGTTATATGTATTATTTTCAGTGTTAACCACCAAATATTTATAGCTGATGGCATAATATTGTGATGTTAAATTCAATATCAACCTTTTTATAGTAGCCTTTTTTTTTACTACTTATTTAGGCACTCGTATATATTTATTCCAAATAGTACCAAGTAGGCCTACAACAAGTAGCCAGAGTACTCGGAATAATATCTTGATTGAATATATCTCACTGACTTACAAAGATATAAAAATTTAAAGATATACTGGTAAGAATTAAAAACAAATATATTTATATCTCACTGACTTACAAAGATATAAAAATTTAAAAAAACATGTTTATATCTCTCTGACTTACAAAGATATAAACATTTTAAAAACCATGTACAAAGTTACATAAAGGATCGCCAAATAACACTCATGGCCGAGTAGGCCTAACCTTACGAGTGCAAAGACCATGGCGTTGTTGAGAATTCTCAAGCCCCCGGGTACCCTAGACCTTATCTCAACAAGGCCCGGGTACCAAGGCCCAGGTACCAATACTGCCGGTAAAAGACAGACCCGGGTACAGTCAGTCCCCTCCAATCCGCGCCTATATGGGCGGCATTACACGATGGGTATTGGGAATTCGCGCATTGGGGATAACATAACTTATGGAGAAAAATACATATGGGCGGCAGCCCGCATTCCCACCCCCATTTGACGGTAATTTTTGATAAAAATCAATACTAATTGGACAACCAAGCATACACAATAATAGAAACATAAACAAGTTATTCCTTACATTAAAAATAAATGCTATAAGTAGGTGAGAATAGTGGGAGCTCCGAGGCAGACCCCCGTGACAGGCGAGTTCATATAGCCTAGGCGTAGGCTTCCCCGGCCCCGTCACTGGCCCCGTCCCCGTCTCCGGATATACCCATAGATTTCCCGATCGCAGTAGTGCCTTCACCAGTTTATTCTTCCTAGGCATTTTTAAGTTGTTGAAGGGTGTAGGAAGGCGGTTGTTAAACAATAAATGGGTCAAGTCTCAGCGCACGGACACTTAAGGATATTGGGACTGAGAAGGAAGCATACGTGTGGTTATGTGTGTACTTACACTAGTTGTATTTGCGGGAGTGAGCATGCTCGTTAATTCCCGCCTCCTAAGATATGTTTGTCATACCGTGCTTTGAAACTATGCACTGATGGTGCAGACACTACTTCGGCTGGCAATTTGTTCCACCCACTAATCGAGTTGGTAGGAAATCTTTTACTTTTCAGATCAGATTTACTATTAAGCACTTTTAGTTTGTAGCTGTGACCTCTTGTTCTCTCACCTCCATCCCTCTCTATGAAGTTTTCTTGGTCGATTTTGTCAATACCTCTAACACATTTGTATATCTGAATTTGCTGTCCTCGTTTCCTTCTCTGTTCCAGTGTAGGTAGATTCAATCTCTTGAGCCTCTCTTGGTACTCCAAATTTTCCAAACCTGGGATCATCCTCGTAGCTGCTCTCTGTACCCTCTCAATTTTGTGGATATTTTTCTTCATGTGAGGGGACCACACTACAGATGCATATTCCATCCTGGGTCTTATTATTGCCGTTATTATTTGTTTCATGGTGTTTTCATTAAGATAATTGAAAGACATCCTGATATTTGCCAATAGTGTTAGTGATTCTCTCACTATCTTATTTACGTGGCTTTCTGGAGACATGTTATCCTTAAATTCTATCCCCAAGTCTTTTTCTTTTTCTGCTTTGGTAATCACTTCGTTTCCTAGTTTATAATCTTTTCTAGGTCTGTACTTGCTTTTACCCATTTCTAGAGTCTTACATTTCCCTGCATTGAACTCCATATTCCATTTGATGCTCCATTCATGGATCTTTTGCAAATCTGCTTGGAGCTCAAGGCAATCCTCCTGGGTTCTGATCGTTTTAAGCAGCTTAGCATCGTCCGCAAACATGCTCATGTAGCTTGTTAGTCCCTCAGGTAAGTCATTTACAAATATTAGAAACATGATTGGGGCTAGGACAGATCCTTGTGGTACCCCACTCGTAATTTGAGTCCAGTTTGACGATTTCCCCCTTACTGTTGTTCTCATCTGTCTTCCGCTAAGGTAGCTCTCCATCCATTTCAGCAGTTTGTCTCCTACTTTTCCCTCATGTTTTAATTTCCACAGCAATCTCTTGTGTGGAACTTTGTCAAATGCCTTTTTAAAGTCTAGGTAGGCACAGTCTACCCATCCTTCCCTCTTGTCCACTGTGTCTATTACTCTAGAGTAAAAACTCAACAAGTTGCTTACACATGATCTGCCTCCTCTGAATCCAAATTGTCTGTCAGTAATTAATCTTTTGGATTCCAGGTAGTTCACCCATTTGTCCCTTATCAATCCTTCCAGAATCTTCATGAGGATGCTCAATAGTGATACAGGTCTATAGTTCAGTGGTTTATCTCTGCTTCCTCCCTTAAATATAGGAATAATGTTTGCTCTTTTCCATTCTGTAGGTACTATCCCTGTGTCCAATGATTTGTGTGTGTGTGTGTGTGTGTGTACTCACCTAATTGTAGTATACAGGATTTGAGCCTAAGCTCGTGTTGTCCTGTCTCTCTCTCTACATTTATCCAATTTTGCTTTAAAAGTTTGGATATTTCTTGCTCCCACCACCTCCCCATCCAACTTATTCCAACAATCAATGCTTCTATACGGGAAGCTGAACTTTCTTACATCAGACTTAAGGCCGCGTCATACAGAACTCGAATCCACCAGAACCCACTGGAATCGAACTTTTCACCGGAATTGACGAGAATTACGCGGCCTTAATCGAGTGTGACTTCAGAGTAGAATGCGACCCGTCAATGACCGGAATGTAACTCGAACGACTCGAATGTAACCCAAATATGAGTCGATGTTAACCAGTAAGTGACTCGAAGGAAACCGGATGTGGAAAGAAGACTATTCGATCCCAAGTCGAATGCAACTCGAATAACCAGAATGAGACCGGAATGTCAGTATATCATGACCAGAATTACATGAAGTTAAGTCGAACGTAAGTGGAACTAAGTTGAACGTAACTCGAACGTAAGTGGAACGTGACTCGAATAGGCAGAAGGTGACTCGATGAGGAACCTTTGAGTATATAAAGGGAGGATTGGTTCACAGGCACACCAGTAGTAACAGGGCACTCACCACGGCAACATAAGCACTTTCAATCACATACACACATACACGTACACGAGGGGAGGGAGGGGGGTGGAGATAGGGTTTTTCTGGACCCCCTTCTCCCTCATGTTTAACCCCATTAGTTTTTGAGATGTTATGACGTTCATTCCATTAGTTTGGCGGTTATAAAAAAAATTGCCCTATTTCTTTGTTAATATAAAGACCTTTCGTGCCATTTAGGCATAGGTTTATTTCCTGGCGAGCGATAGCGAGCCTGTAACTTTAGGAGAAACTGGCCATCGGCTGGGACACTTTTCAACCGAAACATGTACAAATTAATCTCGAATTGAGTGTGTTTTCTAAGCTTTGATGGATGTCTAGCGAAGAAAGTAAAAACAAAAAAATATATATAGGCTAAATAAAAAATAGACCAAAAAGTAACCCTACCCCCTTAACCCTTATTTAGCGGGTGGTAAGGTATTTTACACTGTACCGCTCAGCGGGCATAATCCCGAAATATTCGCTCAATTTCACTCGCCCTAGCGCCGTTATTATGGCTCCAATGCGAACGAAACGATCATTTTTGGAAAGAGCAACTCTTCGTCTCCCCATATAAGTCTATGAATGGATGTTATGAATGAGTGTGGAGGGTGGGAAGAGGTGAGGAAGAGGAGGTACTTTTTGGTCTATTTCCCGGGCGCGTTCGGTTGCGTTCGCTTTGGCCTGACTTCGGCCTCTCGCGCGTCTACTATTCCTTCGGTAATCGGTCTTATTTTTCTCTTATTTCTCCTTATTTCTGTATTCTCTCTCTCTCTCTCTCTCTCTCTCTCTCTCTTTCTTTCTCTTTCTTTCTCTCTCTCTCTCTCACTCCTGTCTGTCTGTCTGTCTCTTTCTCTCTCTCTCTCTCTCTCTCTTTCTTTCTCTCTCTCTCTCTCTCTTTCTTTCTCTCTCTCTCTCTCACTCCTGTCTGTCTGTCTGTCTTTCTCTCTCTCTCTCTCTCTGGCTCGCTCGCTTTCCCTCTCTTGTGCTCCCTTTCTCTCTTCCTCATCCGTATATGTATTTCTCATTATTATTTTCTCTAACTAATCCCTCTATTTCATTTATTTGCTTGTAATATTTCTGTATTATTATATCTTTTTCACTTTCTTCAGTTCAGTTTCTGTATTCTCTCTATACGGTGGGAATGGTATTTCGTATGAGGGATGTGCAGCACAAATATTCAATCTTTCGTTGTTTGGTTGTTTGTACTGTATTACCGTAAGAAATTTACTGAACGCCTGCAAATAATACGCTATAAAATGCTTGCAATCAAACTCTCAAGCAATTTCAAGGTCACATGCAATTATAAATGTAGGCTATAGGTAGACCCAGAGAGGAAGAGACAAGAGAGAGAGAGTGTCGTGATAATATAACAATGTTACATATGTATCATATATATATGAAAAAATAATATATACGGTAGGCCTACATATGTTCCCCACAATCATATAATGCCAAGCACAAATATTCAATCTTTCATTGTTTGTATTACCGTAAGAAATTTACTGAACGCCTGCAAATAATACGCTATAAAATGCTTGCAATCTCTCTATTTTCTCTAATCTCTCTCACTCCTCCTGTCTCTCTCTCTCTCTGGCTCGCTCGCTTTCCCTCTTCCTCATCCGTATTATGTATTTCTCATTATTATTTTCTCTAACTAATCCCTCTATTTCATTTATTTGCTTGTAATATTTCTGTATTATTATATCTTGTTCACTCTTTCTTCAGTTCAGTTTCTGCATTCTCTCTCGCTCTCTTTCTGTTTCGCTTGCTTTGCAGGAATTTTGTTTTTGTTTTATATGTAATATATAATAATTTACTTATCATTACTTACTATATCGTATAAACAATAGTAGGTAGCCAACTTACCATAATACCGATACACCAAACTGATCCGCATGCGGTTTTGTTTATCACCTGTTTACTAAAGTGCCACCATTATCGATTTTCTTGGAGCCGACTCGAGCGGGAGGGTTACCAATTGAAGTTAAATCCGCTAGCATATATTGTTAGATGTAAGACATGATAAATACCACTAGAAATATGAATTGGCAAAATCCATATAATATCACTTCGAAATTGTTCTGAAATTTCAAAACAAAACCGCTAGTGTAAGTCATTGCTGCTAGATCAAAGTAAAGGTCTCTAGATCTAGCGGAAGTCGCTATACGTATTGGCAGTACTGCACACTCATTCATTTCATTCATTCATTTTCTATTGAGCTCGTCCTGGAATCTTTACGACTCTGAATCTTACGATTACCGACGGCGATACGTTGTTGACATTGTTGTTGATGTTCCAGTGGAGGGATGAACAAAATATTTTCCTTGTCCAATAATAGCTATTTCATAGTCCCACAGGACTTATTTTGATATATTTATCAAATTTATTGAACGCCTGAAAATAATACGCTATAAAATGCTTGCAATCAAACTTTCAAGCAATTACAAGGTCACATGCAATTATAAAAAGGTATATTGTAGACCACAATCTTCGCCAAGCTTCGTTGTTGCTTGTATTATCGTGAGAAATTTACCGAACGCCTGCAAATAATACGCTATAAAATGCTTGCAATCAAACTCTCAAGCAATTTCAATGTCACATGCAGTATAGGTAGACTCAGAGAGGAAGAGACAGACAGAGAGAGAGGGGAGGTCAAAAACATCTGCTAGGTGTGATTTCCCCTGGGAGGGAAGAGATTAGTTAGGGGCGTGCCCTGGCCTACATCAGACAAAGAGAGTACAAACAAAGAGAGTACAAACAAAGAGAGTGAGACAGAGAGAGAGAGAGTCGTGATAATATAAAAATGTTACACATGTATCCTATATATGAAAACATAATATATACGGTAGGCCTACATCTGTTCTCCACAATCATATAATGCCAAGCACAAATATGCAATCTTGTTCAAGTTGTTTGTATTACCGTAAGAAATTTACCGAACGCCTGCAAATAATACGCTATAAAATGCAAAGGAAATTTCTTGTAGAGTGCAATTTTGAGGACGTAATGTGCTCTGAGAGAGAGCGGAGCGGTGATTAGGAGCATAAATTACCTCAAGACCGCTCGCCACACAGGGAATTATATAAGGAAATTACCGTATTTTAGGGTTTTTGCACTCGTGTTTTACGATCGTTGAAAGACAACCAGTGATCGTAAAAGGATGGTTCGGGTGTCATTGGAAAGCTCAATTTACGCACTTTCAGGATACATACTTGTATTACGCTCTGGGTCTTGTTTATGCATGAAAAAGAGCACGGAACAACCCCATTTAGGGTAAAAAAAAAACCCCGCTGGGCGGCACAGTGAAATATACTCCACCAGCCGCTCGTAAGGTGATAAAATGCTTGCAATCACATTTTCAAGCAATTATAAAATATAAATTATACTTACCAACACCCACACCAGTATGTTCTTCGTCAGGAACGTCTCCAATTTGCTCAAGGGTCTGTCCAATATCAACCACAACATCCACCCCACGCAAATTATGCTTGGGGTGAAAGCCTATGATCGGGTTATTTCGTCTTCCGAGTCATCCACACTACCAAAACTCTCACCCAGACCTTCGACGGTTTCATCCAACAGCTTATTAGAAAGTTCTGAAGAGTTCAGCATGATATCTAGTTCCTGGGTGGTAAGCCGGGCATGGTTAGTAGGGTGGCGCGACGCACTAGGGATGGCGGCCACCGAATCGAACACGGGCAAATCTTGACCTTCCATTATGGCTGCTTGAGGGTCACTTAGTCACGGTCACACAGTGGGGATGTGTGGGTGGGCCCTTGTAGTACACCGCCTGACCACCAAGTTTCGCTTTCCACCTAAATTAGGGCGGGAATACGCCCACGGACTTAAGTCCGACCCCGCCATTTAGTCCAATTTTCTCGTATCGGACTTAAGTCCGACCCCGCTAAAGAAGGGTTAACTCACACAGCTGGGGTGAAGGAAGAACACTTTTCATTGGTAGACACAACTGAGGGGAAGCCGGAGTTAAGGTGTGGAGAGTTAGATGAGTAAGTTTGATTCCAGGTACTACTTGAAATACAATGGCCTCGTATAGGGCCGATTTTATATTTTATTTTATTTATTATTTTTTATTTATTTTTTTTTTCAATCCGTTATATATTTGGGGCCGCACCTAGTCAAGTTATATTCTGGTTGTATTCCAGTTACCTTCTAGTTGGATTCCACTTGTATTCTAGTACTTCTAGTCATGTTCGAGTCGACATCCAGTGTACACTCGATACATCAAGCAAGTATGCAGTCATCTACCAGTCATATTCTAGTCGGCATCCAGTTGTATTCTTCTTAATTTGGGTTATATTCAACTCTCATTCCATTACATTCAATTTTAAAGTGGAATAATCAACTTGTCATCCAGTTGACTTCCGGTCATTATCGAGTGGCATCGAGTTACATTCAAGTAATTCGAGTCGGCATCGACTATAAAATTACATCAGAACATGACCAGAATAGGTAGAATGCGACTCGAATGCGACCAGGATACGACTAGAATGTAACTCGAATTTTAACGTTTTTTTCACTCGATAAATCGTAGAAAGTTAACGCATGCACTAACTTTTTGCTCACTCACTCGATCAATCGAGTGACGACTAGAACATCACTCGAAACACAAGAATAGACAAGAATCTAACCAGAACACTTACAAGAATAGACCAGAATGGGGAAGAAGTGGCTAAAATTTGAATTTTTGAATTCATTCCGGTGGGTTCTGGTGGATTCGAGTTCTGTATGACGCGGCCTTTACATACAACTTTCCTCAACTTACATTCATGACCCCTGGTTCTTCCCTCACAAAATCTCCCTTGTCGATCTTCTCAAAACCTTTCACACACTTAAACATCATGATCATGTCACCTCTCTCTCTCCTCTCCCTCAGCATTGGCAGCTTTAGCCTCTCCAATCTCTCCTCATATGGCAGGTCTCTAAGGCTAGCTATCATCTTAGTGGCAACTCTCTGAACTCTTTCCAGTTTTTTATTATGTTTTATAAGGTGTGGAGACCACACCACTGCTGTACACTCCAGTCTTGGTCGTATTATTGTCCCTATTATTTTTGCTAACATCTCTTCATCTAAATAATTCAGAGCTATTCTCATGTTAGTCAACACTGCATAAGTTTCACCAGTTATTTTATTTATATGCTGTTCAGGTGACAAGCTGTCTGCCATAACTACCCCTAGGTCTTTTGCTTTCCCAGCTTTACTAATTACTTCATCTCCTATTTTATATTCCCAAGAAGGTCTATATTTACTTTTTCCCATCTCAGGAACCTGACACTTACTCGTGTTGAATTCCATTTTCCAAGTTTGACTCCACTCATATAATTTATCTAGGTCTCTCTGTAATTCTTCACAACTACTCCCACTTGTAATATGCTTCATTAATTTTGCATCATCAGCAAACAGAGATATATATGAGCCTATTCCCATTTGAAGGTCGTTGATGAAAACCAAAAACATGATTGGGGCCAACACCGATCCTTGAGGCACTCCGCTTTTTACCCTTTTCCACGAGGAGAACTTTCCTTTTATTACTGTTCGCATTTCCCTCCCAATTAAATAGTTTTCCATCCACTTTAATAATACTCCCTCAACCCACCCCACAGTCCTGAGCTTCCACAACAATCTCTTATGAGGCACCTTATCAAATGCCTTCTTGAAATCTAAGTAAATACAATCTACCCTCCCCTCCCTCCCTTGTACAATGTCAATTACCCTATCATAGTAACTCAACAAATTTGTGGTACACGAATGACCTTTTCTGAACCCGAACTGCTTGCTTGAAATTATTTCCCTCTCCTCCAACATACCCACCCATCTTTTTCTAATAATCTTTTCACAAAGCTTGCATATAACACTCGTTAAGGATACCGGTCGATAATTTAGCGGGTCTCCTTTATTTCCACTTTTATATATTGGAGTTATATTTGCTTGTTTCCATTCTAAGGGAAGTTCCCCCTTGTTTAAAGAGTGTTGAACAATATTAAAAATAGGGCTCACTAGTTGTTCAGAACATTCTCTTAACCTCTGAAGTGCGCATGGGGGTAAGTGGAAACGTCCCCCTGTGCTGACGTATTTGAGGTGTTTCCGTCACTAAAATATTCATTGTGCCATTAATAGCATTAATATTTATCCATATGCGCCTATTATGGGTTGATTATAAAGGTATTAACCTGAAACAACAATAAAACGAGTGAAAACAGCGTTTGGATGGTCAAAATCGGAGGTATAGCCCGGCGAGTTGTATACATGTATGGGTGAGGCAATTGTCTGCTTTCCCGCCAATTTCCCCCAAGGCCACTGAGACACAGTCGATCGATACTCTCTCTCTCTCTCTTGCACTCGCTTGCTATCAGTGATGACCACACCCTCATCGGATTTCTAATGTTAGCACGAAAAATATACCTCAGAATAAGGGAATAAACAGGGAAAATAGGTGATAACTGAAGGAGAGGAGGAAAGTGGGGAAGGAGGGGAGGTAGAGGACTGAGATTTTGCATGGCCCAGGGGCCAAAAAAAAATAAAAAAATAAAAAAAAAAAAATATAATTTTTTTTTTTTTTTCGATGTCAAAAGTTGATTTTTATTTTCTCTGACTCTTAAGAGTCTTCCCGCAGTGCGCCGGGGGAACTCTTAAGAGTCTCCCCGCAGCTCCCGGGTTAATACCCATCCAGCAATGTTATCTGGGCCCATAGATTTTCTCACGTCCAATTCTTCCAACAATGATTTTAGTTCATCCTGGTTGACTTATATCGACTCTAGTCCCTGTATCTCGTTCAATTCCACCACAGGTTCTACATAGTCATCCTCCTCCACAAACACGGATGTTAATTTATCATTCATAATTTCACACATACCCACTGTGTCTTCATATAATTGACCCTCTACCCTAAGCTTTGTTATTTTGTCCTTTATTTTTGTTTTGCCGTTGATATAACTATAGAACAGTTTGGGTTCTTTATTACATTTGTTTACTATATCTTTTTCAAAGTTCTTTTTCTCCTCTCTTATAGTCTTGACATAGTTGTTTCTAGCATTCTTATACTCATTCCATTTTTCCTCAGTGTGTCTCCTTCTCACTTTATTCCATGCAGTCCTTTTTGTTCTGGGCAATGTGACATCGCATGTTAAACCACTCTTTCTCCTTAGCCAGCTTTCTATCCTTAAATGTTGGTACATATTTATCTACCCCCTCCCTGTAAATATCTAGTAACATGGTGTATATTACCTGAATATTCTGTTCTTGCTCAATAAATTACCAATCTATATTTGCAAAGTATCCTCGTAATGATTCATAATCCGCCTTACTATAATTTAGTCTATATTCCCTATGTTCCTCCTCTCTGCCTTCCAGAAATTCCACTGTCAATTTAAATTCAATCACAGCATGATCGCTTTTTCCCATGGGACTCAAATATGTTAGGTTCTTTATTTCTTGGGGGTCTTTGGTGAATATTAAATCAAGTCTTGATGGTTCATCACCTCCTCTAAATCTTGTATTTTCCGTAACGTGTTGTGTTAGTAGATACCCCATTGTTGGTTCAAGACATTTGCTACCCCAAGTATTTTCATTTGAACCCGCATCCAAACATTCCCAATCCACCTCCCCGCAATTAAAGTTCCCTGCAAGAATAAGCCTATTTTTTCCTTTTACAAATAATTTCTATCATTCACAAGGTTTCCAAAATGAATTCATTATATTCATCGTTGCTCCACGATTTAGTCTTAGGAGGTAAATACATTGATACAATGTCCAATTTTGACCTATCATTATCCTCAATTTCAACTGCTACCACTTCAGCAATGCTATCACCAAGTTTTAATTCTTTAACAGTAATTTTATTATCTACCATGATCAACACTCCTCCTCCTGGTGTGTGCGTATGTGTGTGTGTGTGTGCTTCCTTCTCAGTCCCAATTTCCTTAAGTGTCCGTGCACTGAGACTTGACCCATTTATTGTGTAACAACTGCCTTCCTACAGTGTCAGTGACGGGGTCGGGGAAGCCTAGGCCTCCGAGGGGTGTGCGCGCGGAGTAGGGAGGGGGGGTGGCGCGGAATACAAAACACAGCATTTTTACACCACTCTTCAACTGTGATTCGTGTTTTGTGGGGTCAATACGTGTTTTAGGGATTTTGAGTACCTGTTTTACCCCTCGGCGCGGAATAGGGTAAACGCGGACTGAGGATACGTGTATTAGGGGGACTGACTGTACCTATATGGCGGACGATATTATAATACCAGAACAAGTATAAAAAACAGTCCCGGGTACAAATAGGCTACGGGCTAATCAACGTTGTATTTTTTTTTCCAAGCTCAGAACCACTCCTTTGCACTTCTTCTTGTCACTATTGGCTTTCACTTTGTCTGACTTTGCCTTAATCTTTGGCATGATAGCGATGAATTGAGTATAATATGTCCAATATGAGAATGTTTGTAGCCTATATACGGATCGATCGGGCAAGACTGAGAGGCCTATTCCCGCGCTTTTGTTGTTGTTGTTGCTTGTTCTACTGACTGCGACCGTTACCCGCTTAGTACCACGGACTATTTTATATATATACAGTACAGTATATATATTTCTTATTGGTACTTTTTAAATAGTTTTTTCCTAATATTATATGTATTTATTATTTGTTATGATGAAATGATGCTGGTAAGATTTTTTTTTATTTTATTTTTTTTTTTAATAATTTCCTAAAACCTCCGGTTGTTTGAAGTTACCGGATGCTTGAATGCCGGAAAATCAAGGTGTTACTGTAATCACCATATTACCAAGTTGTCAGAGTTGCAGAAAACGGATCCAGAGTTGCAGAGAATGAGAGACTGCAGAAAATTACCTAGATTCGATGTGTGGTGCGATTAATGAGGTACCTATGCACGAAAATTTTCCTCCTGATTGTCTGACAGAGGAGAAAGATTGGAGGTATGTGAATTACAAGGAGGGCCGGAAGGAGGCCATAAGTCTTGCGCTTGGTGATGGTTTGGCTGGACACATGGCAGTGAAGGAAGGCATGGGTGCTCCTGTGGCTGCTGATGGTGTTGCAGAGGATGGTGAGATGTTGGAGGGTGTCCCCCGGAATGCTCCGAGCCGGACGATGGTGATGGAACGTGACGTGGGCGTGGCAGATGCTGAGCCTGTCAAGCTGCGGCCGTGCCGAGTCAACCCCGAGAGAGCCAAGGTGACGCGCCAGGAGGTCAACGACGAGCTGCAACGCGACCTCAGAGAGCCATGCCAGAGTGAATGGTCCTTCACCGTCACTCTCATAGAAAAACCAGGTGGGTCAGCAAGGTTTTGCATTGATGTTAAGAAAGTCAATGATATCACCGAGAGTGACACTTACCATTTGCCTAGAATTAAGGAATGTATTGACCATGTGGGAGGTGCCAAGTTCAAACTGGCTGTAGATGTAAGTGATTTGGGGACAGGTGCAGTCTTGTTGCAAGGGGATGATCATAAAGTAAAACATCCTGTGTCTGGTGACAGCAAGAATATTAACTCAGTTCAAAATGCTTGCAAGGTGGAGTTTGTTCTTGCATGAGTACCACCTCAATATCATTCATATTCCAGGGAAATGTAATGTCATTGCTGACCACCTGTCCCGCATTTAAAAAGATGTACAGTATGTGAATGATTAAAAACACATGTGCAGATATGGTCCCAGGTTTATTCAACGTTTCGCCTTCTACGGCTTCTTCAGAAGGCGAAACGTTGAATAAACCTGGGACCATATCTGCACATGTGTTTTTAACCATAAATGTTGCAGCCTACGCTGTTTCTTTCTTATGTATGTGAATGCCTAAATTTGACGCTGTCAAATTTCCTTTTAACCCGGGAGCTGCGGGGAGACTCTTAAGAGTTCCCCCGGCGGACTGCGGGGAGACTCTTAAGAGCAGAGCTTTTGAACGCGTACCAAAACCGCGCGTTTATAGCCAGGCGGCTGAAAATTGGTGTGGGTATAGTACTACATGTCAACTCTCGACACCACCCCGCCAAACGCTCGCCCCGCACTCGTGCAAGCACCACCGCGCCAGTAACCACGCACTAGTCATGGAGCCCACACGTCCCTCACGCTCGCTCCCTGATGACACAACCAGCCCTCCTTCTGGTGGTGTTAGCCGCCGTGGAAGGCAGAGGGTGGCTGCTAAAGACCCTACCTACCAGTACGGCACGCCCTACAGCTCGGAGGACGAAACACCTGCACCCAAAGCACGAAAAACACGTGCAAGCACGAGAAAGGTACAGAGGTCATTGGTGTTTCGGGACACTGCCACCACGACCCAGGCCACTGCAACAACCACTACCACCACCACTGCCACCCCTGCCACCGGTACCAGTGACGCAGGAGGCCGCCCTAGGGCTGCAGAACCTGCGGGGGCAGGAAAAATTAAAGGCACGGGCGTAGGGAAGAGAACCCGTACGCCAGCCACAGTGCCCCTACCACCACCATCACCACCACCAGCGCCCCTGGCCCGGCTGCCCCTGCCGCCCCTGCCGCCCCTGCTGCCCTGCCCAAGGAACAGGGAAGGGGACCAACAAGCTGAATGGCTGAGTGCCAATTGTGGAACAGTGGGAAGGATGAAAGGTTGTCCCAGAGGTGATGAATTCCGACTGCTGGCCCGCCGGCCCTTCTTCCCTGATTGATAGCCACTGCGCCCCGCCGCCATGCCCCACCCCCACCCCACCCCCCCCACTCCTACCACCCCCCCTCCCTCGCTTCCCCACACACCCCCCCCCTCCCCCCAACCCCTCTACCCCCCCTCCCCCACCCATATTGCTCCTGTGGTCCAGCGCGTTGAAGACGGTCGAGGATGTCTTGGTAGGGGGTCATAGGTAGGGGAGGGTGTTATCGGACAGTAATGCCGACTTTCGAGTCGTCCACGTTTTTTTTTTTACTTCCCAGTGGAATGGGGTGTCCTTTAGGGCATCAAGTCAATCAAGATTGAAGGAAACAAATAGACCACGGCCCCATCTTTCGCCTGCCCTGTGGGACTCCACATGTGAGTTCTAGGAAGGTGGAGATGAAGCCTTGGTATTCGCACTGCTTGTCGTCATGTCACTAAGGAAGTCGGTCAACCACGCAACCAGGGGTGGATGTAGCCCCAACTTTATGGCCTTGGTTGATGATTGATGGTGTGGTCAACAAGGGTCAAATGCTTTCCCTGACAAGTCAAAATAAAAGGGAATAGGGTCGCCGGGAACGTCGTGACTCTCTTCACTCAAGGATTTGTGTAAATATATTCTAGGAAGCTAATAGAACAGTGAGTGGTGGAGGGCGAAGGTTTTTACGTTGCCAAACACAAAATGTTGGGAATCCTACAAAGTACGACGGATTTGTGAGTAAAGCCCAGGTGATTACAAAGTCCTCACAGATTAGACTAGGGATGGGGCGTCAAGTGGCAACGCTGGTCTGAGTTGGGGCGGGGGGGGGCAGGCCCGGGGGAACCAGCATTAAAGCAGGGGCAATGTGGGGAGGGGGGTGTTGGGGATTGCCGGGAGTGGGGGGTACGTATGAATGTTGTCCAGTCGTCCCAGGGCATTTACTTTGCCTTAAGGAGGCCATTACATTAGTCGAAGCAAAGGGGGGTGGCAAATTCCACTGAAAATTCTTTGTATATTTTCAGTGGTAGGTTTTCTACTGGGCCGGGTTGATCTTTTCTGATTTGAAACTGGAAAAGCTTTTGGGCCCACTTCCAATTCCTTTGAAACAAGTTTACTGGGGGGGAACGGGCGATGGGAGGAAGGCTAAGGGAGCGTTTGGTGCAGGCTCTAGTTTTGGGGAGGGTTTGGCCGATGGTAGCGAAGTCATTATTTATCAGTTCAGCGTGAAATTCTACACCGAGGCGTACCATGGGAAACACAGGGGATCGCGAACGGAGTCCCCCACCTACTTTTAAGCCACAAAGATTCTTAATTTTAGAGTACCCACTGATTGATATTGGTTTGTTTTAACCTTGATGAAACTCTTTGTAGGGTAGTAGGACTTCTTCGCCCAACGGATTTCCCCTCTCACAATGCATGCGTAGGTACCTTGCTGCGATTGTTGTACGTGTAGAAGGGCCTTATGCCGATTCTGCGCATCAGCAGTTCTTGATCCGAGGCAGTCACCAATCCATGGGACGTCAGAGGGGTGCATTTTGGTCCTCTTGGTGGGGGAAGAAGTTGTGGTATAGGCTTCCGGTGGTGGTAGATACCATACAGCTTGTCCCATTTGGCATTTACATCTTCTTCAGTGAGAACCCTCCGTCCACGGGTAATGAACTCCAACCACTGCCCCAGACCCCCCGCATTGCAGGACGGTCTGGCGTGGGTCGGTAGGTCCGGACTGACGGGGGTCTGTTGATGGGAGGTGGTAGGGGCAGGTGACCAGAACAAAGAGAGATGAGTGCTGCGTCCCACAGGAGGTAAAGGTTCAGGTGGGAGGTTACTGCTCATCCATGTCTGTCAAAATAAGCGTCAACGAGGTGTTGTGGGGTTGTGGGTTGGGGGAAAGTTTCAACAATTGATGTGACACAAGATGCAGCTGTTCTTGGAATCTCCACAGAGTGTCTTGTTCACTCAGTCATTGAAATCCCCACAAAAAACCCTACAACTTTCGGGGAAGATGATGGCAAACTTTGGAGTTTGAGATCACTCACATGTATTCGATGATTGGGTTGATTAGTGCGGGCCCGGTGGTGTGAGCGTGGTGGGTGGTAGACTCACACAGTAGATAATGGAGGGCAGTGGGACGAGGGTG